>CM059804.1:28011727-28670477 GCA_030435695.1 Brachymystax lenok tsinlingensis
TTTGACATTATCGATCATAATCTGCTGCTGGAGATATGAACAGTACCAGCAGATAATAGTGAAGACATCACAACTATGACATAACACATATGGAATCAAGTAGTAAGCAAAAAAGTGTTAAACAAATCTAAATACATTTTATATTTGACATTCTTCAAAGTAGCCACCCTTTGCCTTGTTGACAGATGCTCTCTTGACATTCTCTCATGAGGTAGTCACCTGTAATACATTTCAATTAACAGGTTTGCCTTGTTAAACTTAATTTGTGGAATTTCTTTCCTTCTTACTGCATTTGAGCCAATTAGTTGTGTTGTGACAAGGTCGGGTGGTATACAGAAGATTATTTGGTAAAAGACCAAGTCCATATGACAGAAAGAACAGTTCAAATAAGCAAAGAGAAATTACAGTCCATCATTACTTTAAGACATGAAGGTCAGTCAATCCGGAAAATTTGAAGAACTGCTGCAGTCGCAGAAACCATCAAGAGCTATGATGAAACTGGCTCTCATGAGGCCCGTCATAGGAATGGAAGACCCAGAGTTACCTCTGCTGCAGAGGATAATTTCATGAGAGTTAACTGCACCTCAGATTGCAGCCCAAATAAATGCTTCACAGAGTTCAAGTAACATACACATCTCAACATCAACTGTTCAGAGGAGACTATGCGAATAAGGCCTTCATGGTCAAATTGCTGCAAAGAAACCACTACTAAAGGATACCAATAAGAAGAAGAGACTTGCTTGAGCCAAGAAACACAAGCAATGGACATTAGACCAGTGGAAATCTATCCTTTGGTCTGATGAGTCCAAATTTGAGATTTTGGTTTCCATCCACCGTGTCTTTGTGAGACGCAGAGTAGGTGAACGGATGATCTCCGCATGTGTGGTTCCCACCAGGAAACATGGAGGAGGAGGTGTGATGGTGTGGGGGTGCTTTGCTGGTGACACTGTCGTGATGTACTTAGAATACGAGGCATACTTAACCAGCATGGCAGCCACAGCATTCTGCAGAGATATGCTACCCCATCTGGTTTGCGCTTAGTGGGACTATAATTTGTTTTTCAACAGGACAATGACCCAAAACACACCTCCAGGCTGTGTAAGTGCTCTTTGACCAAGGAGAGTGGTGGAATGCTGTATCAGATGACCACAATCACCCGACCTCAACCCAATTGAGATGGTTTGGGATGAGTTGGACCGCAGAGTGAAGGAAAAGCAGCCAACAAGTGCCCAGCATATGTGGGAACTCCTTCAAGACTTTTGGAAAACCATTCCTCATGAAGCTGGCTGAGAGAATGCCAAGAATGTGCAAAGCTGTCATCAAGGCAAAGGGTGGATACTTTGAAGAATCTCAAATCTCAAATGTATTTTAAATTAGATTCCATATGTGTTATGTCATAGTTTTGAAATCTTCACTATTATTCTACAATGTAGAAAACAATTTAAATAAAGAAAAACCCTTGAATGTGTAGGTGTTCCCAAACTTTTGACTGGTACTCTATGTGTGATGGCTTTACATCCCCTTCTATATTGTGGATCGAGCGCTACCTGTCTAACAGAACACAGAGGGTGTTTTTTAATGGAAGCTTCTCCAACACAATCCAGGTAGAGTCAGGCATTCCCTAAGGCAGCTGTCTAGGCCACTTATTTAAAAAAGATCTTTACTAATGACCCAGGCTCTGAGTACAGTTTAAGTGTCTGTGTATGCAGATGACTCAACATTATACACGTCAGCTACCACACCAAGTGCCGTCACTGCAACACTTAACAAAGAGCTACAGTCAGTTTCAGAATGGGTGGCAAGAAATATGTTAGTCCTAAATATTTCGAAATCTACAAGCATTGTATTTGGGACGAATCATTCACTAAACCCAAAACCTCTTGTAATGAATAATGTGAAAATGTAGCAAATACAGGAGAATAAACGACTCGGAGTAACCCTGAATTGTAAACTGTCATGGTCAAAACATATTGATGCAAAAGTAGCTAAGATGGGGAGAGTTGTGTCCATAATAAAGTGCTGCTCTACTTTCTAACATCGCTATCAACAAGGCAGGTCCTACAGGCCCTAGTTTTGTCACACCTGGATTGCTGTTTAGTCAACTGCAATTGGCCCAGAAGAGGGAGGCCCTGCTGGCCGTAAAATGTACACAGAGAGCCAACGTTAATAATGTGCATGTCAATATCTCCTGCTGCAAAGTAGAGGAGAGATTAACTTCATCACTACTTGTGTTTGTGAGAAATATTGACATGTTGAATGCACCGATCTGTCTGTTCAAACTACTGTACTAGCACACAGCTCAGACACCCATGTATACCCCACAAGACATGCCACCAGAGGTCTCTTTACAGTCCAAAAGTCCAGAACAAACTATGGGAGTACTACATAGAGCGATGACTACTTGGAAATCTTTTCCATATCAAATAACTCATGCAAGAAGTAAAATCAGACAAACAGATAAAAATATATCTTATGGAACAGCGGGACTGTGAAGAGACACACAAGCAAGCACAGATAATAACATAGGCACTATACACACACGCACACTACCGTTTGGGGTCACTTAGAAATGTCCTTGTTTTCGAAAGACATTTTTGGGTCCATTAAAATAACATCAAATTGATCAGAAATGCAGAGTAGACAAATTACTATTGTAGCTGGAAATGGCTGATTTTTAATGGAATATCTACATAGGTGTACAGAGACCAGATCACCAACCATCACTTCTGTGTTCCAATGGCAAGTATCCAAGTTTATAATTTTAAAAGGCTAATAGATCATTAGAAAAACCTTTTGCAATTATGTTAGCACAGCTGAAATGTTGTCCTGATTTAAGAAGCAATACAACTGGCCATCTTTAGACTAATTGAGCATCTGGAGCATCAGCATTTGTGGGTTCGATTTCAGGCTTAAAATGGCCAGAAACAAAGATTCTTGTTCTGAGAAATGACGGCTATTCCCGCCGAGAAATTGCCAAGAAACTGAAGAGCTCGGACAACGCTGTGCACTACTCCCTTCACAGAACAGTGCAAACTGGCTCTAACCAGAATAGAAAGAGGAGTGGGAGGCCCCGGTGCACAACTGAGCAAGAGGACAAGTACATTAGGGTGTCTAGTTTGAGAAACAGATGCCTCACAAGTCCTCAACTGGCAGCTTCATTAAATAATACCTGCAAAACACCAGTCTCATTGTCAACAGTGAAGAGGCGACTCCGGGATGCTGGCCTTCTAGGCAGAGTTCCTCTGTCCAGTGTCTGTGTTCTTTTGCCCATCTTAATATTTTATTTTTATTGGCCAGTCTGAGATGCCTTTTTCTTTGCAACTCTGCCTAGAAGGCCAGCATCCCGGAGTTGCCTCATCACTGATGAACAATAACCTAAAACACAATGCCAAATATACACTGGAGTTGCTTACCAAGACGACATAATGTCCATAAGTGGCCTAGTTACAGTTTTGACTTCAATCGGCTTGAAAATCTATGGCAAGACTTGACAGAGCTTGAAGAATAAAAAAATATATAATGTGCAAATATTGTGCAATTCAGGTGTGCAAAGGTCTTAGAAAGTTACCCAGAAAGACTCACAGGTGTAGTCACTGCCAAACGTGATTCTAACATGTACAGTGGCAAGAAAAAGTATGTGAACCTTTTGGAATTACTTGGATGTCTGCATAAATTGGTCATAACATTTTATCTGATCTTCATCTAAGTCACAACAATAGACAAACACAGTCTGCTTTAACTAATAACACACAAACAATTTTCATGTCTTTATTGAAAACACTGTGTAAACATTCACAGTGCAGGGTGGAAAAAGTATCTAAACCCTTGGATTTAATAACTGGTTGACCCTCCTTTAGCAGCAATAACCTCAACTAAACGTTTTCTGTAGTTGCGGATCAGACCTGCACAATGGTCAGGAGGAATTTTGGACCATTTCAGACCTGCACAACGGTTAGGAGGAATTTTGGACCATTCCTCTTTACCAAACTGTTTCAGTTCAGCAATATTCTTGGGATGTCTGGTATGAACCACTCTCGAAGGTCATGCCACAGCATCTCAATCGGATTGAGGTCGGGACTCTGACTGGGCTACTGCAGAAGGCGTATTTTCATCTGTTGAATCTGTTGTATTTTCATCTCTATACCAGGCGGTATAGACTCCAACCACCCTAGTCATAGACTGTTCTCTCTGCTACCACACGGCAAGCGGTACCGGAGCCCCAAGTCTAGGTCCAAGAGGCTTCTAAACTGCTTCTACCCCCAAGCTATAAGAATTCTGAACCTCTAGTCAAATGGCTACCAAGACTATTCACATTGCCCCCCCCCTCCCCTCTCCACACCACTGCCACTCTCTGTTGTCATCTATGCATAGTCACTTTAATAAACTCTACCTATATGTACATACTACCTCAACTAACCGGTGCACCAGCACATTGACTCTGTACCGGAGCCCCCCCAGTATATATTGTTATTTTTTACTGCTCTTTAATTACTTTTTACTTTTATCTCTTATTCTTATCCATCTTTTTTGAAACTGCGCTGTCAGTTAGGGGCTCGTAAGTAAGCATTTCACCGTAAGGTCTACACCTGTTGTATTCGGCGCATGTGACTAATACAATTTGATTTGATTTGAAGACATTCTGTTGTTGATTTACTTCTGTGTTTTGGATCGCTGTCCCGTTGCGTCACCCAACTTCTGTTGAGCTTCAATTGTTGGACAGAGCCTTACATTCTCCTGCAAAATGTCTGATAAACTTGGGAACTCATTTTTTCGTTGATGATAGCAAGCTGTCCAGGCCCTGAGGCAGCATAACAGCCAAAACCATGATGCTCCCTCCACCATACTTTACAGTTGGTGTGCTGTGCTTTTTTTTTACTTCACATAGTGTTGTGTGTTCCTTCCAAACAACTCAACTTTAGTTTAGGACAGCAGTGGCTTCTTCCGTGGTGTACTCTCACAAATATCATTCTTGTTTAGTGATTTACGCATCGTGGACTCGTCAACAGAGATGGTAGAATGTTCCAGAGATTTCTGTAAGTCTTTAGCTGACACTCTAGGATTCTTCTTAACCTCATTGAACATTCTGCACTGTGCTTTTGCAGTCATCTTTGCAGGACGGCCACTCCTAGGGAGAGTAGCAACAGTGCTGAACTTTCTCCATTTATATACAATTTGTCTTACCGTGGACTGATGAACATCAAGGCTTTAAGGTATACTTTTGTAACCCTTTCCAGCTTTTTGGTAAGTCAACAATTCATAATCTTAGGTCTTCTGAGATCTCTTTTGTTCAACGCATTGTTCACATCAGGAAATGCTTCTTGTGAATAACAAACTAAAATGTTGTTTGTTTTTTTATAGGGCAGGGCAGCTCTAACCAACATCTCCAATCTCGTCTCATTGACTGGACTCCAGGTTAGCTGACTCCTGACTCCAAATAGCTTTTGGAGAAGTAATTAGCCTACAGGTTCACATATTTTTGCCAACCTACACTGTGAATGTTTAAATGCTGTATTCCAGTGGTTCCCAAACCTTTTATAGTCCCTTACCCACTCAAACGTTCATCCTCCAGCTGAAATACCCCCTCTAGTACCAGGGTCAGTGCACTCTCAAATGTTGTTTTTTGCCATCATTGTAAGCCTGCCGCACACACACTATACAATGCATTTATTAAACATAAGAATGAGTGTGAGTTTTTGTCACAACCCGGCTTGTGGGAAGTGACAAAGAGCTCTTATAGGACCAGGGCACAAATAATAATAATCAATAGTAGTGCTCTTTATTTAGCCATCTTACATATAAAACCTTATTTGTTCATCAAAAATAGTGAGTAACTCACCACAGTTGAGAAGGGTGTGCTTTAACTCACCATGAGAAGGGTGTGCTTGAAAGGATGCACATAATTATGCAATTTTAGGTTGCATTGGAGAGTCTCAGTCTTAAATCATTTTCCACACACAGTCTGTGCCTGTATTTAGTTTTCATGCTAGTGAGGGCCGAGAATCCACTCTCACATAGGTATGTTGTTGCAAAGGGCATCAGTCTCTTAACTCCCGACAATGTGAGGCGCCAAATTCAAAATCCAAAAGTTGAATTATTAAACATTCATCAATATACAAGTGTTGCATAGTCATCAATAGCTCTGATTTTTGGCAATATCACAGCATTGTCAGATTTCAAAAAAGCTTTACGGCGAAAGCACAACATTTGATTGTTTGAGGATAGCCCCTCTCATATTTTATGCATTAGCATAAATCCATAACCAAAGCGGGTCTCAAAAAACGCATAAAATCGCGAATATAAAATCCCTTACCTCCTTTCGAAGAACTTCTGCTGAGGGCTTCCCAATGGAGAAGATGGGCATTTACAAAAAAAGCTGCAAATCTGGATGGATTTTCTTTGGGTTTTCGCCTGCTATATCAGTTCTGTTATACTCACATACATGATTTTAACACTCTTAGAAACTTCAGAGTGTTTCCTATCCAATAGTACTAATTATGTGCATATCCTATTTTCTGGGCCTGAGTGGCAGGCATTCTACTTTGGGCATGCCAGACTCTCCAAAACCGTCACCTATGCAGCCACTCCCTACGAAGTTAACAGTGTGATTTGTCAAGGCAAGAAACTCTGAGCGCAGCCCTATCCAGACATATGTCAGTGGCTTCTGATTAAATTCAATTTTCACAGAACCGCTTGTTGCAATTTCGATGAGGCTCTCTTGTTCAGATATCGGTAAGTGGACTGGAGGCAGGGCATGAAAGGGATAACGAATCCAGTTGTTTGTGTCATCCGTTTCGGGAAAGTACCTGCGTAATTGCGCACCCAGCACACCCAGGTGCTTCACTATATCACATTTGACTTTGTCCATAAGCTTGAGTTCATTTGCACAAATAAAATCATACAAAATCATACAATGATGGAAAAACTTGTGTGTTGTCCTTAATGCAGACAGAAAAGAGCTCCAACTTCTTAATCATAGTCTCAATTTTGTCCCGAACATTGAAAATAGTTGCAAAGATTCCCTGTAATCCTATATTCAGATCATTCAGGCGAGAAAAAACATCACCCAGATAGGCCAGTCGTGTGAGAAACTCATCATGCAAGCGGTCAAGCAAGTGAAAATTATGGCCAGTAAAGAAAACGTTAAGCTTGTCTCTTAATTTAAGAAAATGTGTCAATACTTTGCCCCTTGATAACCAGCGCACTTCTGTATGTTGGAAAAGCGTTACATGGTCGCTGCCCATATCATTGCATATTGCAGAAAATACATGAGAGTTCAGGGGCCTTGCTTTAACAAAGTTAACCATTTTCACAGTAGTGTCAAAAAAATCTTTGAAGCTGTCAGGCATTCCCTTGGCAGCAAGTGGTTTGCAGAAGAGGATGTCTCCCTTAATTGACCCCCAAAAAACGTAACCGACATATACCAGGAGCTGTGCCAGGTCCGCCACATCTGTTGACTCATCCAACTGTAACGCATATAATTCACTGGCTTGTATACGAAGCAGAATTTCCAAACATCTCCTGCCATGTCACTGATGCATCGAGAAACTGTGTTGTTTGATGAAGGCATTGTCTGTATAGTTTATTTAGCCTTTTCCCCCAGCATTGTCCCAGCCATATCTGCGGCAGCAGGAAGAATTAAGTCCTCCACAATAGTACGGGGCTTGCCTGTCCTAACCACTCAGTAGCTCACCATATAAGAAGCTTCTAGCCCCTTCTTATTAATGGTATCTGTTGCTTTTATAAATGTCTTACTACTCGAAAGTCGAGAATTCTCGCTCAAAAAACTCCCTTGGCTTAATTTTCAAATTGTCATGTTTCGTTTCTAAATGTCTGGGCAAGAGTGAAGGTTTCCCGCGAGAGAGTAACAGTTAATGTAATTGGATGTTAATTATTTGACTAGGCTACCTGTATTTGACATTGTGTTGTTATTTCGCTGAACACTAAATGTACTGGTGAAAATGTGAAGATTTTTACATGTGAATCACATTTTTATTTGGCGTATCCCCGACGGCATTGCCATTGCCAGTTTGGAAATACCTGCTGTATTCAATATAGACATGAAAAATACAATAATTAGTGTGTTATTAGTTCAAGCACACTGTGTTTGTCTATTGCTGTGACTTAGACGAAGATCAGATAAAATGTTATAACCAATTTATGCAGAAATGCATGTGTGTCTGAGGCACTGAGTATGTCCATGCGTGGTGGTGTTGAATGGAAACTGTAAACAAGTCGCTTCCTAACTCCCCTCTCATCTGACCTGGAACGCTTCACCTGACACCATTCCAAGAACGGTAATGTGATTTCCACAGAGGCCATTAGATCGGTGAGTGGAGAGTGAAAGAATGAGTAAAAGAGAGAGAGAGGCAGCTGTGTGGCTACACATGCCAAGGTCAGTGGAGTGAGTGAGGAGGAAGAGGACCTGGGCCATTTCCTGGCTATTACCCAGAGTTCAGCAGCTGTGTGTGTGTGTGTGTGTGTGTGTGTGTGTGTGTGTGTGTGTGTGTGTGTGTGTGTGTGTGTGTGTGTGTGTGTCCAGCCACACAGCCTGCGAGAGCATCACAGATGATCGATTATGTCAACTTGAATTTTCAGTGTCAGGCAAGAGGCATTTGTGGCCAGATGACAAAACTAAGCAGAGGGGTCCGCTTCTGCGCAGTGCTACACCAGCCAGCCAACTAGGCTGGAAAGTGACACAAACAATGCTCCCTCTAATGTATGCTACCCCTCTGCCTATTGGCTTATTTGCATATTCAAGGCTGTCTCAAAATACAACACTGACTCTTTAATTTAGAAATAAGCTTTTTACCTGACTGGCTATTCAAAGACAGCTTGAAATGTAGCCTACACATTTTGTGCTATTGTAGGTAGCAGTAACTTCCCGTTGCTGACCTAAAATTATGTATAACTTGGCAAATAATTTGCTAACTTGCAAAGAATATCAACAAATGTTCACACTCGCAGCTCTGATCTGAAAAATGCATTAATTCATTTGCGTGTGATTGGCAACCTAGTGGTTAGAGCGTTGGACTAATAACCGAAAAGTTGCAAGATCAAATCCCCGAGCTGACAAATTTGTCTTTCTGCCCCTGAACAAGGCAGTTAATAAGAATTTGTTCTTAATTGACATGCCTAGTTAAATAAAGGTAAAATAAATAGAAACTATATGTAAAAAGAAGACCCTCTTGTGGGCAACCTGCCAATAGAATAGAATAGGATTCTACTCTGTTGCACTCTGGCTCTGCCTACCACAAAATCACAGACTCAATCACAAGAGGTTGGTGGCATCTTAATTGGGGAGGATGGGCTTGTGGTAATGGCTAGAGCAGAATAGATGGAATGCCATTCGCTCCGTTCCGACCCTTATTATGAGCCGTCCTCCCCTTAGCGGCCTCCATAGACTCAATCTTGCTAAGTTAGATTTGTTTTGGTTTGTTGCGTTTAAAAGGGGCTGATATAATGTTGATTCGATCACAGAAAAATCGTTCATCTATATAGTGCAAACTAATGGGGCGACCTCAGTGAAGTTCAATCTCTTGTGTCTCTGCCTGGCCTGGCATTTCTTCTGCATGACAGTCCTGGAGGACATAAACACAGACTGGTTTAATGTGCTTCTGAAACAGTGGGACCCACCCTCACTTCAAACAAATCAGGCAGTCTGTTGGACTGGGCTAGGCTATACCTGAGCAATTCTTCCGCAGGTAAGCTTTGACCGCAGCGCAATCAATGATCTGGCGGTTCAGAAATCCAAATTATGCAGATGAAAGACTACTAATTACATTGATGCAGACGCTAGGAGGAACGACTTGCCTGCTAATGGGCAAATCACAACACATTAAGTACAGCCAAATGATTACATTTTTTTCTTAAATGACTTTACCTTCTCAGAGACAGATGGACAGAGCGGGCTAGAGAAGGCAGATTATCAGAGAAGAGAAAGTGGTAGAGAATACAACATGCCTGAAGATTTCATTTGGTCTAATTATGATCAATGCAGAATACATCAGTCTGACTCAGTGTCCTAAATGTTCTCATTATTATCTGCACAGAGGAAACAGGCATGCAGTTTCAGACAGTCACTGCGTCATTATATTTACTTTACATAGAACTAAGAGTAAAATGTGGGTACTCTAAAAACTCACTGTTACTAACTACCAGACTGACTACAGTCATGTGAAGACACTTCCAGTTGATAGAATACTGTGTACGTGGATGTTGACTAAATCCTTGCATTTCCATATTAAAAGTAGATATTAGTAAACATATCTTCAGAAATAAAAAAGAACAATAGGTCAAAACACAATTAGAATATGCTTAAGGGATTTGACCACTTCGGTTGTTTGATCTATTTCAATTCCAACGTACATAGTCTACTGTATGTGTTATACCCATACTTTATTTTCAAATTAGCCTATTATATATTTATTATCAATATGGTTTGTTTATGGGTCCTATATTCTATTTCTGACACTTGTGTTGTTTCCTCTTGGCTTTGTCTTCTGCCGTTAGGCCCCTATGTCCATTTAGAATGGATGAACAGTCATTTGCATGTATTTAAATATGCTGATTATGATTGGGTGAATGTAATGTAAAAGCACAGAATGAGGGCGAGGCGGTGGCCATGGCTACAACGTACAACATTTGGTGTGTTCTAGAAACTGGGAACTTGTAAACAAAACAAGCTCAGACTGGTAAAAATCGTGACATCAGTGATATTCAGGTTGGAGAAGTTGGAGCTCTAGGATGCCAGAATTTCTGAATTGTAATTGAGAGTTGGAGCCCGAGTTCCCTGTTGTCTTGAACGCACCATCAGTTACGGCTTCACATATGAACTGGAAATAATTGTCTGTAGCCCCACCCAGTGATCTTTCACTACAGTATTGTGCTAAGTAGCTAGCATTTGGAAGGAAATATTTGGAGTGCAATTGAGTTAACTGTAGGCCTAAGCATGCATCAATTGAAGAGTCACCTGAAGCTTGAGAGGAATTGGAGATGCATTAGGGCAGGGATCATCAACTAGATTCAGTCGTGGGCCGATTTTTTTCTTGAGTGGATGATTGGGGGTCTGGAACAGACAGGGTCGGTAGGTAAGGTAGCCTAGCGGTTAAGAGTATTGGGCCAGTAAATGAAAGGTCACTGGTTTGAATCCCCTAGCCGACTAGGTGAACAATCTGAAGATGTGCCCTTGAGCAAGGCACTTAACCCTAATTGCTCATGTAAGTCGGTCTGGATACATGACTGAAATGACTGAAATGTAAACATAATTACAAATAATTTGTAGACTGCAAATTGACTGCAAGAAGCCCAAACAAATACTGCATAATGTTTGACTAAACATAGTAAGTTCAAATCTCGCTTACATTTGTATACGAACACTTGCCTCTCTTATATTTGTAAACAGATTTCTTGAATTAAAATCACTTGGAACTAACTTCCTGGTGCTGACGACTGATGAGGACGACTGGCTAGCTACTACTCTGAACTGTGTGTGGTGAGCTTTCTGGGACCCAGAGCTGCTGAGGTATCACCCATGGTTGGTGCCATACATTGTGAAGGAGAAGTGCAGTGGCTAGACGACTCAGGCTAGTTCCCAGAGTAGCTAGCCCTTTACAAGTTTGTCACCAGACTCCATCTTCATCAACCATCTCCCCGACAACCTTCTTCTGATGAAGCCAACAACTGTCCCTATCCATCTTTGGAGGATGCATGCACTGAGACTTGGCCTCTATTGGTTGACCTGGCCAACTATAGCAAGGCTACTCATGACGATGTATTGCTTGTTTTTTGTCTTTTGATGCACATTGAGATTATTATGAAAAGCGTTATAGAAATGTAATACATTTTTATAACTATTACACCCTAGATGTTTTTTTTTCGTTTAGTAGAGCAAAAACCTCTTATGAAGGCCAAGAGGCCTCAATACAAAAGTGAAAATAGCAAGAGCAGTGTGCAGATTTCTTTTTTCTTTTCAATTTTAACTTATCTAATTTTTACCAATCACCTGCAACAAGATAGCTCATGTGCCAACAGCATACCACCCTGCATCCCACTCCTGGCTTGCTTCTGAAGCTAAGCAGGGTTGGTCCTGGTCAGTCCCTGGATGGGAGACCAGATGCTGCTGGAAGCAGTGTTAGAGGGCCAGTAGGAGGCACTCTTTCCTCAGGTCTAAAAATAAATATCCCAATTCCCCAGGGCAATGATTGGGGACATTGTCCTGTGTAGGGGGCTGTCTTTTGGATGGGATGTTAAATGGGTGTCCTGACTCTCTGAGGTCATTAAAGATCCCATGGCACTTATTGTAAGAGTAGGGGTGTTAACCCCAGTGTCCTTGCTAAATTCCAAAGCTGTCCTTTATACCATCATGTTCACCTAATCATCCACAGCTTACAATTGGCTCATTCATCCCCCTCCTCTCCCCTGTAACTATTCCCCAGATTGTTGCTGTTAATGAGAATGTGTTCTCAGTCAACTTACCTGGTAAAATAAATAAATATGTTGAAAGTAAAACAGGCCCACAGTAGATGTACCGATATCAAATATTTTTGTAAATTATAAACAAGAAACACTTTTCAATGAGAATAGAAATCCACTTTGGGTTTAAAAAAAGGACTTCACCAGAAACAGTACAAAATAGTAACTGAGAAACTGAAGAACAAACTGTCCCACACCCTCCCCCCAAAAAATGTACTAAATAAATAAATACTAGATATACATGTAATACATTTGCAGTACATTTCTCTCGAATACTTGCACTTTTCTAACATTTACATCTTCACACTTACATGAATGTGCCGGTGAAGCATAGGAATTTGATGGGAAAGGGTTGTTCTCACAGAAAAGGGAAACTTTATTGGCCAAGTACAGCACATCAATATAACATACATTAGCGTACTGTATTTTTGCTCATGGTTTCCCCACTTATTTTTCACCCATGTGGGTGACAGCTTCCCCTCCAGCTCACACTCCTTCACATAGATCCTTAAAAGACATAAGATGAAGTGCAGCAATAACCAAAACATGAGCAAAGCAGAGTTGTGTGAACTTTCTGTAGATGGCTAGACTGCCACGAATTGGAGTTTCAAGTTGAAACAGTAACGAGTGCAGCTTACCATTACTTTCAACATAACAGGTTATGTGCAATGACACTAGCTAGACTAGACCCATTTAGGCTGTAGTTGTTCAGGTAGAAACTAATATTGCATAGCATGAACATTACAATCAGCTCAACACAGATAAACCGACATGACAAATCAGGAGAACTAGAAGAAAAGGGAAATGTTGGAACCAGCACCGCTGTGGAAAATAGGAATTTAGGGTACCGTGTTACAAACGTTAGCTGTAGCTAGTGGCAGTGCATAGTGCAAGTGAGCTAACTATGGCCACATGACTCACTCAACCTTTTTTTGCAGCATTTCTCCTGCCGTGTTCTACGCTGAATTAAATGCCTGGTATTGTCATCAGACCCTGAAACAGTTTGACAACAAGCCCTGGTATTTACAACAAGTGGCTACTAGGATAATGTTATATTTGAAGTTGTCGCTCAACAGCAAGCAAGTAACCCTGTAGCTATACTGTTCGAACAGTTGTAACTTCTAGTCCTACTAAAGTACTTTGCTAGCTAAAGGCACAGGCTGCAGATCTGTTTTCAAATATGTAATGTTACGTTGAAATAGTTGTGATCATTTTAAGGAGAACAAAAAATGTCATTTGAACACCACCACAGAAGCTACACTATTCACTATCTTCCAAGTTGTTTTGTTGTTTACTTGAAGAGATCAAAAATTGTGAAATTCCCACAAAGTCTGCAGCCAATTCTACATGGAAAGCCGAAATTAGTATAACAGTCGCATGCTTCGTAAACAACAGGTGTAGACTAACAGTGAAATGTTTACTTATGGGTCCTTTTCCAACAATGCAGAGTTGAAGATTAAAAAAACAGAAACAGTGACACGAAGAATAGTGAATAACGAATAACAATAACGAGTGAAAATAACATGACTATATACAAGAAGTACCAGTGCCAAGTCGATTAGCAGAATACAAGGTAATTAAGGTAGCTATATACATGTAGGTAAGGGTAAAGTGACTAGGCAACAAGATAGATAATAGACAGCTGTAGCAGCAGCGAATGTGGTGAGTGTAAAAGTGTGTGCATGTTATGTGTGGGGGTGTCAGTGTGTGTAGAGTCCAGTGTGTGTGCATAGAGTCAGTGCAAGACAGTTTGTTAAAAAAAGGGTAAACGCAGGTAGTCCAGGTAGCCATTTGATTAGCTATTTAGCCAACATCCTGGCATCAACATCCTGGCATTTAAAGCATACTTGATTTTTCAAAATTCACATAATAGAAAACTTTATATTTTCGCATACTGATAATGTGTCATGTGTGATTGCTTTGTTTCCTGCTATTCGTTGATTTCGGTAGTTCATTCCCATATTTAATTGATCAGCTGTTGTCATAGCTAAAATTTGTTTGACATCCGTGTATTTAAAGTATACTACAGTTTCGAAATGTCACATACAGTACTATAAAAAAAAAACATTTCTTGCATACTCAAACAGACTACTATTTAGGACGCAAGTATGGGTATTCGGACACGACCAGTGAATCTAAATGTTTTTGTAGAGTTGTTATCTTACTTTTCTCTCTTTCAGAATTCAGTTTGGCATTAGTTTAAACACCTTTCCTCGATTGACAGGACATCTTTAAGAAGAATAAATAAAATCCATTATTTCATGAGGGCACCCAATTGCAGTTAAATATATTTCTTCACCTGTACAGCAGGTGTACAAACTTTGTTAAATGCAGGTGGTGTTGGCTAGTGACAGTATGTTACTTAAATTAATTCAACACACCTGGTAAGATAATTATTGTAATGGCTGTCTTATCGAGTCTTCAATGCTTGTTGAATCAAACTAAAGACATTTTTAGGTAATAAGTAATAGCCAATTTATCATACACTTTCCAAGTAAATAGCAGCTAAATTGTGGCCTTTTAGATAAAGTACAAACCACATTTTTGTTCTATCCTAGACCCCCGCCACCCTTCCAGAGCCATATAAACCGATGAACATTGTGTCTCATCTGTCAATTAAACAAATGGTGGCTGTTGGGGTTAAAAATACTCTCTGTCTCTATCCTGGTGCTTATCAGCTTAGCACCACTAATGACGGCAGGTAGCCTAGTGGTAGCCTAGTGGGCGGCAGGTAGCCTAGTGGTTAGAGCGTTGGACTTGTAACCGGAGGGCTGCAAGTTCAAATCCCCGAGCTGACAAGGTAAAAATCTGTCGTTCTGCCCCTGAACAAGGCAGTTAACCCACTGTTCCCCGGGCGCCGAAGACGTGGATGTCGATTAAAGGCAGCCCCCCCGCACCTCTCTGATTCAGAGGGGTTGGGTTAAATGCGGAAGACACATTTCGGTTGAAGGCATTCGGTTGTACAACTGACTAATAATGGTGACTTTGACTTTTGACAAGTGTATCATCCACACTGTTGGCTTGCCTGTTTGATGTGGAATTATGTTTTAAAGGTTTCCTTTTAACTAAAGGCAAAGCATGTGGTTTCTCAATTATAAAGCCTTACGCAAATGTTTTCGATGATCCCTTTTTTGATAATGAGCATTAGTTCAGGCTGTTGTCATCCGTCTCCATTTAAGATAAGTGCATTGAGTATTTGAGGTACGTATGTCTGTGTTTTTGTTTCAATCATTCCATTGACAGTGAGAATATTTCATGTATCTGATGATAGGTTGTACTGTAAGATATCATCAAGCACTACAAAATCCATTGTAACCCCATATTACCATTCCTCATGCCCATACAATCATTGTTATTCCCCAGTCCACACCACACCACACCACACAAAATACACTGATGCTGATTCGGTTGGCGTAAAGTTATCTTTCGCAGAAGGATTCGTGTCATACAGAGGCGAGATCAGATGCAGGTAGGCTACATGTGTGCATCACGTTGATGGTATGCCTGACAGCAAATGTAATTTCAAGTGTCCTCCGAGATTGCGGTAGGTAAATTCTGTAAAGATTATGCAAAGATATGCACCATAGTGCTAAGACACACAGAATCACACACACAGAATCACACACACACACACACACACACACACACACACACACACACACACACACACACACACACACACACACTATTTCAGATGGTTGTTGGTTGCACCATGGGAACAGAGGAGCAGTGTCTTCCTGGAATGCGTTATCCACACAGCAGGACCTGTAATACAACATGCTTTTTAGAGCCACGGTTCTCCTGCATACAATACATTAACAGAGCTCAACCACACAATAGTTGGTGACTTTACACAAGATACACACAGAGCCCACAGTGACAATCTAGCAAGTAATTTTTACACTAAGAATGAAATATAAAGCAATCAGGGGAGAAGGGCCTTGGTCAGGGAAGTGACCAAGAACCTTTGTTATTATGAGGTATTGTGTGCAGAAAAACATTTAATACATTTTAGAATAAGGCTGTAACGTAACAAAATGTGGAAAAAGTCAAGGGGTGTGAATACTTTCCAAATGCGCTGTACGTAAATACAGTACAGTAGAGACATACTTTGCATAAACACATACACACATTCAGTCTTTAGTCTCGTTTCAAGCAACATTTAACTTTCTCCTAGCACATTTCTCACCTGTTGACATCTCTTTTGACTTACAAGGCCAAACCAGGAAGGAGACTGAGTGAAACGTGTCCAAAAATTACTATCTGTAATTTGACACAAAATGGCTGTTGTAGCGCCAGGCTTTGGGGTTTGGTGGGTAAGGTGACATTGACCTATTTGCTGCTGATAATTCACACAGAGTAACTCTAAGCTGGCGCACCTAGACCTTAATACCAAACATTTAGTCTGATTAAAACACAGCATGCAGATGATCTGTTTTGAACCTGTGAACACGAAGGACATGTTCTGGGATTATGCAGAGCAATACAATTACAACAATTTGCTACAGAAGGCCACAATATCAATTGTGCTAATGCAAACAACTCTGTTTATTGACTTATTGTTTCTTGAAATGTAAAAGTTGTGTTGTGAGAGAGCTCTTATAGAGAGGTATGATTAGTAGATAATGGAGCCTCGCTCCACTCTCTGTACGCTGTGTACAGGCTGGGAAAATAAAGCAGAATTTAGTTTCTGAGAACATTCTTACTTGTGTTGACCTAAAAGCATAATTGCTTATGTACTATTTCAACATTTGGACAGACCCATTTTATGAGTGAAATAACACAGATTTATATTATTATTACTCCAAAGTTGTAATGGAAATACAGATGTGATGGAAATAATGTCACAAGCAATAGCTACTCATCTAGTGCACTCAAAGACACATACACAACATAAATAATTGTCTCCATCTTAGCACCAATCGATTAGACGTTTTAATGCAATTTAATAAATGAAAAATGTCAGGATGTTGTTAGGAAGGTATTCTACATATTTTGGTCTGTTCACATAAGAGGTCTTTCTGTTAAATTGGTCAACAAATCACAGCCCACACACACACACCAATGCCCACACAACACCACACACGTACAGAGGGCACAGCGTGGGATCATTATCTCTCGGCAGTCCACATATCGGGTGGTCAGTACTCCTGCTGTGTGATAGATGGATGCTGGAGTGTTCTGTGTTACAGGACACTTAACCTCCTGGAGCCTGGATAGCAACTATCTAGCTCAGAGAGAGACATCCATGTAGGAATTATGCACCTTTTATGAATGTAATACATATGCATAAAAGACAAGAAGAAAATTGACTCGTCAGATTGGCAGGGAAGGGTCAGGGACATGACTCATAGCATCTGTTGTAGAGGGATGTTTGGCATATTGTGCATGCTCTAGGATGACTCATGCTGTTTGACCTTGAATGTGTGAATCAATGATCAGATTCATATGGTTTTCTTGAGTGATCACTTGCAGTGGTTCCCAACCCCGGTCCTCCAGTACCACCAACAGCACACATACAACAAAACTCTGTACTGTTGGGGGTACTAAAGGACTGGAGTTGGGAACTAGAATCGCTTGAAGCCTAAAGACATTTATATAGATCACAAATGCCTGTGGAACCCCAAAAAATATTGCTGGAACACAATAGATTAACAGGCCCCTATTCAAATATATTGATAAGAAAATGTTCCCTGTAGATTCCTTTGGTAATCTTCAGTTCTGTTCTGCCTGTTCCCTTCTCTCATGATTCCCCTCGCGTCACTCTCCTCTCATCCTTCGCACCCTCTCTTCTCCACTTCTCCTAAATTCTACCTGATTCTACCATCTGTTTCCCAAGCACTACACTAGCATGTTGTGCCCTCTACACCATGTCCCCCTACATACCTTTGAAGCCCTAAAGCCCTCCCTCTGCACCCTACACCCAGACCTGCACCCTACCATCTGTCTCCATCCGTCCATTTAGCAAGGCCCTCTTCATCTGTGTGTTTATACCTATATCGGCCTTCACAGATCCCCAGGATGGAACAGCCTTCCTACCCACAGTTCACAACTCAATCCCTTTGTGTCCAAATCTGTTTGTTGCATATTTTATGTGTTCCAGTCTTTGATTGCGTTGGCTTAGAGTGGGATGTGATCATCTATAGGGTGCTGTGGGTTTTTATTCATTTTGGTCTTGTTTCATTACTCACTCTCTTTCATATTATTCACTCTGAAACTTTCTGGAATTCAAGGCATGTAGCGAAACACACAAATGTGACCATGATATATCAGTCAGGTCCAAAACTATTGGCAACCTTAATAAAGATGAGCAAAAAAGACTATATAAAATAAATAATACGAATATATACTGAGCTATATTGCATGCTCAAAACAAATTGACAATTATTTTATACTAATACAGTTGCTCAGGGAAAATTATTTTGTTTAACAAGCAATAAAATTACATTTAAAAAAGAATCAAAATTATTGGCACACCTATTTTCAATACTCCAGCACCCTACCCTTTTGAAGATAACAACGATGAACCTTTTTCTCAAATGTTTTATGAGATTGGAGAACATATTGGAAGGGATCTTAGACCAATTCCTCCATACAGAATCTTTCCAGATCCTTGATTTCCTTCGTCTGCGCTTATGGACTGCCCTCTTCAATTCAAACCACAGGCTTTCAATGGGGTTCAAGTCCGGAGACTGAGATGACCTTTGCAAAATGTTGATTTTGTGGTCAATTAACCATTTCCTTGTGGATTTTGATGGGTGCTTGGGGTTATTGTCTTGGTGAAAGATTGACTTGCAGCCAAGTGTCATCCTCCTGGCAGAGGCAGCCAAGTTTTTACGAAAATGTCATTGTACCTAGTAAAGTTCATGATGCCATTGACCTTAACAAGGTCCACGGGACCAGTGGAAGCAATATAGCCCCATAACATCAAATATGCACCACCATATTTTACCATAGGTATGAGGTACTTTTCTGTATAAGACACTACACAAGACACTACACAACACATAACCAAACAATACATTCATTGTACTATAAGGGTGACAAACGGTGCCCAAAAACTGTTAGGGCCTACATAAAGCTGTCTCAACAGCGGAGCTTTCCTTTCAGCACCATTGAGTGAATCCTTTCCACCGCTACCAGCGGAGCCTCGTCTGGCAGCGAAACAGTTCATCCAGCCTCATTTACTGTATTTTTAAAAACCATAGCTGATATGGATGACTTGCTTAAATAAATATGGCTTCTTCTGACTCCTTGTGGATTTGTGTTTCTCGATAAGAACCTAACTGTCCTTCAAAAATGACAAATGGAGGATAAATACACAAACATGAATACATTTATGTTCAGTAAATTCATCATGTTTGTTCTTATATCATTAATGCTGAACTCTAAGTATAAGCAAGTGCAAGCAAACGAGCTGCGACGAGGTAGACCTTAGTTCAACACTTTCAAAATGGACATAGATGTTAGTTCAGATAAATTCAGCAAGATGTTGAGGCCTTAACAATAGTCTTCTTTAATTCACCACATATAGAGAGAGAGCGACAGAGAGACACGTTCAGCCTACCATTCAAAGTATTTTATTAGAACTACAGTATGTGGTCTAAAAAGGAAGGGAAATACAATCCACTTTTATAGACAATATACAGTACCGACACACAGACCTCGCAATATCAACTGGAATTACATGGGTCTTGTACTGAAGGGAAGAGACTGTCACTGGCAAACATGATTGTATACTATCCCCTCGTTGTGGAGAAAAGCACATAAGCTAATTACAATAGGCTACACAAAGTAAGCAAAATAATGAAATGCTTCATTCCAACCTTGAAAAAGGTACTAATGACAGACCTATATAAGCAATATTACAATTGAGATGTACAAACTATAGCATAAGGGAATGCTGAGCAGATAAAAGGCAAGACGTAATTTTGATTAAGACATTAATGAGCGAGCTAAGATGGACGGAGTTGATATGCCTATTTGTTCAGCACTTTTGAAATTGTCAGCAATAGAATTCAGAACATGGACCGTTCTTACAGTATTCTCCCTGTACACCAAGTACTAGGATAAATAATGGGGGCTTATAAGCAGACAATTAATGCTGTTACAATATTCAATGATGACATTTCTCTAAAACAGGCTATAGGCTATATGTGCACCACCAAGTCAGAACAGTAGGCTAAATTCTGAGGGGTAGAGATACCAAATTCTTAGGGTGAGACACATGGGCTACTAACAGTTTACTACAAAACATACACTTAGTAGTATTACTTTCTTAGCTACCATATACATATCCAGGTATATTACAATCATCTATGCAGCAGCATACAAGACATGCACTATATATACATAGGTATGTGGACACCCCATTCAAATGAGTGGATTAGTCTATTTCAGCCACACCCATTGCTGACAGGTGTATAAAATTGAGCACACAGCCATGCAATCTCCATAGACAAACATTGGCAGTAAAATGGCCTTCCTGAAGAGCTCAGTGACTTTCACGTGGCACCGCCATAGGATGCCAACTTTCCAACAGGTCAGTTTGTCCAATTTCTGCCCTGCTAGAGCTGCCCCAGTCAACAGTAAGTGCTGTTATTGTGAAGTGAAAACGTCTAGGAGAAACAATGTCTCAGCCGCAAAGTGGTAGGCCACACAAGGTTACAGAACGGGACAGCTGAGTGCTGAAGTGCATAAAAATTGTCTCTCCTCAGTTACAACACTCACTACCGAGTTCCATACTGCCTCTGGAAGCAACATCAGCACAAGAACTGTTCGTCGGGAGCTTCAAAATTGGTAGCAGCCGCACACAAGCCTTAGATCAAAAAGGAGGGAATGGTGTGGTATCAAATGGAATGGTGTAAAGATCGCCACCATTGGACTCTGGAGCAATGGAAATACGTTCTCTGGAGTGATGAATCACGCTTCCCCATCTGGCAGTTTGAATGATGAATCTGGGTTTGGCGGATGCCAGGAGAACGCTACCTGCCCCAATGAGTAGTGCCAACTGTAAAGTTTGGTGGAAGAGGAATAATGGTTTGGAGCTGTTTTTCATGGATCAGGCAGGCCCCTTAGTTCCGGTGAAGGGAAATCTTAATGCTACATCTTACAATGACTTTGTGGCAACCGTTTGGGGAAGGCCCTTTCTTGTTTCAAAGTGAGGTCCAGACAGAAATGGTTTGTCAAGATCAGTATGGAAGAACTTGACTGGCCTGCACAGAGCCCTGACCTCAAACCCATCTAACACCTTTGGGATGAATTGGAACGCCGACTGCGAGCCAGGCCTAATCGCCCAATATCAATGCCCAACCTCACTAATGTTCTTGTGGCTGAATGGAAAAAAGTCCCTGCAGCAATGTTCCAACATCTAGTGGAAAGCCTTCCCAGAAGAGTGGAGGCTGTTATAGCAGCAAAGAGGGACCAACTCCATATTAATGCCCATGATTTTGAAATGAGATGTTAGACGAGCAGGTGTCCACATACTTTTGGTCATGTAGTGTACTTTTGGGCTTACCATTGTTGTGCTGTGCTCACTTGAACAGGAAGGTGGTGCAGTGTTCCTTATTGTGCTTTGATGACATTGATGACAATGTCATCAAACATTGTCATCAAAGTCTGGCATTCTCAGGATTTATGGTGCTTTCAAGACAACTGGCAAAACTAGGTTGAATCATGACGTCAATAATCTTATGGTCGGAAAGTCAGAGCTCTAGAAAGAGGCCCGAGTTCCCAACTTGGAATTCCGAGTTGGATGACCATTCAAAACATATTTTCCCAGCCTCCCGAGTGGCGCAGTGGCAATGCAGTGCTAGCGGTGCCGCTAGAGATCCTGGTATGAGTCTGAAGTCGGAAGTTAGACAATTCTAAGTTCTCAGTTGTTTTGAATACGGGAGAAGTCATGCTGGATTGATTGACAGCATGGCCAATGCATTCAACCTATTCTGGCCCATGGTGTTGCGTGTGAATGTTTATCCTTTTAAGCTTGGAAAAGAGACCCTTTCAGACAGATGTTTTTAATCATTAAACCCAGACTTGGACCACACACCCTCTTTACCGAATAGCAGGCAGAGGAAGCAAAATAGTGATTGCTTTGCAAAGGTGTTAGCCACTGATTCCTTCTAAACCACATATTGTTGAATTTGTGATTTCCAACTTGTTGTGTAATGTTTATGTCTAATGGCCGATAAGCACCGATACAATTACTCTTCATATGACAAGGATTGAGAAAGATTTGCCAGTAGATTATCAGCATGATTCATGATGATGACTGCTTGTCTAGCTATATTTTGAAAGCATGATGTTGACATGATCATTCTAATCAAAGCTACGGTAGATATAACGTGATTTTGCCTGTCTCTCCATGTAGATTCTGAGGTGACGTAGTGTCCCCATGACTGGCAGAACACTGAGCCAATCACGGAGCAACTAGAGAAGATTACCAGCGCCTATAATCTGTTATTTTGCTGGCTACCACAGAAAGCACTGAGCTAGGCTGAAGCACCTGCACTTTGGAGCTACCTTACTCAAGAAAGAGACCATGTTTGTATGCGTCTTTTTTAACTCAAGAGTTATTTTTTTTATTGTTTGCAAACTAATATGTAACACAAATTAATGACAAAATAATAATTATTATGATTTTTTTAGCTAAACGGGTGGGGTTCTGAATGATGGGTTGACACTGGCCATGGCATTGAGACAACACAAATCTTTTCCCAACTATCTTGAATTTTATGCAGCATAATTGTCAAACCTTTCGACCTTAAGTGAAACTTATACTTGTTACTATATATAGCCATTTTAAGCCATGCATGTTCATCATGTTGTGGTCAAATACTTTGTCAATTTCAATTCGATATATTTTCAGCATCACATTGATGCAACAAGCCGTTGATATAGAATGAGTTCCTCAGTGTCCACATCACTAAGGATCTATACGGTGCTTCTACACCTGCATTGCTTGCTGTTTGGGGTTTTAGGCTGGGTTTCTGTAAAGCACTTTGTGACATCAGCTAATGTAAGAAGGGCTTCATAAATACATTTGATTGATTGATTATGGTCCAAACACACCAACACCGTCGCGAAGATGGCACAACAACTGGCTGCATCACCACTTGGTATGGCAACTGCTTGGTTTATGACCGCAAGGCGCTACAGAGGGTAGTGCAGACGACCCAGTATATCACTAGGGCCGAGCTCTCTGCTATCCAGGACCTCTGTACCAGGCGGTGTCAGAGGAAGGCCCTAAAAATTAATAAAAGTCATAAACTGTTCTCTCTGTTACCACACAGCAAGCGGTACTGTTGTTTACGAAGCATGTGACGAAAACATTTGATTTGTTTCGAAATTCTTTATTAGCCTGAACTCATATTTTTTTCTATCATTCAGTGTCTGATTGCTCATCTGATCCTCACCAACAGAAACAGTTCATACAATGACTACTGTTTGCTAATATGTTGTTATCAATAAAACGTCACAATTAGGTGCAGAGCGTTCAATTTGCCTGTGGGGGGGGGGCAAAGAGTCCCCCAGCTCAGCTAAAATCATTGACAACTGCGTGCTGTTTTCAAAGGATCGTTAAACAAATGTTACCTATTTGGTTGTAATATCATCACCTCGGGAAGAGAATAGTCACATTTCTGGTTATTCCACGCAAAACAATTGTGCACATGTAGCTTTCTCATCTACTATACAGCAAGTAACTGCCTGCTTTTCATGATCAGTAAACATCAATTGATCATGTCACTTCAGATACGTGAGGGTAGCCTCACGATATCGCTCAATATTGGCCACTATTAATTGGATTCTTGAATGATATAACGAAAAAGTAAACTATACCTGACAAGTATGAGTGGTTTAGATTAATTTCCCATCCTTTGTGGGCTCTGCCTGTCAAGCAGCAGAAAGGCGCATTTGCCGATGTACTGGTAGTTGATCATGTTTACTTTGCAAGCTACCGGTATAAACTTTGTACAGTTGGCTAATCATAGTGGTAAGTAGACATAATATACTTTTTTCTCCAACCAACATAGGTCTACCTAGCGATGTTAGCTAACATTATACCCTGTTCAGCATTGTTTTTGAGAGTGGTTAATCACAATTTCTGCTGACAGACATGATTGGCTACATTGATTGATAGACCACATCAAATTGGCTACCTAGCTAATAACAGATTACGTCATTATATGGCTAGTAAACAAGCTGACATTTCAGGGAATAAACTAGATGGCTACAGTATATCCAAATATTGTTTGATTTGATGCCATCTATAGTGGTGATGACAGTAGTCCGGCTGACAACTTTACCAGGAGGACATGTCAATGTCAAGCTCTTTCCAAAAGCCTTATCTCTGATAAAGCAAGCTACAGTAAATTACACATTGTTTGCTTAGCTAGCTAGCATGACAAATGGATAAGCTACCTTCACGTATACATGATCAATACCAGGCTGTATCACAACCGGCCGTGATCCGGAGTCCCATAGGGCGGCGCACAATTGGCCGAGCGTCGTCCGGGTTAGGGGAGGGTTTGGCCGGGGTAGTGCCGTCATTGTAAAATAACAATTTGTTCTTAACTGACTTGCCTAGTTAAATAAAGTTAAAAAAAAATATATAAATAATAATGTTAATTGATCATGAAAAAGCATGCAGTTATTGAATGCTAAATATGGAATAATTGGATGTTCTTCAAGATAGCTAAATGTGGAATAATCGGGAAATATGTAGTTTTGACTATACTCTTCAAGAATGAAAGATGAAATTAAAACCAAAGAGTGCTAACACTTATTTAACATCCCCTTGAAAATGGCACGTAGTTGTCAATGGTTTTAGCAGAGCTGGGGGTCTCCTTGCCTTGAAGCAGCCAAATCTAACACTCTGCACCGTATTGTGACATTTTATTGATAACGTTCCTCTGCCCCATAAGTGTGATGTGATGTTGTGTGTAAGGCCGCTGACACTATTGTCCCATGCCGTCTACTTAACATCCACTACATGGCCAAAAGATGCTCGTCGAACATCTCATTCCAAAATCATGGGCATAAATATGGAGTTGGTCCCCCCCTTTGCTGCTATAACAGCCTCCACTCTTCTGGGAAGGCTTTCACTAGATGTTGGAACTTGCTTCCATTCAGGCACAAGAGCATTAGTGAGCTCGGGCACTGATGTTGGGCGATTAGGCCTGGCTCACAGTAGGTGTTCCAATTCATCCTAAAGAGGTTAGATGGGGTTGAGGTCAGGGCTCTGTGCAGGCCAGTCAAGTTCTTCCACACTGATCTCGACAAACCATTTCTGTATGGACCTCGCTTAGTGCATGGGCGCATTGTCATGCTAAAACAGGAAAGTGCCTTCCCAAATTGTTTCTACTGCTCCAAAGTCAAATGTCAGCGAGCTACACCACTCCAGCTGACGCTTGGCAATTCACATGGTGATTTTAGGCTTTTGTGCTGTTGCTCGGCTATAGGAGCACTTGTGCTGATGTTGCTTCCAGAGACAGTTTGGAACTCGTAGTGAGTGTTGGAACCGAGGACAGACAATTTTTACGTGCTTCAGCACTCGGCGGACCGGTTCTGTGAGCTTGTGTGGCCTATCACTTCGCGGCTGAGCCGTTGTTGTTCCTAAACGTTTCCACTTCACAATAACAGAGCTTGACCTTTGTAGCTCCAGCAGGGAAGAAATTTGACGAACTGACTTGTTAGAAAGGTGCCATCCTATGATGGTGCCATGTGAAAGTCGCTCTTCAGTAAGCTGAGCTCTTCAGCCAATGTTTGTCTATGGAGATATCATGGCTGTGTGCTCAATTTTATACACCTGTCATCAATGAATGTGGCTGAAATAGCAGAATCCACTAATTTGAAGGAGTGTCCACATACTCTTGGCCATATAGTGTATTTCCTCAGATATCTTACAATACACTGTCTGCTGAAGGTTTAAAGGTCATATTCTTAAAGTGATGCTCCAGATATTTTGTTTTAGTTATTATAAAAAAAATATAAGTGCAATTTGTATGATATGTTATGAATTCCAATTCGTACAATATGTTACGAATTTGTAAGCGCTTAAGATCCTGGATGTGATCTTTAATTTGAAAAGCCTGAATTAAGCTAGATTTAATATTTATTTTTAAAGAGAAATAATAGTGTTCCTGTTTTCCATCTAAATGTTACTATGACTTTACACAATGACACCACTAACAACCAGTCGACCTCCTGTAGAAGTTATGCTGTAATTCCCATCAGCTGAACACAGCTGCTATAAATAGCCATATGTGTTAATTGTGTCTGTCGTGTTGAGACAGGTGCTGGGAGTATCAGCTCTAATGAACTGAGTGAAATGGAGTCTAACAAGATGATGCAGCCCCTTGATCGGGCGACACCTTAATGGGCTGTAATTGATGGCTCTAGGCAGCATGTTGTGGTGATCTGAGCTTGAAGGGAATGTTTTTCCCCCTGATGTCCAAGGAAAATAGCATTTTGTTTGTTTGCACTGTAGGTGCGGGGAACAGATGGGTTGAATTGTGGTTGATTATTTCTAAAGGTTACATCACAATTCACTATCAGTTGTATTCTCTCGCAGCATACTGTAGCACTTACCAGCCAATCTTTAAGTGTCCAACTATTCATGTTCTTAGTTAATGCTCTTTCCCCACAGCCAGCCTGCCTGCCTCATGTACATATGATTACCTAAACCCCAAAATCCTGATGTTTCCTAAGAATGCATGCCACCTGCACCGCCACCTCCTTTCAGCTGTTTCATTACTTAGCCAGTCATTTTCCCTCCCGTCACAATTAGCGCTCACTCTTTCAGCTCTCGCTCTCTCCAACACTAATGAGCCTTCAGAACATTGGGATTAACTGAGGCAATGCCCCTTAGAGACTGAAATGAATTTACAAACAGAACACCCTGGTGCCGTGCGCTAAAGAAGGGCACTCCCTCATTGAAGCTTCTAATTTGGGGGACTTAAAAATAGGATTTCTCTAACAGAGATCTTCAGCTATAGGACCTATAGAATCCATTTAAAAGTGTGATTGAAATGGATTTAGTTCAGATTTTTTGGGGTCATTAATCTACACAAAATACCCCATAATGTCAAAATGAAAACAAATTATACAAATGTTAAGTAAAAAAAAAAAAAAACATCTTGTGAAATAGTTTTTTTGTTGTTGTGACAACCCCTTCCTCTGTCCCCCACACATACAACACGTAAGGTCCTTCAGTCAAGTATTGCGTTTCAACCACAGATTCAACTACAAAGACCAGGGAGCTTTTCGAAAGCGTCATAAAGAAGGGCAGTGATTGGTAGATGGGTAACAATAACACAGCAGATGTTGAATATCTCTTTAAGCACGGTCAACTTAAAATGTATACTGTGGATGATGTATTTAACCACCCAGACAGAACAAAGATACAGATCCTTCTGAACTGAGCTGCAGGAAGGAAACTGCTCAGAGATTTCACCAATGGGCCATTGGTGATTTTAAAACAGCTACAGAGTTAAAGGCTGTAAATGGAGAACTGAGAATGGATCAACAACATTCTAGTTACTCCACAATAATGACCTAAATGACAAAGTGAAAAGAAAAATACAAATATTCCAAAAAATACATCCTGTTTGCAACAAAGCGCTAAAGTAATATTTTAAAAAACAAAACAGCAAAAGTATGGCATTTTGGCCTAAATGCAAAGCCTTATGTTTGTGGCAAATACACCACAACAAATCACTCAGTAACTGCCTCCTCATTTTCAAGCATGGTGGTGGCTGCATCATATTATGGGTATGCTTGACATCGGCTAAGACTGGGGAGTTTTTCAGGATTAAAATAAATGGATGGACCTAAGCACAGGCAAAGTCCTAGAGGAAAACCTGCTTCAGTCTGCTTTAAACCAGACACTGGGAGAGGGACAATAAGCTACAACACAAGGCCACATCTACACTGGAGTTGTTCACCAAAAAGGCAGAGAATGTGCTGACCAGCTGGCAAATGTCTTCACTGACATTTTCAACCTCTCCCTGACCCAGTCTGTAATACCTACATGTTTCAAGCAGACCTCCATAGTTTCTTTGCCCAAAAACTCTAAGGTAACCTGGGGTGGCAGGTAGCCTAGTGGTTAGCAAGTTGGGCCAGCAACCAAAAGGTTGCTGGATTGAATCCCTGAGCTGTTCCCCAGGCGCTGAAGATAAGAATGTCAATTAAAAAAATATATATATTTTATTTTTTATTTCACCTTTATTTAACCAGGTAGGCAAGTTGAGAACAAGTTCTGATTTACAACTGCGACCTGGCCAAGATAAAGCAAAGCAGGTCGACACATACAACAACACAGAGTTACACATGGAGTAAACAAACATACAGTCAATAATACAGTAGAAAAACAAGTCTATATACAATGTGTGCAAATGAGGTAAGATGACGAAGGTAAGGCAATAAATAGGCCATGGTGGGGAAGTAATTACAATATAGCAATTAAACACTGGAATGGTAGATGTGCAGTATATGAGTGTGCAAAGTAGAAATACTGGGGTGCAAAAGAGCAAGATAAATAAATAAATAGAGTAGGAGATGAGGTAGTTGGTTGGGCTATTTACAGATGGGCTATGTACAGGTGCAGTGATCTGTGAGCTGCTCTGACAGCAGGTGCTTAAAGCTAGTCAGGGAGATAAGTGTCTCCAGTTTCAGTGTTTTTTCTAGTTAGTTCCAGTCATTGGCAGCAGAGAACTGGAACGAAAGGCAGCCAAAGGAGATAATGGCTTTGGGGGTGACCAGTGAGATATACCTGCTGGAGCGCGTGCTACGGGTGGGTGCTGCTATGGTGACCAGCGAGCTGAGATAAGGCAGGGCTTTACCTAGCAGGGACTTGTAGATGACCTGGAGCCAGTGGGTTTGGCGACGAGTATGAAGCGAGGACTAGCCAACAAGAGCGTACAGGTCGCAGTGGTGGGTAGTATATGGGGCTTTGGTGACAAAACGGATGGCACTGTGATAGACTGCATCCAATTTGTTGAGTAGAGTGTTGGAGGCTATTTTGTAAATGACATCGCCGAAGTCAAGGATTGGTAGGTAGGATGGTCAGTTTACGACAGTCTAACCAGACACCTAGATATTTGTAGTTGTCCACATATTCTAAGTCAGAACCATCCAGAGTAGTGATGCTGGACGGGCGGGCAGGTGCGGGCAATGATCGGTTGAAAAGCATGCATTTACTTGCATTTAAGAGCAGTTGGAGACCATGGAAGCAGAGTTGTATTTCATTGAAGCTCGTCTGGAGGTTAGTTAACACAGTGTCCAAAGAAGGGCCAGAAGTATACAGAATGGTGTCGTCTGCGTAGAGGTGGATCAGAGAATCACCGGCAGCAAGAGCGATATCATTGATGTATACAGAGAAGAGAGTTGGCCCGAGAATTTAACCCTGTGGCACCCCCATAGATACTGCCAGAGGTCACAACAGGCCATCTGATTTGACACACTGAACTCTATAAGATAAGTAGTTGGCAAACCAGGCGAGGCAATCATTTGAGAATCCAAGGCTGTTGAGTCGGCCAATAAGAATGTGGTGATTGACAGAGTTGAAAGCCTTGGCCAGGTCAATGAATTTGCTGCACAGTATTGTCTCTTATCGATGGCGGTTATGATATCGTTTAGGACCTTGTGCGTGGCTGAGGTGCACCCATGACCAGCTCTGAAACCAGATTGATTAGCGGAGAAGGTACGGTGGGATTCGAAATGGTCAGTAGTCTGTTTGTTAACTTGGCTCAAGAGTGTCTCCCCCTTTGAAGAGGGGGATGACCGCAGCTGCTTTCCAATCATTGGGAATCTCAGACGACATGAAAGAGAGGTTGAACAGGCTAGTAATAGGGGTTGCAACAATTTTGGCAGATAATTTTAGAAAGAAAGGGTCCAGATTGTCTAGCCCGGCTGATTTGTAGGGGTCCAGATTTTGCAGCTCTTTCAGAACATCAGCTAACTGGATTTGTGAGAAGGAGAAATGGGGGAGGCTTGGGCTAGTTGCTGTGGAGGGCACAGGGCTGTTGACCGGGGTAGGGGTAGCCAGGTGGAAAGCATGACCAGCCGTAGAAAAATGTTTATTGAAATTCTCAATTATAGTGGATTTATCGGTGGTGACAGAGTTTCCTATCCTGAGTGCAGTGGGCAGCTGGGAGGAGGTGCTCTTATTCTCCATGGACTTTACAGTGTCCCAGAACTTTTTTGAGTTTGTGTTACAGGAAGCAAATTTCTGCTTGAAAAAGCTAGCCTTAGCTTTCCTAACTGCCTGTGTATATTTGTTCCTAACTTCCCTGAAAAGTTGCATATCACGGGGATTGTTCGATGCTAATGCAGAACGCCACAGAATGTTTTTGTGCTGGTCAAGGGCAGTCAGGTCTGGAGAGAACCAAGTTCTATATCTGTTCCTAGTTCTAAATTTCTTGAATGGGGCATGCTTATTTAATATGGTGAGGAAGGCACTTTTAAAGAATAACCAGGCATCCTCTACTGATGGGATGAGGTCAATATCCTTCCAGGATACCTGGGCCAGGTCGATTAGAAAGGAATGCTCGCTGAAGTGTTTTGGGGAGCGTTTGACAGTGATGAGGGGAGGTTGTTGACCGCAGACCCATTACGGATGCAGGCAATGAGGCAGTGATCGCTGAGATCTTGGTTGAAAACAGCAGAGGTGTATTTGGAGGGCAAGTTGGTTAGGATGATATCTATGAGGGTACCCGTGTTTAAGGTTTTGGGGTTGTACCTGGTAGGTTCATTGATAATTTGTGTGTGGTTGAGGGCATCAAGCTTAGATTGTAGGATGGCCGGGGTGTTAAGCATGTCCCAGTTTAGGTCACCTAGCAGCACGAGCTCTGAAGATAGATGGGGGGCAATCAGTTCACATATGGTGTCCAGAGCACAGCTGGGGGCAGAGGGTGGTCTATAGCAAGCGGCAACGGTGAGAGACTTGTTTCAAGAAAGGTGGATTTTTAAAAGTAGAAGTTCAAATTGTTTGGGTACAGACCTAGATAGTAAGACAGCAATCTGCAGCAGATTGCAACTCCGCACCCTTTGGCCGTTCTATCTTGTCTGAAAATTTTGTAGTTAGGGATGGAGATTTCAGGGTTTTTGGTGGTCTTCCTAAGCCAGGATTCAGACACGGCTAGGACATCCGGGTTGGCAGAGTGTGCTAAAGCAGTGAATAAAACAAACTTAGGGAGGAGGCTTCTAATGTTAACATATATGAAACCAAGGCTTTTACGGTTATAGAAGTCAACAAATGAGAGCGCTTGGGGAATAGGAGTGGAGCTAGGCACTGCAGTGCCTGGATTAACCTCCAGAGGAACAGAGGAGGAGTAGGATAAGGGTAAGGCTAAAGGCTATAAGGACTGGTCGTCTAGGACGTCCAGAACAGAGAGTAAAAGGAGCAGGTTTCTGGGCGCGATAAAATAGATTCAAGGCATAATGTACAGACAAAGGTATGGTAGGATGTTAATACAGTGGAGGTAAACCTAGGCATTGAGTGATGATGAGAGAGATATTGTCTCTAGAAACATAATTTAAACCAGGTGATGTCCTCGCATGTGTGGGTGGTGGAACTGAAGGGTTGGATAAGGTATATTGAGCAGGGCTAGAGGCTCTACAGTGAAATAAGACAATAAACACTAACTAGAACAGCAATGGACAAGGCATATTGACATTGAGGAGAGGTATGCTTAGCCGAGTGATCAAAAGGGTCTAGTGAGTAGTGAGGCTAGTTGGGGACATGGCGTTTCAGACAGCTAGCCGGGCCGGGGGTAGCAAACTAGCAGAAGGCTAGCGGGCCGGCTAGCGTGCCGAGGCTAACAAGCTAGCAAAAGACGGAGGAAGTCTGTTTATAGCCTCCTCATGCGTTTCCGTCGGTAGACCAGTTGTGATGGATTAGTGGGGTTCCGTGTGGTAAAGGGGACCAGTCCAATTGGCAAAATAGGTATAGTGGCCCAAGAAATTGTCCGATGGACCTATTTAGCTAGCAGCCGATATGCTCTAGACGGCTAACGTTAGCGGGCCGCAGTTAGCAGATGGGCGTTCAGGTGACGTTGCGACGGAAGGGCCAGTTTAACAACCGCCTCGGGCAGATATAGTCGGTAGTCCAGTCATGATGGCCCGGTGGGGCCCCGCACTGGCAGTAAAACGGATCCGGATAGGTGTTGTAGCCCAGGGGTGGCTGATAGAACTCTTCAGCTAGCCGGAAGATGGGCCTAGCATGGGCTAGCTCCAGGCTAATTTGTGCTTGCTCCGGGACCGACGTTAGCCAATAGTCACTCAGATAGCAGCTGCAAGATCCAGGTGAAAATGTCCAGAGCTTGCGGTAGGAATCCGGGGATATGGAGAGAAAATAGGTCTGGTATGCTCTGGTTTCAGTCGTGTTGTACGAACTGGCGAGAGCTTTCCGAGCTAAAGGTTAGCTGATGACCGCTAGCGGTGGTTAGCTAAATACTAACGATAGCTTCTTAGGTGCTTAGTTCCCTCCTGTACTCCCTGTTCACCTACGAATGCGTGGCCACACACGACTCCAACACCATTATTAAGTTTGCTGACGACACAACGGTGGTAGGCCTAATCACCAATAGCATACTATAGCTGATACATTTATTTGCACACAAAAAACATCAACATCCATTTTAAAATGTATTTAAGATAATATGTCAATCCAAGCCAGGCAACTAAAATCTATTTTCTAGACAATGTTTGTTGCAAGCTTGTTAGCTAGCTATCTAGCTAGCTGGCTAGCCGGGTATTACAGAATACTTTAATTACCAGTTCATATTAAACACCGTTTAGGGTTTAAATGTAATCATAACATGAAAATTAACACATTACAAGGTAATCATTTTCAAATGATGTACAAGTATGGCGAGCTAAAATAGCTAACCTACAGTTGGGAATGTGAAGAAAAATAAAAGCATTGCATTTTGACAGAGGAATTTAGAACTTGATTAACAATGTCACCTCAGGCTACTGTTGCAACAACAGGGTCAACATTTAAAAAAAAATGGTATGTCTCTTGCTCGCACCCCTTCCCGGTGCTGGCTACGCAACGGGATGTATATAAGGGGTACATCGGCAAGAAAGTGGTACAAATTTGACATTTTGAAATGGGATCATATAAACATTGCCATATTTTTATTTTGTGATTTCTGTGTGAAATAAGTTTTAGACACAGTTCAATAGGTTTTAGACACATTTCAGTTGTAAAGCTTACATGCAATTAAAGCGCCCACAACATTAGCATACTAGCCAGTCTTTCACCAATTGCCAGAAAATCCTCTAGTCCTTCACTACATTAATGAAATCCTTTGAGAGACATTACACCGTGAAATATTATACAATTATAAAATACAAATAATTATTTCAGTAGTTTCAATAAAAAATCCTTGTATGTCCACCATCCTCTAGAAATGGAACATATTAATATCGGGGAATGATAGAACATCGAAATGACATGGAGCTGGGTTATCCCAGCTGTGAGGCAGACCCTAATCTGTACTACCAGTCTTGTACTGTCTGATCTAGAGAGACTCAGTGGGGGAATAGTGATTCAAACAAAGAGTTCTTCCCCCTCCCTCTCTCTCAATCCTTCCCTCTTTCGCTCTTCCTTTCTCTCTGTTCTCTACTGACGCACTAGGACCTCCCACGTCATTCTCTACATCCAGATCCAGCTCTTCCACCCTCTAATAAAGACTTCTAAACTACTCAGCAGGCATCCTAGACTGATTAAACAAATAACTCAGCTCCCTGTCTGTGTGCTATGTACTGTATGTGTAAGTGTGTGTGTGTGTGTGTGTGTGTGCGTGCGTGCACGAATGAGGACCATGCCTGCGTGTGTGTGTGTGTGTGTGTTTGAGTGTGGAGCGCTTATGAACTGAGTCAACAAGATATTTTAGCACCTATTAGTACTACTCTCTCATTTCCTTTGTTTTGATTGAGCTTTTCTATAATGCCATTAAAAAGATAAAACGATACACATCCACACCCACAGCAATTATTCAGTCATCCAGTGACGCAATCATAGGTCAGTAGATTAGAATAGAGGAACCAAGTGTAAGTATAATCTGATGCAAACTTTCACAATTATAATTCATATCTCCTTAGACAGCCAACGTCACCAGCAGTCTGATCACTATATTGAAGCTAATCAATTAGCAGCGCCTGTGTATGAGATAATTGGTCATACTAAGCATGGGGTCATATTCATTGAGAATGACAACGAGTCAACTTGATTGGGAGAAGAACGAAGAGTAAGTGTGAAATACCATTTCTAATTTCTCTAATATGGCACCATTTCATTAAATAATTATCACAGCCAAAGTGCAACTTCTTCTGAGCCCTTCCATAATTCCTACAACTTCACTTGCTTTATTGGTCATTTGCACAGATATTCTGTCACAGTGACCAACCTGTCACACAAAACTCACCTCAGGCTGGGGCCAGCTTATGGACACTTAGGGGTAAAGTGCCTTGCTCAAAAGCATAACAACAGTAGGCAGTATACAGAAATAATGTAGCTGGTAATCGTCTGGCTGCCAGATCACTCCCTGCAGGCAACTCGGGGGTTCAAACCGGAAATCTGCCGGTTACAGGCCTGCCTTTCTAACCTTGACGCTACTGCCACCCCTATTTATTTAGCTCTTTCCTCTCTCGCTTTGCTTTGTTCAACCATTTGACCTGGCTTATCAACCCATCCCTCCTCAAAGTATGTCATTTATAAATGTGGGTGAAACTATCCCTTAAAAGTCTGCTGGTGGGTTAAAAGTTGTAAAAAAAACAACATTTGTCTTGAATTTGATTCTGTTTGCTGTGATTAACTAGCCTGGCTGACGTGACCCACGTGACTCACATTGCAGGGAGAGCTGTGACCACACTTGTCTGGAAAGGAGGCCATTTGTTAATGCAATATTTGCTCAGGAATTGTGCGAGGGGGTTGATAGGTTCTCTTTTTTTTCTTCTGAGATTGAGACATCTCATTGTTTGGATTTGAAAATCCAACTATTGTAATAGAATGGGCAGCGCTCGGGGGCTGTGTGTGGCTGTGCGTGTGGGTGTTTGAGTGAGAAAGACACAGTGGAGCGCCAACCAGTAAAAGCCCATAGCCCCCTTCATTGTCGACACAGTGTGCCAACAACATCAAAGAGCCATTCCAGACAGAGGTCAAGAGGACATCGAAACTTAGGTGCTAGCCAGACTAGTGATTACCTGCAATGGAAAAGTAATTGTTTGTCTGCTTTACGACAGATTGCTCAGGACTTCTCCATTTTTAACCCGGACTGCTGGGGTAAACTCACTGAGAACTGGATTGCAGTCTTCATGTACAAAATACTTTGCTTCGCCAGCCGAGAGAAGCAGGCCCAAGATATTTTCTTCGAAGAGCAGGTATAGTTTGAAATGACCCTGCTGGTCATGCCTCAGACGCTCATACATTTTTAGCCTAAACAATCAAGTTTATCACTAAACATTCTTCTCTCCGGATACAAAAGGTAACATCGCCTTAAGACGTCTGTCAATGGTCCTCCCAATGCCAGTCTACAAGATTTTCAGGAAGACAATCGGTCCCAGCTTCGAAGAGACCATAAAGTCCTTCATTGACTTGCAGACTGTAATTTTAAATAGTGGATAGGCATAAGGATATTTATGGGAAAATTAGATTACAGCATTTGTAAACATTGAATGAAAGGAACAGCATTTCAAAATATGTTATGCATTGCTGTGTACATTAACCTTAGCCCCAAATGTATGGGAGATGTAGGCATCAAACAGGGAATGAATGTTTAGATGGATATAAATGGCTATATAGTATACAAAATAAATAGTGTGTGACGACATTGTCAGTGTGCCTCATATTGTAAAATCTAATGATTTCTATCTAACAGGTTGGGATCAACATGGTTGAGTACCTGCGCCAGGCGGAGGTGACCAGACCCTACCTATTTGTGTTGGCTCTTGGGTAAAGTTTCTCTGCTCACAGGTGTTTATAGTAATTAGTGGACAGGCATTGTAGCAAGTTACACTTTTTGGTGCACTGGATGTGTGCTTCAAGTTCTATTATGTGTTTGATATCATCTTTCCCAGACTGTGTGCCCCAGCATGGGAATTCCTACATGCCACAGTGTATCAGCTGCCAGGCTGTTGCGAGAATACATTTCTTCCTCTGAACAAGAACGGATAAGTACCTGCTCTTGTATGTAGTGGGAGAAGTGACAGGATAATTGTTTGTTTTCTTGTGAGTTAATAGATCAATGGCTGGATGAGCCATGAGTGTCTCATATTCCAATGCTAATATGCTCTTAAGACACTATTTACAGCTCTGTTAAATTAACTTTTAGTTTGTTTCAATGAATTTGTGCCTGCTTTTTGCCTACTCAATGGTATGTGCTTCTTTGCCTTTAGTTCAACTACTGTTGCACATAAATCTCTATATATTTGTATGATGAATATATAATGACATTCTTTCTATAACAATTTATTTTAAATACAAATGTTACATTTTGAGGATTGTTAAGAGTGCTTTATGAATGAAATACAGTTATTACTTATTAAGTAATGACAGTCATTAGTCCACACAATATTTTACACTTGTTCTCTATGTAACAACATTTTGACTCGATCCAAATATTATTTTATGGCAAAACAGCAGGATGTGTGTGCTGTCACTTAAGATAGCTGAAGCAGTATGTGTCAGTGAATTTGAGGATATATTGACTAGCTCTGGCACTGTCTGATCGATAGATATTTGTTAATACCACTTTAGGCAGACAGTGTCACACCCACCAATGCTTTGTTTTTCTCAAATTGCGATCTGAGAGTGCACAGAAATTTCAGCTTAGGCTTTAGTCATGTTTGGACTGTTTGGTTCATGAAATAATAGCAATCAATTTTAATAATCAATCCTAGCTTTTGAAATCTTAACTTATGAAATAACACAATAACGCAAAACAAATTAATTATTTTAAATTCAGCATTGTTTCTTGATTGTGTGTGTGTGTTTGTAGGAAAGGGAGAGGGCAATATGGTAGAGAGGGCAAACATATGCAAGCAAAATTGAAATTACGATGACACTGAAAATAACCCAAAGATTACATTAAAATTACCCAGCTGCTGGGCAACTCATCTCAATCATATTTAATGAATGATAAAGCAGCATGGCAATAATCCTCAAATCCTGGACAGCTGAGACTTAATGAGGCAGTCCACCTCTACCTACAGCGGTGTGGAGTAGAGGTCAGCACAGTGGTCTTCTGAAGCTCCGACAACCACACTAAAACACGGATAAGATTTATTAGACCTAATTGGTTCTGCATGAGGCCACAAGAATAGCAATTTTATCAGAAACTGCAAAAAAAAATGCAGTTTTGTGTTCATTAGCATATGACTGTAGCCTGGACGGAGCTCTGAGGTCCTTAGAGATTGGTTGATTGATTGGGTGTTGGAGTCCTGGGAATAGGATAATAACATAATTCACTGTTTTCATGAAGGTTAGAACGTGGTGAGAAGTCTGAAGACTGGACAAAAATAAACTTAACACAAGTTAAAGTTAATGCAAGATTTGGCTGATATTGTATTGTCATTCCGTACTGCATTTTCATGAGTTGTAGTAAAACTGTAGAATCTGTTTCTCTATGATGGAAGTTAAACCCACTTGCAGACATCAGGCAGATCAGATCTCAACTCTCCTGCTGGGTGGTGTGAGTGCCAGAAACTGTATGGACAGCCTCCAGCCAGGCCTCTCTGAACCCCTGTGGAGTTTATAAGACCTCACACAACCCATACACAACCCTCACACTAAACAAACAAGAACTAGGACTTGGCTAGAGGGAGGGATCACCCACGCCCTGTCAAGCTGTTTTGGGGTAAAAATATCTGATAAACATCCGGCCTGGCTGCTCAGATGTAGAGGCTCTCTCCTTTTGAGGCTCTGATTGTAGGTCTAGCTAGCTATCTACATATATTGTGTTAACAGTGTGTTGTGGCTGGGTCTGACATCAAGAAACAGTACCGCTACAGTATCTCTGTACTGTCTGCCTGCCGACACGAGGATAAGAACAGGGATGGGGCCGATAGAAGAGAGGAATCCAGACAGAGTCCTTGGAAAGTTTATTTCTACAACACTGTGGACAATTCAAACTCGCTGGCACTCAAGTGTGTCGACAAAATAGGAGACTGATATAGAGATAGACAGACACACATGCAATCGTACACAAGCTCACAAACACACATACACCACAAGAATCCACGTTGTTGTCCATAGTAACACTGTAAGGACCGACGCTGGAGATGAGAAGCAAGTATGGGGAGTCAACATTTATTCTAGAACAGACAGGTAACAAAACAGGAACAGCGTCAGCACACGGGTAAACAATGACAAACGACAATGCTGAAGCAGGGAACAGAGCAGACAGATAAGGGGAGGAAATGACAGACGTGATTGAGTCCAGGTGAGTCCAATGATTGCTGACGCGCGTGGCGGGGGGAGCGGGAGCAGGCGTGACAGTACCCCCCCTTCTAGGGGCGCCACCCGGCGTCCCACATTGAGGAGCCTGACGGGCCGGCCGAGGCACAGGCACTGGACAAGCCGGATGGGCGTAAACTCCCGACGATCCAGCTGGGGCGTGAAAGCCTGGCAATCCCGCTGAAGCATGGGAGCCCTAGCAGCCTGACGAGCCGGCTGGGCGTAAAAACCTGACGTTCCAGCTGAGGCCCGACGTGGGAACAGAGCAGGGAACCAGACAGATATAGGGGAGGTAATGACAGAGGTGATTGAGTCCAGGTGAGTCCAATGATCGTTGATGCGCGTGACGGGGTAAGGCAGGTGTGTGTAATGATGGTGGCAGGAGTGCGTAATGCTGGGGAGCCTGGTGCCTTCGAGCGCCAGGGAGGGGGAGCGGGAGGAGGCGTGACAAGCACGATATACACTGCAAGTATTCAGACCCCTTGACTTTTTCCACATTTTGTTACGTTACATCCTTATTAGAAAATGGAATTAATATAACAATCAACACACAATTCCCCATAATGACAAAGTGAAAACAGATATTTATAATTTTTTGCAAATGTACAAAACAGAAACAGAAATACCTTATTTACACAAGTATTCAGACCCTTTGTTATAAGACTTGAAATTGAGCTCAGGTGCATCCAATTTCCATTGATCATCCTTGAGATGTTTCTACAACTTGAACATCTCTGGAGAGACCTGAAAATAGCTGTGCAGTGACGCTCCCCAACCTGACACAGCTTGAGAGGACCTGCAGAGAAGAATGAGAGGAACTCCCCAAATCCAGGTGTGCCAAGCTTGTAGCGTCCTACCCAAGAAGACTTGAGACTGTAATCGCTGCCAAAGGTGCTTCAACAAAGTATTGAGTAAAGAGTCTGAATACTTATGTAAATGTGATGTTTCAGTTTTTTTTATACATTTGCTAAAATTTCCCAAAATGTTTTTTGCTTTGTCACTATGGTGTATTGTGTGTAGATTGATGAGGGAAAAATCTATGTAATCAATTTTAGAATAAGTCTGTAACGTAAGAAAATGTGGAAAAAGTTAAGGGGTCTGAAAACTTTCCCAATGCGCTGTAAATGTATAGGAGACCAGGCAGTACTCAGGGTGAGAGGTAACAAATCTCACAGCTGTAGACTCTCTAACAGTGCTGACCAAACAGGTTACTACCACAATGGTCCAGAGAATGGCGAGAATCAGCACGGAATCTTCCATTAATATCTGGCTTTTAAATACGTTTACAATTGGGCAATGTTCATAATTTACTGCTGCCAAAACTGTTAAGACCTACTTCCTTGTGCTAACTTCCGCAACAGAGTATGAACCATCGCTATTCTTAGGATATGTTTTCAGGTCAGTGTCTCATATATTACACATACTGTATCTTGTTGATGAAATATGTTCTGGCGTCACTAACATGTGATTTTTCAAATATGATCGACAAATGATTGACACTGATCCAATGCGTTCACATAGGAGTGGCATCTCAGCAGTGATAAGTTGTCCAGGCCACATGGCATGTGTGAAGAGAATTAGGGATGTGACAAATGTACATTTTTTGGTAACATTTGAAAAAAAGAATAGTTTAAATGATAAGAAAAATAATAAAATGACATGAATTCACAATTCAGATATGGCAATGTAGCCCAATCTACTGCAGACCTGGCTACCTACCAGACTAGCCTAGGCAGCCGATCTCCCCAAAAAATAGGCTTGATGTGCATTCCTGGGTAATACACTTTTGTCCCCTAGGACCGTCTCGTACATAAAGCATCCTCCATTCAGGCTGCAAAGGCATAATTTTCCTCCTTAACTAGCTTTAATGGTGAGAATGCAGATTTTTATTTTTACTTTCTTTATGAAACACCATTTTCACAACCATGCTAGAGTGGCTAATGCCTAGGAACGCTATACCCGGATGTTGTGTATCACGTTCAGCCAATCAGGTTGCAGCAGTCTGTTGTTTACCCCTGGCTGAACGCGGAGCGCAACATCTGCAAGTAGCATTAGCCACTTCCTGGTAGTGGAAAATTGTGTTTCATAAAAAAAGTATGCATATTTTCTAGACGATTGTGCAGATCTAGTGCCCATGCAAAACTCTTAACTTTATGTCTAACCCGAAATTAAGACCAAAAAACTAACTTTTGATTATAGCCAATAGCCAATTTAGACTTTGTGGCTGTGCTATCTAGTGGAAACCCCACCAGACGGCGCTCACCTTACTGCTGTCCATCACTCACTCAGCAACAATGGTAGTTAATGCAGTTTGAGGTTCTCTACTGTGTGCCTCTCCTCCATGATCTCAGTTGTCAGTAGTACATGGGACTTCATGTCCCACTTCTCATCAACGTGAGGGGTCGTTGCAGTGATGTATGACAGCGTGTTCATGGACGTCCAACAATCTGTTGCGCCACGTATGGTGTTTGAGAGCTGGTGCTTTGTAGGCCTACTTGCAGAGCAATCATTGTACAATTTCTCCATCCGGGCTGTCACGGTTTTTCGACATGGCATCTTGTAGTCTGGTTCTAGACATACCATTAGGGCAACATTGAAGCCGACATCGTCTACCATTGGCAATGACATATCAACTGCAATAATTTCTGTAATCAGCCCGGCGTCCCCTACCGCACTGCTGCCAGCAACGGGTTGGGTGACTTGGGTGTCACGGTGCCTCCCTTTAAACATTGCACCTGTACTGCCACTGTAGCTCAATTCCACCTTGCAAAGTTTGCATTTCACAACCTTCACATGTAACATCTCAAAGTACTGCCATAGAAGAGTTCGCTGCTGTCGCATCCCTGTCTTGCTCTTTGCCATTTTTTCCACTGTTAACGAGGATGATTTGCAGAGCTTTATTTCCATGGCAAATCATTTTAAAGATGCATATCTCCTCCTACTAACGTACTAGAATTGTTGCGTTAGGTATTTGTATTAAATAAAAACGATCCCCTTTATAATGATGATCAGGACAAGTTAGCAGTAGTTTTGTAAAAAAATATATATAAAAAAATTGGTTAGGGATCTTTTCTAAACGTTAATGATCCCAATTGTACTAAAACGTTACAGTCCTAAAGACACTATTTCAGTAATGAAAATTGAATGCTGAGAAATAGAAAGATATAATAAGTAATGCTTCCTGTATCTAACTAGCAGATGGTCTGTGTTCTCTCTGTTTTCCCTGCCTGCCTGGCGTTGCTTACACACAACTTACAGAAGAGCTTTCCTGGGCTAAGCCCCGCTGTAAAACAGCACGTTATTCTCACATAGTATAAGCTTATCTATACTGTGTGTTTATCACAGCGTACTTTGTGTGTGTATGTGTGTGTGTGTGTGGCAGCGTATGGTCTGTGTAGCAGTGTAAGCCCACACACCATCACAAATCTTTTCTAACCTCCAACTTCACACCTAAGCCTGGGATAAATGATACAGTATACAGAACATGCACACCCTCCCACACATACACACACATCCCTCTCCAAACACACTCTGAAAGAGATTTGTATTATGGTACTGTATATTGTTAGCTGTGTACAAGGCGGTTGTTGTTTTGTGCAGATCTACTCCCCACGGTTTTCCTACTGTCAACCACTCAGAGAGAGATGTGTCTCATTACAGTCCTACTTGGGGGCATTTCCACCTCACAATCTCTCACTATGTCTCTGCTCTGTAAACACACATGTGAATATTGAACACAGAGAAAATAGAGCATTCAGTTAGTTGCCCAAGAAACAAATACTATGATTGCAATTGGAAGTTCATTACTGTTCAGAGTGACAATGAAATTAATCTTCTGTCAGACTTCTCTTTACTGTTTTATTGTCATGAGATTTTCTCATCATCTCATTAAATAAAGGAGTAATGTTGCGATTTGGAAATCAGGAAGGGTTCAAACATGGCTACCATCTATATGTAAAATACCTGTTATGTTTTACAGTCTGTTTGGGAACAGGATACATGGACTCTATGCGTTGCGGTAGGTAAAACATACAAATTCCTATTCATTATATGCAGTTTGGATAGACAACCATATGTATATATATATATATATATCAGGGTTCTCCCTAGCATTTTCTAACAGGGTGATGCTGCTGAGTATGGCGGGGGAGGCTTGGAAGTGGGTGGTGCCCCCCTTTGTAATTCAAGATTTTTGCGTTATTGAACACATGTAACTGCCATTTCCTGCAATCTAGTTAAAAAAATTGCCTTTAATGATTATAAGTAAAGTAATAGTTGCGCAGCCAGTCCACAAGGTGACACAGCTCCCCCCTTACATTCTTTGGGGAGAATCCTGAATATTTACAGTATCAGTTTGTCTGTTTTCGGTCCCATGTGTTCCATCCCCAACAAATCCCACAGAGTTGTTTTGCTAGTATGCTTGTCTCATATCCAGGGTGTACTGTTCTTTGCACTGTATAAATTGACCACCCCCTCACCCCCACACTTTACACTGATGAAAATAGATTGCATCGCATCCACCGCTATAGTGCAGCCGAGACACTTGACACACCAGATCCCAGCTCATATCTCCAATGCATAACCATGCCATTACACAGAATATAGATTACTTCTGGGATCAATCCCTGCCACTCGGAGAATGGAGAGGATGCCAAAAGTAATGGAACGTTTGTGTGTGTGTGTGCATGTTTGTGTGTGCGAGCATGTACGCATTTAAGCTAAACGTCTATCCGTATTGATGTGCGTGAGTGTGTGTGTGCGCATGCGTGTGACAGTGAAAATGCATTCAAAATAAATACTGTCGCCGTATTTCTTTCCCTGCGCCAAGATAAGGCCTTTGGCAGCAGTAGTGACTTCACAAACGGTGACCTCGGGAACAGAGCCTTACAACAAGTAGCCTTGTTTCCCACACACACTTGCAGGAATCATTCAGAAAGCTAGAAGTTGGTCTTGTGGTGATAACAGGGTTAAATAAAAGGTTCCTGACTGTCAGATAGATGCGTGTTTAGCTTTCTTTTCCCCTCTGTATCTTTGGGCGAGAAATGAAAACTAGCACACTGGTAGCAGACGGCTTACTGTAAGCAGTGCTGGATATGAGTAATGTGTAGAGAGGAGGTATACATGTATACACCTCTTTCTATCTATGGGTTTTCAGCTGGAATCATCACACTGACTTTGATGTTGTGGCGTAGGTATTTTGAGGAGGCAGATGTGTTAGAAGACAGTATAGCAGGTTTGTGTGTGTTTAATGAAGCTTATTTTTTTTCAACCCAATCTGTGCTGTGCATTATGTTATGCTTCAGTTAGGGCAGATTGACTGTCCATATTCCAAACTAAATACTTCCCTCTACCTGGAACGTCGTATCTCGGTATAGGGCTAGGCGATATACCGTATTTTACTATATACAGGTATTGATGCATGGACAGGTTTGGGTTTTTACTTTACCTTGTATATTGGTATTTCGATGTTTGGTTTGTTAAATGTTTTACGCCACTCCACCACGTGTAATGTCCGTTTTTATAGTTTAGTCCATTTGCTACTTGAGTCATCTCTCTCGCTCTCCTTTCACACAAGCCTCACTCCCGTCACTCAAGGAGAGCAGTTTGAAATAAAATAAAATCTAATTGTATTGGTCGCATACACATATTTAGCAGATGTTGTTGTGGGTGTAGCGAAATTCTTGTGTTACTAGCTCCAACAGTGCAGTAATATCTATCACGTTTTAAGGTAAGATCCAGATGCAGACAAAGGGCTGTAAGACATGGTTTTAATTCTAGACACAGGAAAGGTAGGAAGTATACGGGGGGAATGGGGAAACAGAGGACGAACAGCTGAGGGGCTAATGATCTTGGAACAGGTGAGAAAGGTCTCGGCTTCCGGGGGTGTAGCCGCGGGGCTATAGCGGCGTGCCAGGGCATCTGGCTTGACCTTCTTGGATACCGGTCGTTGCTGTGGAAACGAAGTGGCCCGGGCCTTACTGAACCCCACCCGGAGGTCCTGGTACTCCGCAGGGCTGGCGGAGAGGTCTGGGGCAACTTCCAAGCCCCCAGGAAGACGTCCCGGGGCAGGCAGAGCTGACTTCAGGCAATCCAGCCCACAATGGCACCAGTAGCCCAGTCAATAGAGCGATTTTCTTGCAGGAGCCAAGAGAATCCCAATACCATGGGAACCTGAGGAGACTCAGATAGCAGGAATTGAATCATCTCGCTGTGGTTCCCTGACACTCGTAGGTTGATGGTGGTGGTATGGTGGTTGACCCGGCCTATAGAGCTCCCGTCCATCGCTCTAACATCCACGGCAATGGAGAGGGGTTGAGTTGGGATGCCATATTAGAAGATGCCAGGTGTATATTTTCTCATAAACAATTCCTAGTGTACCAAAGTTTAAAACATTGTGAGCTCCTGTTCACCCGACCTGGAGTTTCTGATGCTAAAATGCCGACCCCACTACACACCGAGAGATTTCACGTGTGCTATCATCACAACTGTGTACAGCGCATTCGGAAGTATTCAGACTCCTACAGCCTTATTCTAAAACTGATTAAATTGTCTTCTGTGTGTATCAATCTACACACAATACCCTATAATGACAAAGCAAAAAATTGTTTTTAGAAATGTTTGCATTTATAATAAAAAATAACGGAAATGTCACATTCACATACAGTGGGGCAAAAAAGTATTTAGTCAGCCACCAATTGTGCAGGTTCTCTCACTTAAAAAGATGAGAGAGGCCTGTAATTTTCATCATAGGTACACTTCAACTATGACAGACAAAATGAGGAAAATAAATCCCGAAAATCACATTGTAGGATTTTTAATGAATTTATTTGCAAATTATGGTGGAAAATAAGTATTTGGTCACATACAAACAAGCAAGATTTCTGGCTCTCACAGACCTGTAACTTCTTCTTTAAGAGGCTCCTCTGTCCTCCACTCATTACCTGTATTAATGGCACCTGTTTGAACTTGTTATCAGTATAAAAGACACCTGTCCACAACCTCAAACAGTCACACTCCAAACTCCACTATGGCCAAGACCAAAGAGCTGTCAAAGGACACCAGAAACAAAATTGTAGACCTGCACCAGGTTGGGAAGACTGAATCTGCAATAGGTAAGCAGCTTGGTTTGAAGAAATCAACTGTGGGAGCAATTATTAGGAAATGGAAGACATACAAGACCACTGATAATCTTCCTCGATCTGGGGCTCCACGCAAGATCTCACCCGTGGGGTCAAAATGATCACAAGAACGGTGAGCAAAAATCCCAGAACCACACCGGGGACCTAGTGAATGACCTGCAGAGAGCTGGGACCAAAGTAACAAAGCCTACCATCAGTAACACACTACGCCGCCAGAGACTCAAATCCTGCAGTGCCAGACGTGTCCCCCTGCTTAAGCCAGTACATGTTCAGGCCCGTCTGAAGTTTGCTAGAGAGCATTTGGATGATCCAGATGAGGATTGGGAGAATGTCATATGGTCAGATGAAACCAAAATAGAACTTTTTGGTAAAAACTCAACTCGTCGTGTTTGGAGGACAAAGAATGCTGAGTTGCATCCAAAGAACACCATACCTACTGTGAAGCATGGGGTGGAAACATCATGCTTTGGGGCTGTTTTTTCTGCAAAGGGACCAGGACGACTGATCCGTGTAAAAGAAAGAATGAATGGGGCCATGTATCGTGAGATTTTGAGTGAAAACCTCCTTCCATCAGCAAGGGCATTGAAGATGAAACGTGGCTGGGTCTTTCAGCATGACAATGATCCCAAACACACCGCCCGGGCAACGAAGGAGTGGCTTCAGAAGAAGCATTTCAAGGTCCTGGAGTGGCCTAGCCAGTCTCCAGATCTCAACCCCATAGAAAATCTTTGGAGGGAGTTGAAAGTCCGTGTTGCCCAGCAACAGCCCCAAAACATCACTGCTCTAGAGGAGATCTGCATGGAGGAATGGGCCAAAATACCAGCAACAGTGTGTGAAAACCTTGTGAAGACTTGCAGAAAACGTTTGACCTCTGTCATTGCCAACAAAGGGTATATAACAAAGTATTGAGATAAACTTTTGTTATTGACCAAATACTTATTTTCCACCATAATTTGCAAATAAATAAATTAAAAATCCTACAATGTGATTTTCCGGATTTCTTTTTCTCATTTCGTCTGTCATAGTTGAAGTGTACCTATGATGAAAATTACAGGCCTCTCTCATCTTTTTAAGTTGGAGAACTTGCACAATTGGTGGCTGACTAAATACTTTTTTGCCCCACTGTAAGTCTCTAGACCCTTTACTCAATACTTTGTGGAAGCATCTTTGGCAGCGATTACAACCTTGAGTCTTCTTGGGTATGATGCTACAAGCTTGGCACACCTGTATTTGGGGAGTTTCTCAAATTTTTCTGTGCAGATCCTCTCAAGCTCTGTCAGGTTGGATGGGGAGCCTCACTGCACAGCTATTTTCAGGTCTCTCCAGAGATCTTCGATCGGGTTCAAGTCCGGGCTCTGGCTATTCAAGGACATTCAGAGACATCCCAAAGCCACTCCTGAATTGTCTTGGCTGTGTGGTTTCGGTCGTTGTCCTGTTGGAAGGTGAACCTTCCAGTCTGAGGTCCTGAGCGCTCTGGAGTAGGTTTTCATCAAGGATCTCTCTGTACTTTTCTTGGTTCATCTTTCCCCCGATCCTGACTAGTCTCCCAGTGCCTGCCTCTAAAAAACATCCCCACAGGATGATGCTGCCACTACCATGCTTCACCATAGAGATGCTTGTTAGGTTTCCTCCAGATGTGACTCTTGGCAATCAGGCCAAAGAATTCAATCTTGGTTTCATTAGACCAGACAATCTTGTTTCTCATGGTCTGAGAGTCCTTTAGGTGCCTTTTGGCAAACTCCAAGTGGGCTGTCATGTGCCTTTTACTGAGGAATGGCTTCCGACTGGCCACTCTACTATAAAGGCCTGATTGGTGGAGTGCTGCAGAGATGGTTGTCCTTCTGGAAGGTTCTTCCATCTCCACAGATGAACTCTGGAGCTCTGTCAGAGTGACCATCTGGTTCTTGGTCACCTCCCTGACTAAGGCCGTTCTCCCCTGATTTCTCAGTTTGGCTGGGCGGCCAGCTCTAGGAAGAGTCGTGGTGGTTCCAAACTTCTTCCATTTAAGAATGATGGAGGCCACTGTGTTCTTGAGGACCTTCAATGCTGCAGAATTTTTTTTGTACCGTTCCCCAGATCTGTGCCTCGACACAATCCTGTCTCGGAGCTCTACGTATAATTCCTTTAACCTCATGGCTTGGTTTTTGCTTTTGACATGCACTGTCAACATTGGGACCTTTAATAGACAGGTGTGTGCTTTTACAAATCATGTCCAATCAATTGAATTTACCACAGGTGGACTCCAATCATGTTGTAGAAACATCTCAAGGATGATGAATGGAAACAGGATGGACCTGAGCTCAATTTCGAGTCTCATTTCAAAGGGTCTGAATACTTATGTAAATAAGGTATTTCTGTTTTTTTTTTATTTTTAATACATTTGTAAACATTTCTAATAACCTGTTTTCGCTTCGTCATGATGGGGTATTGTCTGTATATTGATAAGGATTTTTATTTATTTAATCCATTTTAGAATACGGTTGTAACGTAACAAAATGGCGAAGGAGTTTGAATACTTTCCGAATGCACTGTCCTGTCTATACAGCCACAAGCAAACACCAAGGCGGCACTCAGCAAACTGTACAAGATCATGACCCAGCAAGAATCCTCTTACCCAGAAGCAGTCTTTATTGTCACAGGTGTCTTTAACCAAGCCCGTCTAAAACATATTTCCCTAAAATACCACCAACATCTATCCTACCCCACTAGAGGATCCAGCATGCTTGACCATGTATACACAAAGATCCATGATACATACAAAGCCATCCCCTGCCTCCACTTCTGCCAAATCAGATCATGTCTCTCTGTTCCTACTCCCCTCCTACAAGCAGCAACTCAAGAGACAGCCACCAACACAGAGAATAGTGAGGCACTGGACAGAGGAGGGATACTAAATGCTTCAGGATTGTTTCGAGAATACTGATTGGAATATGGTCAAAGACTCATCCACATAGGATTCATCCATCAACATTGAGGAATATAAATCGTCAGTCACAGGCTCCATTAGGAAATGTGTTGGTGATGTTGTACCCACAATAACAATCTGGACATACCCCAACCATAAACCCTGAAAGAATGACTATATCTAAACAATGCTGTGGACCATACTGCATTATTCAATGTCAGCAGAACGAACCCTGATGATTCGGTGGTGCGTGACGCGTACAAGGCAAGCAGGTACGACCCCTGCAAAAAGACAATACACTCCAACTTTAATTGATGTTCGACATCTCAGACTCGTGTCACATGTGGCAAGGACTACAGACTATCACAGACTACAAAGGCAAATCCAGCTGTGAGGTAGCCACTGGAACCTCCCTCCTAGACGAGCTTAACACATTCTATGCTCACTTCGAGTCAAACAATACCGAGCCATGCAGGAAGTTTCTCGCTGATCAGGACAACCAGGTGCTTTCTCTCTCCGAGGCTGACGTGAAGAAAATTCTCAAAAGAGTGAATCATCTCACAAAGCCGCTAGCCCAGATGGCATCCCTGGCCGCATCGTCAGTGCGTTCTGACTATCTGGCGGGCTTCTTGTCGGACATCTTCAACCTGTCCCTGTCCCACCTACTTTAAGGAGGCCACCATCATCCCAGTGCCCAAGAAAAACAAGGTGGCATGCCAAATGACTTTCACCAATCTGCCGGAAGTCGGTCATCATGAAGTGCTTCGAGAGGCCAGCATGCCAGGCACACTGGACCCACTCCAATTTGCCTACCACTCCAATAGATCCACGAAGATGCCATTTCCATCGCTGTTCACAGGGTCCTATATAACATCTGTATTTTTATTATCAGTTAATTAACCTGTTAGGGATTGGATCCCGCTTGAGTAATCGATTTGACAACATCCGGTGAAATTGCAAATTCATAAAACAAAAATCGTAATATTAAACATTCATGTTCATACACGTCTTCCGGCACTACGGGGTGCCTGAGGATATAGTCTCTGATCGGGGACCCCAGTTCACGTCCAGGGTATGGAGGGCGTTTATGGAGCGTCTGGGGGTCTCTGTCAGCCTCACCTCAGGTTTTCACACCGAGAGTAACAGGCAGATGGAGAGAGTGAACCAGGATGTGGGTAGGTTTCTGCGGTCATATTGCCAGGACCGGCCGGGGGAGTGGGCGGCGTTCATCCCATGGGCAGAGATGGCCCAAAACTCACTCCGTCACTCCTCCACTAACCTCTCTCTCTTCCACTGTGTACTGGGGTATCAGCCGGTTCTGGCACCCTGACATCAGAGCCAGATCGAAGCTCCTGCGGTGGACGAATGGTTTAAGCGCTCAGAGGAGACCTGGGACGCCGCCCATGTGCACCTGCAACAGGACGTGAGGCGACAGAAGGCGAGCGCTGACCGCCACCGCAGTGAGGCCCCGGTGTTCGCACCGGGGGACCGGGTCTGGCTCTCGACCCGAAACCTGCCCCTCCACCTGCCCTGCCGGAAGCTGGGTCCGCGGTTTGTGGGGCCATTCAAAGTCCTGAGGAGACTGAACGAGGTATGCTACAGGTTACAGGTTCCTTCAGATTACCGTATTAATCCCTCGTTCCATGTGTCTCTCCTCAGGCCGGTGGTGGCTGGTCCACTCCAAGAGTCTGAGGTGCGGGAGTTTCCTCCGCCCCCTCGAGGGGGCCCCGGCGTATACTGTTTGAGCCATCTTGGACTCGAGGCGTCGGAGGAGGGGCCTTCAGTACCTCGTGGAGTGGGAGGGGTACGGTCCAGAGGAGAGATGCTGGGTTCTGGTGGAGGACGTTCTGGACCCTTCGTTGCTGCGGGAGTTCCACCGTCTCCATCCGGTTCGCCCTGCGCCGCGTCCTCGGGTCGCCCCCGAGGCCGGTATCGCGCGCGGTCAAAGGGGGGGGGGGGTACTGTAACGACTTCCAGTCGGTTCCTCTCCTGGTCGGGCGGCGTTCGGCGGTCGACGTCACCGGTTTTCTAGCCATCGCTGATCCACTTTTCATTTTTCCATTGTTTCTGTCTTGTTTTACACACCTGGTTTCAATCCCACAATTACTTGTTCATTATTTAACCCTCTGTTTCCCCATGGTTGTTTGTGAATAATTGTTTGTTGGTGAATACGGTTCGTTATTGTGGGCTCGTTATATTGAGTTGTATTTGTATTATATTTGAGTAAATAAGTTCATTACTCATATCTGCTGTCCTGCACCTGACTCCTCTACACCAGCTACACACAGGCTCTTTCACACTTTGTCCAATTTACTATAGGCTATACGGCGAAAGCATAGCATTTGATTATCTGAGGACAGCGCCCCGCATACTTCCTGCATAGAAATATATTTCAAACCAGCACAGGCATTACAAAATCAAATATAGCAATAAAATAAATCACTTACCTTTGAAGATGTTTGCAATCACATGGGTCACAGGAACACAAAGAATGTTTTTTTTGTTCGATAAAGTCCTTCTTTATATCCCAAAAAGTCAGTTTAGTTGGCGCCATGGAGTTCTGTAATCCAGTCATTCAACATGCAGACAAAGAAATCCCAAAAGGAGGCGGTACAGTTCGTCCAAACAAGTCAAACGATGTTCCTAATTAATCCTCAAGTTGTCAAATATCTAAATAAACGATAATATTGCAATCCCACGGGTCCCAGGAACACAAAGAATGGTTGTTTTGTTCGATAAAGTCCCTCTTTATATTCCAAAAACTCTGTTTGGTTGACGCGTTTTGTTCAGTAATCCACCCGTTCCACTCGTTCAACATACAGACACAGGAAACCTAAAAAAAGTTACAGATAAGCTTCGTCCAAACAAGTCAAACAACGTTCTAATCAATCCTCAGGTACCCTAATATGTAAATAAACTATAATATTTCAGATGGAGAATAGCCTGTTCAATAGAAAAGAAAAATAACGAAGAGCGCGCAGACAGTCACGCGCGCAAAACAGTAGCGTCAGTTCCAACAGCCACTTCTCAGAACTTCTATTTCTTGTTCGTTTTTCAAAAAACAAGCCTGAAACCATGTCTAAAGACTGTTGAAATCTAGTGGAAGCCATAGGAACTGCAATTTGGGAGCTATTTCCCCTCTATAGTGAATAGCAAGTCAATGGAAAAACTGTGACATCAAAAAAACACATTTTCCGGATAGATTTTCCTCTGGTTTTCGCCTGCCATATCAGTTCTGTTATACTCACAGATATTATTTTAACAGTTTTAGAAACTTCAGTGTTTTCTATCCAATACTACCAATTATGCATATCCTAGCGTCTGGGCATGTCAGACTCTCCATACTTCTGAACACTTCAGAGAGTGGGGTCGACGGTTTCATTATTGTAATAATGAATCGATGTTAAATAAAGATGATTGTTTGAAGAAATGACCAAGTCTCCCTCAGTACTGAATTCCCACATCAAAGGCCAGCAGCATCATCAAGGACCCCACACACCCCAGGCACAAGCTGTTCTCTCCCTTACCGTCGGGCAGACGGTATCGGAGCATGAGGTCTGATACCAACAGGCTCAGAGAATGTTTCTATCTACAAGGCTGAACACTTGAACTGGACTGACCACCTTCTCTGATTCTCCACAACTTAGCACACATGCACTCACTCATGCACACACCCACAGAGACACACATGTAATATACATTCATGCTACACACACATCACAACTGCTGCTACCAAATGCTTATTACACTGCTCAGTTTATACACTGCCCCCCATCCCTCCCCTTCCCCCATACACCCGGTGCTCGACTTAGGCAGGAGTTCACCGGAGCTGAGTACCGGCACCTCAAATGTTGTATTGTTAGAGGTCCCATTCCTCTTATGCAATATTAACTCAAAAGTATTATGGAGCTCCTGCATAAATATAAACATTACTGTCACCCAAAATGAGTACCCGCACCTATTTCAGTCTAAATCAAGCACTGAATACATGTGTAAATATTGGACTATAAATTTCGCCTTTCTGTAGTATACTTATGCAAAAAAAAATGTTCTGCTGAACAATTTACTTTACGTTCATATTCTTATTATTTTATACTTTTTTATTGATGTTACAATGTTGAGAAGGAACCCAAAAGTAAGCATTTCATAGGACGATAAATACCATCTGTATCACGTACGCTAATAAAACTTGAAATCTATAATTACAGTATTGGTTTGTGTATCTTACTGTCTGCAAACAGCTAGTTTGTCTTTTCTTAGGAAGTTGTGGCTAAAATAAATTGTGTTAACCACTAATGCTAATCACTAGTTAGCTGGCGAGCTAGCCAGCTAGATATCTAAATGTACCTAGTGAGAGCAAACGTAGCTAGCCAGCTTAGATATATAGCTGGCTAGCTCGCCAGCTAACTAGTGATTAGCATTAGTGGTTAACACAATTTGTTGTGAATTTGTTAGATTACTTGTTAGATACTAATGCATGGTCGGAACTAGAAGCACAAGCATTTCGCTACACTACACATTAACATCTGCTAACCATGTGTATGTGACAAATAAAATTTGATTTGATTTGAATACAGCCTGATACCAGTGCTGGTGTAGGCCTAGATCAGCATGTTGTTTGTGCAACGGTATATTCTAAATCAGAGAGGAATATGTAAACATTATTATTTTTTCTACATCATAGCTAACTTACATCAAGTTAGAGAAACATTAATGTAACATCTAATTAGGGTCCACTAGGAAACACTGACAAACATTTTAGCTCTTACCCACATTAACCCTTCCTTGGCTTTTTCATTTGTTGTCATGTCAAACAACACTATTCAAATTTCCCACAATATTTAAAATGTTGGTTGAATTTGATTGAACAGTATAAAACAATCAGAATGGTGAAACCCCAATTAAAAACACTTAGGATGTATGTGTTGCAACCCCAGGGTTATGCACTACGCATTATAGAACTTGTACTATTTAAAAATCTACAATACCGTCAAATACTATCATACCGTCATATATATTCTGATATGATATTTTGGCCATATCGTCGAGACCTACCTCAGTAACATAATTATGAAGATGTAGGTTTACAGATTCTCAGAAATAACACAGGAAACCAAAAGCAGAATGCTTTCACACCATTTTATACCATTCCATGGAACCATAATCTTCCAAATGATACAATACAATCCCTTTTTTCTCTCTAATGACATCTCAGAGATGGGCTCGTACTGTGTGTGTGTGTGTGTGTGTGTGTACGTGTGCACACATGCGTATGCAAATATTAGTGTGTGTGTCTGTGTAAATGTCTCAGAGGTGGACATTTACAAGACCTCCTCATAAAAGCCTCTCATAATCATCCCCTCCTTCCAACCCCCTCCGTTAGACTCGTCTTTGTGCTACCCGAGCAGCGACATGAAAATCCCATCACTATTTCATAGGCAGGAGAGTACAGCACTTCTGGTTAATACATCTCTGAAGGCCTGAGTAAGATGAGCCTCTGTGTTTGTTTCCTGACGTTCCTGACATAATAATAAGGAAAGGGTTTCATGTTCTGCTAGAGATAGGGAACATGTTTTGAATAAGTAACCATGAAGATGCGCTGGCCTAATTCGCATATTGGTTGTAATTTACATATTCTTTGGCATAAAATCTTAAGAAATTGAAGGAGGTGAATTAGGTCTACAGTACCTTAAATAGTGTACCTTAAGCATCACAAAATAATTGAATCCCACCATGGCATGTTCACTATCTGGATACTACTACTAATTGTAATTACTATGTAAAAAAATTGTCTCACTTCTTGGAAATTATCTTATCCAACTCACTTTCCTCTCTTCGATAGCAGGAAACCTGATTGTCAGAGTGGAGGAGAGAAGACGAAAGGGGGATGGCATTGTTAGTGGTTTCTTCAATCAATTAAAAGGAGCCTGGGGGACTGTGTGATTCCAGACGGTCCTGGCTGTGATATCCATTCATTAAGGAACCCCCTTAGTTCCTGGCGGATGGTTCCGGAACTTAGCCCTGGAGTCACTGTGTTTCTGACACTGTGTAATTAGAACTTCCTTCACCGTGGAACTGGAGAGAACACCAAAGACTGGTACTATTACACACAGAGGAACCGAAGAGAACAGCTAAGACTGGTGCTGTTACACAGAAGAACTGTAGAGAACACCTAAGAATGGTGCTGTTACACAGAGGACATCGTCTGCATACTAGGTTCGAGCAGAACTCGGCTAGGTGTCTCAGCTGCGAAGTGGTAGGTCTCACAAGCTCACAGAACCGGACCACCAAGTGCTAAAGCGAGGAGCGTGTAAAAATCGTTTGTCCTCGGTTGCAACACTCACTACTGAGTTCCAGACTGCATCTGGAAGCAACGTCAGCACAAGAACTGTTCCTCTGGAGTTCATGAAATGGGTTTCCATGGCCGAGCAGCTGCAGACAAGCCTAAGATCACCATGCGCAATGCCAAGAGTCAACTGGAGTGGTGTAAAGCTCGCCGGCATTGGACTTTGGAGCAGTGGAAACGCGTTCTCTGAAGTGATGAGTCATTCTTCACCATCTGGCAGTCTGAAGGACAAATCTGGGTTTGACAGATGGCAGGAGAACACCACCTGCCCCAATGCATAGAGCCAACTGTAAAGTTTGGTGGAGGAGGAATAATGGTCTGGGGCTGTTTTTCATGGTTTAGGCTAGGCCCCTTAGTTCCAATGAAGGGAAATCTTAACGCTACAGCATGCAATGACAGTTTGGGGAAGGCCCTTTCCTGTTTCAGCATGACAATGTCCCTGTGCACAAAGTGAGGGCCATATGGAAATGGTTTGAACTTGACTGGCCTGCACAGAGCTCTGACCTCAACCCAATCGAACACCTTTGGGATGAATTGAAACGGCGACTGCGAGCCAGGCCTAATTGCCCAACATCAGTGCCCGGCCTCACTAATGCTCTTGCGGCTGAATGTAAGCAAGTCCCTGCAGCAATGTTCCAACATCTTGTTGAAAGCCATCCCAGAAGAGTGGAAGCTGTTATAGCAGCAACATTAAAAACCTCACAAGCTCCAGCAGCAGAACTGACTGTTTTGGAGAGCCTGGCGTGCCCAGTAAAATGCCTCCCATTTAGGCCCAGAAAATGGGATATGCATATATTTAGTACCATTGGATAGGAAACACTCTGAATTTTCCAAAACTGTTAACTATTTGTCTGTGGGTCAATCAGAACGCATTTGGCAGACAAAACCCTGAGGAATCTCTGTCCTGGAAAAAGTCATTTTGACACATTGCTCATTTTGGAACCCCTCCCTATTGAAAATGACCATATGTAGGCATATGTTTGGAATGCAGGAAGCTTCCTTGTGATGTCACCAGCCTCTGGATGGTGTTTTCCTCCATTTTGGGTGAGTAATCCCAGAGAAAACGAGGAAACCATGCGGTCCCCTCTTTATGAGAACTCTTCACAGTGCGCGCGCACGAGAAGTCACGGAGCGTCTGTTTTATCGTCGTTATTGATCAGTTTATATTCCGGCTGATTTATAATAGTAAATATACGTAAAAGTGTTCCTAAGGAAACATTTAAAACTATGTTTGATTGTTTTTGGACAAGTTTATAGGTATAATTTGAACGAGTTGGCGCCCCGCGTTTCATGGACTAGTGGAGGCTGTCGTTTCTGATTATAACGCGCGAACCAAATGGAGGATTTATGGATAAAAGACGTTACTTTTTCTAACAAAAGAACCATGGATTGTCTTCGTTGGACACTTAGGATGACCTCAGCAGAAGTTCTTCAACAGGTAATTGATTTGTTTTCGCTGTGAAATGTGTTATGTGTGTGCCATGATGGCTAATCGATACATGGCTATTGGAAAATATGTGAGGTGATAGCCTCAAACAAATGAATGTGCTGCTTTCGCCGTAAAGCCTTTTTGAAATCTGACAACGCTGTGATATTGCCAAGAAACAGAGCTTTTGATGAGTATGGAACATTTGTATATTGCTGGATGTTTAATAATTCAACTTTCGGAATTTAAATTTGGCGCTGTAGATTTTCGCTGGTAGTGTCGGGATGAGCCCGCTAGCGACCCACTGGATACTGAGAAGTTAATGCCCATACCAAAATAATTTTGTTGACTGTCATCCTATGTGTGTCCAAAACATAAACTGGAGAAAAAAATAAAACCCACCTCAAACTTGTATCTTAAACAGACCGTTTAAAAATGCTTGCTGAGTTCTCATTGAGGATGGTTGCCAAATCAGAGATCTACTCACATCAAAAAAAAAATTGACCGGTATATGCCCGCACCATTCTGTTGTTGGGTTTTGCCCATACCATTCCAACACAGAAAAGCTGCTTTTTAACATACTTAATTAAAACATTTTGGAGGGAAAACTATTTCACTCATTGTAATTAATCAGATGTAATATTAATCTGAAAACACTGGACATTTACCTTAAGCTTTAAAACTGCAAGGTTTTCACTCTGCCTCATGGCAAAATGTGTAGAATTGCAGGATTTTAGCTTCAACCATGCAACAACAAAACATTTCTCTGCCCCATGACAAAATGTGTAGAATTGCGGTAAATTAGCTTGAAAACTGCCACATTTTCTCTCCAACGCCAAAAGGTGGACCTTTAAAATGTTCCTTCCCAGGGCTTGAGATTTTGTTTGTCCAGCCATGCACTGCCGAAGTCATAGTAAAACTCCATGTATGCTATTTTTATCTCACTCGAGTTGTGTTACGGGGGTGAATTTGCTATCACAAAAGGGGGACCCAAAAAGTAAAACAAAAACTTTCTGTAGAGAACACCTAAGACTAGTGCTGAACCAGAGAACGACTTTTTATTGCTCAGAGTTTAACCATCCCCTATAAATAACAAACTTTTCCTTAGCATTTTTTTAAACCAAATAAGCAATACAGCATGCTTGTACATGCATCCTCAAGTCACCTCAAAGGAGCTTTAATCAAACCAAGTGATTCATGTTCCGGGTGTTTAATCATGTTATGAATTGGTACTTAACACTCACAACACCTACAATGGTTCCTCCTTTAAAAGTTGCGCCATAATGCGGCACACCTTGCGTACTGCGGCAGCATTCTGTGGCACGTCATTTAATTGTCAGACATTTTTTCTGTTACTGCAAGTTATTGCTAGTTTGACCACCATAGGGCATCTTTGAGAAGCATTTGATAGTATTCCGTATTGGCATTAACAGATAATTTAAAACATTTTTTTGTAATAACAGTATATGGGATTGATTTTAAGAAATTTGGCTTAATTAATTTGATTAATATTATGGTGTTTCTATTCAGAGAAAAACGAAACCCTTTTCGTTAGGATGGAAAGGAAAATATGTTGCTGTACAATGTAAAGGTCGGGAGTAGGCTACAGGATTGAAGGATTCTAAATTGTTTGCCTTCATTAGACAACTTTGTTCCAATATTTCTGTAAATCAGTTATATTTATTCCCATAGTAATTCATTATGGATCCATAACTAAATCAACATCTGCATTTTGAAAGAGTATTTTTTATCATTATTTTATTAACAAAATGTGTTTATTTGTTTATTAGGCAACTGTGCAGTCTACAATACCTACTGTAGTGAACATGGAAAAGTGCCTAATTCCTTACATAAGGGACAGCAGGCCATGTCTGAGTATTTTTTATCATTATTTTATTGGAGATTAAGTGGAAATAAAAATCTCATTGATTTATCAAGACCAGTCCCCATGCTTGCCTCAGAGAAGCGTGAAACGGTGCAAAAATAGTTGTAGGCTTTTGATAACTTTTACATGCTCTTTAAATAAATAAGACCTACACCATTTTTAACAGGACATTACTCAACACTAGTGAGACTAATTTTGCCTATGGTAGGCCTACAGTATATCAACCAAAAAAAGTATGAAATGACGTGACTCTCCGCCAATAATTATATTTAGAGGACTCTAAATTAATATCTAAGGGTCATTTCCCGTTAGATATTCTCAGATATTCTCACAGATCCTAAGGGGCCTTTATATAATTCTAAATTAATTAATAATAAGAATCGCTTTGTTTAAAAAGCAACAATATTTTGGAGATTTAGTTTATTTAACCTAGGCAAAAGGCAATTCTTGAACATGGGGTGAGACAATCTCACTAATTTGTAAATGAAGCCAATTATTTATTTCTGGAGAAACCTAACTTGATTATTTAGCAGACATCACTTGCTTATATTCATTATGATGATAAGCGATCAGCAAATGCAATCTGTAATTTGCTGGCATCAAGGCACGACATCAACATCACTCTAATTTCAGTCAGAAGACAGTTGAAGAAACCTGTGTGGACTTATGGAATGTCTTGGTAAGATTTTTTTATATATATATGTATTCTTTTTTTGAATTATCAGAACATTAACCATGTTTGTTCGCTTGTTTTGTACTGTTCTGTAGTTTCGACCCAATAATTCGTCTGATGAACAAAGAACTGTAGCCTACACCTCACGGACTGTTGTGTTCCACAATACTTCACTCTTGCCTGCTTTTTCAGGTATCATGGCTCGAGATTTCTTTGAGGGAGAAATCATCAAGAGATATGCTGGACCCTATAGACAGAGAGGTGTTTCTGGGTACACATCGTTTCTTTAAAGGTAACAATATTTTGTTAAATTTATGCCTATTTACATGTATATTTCTATTATTGTACCTAATTATGGCTGTCTATTGTTATCACGACCTCTTCTTGTTCGGGCGGTGTTCGGCATTCGACATCACCGGTTTTCTAACCATCACCGCTCCCCTTTGGTTTTGTCTTGAGTGTTCACACCTGTTATTCATTTTCTCCCAATCACGCCCCAGACATTCTGATATACTCCGCTACACGCGCCAAGCATGTGTCTTTGGTACGCAAGGTACTTGGAAAACTGTTGGAACATGACCTGTACGCCAAGGCTGAGAAATGCTTGTTCTTCCAGCAGGCCGTCTCCTTCCTAGGGTATCGCAATTCCACGTCCAGGGTGGAGATGGAGAGTGACCGCATTGCTGCCGTACGTAATTGACCGACTCCAACCACGGTAAAGGAGGTGCAGCGATTTTTTGGGTTTGCCAATTATTACCGGAGATTTATCTGGGGTTTTGGTCAGGGCGCAGCTCCCATTACTTCACTGCTGAAGGGGGGTCCGGTGCATCTGCAGTGGTCAGTTGAGGCGGACAGGGCTTTTGGGCACCTAAGGGCTTTGTTCACTTCGACACCCGTGCTGGCTCACCCGGATCCTTCTTTGGCGTTCATAGTAGAGGCTGGGATAGGAGCTGTGCTCTGCCAGTGCTCGGGCACCCCGCCGAAGTACCGCCCCTGTGCCTTTTTCTCTAAGAAGCTTAGTCACGCGGAGAGGAACTATGATGTGGGGGACCGGGAGTTGTTGGCTGTGGTCAAGGCCTTGAAAGTGTGGAGACACTGGCTTGAGGGGGCTAAACACCCTTTTCTTATCTGGACTGACCACTGTAACCTGGAGTACATCCGGGCAGCGAGGAGATTGAATCCTCGTCAAGCAAGAAGGGCTATGTTCTTTACTCGTTTTGTGTTTACCATATCTTACAGACCAGGTTCCCAGAACCAGAAGGCAGAAGCACTGTCCCGGCTCTATGACACAGAGGAGCGGCCAATGGATCAGACTCCCATACTCACGGCTTCCTGCTTGGTAGTGCCGGTTGTGTGGGAGCTGGACGCGGACATTCAGCAGGCGTTACGTACAGAGCCTGCTCCCCCCCGTGTCCTGTCGGGCGTATGTACGTTCCGACTCCTGTTCGTGACCAGTTGATATATTGGTCCCACACATCACCCTAATCTGGTCATCCTGGGATTGGTCGGACAATGCGCTGCCTGACTGGGAAGTACTGGTGGCCTACCTTGGGTAAGGACGTCACCCAGAGGTGAGCTAAAACCCTTACTCGTTCCACAACGGCTGTGGTCACATCTATCAGTGGATTTCCTAACTGATCTCCCTCCTTCTCAGGGGAACACCACGATCCTGGTCGTCTCCTTCCTCTGCCCGGTCTTCCTACGGCCCTACAAACTGCGGAGGCCCTGTTTAACCACGTCTTCCGGCACTACGGGGTGCCCGAGGATATAGTGTCTGATCGAGGTCCCCAGTTCACGTCGAGAGTCTGGAAGGTGTTCATGGAACATTTGGGGGTCTTGATCAGCCTTACCTTCGGTTTCCACCCTGAGAGTAATGGGCAGGTGGAGAGAGTGAACCAGGATGTGGGCAGGCTTCTGCGGTCCCATTGCCAGGAGCGGCCGGGGGCGGCGTTTGTACGCTGGGCTTAAATGGCACAGAACTCGCTTCGCCACACCTCCACTAACCTCTCCCCCTTCCAGGTTGTGTTGGGGTACTAGCCAGTTCTGGCACCATGGCATCGGAGTCAGACTGAGGCTCCTGCGGTGGACGAGTGGTTCAAGTGTGCGGAGGAGGCCTGGGAGGCCACCCATGGTCACCTCCAGCAGGCCGCGCTGCGCCATAAAGCCAGCGCGGACCGTCACCGCAGTGAGGCCCCGGTGTACACCGGGGGACAGGGTCTGGCTCTTGACCAGAAACCTGCCCCTCCGCCTGCCATGCAGGAAGCTAGGTCTGCGGTTTGTGGGGCCATTTAAAGTCCTGAGGAGAGTGAACGAGGTGTGTTACAGGGTACAGCTCCCTCCTGATTATCATATTAACCCCTCGTTCCATGTGTCTCTCCTCAGGCCGGTGGTGGTTGGTCCGCTGCAGGACTCTGAGGTGCGGGAGGTTCCTCCGCCCCCTCTGGACATCGAGGGGGTCCCGGCGTACTCCGTCCGCTGCATCCTGGATTCGAGACGCCGGGCGGGGGGCCTTCAGTATCTTGTGGAGTGGGAGGGGTACGGTCCGGAGGAGAGGTGCTGGGTTCCAGTGGCAGATACAGTGGGGCAAAAAAGTATTTAGTCAGCCACCAATTGTGCAAGTTCTCTCACTTAAAAAGATGAGAGAGGCCTGTAATTTTCATCATAGGTACACTTCAACTATGACAGACAAAATGAGGAAATAAAATCCAGAAAATCACATTGTAGGATTTTTAATGAATTTATTTGCAAATTATGGTGGAAAATAAGTATTTGGTCACATACAAACAAGCAAGATTTCTGGCTCTCACAGACCTGTAACTTCTTCTTTAAGAGGCTCCTCTGTCCTCCACTCGTTACCTGTATTAATGGCACCTGTTTGAACTTGTTATCAGTATAAAATACACCTGTCCACAACCTCAAACAGTCACACTCCAAACTCCACTATGGCCAAGACCAAAGAGCTGTCAAAGGACACCAGAAACAAAATTGTAGACCTGCACCAGGTTGGGAAGACTGAATCTGCAATAGGTAAGTAGCTTGGTTTGAAGAAATCAACTGTGGGAGCAATTATTAGGAAATGGAAGACATACAAGACCACTGATAATCTTCCTCAATCTGGGGCTCCACGCAAGATCTCACCCCGCGGGGTCAAAATGATCACAAGAACGGTGAGCAAAAATCCCAGAACCACACGGGGGGACCTAGTGAATGACCTGCAGAGAGCTGGGACCAAAGTAACAAAGCCTACCATCAGTAACACACTCGCCGCCAGGGACTCAAATCCTGCAGTGCCAGACGTGTCCCCTTGCTTAAGCCAGTACATGTTCAGGCCCGTCTGAAGTTTGCTAGAGAGCATTTGGATGATCCAGATGAGGATTGGGAGAATGTCATATGGTCAGATGAAACCAAAATAGAACTTTTTGGTAAAAACTCAACTCGTCGTGTTTGGAGGACAAAGAATGCTGAGTTGCATCCAAAGAACACCATACCTACTGTGAAGCATGGGGGTGGAAACATCATGCTTTGGGGCTGTTTTTCTGCAAAGGGACCAGGACGACTGATCCGTGTAAAGGAAAGAATGAAGGGCCATGTATCGTGAGATTTTGAGTGAAAACCTCCTTCCATCAGCAAGGGCATTGAAGATGAAACGTGGCTGGGTCTTTCAGCATGACAATGATCCCAAACACACCGCCCGGGCAACGAAGGAGTGGCTTCGTAAGAAGCATTTCAAGTTCCTGGAGTGGCATAGCCAGTCTCCAGATCTCAACCCCATAGAAAATCTTTGGAGGGAGTTGAAAGTCCATGTTGCCCAGCGACAGCCCCAAAACATCACTGCTCTAGAGGAGATCTGCATGGAGGAATGGGCCAAAATACCAGCAACAGTGTGTGAAAACCTTGTGAAGACTTACAGAAAACGTTTGACCTCTGTCATTGCCAACAAAGGGTATATAACAAAGTATTGAGATAAACTTTTGTTATTGACCAAATACTTATTTTCCACCATAATTTGCAAATAAATAAATTAAAAATCCTACAATGTGATTTTCTGGATTTCTTTTTCTCATTTCGTCTGTCATAGTTGAAGTGTACCTATGATAAAAAATTACAGGCCTCTCTCATCTTTTTAAGTTGGAGAACTTGCACAATTGGTGGCTGACTAAATACTTTTTTGCCCCACTGTATATTGGACCCTGAACTGCTGCGGGAGTTTCATTGGCGCCGGCCGGATCGCTCTGTGCCTCGCCTTCCGGGCCGTCTCCGAGAACTGTGTTGGCACGCCGCTGGAGCCGCGTGTCAAGGGGGGGGTACTGTCACGACTTCCGCCGAAGTCGGTCCCTCTTCTTGTTCGGGCAGTGTTCGGCGTTCGACGTCACCGGTTTTCTAACCATCACCGCTCCCCTTTTCGTGTGTCTGTTGGTTTTGTCTTGAGTGTACACACCTGTACACACATTTTCTCCCAATCACACCCCTGTTATATTCCTTCCTTTACCCTCTTTCCCTTGTGCGTGATTGTCGTAGTTGTACTCTGTGTTATCGCTACGTTCCCAGTCTGTGTACTGTGAGTATTTTATTTTTGGTTCTTGGTACCCCCGGGTGGCTTATGTTGCGCCCGTTTATTTATATGTTTGTGTGGGTATTTTTGCCTTTCACAGTGTGCATTGTAGTTTCGTCTGGCGACATTACTAAATACCTTTTCACACGCAACCTACCTCTTGCGCCTGACTCCTTCTACTATTGAACCACAGACATTACAATTGTCCTGCTAATAGGAAACAATAGCATGACGAGCTACACCTGCTACAGTTGTGATGTCTTCACTATTATTCTACAATGTAAAATATAGAAAAACCCAGGAATAAGTAGGTGTGTGAAACTTGCTTTTTTAACTTCTTAGGGAGCGGTGGGGCGCCAAATTCAAAATCCAAAAGTTGAATCATTAAACATTCATCAATATACAAGTGTTTAATAGTCATCAAAAGCTCTGCTTCTTGGCAATATCACAGCGTTGTAAGCTTTCAAAAAGGCTTTACGGCGAAAGCAGCACATTTGATTGTTTGAGGATAGCACCCCACATATTTTTTCCATTACCATAAATTCATAAGCTATCACGGTTCACAGAAAACACATTTCACAGCGAAAACAAATCAATTACCTTTTGAAGAACTTCTGCTTCCCAAGTGTTCAACGAAGACTATCCATGGTTCTTTTGTTAGAAAAATTAATGTATTATATCCATAAATCTCCGTTTGGTTGGAGCGTTATAATGAGAAAATAGAGCCTCCAATCGTCCATTGAAACGTGAAGAGAACTTGTTCAACTTATACCTATAAACTTGTCCAAGAACAATCAAACATAATTTTAAATGTATCCTTAGGAACACTTTTATGTATAAATAGTATAATATTTCAACCGGAATATAAACTGGGCGATAAGAAAGGAAAAACAAAGAACGCGCCAGCCGGGGGAGCATGCATTTACTTGTGTTGACATCTGTGTGGACACTTCCTTATTCGTCTTCTTCTCTGCTCTAAAAGCATCTAAAAAGAATCAGAACACTTTCTCGAGACTGTTGACATCCAGAGGAAGCGATAGGTACTGCATTCATATACCCTTGTATGGGCATTTTCATAAGGGAGGGGTTCCAAATGAGGGAATGTGTCAAAACCACTTTTTCCAGGACAGAAATTCCTCGGGTTTTTGCCTGCCATATCCGTTCTGTTATACTCACAGACAAAATGTTAACATTTTTAGAAAATTCAGAGTGTTTCCTATCCAATGGTACTAAATATGTGCATATTCTATTTTCTGGGCCTGAATGGGAGGCATTTTACTTTGGGCACACCAGGCTCTCCAAAACGGTCACCTCGTGCGCTGCTCCCAAAGAAGTTAATTTGATTAACATTATGGTGTTTCTGTTCCATAAAAAATGAAAAACCCTCTGGGTTTCTGTTAGAATGGAACAGAAAATATGGCGCTGTACAACATGACGGTGAGCAGTACAGTACTGGGCTATTTAGCTAAATAATCCCTGTGTCGTGCAAACGAGAGACGGGGTTCAAATCATCGACAGGGAGGAAGGAGTAGGCTAAATTGTTTGCCTTCATCAGACAACTTTGTTCCAATATTTCTGTAAATCAGTGATATTTATTCCCATAGTAATGGATCCATAACTAATCAACATCTGCATTTTGAAAGAGTATTTTTATCATTATTTTATTAACGAAATGTTTATTAGGCTACTGTGCAGTCTACAATACATACTGTAGTAAACATGGGAAAGTGCCTTATTCCTTACTCAACACTAGTGAGACTCATTTCGCCTATGGTAGGCCTACGGTATATTGAAAAATATACCGTAGGTGGATGGAGGATTCTAAATTAATATCTAAGGGGAATTTTCTGTTAGGTTCTGTGAGAATATCTGAGAGGCTTTTATATAATTCTAAATTAATTAATAATAAGAATCGCTTTGTTTAAAAAGTAACAATATTTTGGAGATTTAGTTTTCATTTAACCTAGAGTGACGGAGAAAAAGGCAATTCTTGAACATATAAAATTATTTATTTCTGGAGAAACCTAACTTGATTATTTAGCAGACATCACTTGCTTGTATTCAGTCAACACATATCTTAAGAATATCATGGAACATTTTCGTTTCTCCATGCTTTTTTCAGAGCAGTGCGAAACAGTCCACAGCGGGAAAGCTATGTATTTCTCTTTGGTTACACATACTTATATAGGATGAATAGCAGAACAGCATAACGGTCCGGGCGGCCCTTACTGTGCCTGGTGAGCAGTTGGTCAAGTTCTGTTGTCAGAAGAGGAATGGAAATGTCAGGGTGAACCGAAGACCTGACCTAACCTGCCACATATGTTGACTCTTATTTTATATAAGTCTAGGCTCTGAAGAAATAGACTCCAAGTAAGCCCTCTTGTTGTTTGTAAAGTCAAATTAAAATTAAGATTATTGTTGAAATGAATTGCTCGACTGGTGAAGAGTGTAGCCTACGGCCTATGGAAATATATAATGACTACGAGGGCAGTTTTTAATTAGCAAAGCTGGTCTCATGAATTACAAAGAGTTATGGGATATTAGAACCCCGTTGTCTTAACCTTGTAATCTTCAACCTACATGTTAACTAGCTGGCTAGGTGTTTTTTGTCTTTTTCCTGGCATTAGCATATTTTGCCATTTTATTTCACTAACCTTATGATCTGCTTCAGACCACTTGCGTTCTGCCTAAATAGTGTAGCTACAATGCTTGAGCTGGTCCCATGGTTGAATCAGAGCAGTAGACCCTCTGCATTATTGTGACTCCGTTGTCTTAACCTTCCCATCTTCAACCTAAGCATGGGTACACTCAAAATGTCTGACAGTTAGTGGAGGCTCCTCAGAGGGGAGTCAATTTCATAAAAATAGTGAAACATTAAAGGTATCTTTTTTAGAGATATATATTTATTTTTTTCAGAACACTAACCATGTGTCGGTAGATACGTGTGTAGGTAGATGTGGAAAGATAGATACAGATTATTTGTTGCAAGTTGGGGGTGGTTCCCATCTAGCTTGGCTATTAAACAATTCTTTGGTAAAGGTTGAATAGTCTATTGTTCAGCTAATAGCCCATCCTGCTAGCTTGTGAAAAACGAATAACAATAATACTTTTTCTGTTAAAGGTTCCACTTGATAAAGGGTTTTTAGCCACAATCGGCCCCAACCCCAATTAATACATTTGGGCACAGTCGATAGCGTGCTGGACTTTAGGCTAGAATGTTGAGGGTTCGAAACCTGCTCCCTAAATGTTTCATTACATTATTATGCCGATCTCAGAGCAAATAGCCTGACTTGTTACTCCCATCTGGTTCCTTGCTCTCTTCCACGCGTCATTCAGCACGCTTGTGGGCGTGCTGGCAGAATGTGGTGTTTTATTCTGTATATATGAATTACAAAGCAGACTTTATTTAAATCATGTTTCTAGTCTATTGCATAGTTACAATGTGTAATCATTGATGTCCCAGGAGCAGAAGTGGTAAACACTGTTGAAGTGTATAATTGTAATACATGTACATGCAGACACAGTATCATTCACAGAATGGAGTTTGATACACCTGGCGATTTTCGTAAATTAACTTTATGACAAAAGAATATGCACAATTGTTTGTCTCTACATTAACATATTCCTCTCAATTGTAAATGTTTTGCTTGACTCGTTATGACGTTATAACTACTTACATTTGCTTCCCCTGTAATGTTTTGTCAGCCATCTTTGCTGAAGAAAGTCACCAGGGAGTGGCTCACGTCAAATTCGTCATTGGAACCAATCGATATGATTGGTCATATAAAAATGCATAATGAGTGCTCTAACTCCCCCTTGTGGTGGTCTGGAGCAATGAAGCCGTGATGCTGGGTACCTATAAGTCCCGCGGTGTAAGCACGCAACTTTTACAGGATGAACCACTGTACTTACCCGTATTTCTGTCTGAGGTTATCACACCAAACAAAGTGACCCACCCCTCTCACTTTGATCCAGGAGAGACTGACTGCCCACTTTTATTGAAGCAACGAAAGTTCAAGGCCGACAGGCGGTACTGAAGGCATTGTAAGCAGAAGGTAGGATCCCCCATTATAGTGAATGGAAAAATTGCAATCATCGTGGTCAAGTAAAACTGTTTCTAATATAATCATGGTACCAATTGCTTCTAATAAACCAGATGTATGTCCTTGAACTGATTATTTAAAAATTGCACACAGAAGATAGAAGGATTTAGTTGCTACTGACAGCCTGCAGTACCCCGGTTGGCCTTCAACTTCAGTTATGTTATCATGTGGTCAATGGCTTTGTCCATTCATAAATACACTCATTGCTTTGATCCCTCATTCTATCCACACGCTGACTCAAGATGCCATAAAATCTGACAGCAGCTAATCATTCACATCAAAGGGCCAGATTAACCCGACCTGATCGCTATACGCTCTCCAGTACTCTAAATATACACACCTCTTCCTGCTTCTTTTTTGACACACAGGGTTCTCATCAGAGCCGAATTAAGACGTTCCACATTTTCCGCACATTCTGAGGTTCCACAGACAATGCAGGGTTGCCACAAAACAAATTTGTCCATGGCTTTCTATTAAAGCTCCTTTAGTGGTGTCGGTTCGAATCACAACGGGCAGACATCACATAGAGTGGATTTGTAATACCAACCGGCGGTCTAAAAAAAGTCTCAAACAGATTAGAAGGTGATTTAAGACCCCTTAATCTCATAAAACTGGAAAGGAAACACACATTGGGATTGGGGCTGAGGAACTTAATGCTGGTGAATTCCCACGCCATCACAAAGGCACCTCTGTGTTTTCAACCCACATACTTTCCTCTGTACACAGTAATCCCTTTTGGAATTCACAGTGAGACACTTGAACACCAATCTGCAGCTTTACAGACACAGAAGATATGGAGGTGGAAGACAGAACATGAGGAGAAGAGGACCGCTTCCATTTTCAAATCAAATCAAATCAAGGAGGGGAGGAGAAGAGGAGAGATGGAAACGAAAGAGAAGAAAGGTGAGGAGAGTCAGAGGAGGAGGAAAAGACTGAAGTGAAGGACTGTTTAAAATCTTTCTAGGAGGGACGACACAGAGGAGAGGTGGAAGTGCAAAGAAGGGCAAGAGAAGAACAAAGGAGGGAACACAGAAGGACTGATGAGAAATACTAGCCAGCAAAAGTTAGACGGATGAGATGTCCTATGGAAGGGAGAGAGGAGAGAGAGCAGGAGAGGAAGCCTCCAGGTAGAAGCAGCAGATCAACAGAAGGTGTCCTCTTTGCTTAATAGGGCATATCGGAATATCGTATCCGTGGAAACCGGAGAATAACAACAAATCACGTCAGGCGCAGAGAGAGACAGAGACCATACGCTAATGTTTGACTATCCTCCTCAGTCTCAAAGACATGAACAAGGCAAGTCCTCCTCCCTTCTTTATCCTAACTATCTCTCATGAAGGTGCTATTGTCTGGGAATTAGTCAGGAGGATTGGTGGAAAGTGATCTGATCCTGGTCTGTCATCTCAACAGAGTTGAGTGGGGCTAGGAGTTTTTCCTGACTACAAGACCTGACCTGGTGGAATGGGCTATAACTAGGACCCAAAGCTATTCAAGTCGTGAGGAAAAACTCAGATGGGGAAATCGAATTAATGGGATTAATTATCAGTAATTCGTAGTCTAATTCCTGTTGTATAGTTTCAGCGGGAGAGTCTCCAAAGAGGGTTTTGAGTCTCTCCTTAACAATGGTTAGGGGGTGTAATTGTGCTGAATCATACCAAGACGGGAATTCGCCTATGATTATCTTGTCACCGGAGACTGGGTTATTTCTCTGTGGTGAAAATGGGTTGGTTTGAGTTTTGTGAAGAACTCCCATTCCCTCAACCCCAGCAATATATCCTACCACTCCTCAACACAACAAAATACATCCTCATCCCCAGCCTAACCAGCTCCAAAAAACTACAACAACATGTGTCTCTCTACAACTGGAGCTGTCTGCAGTGATTCTTTGGGGTCCCATAGCTGCACTAGTCAGCTAATTGGCTACTAAAAGACCACTAAACATCATTACATAGCTCAGATCAGCTTTAAAACACTCCCCCAATTAACGGACAGAAGAAGACTGCTTATCTGAGCACTTGGTACTAATGTGAAGCAGGTTGGCTGTGGTTAAAAATGTAATCTAAAGAGGGAGGGAGAAGGACTCCTTGGTTGTGTGGGACTAATAGAGACTGGGGTAATGTCACTGGGGAACATGTTCTCAGAAAATTTGTTTTTCAATCAAAAGAGGCGACAGTCTCTTGTTGAGGTTCATACCCAGTAAATGTCAACAAGAAATGTGTATTTTCTCTATGAAGAATTTTTTTATAGAAAGACACACACAACCTTACTATACCACAATTTACATCTACAACAACAACACACACTGTGCCAATGATCTATAACCTTGCAGTGCAGATATATGGCACCCAATTACCCATTCCTCTCTCTTCTCTCTGCCGCGTTGCCATTAAAATGCATTGTTGGCACCCTAATTAAACTGTTATTTCATCCAGAACGCTGCAGAGATAGAGGAGCTATCTATCAAGTGGAAATGTTGGAGTTGAACATAGTCTAGGATTTTATTTGGGAGGCAGTCATTAGCACAAAAGGCTCCTAGGCTTTCTTTGCATTAGCATCCCAGCCGAAACGTGGGAAAACTGGTGGGAAAAAATCACGGAATTTTTGTTATATAATGAAGTGTGAAGGAACGGTGGGGTAACATGCTTAGATTATGCGGTATGTAAAACAGGGAGATTAACCTACATGGTGTTAAATCTGGTGGCTAACATGGAATCATCCAGCTAGGTATGTTGATGACAGTGGAGCATGACATATCAATATATGTATCATTCTAGTTATCAAGCCACCGGCAAAGCTATATCTTCCAATCCAGCTGTGCCAGTTATACTGATCTCTCCTCAACTCATTAGACAAAGTAATGTTGATCAATTAGCAGTGATATGCTAAGGCTAACATACGTTAGTGTGTAATTGGTATGTAATCCTGTTAGTTGTCCCACTCTTGAACTGAGGCTGAAGATAATACTAGACTTTTGATCTGTCATTAGCACTAGAACACTAGCAATAGAACACTGGGTGCTGATCACTTTTAGGAAATTAAGAAGAGTGGCCCTCAGAGAGAGAGAGAGAGAGAGAGAGAGAGAGAGAGAGAGAGAGAGAGACCAAATATATCCCTGGCTATGATGAAGAATAAGTAGAAGCATTATGTTTGTGGTTTTCGTCCCTTTGATGTCTTCAGTGGTGCAGTTTCCCATAACACTACTTTTATGGGTAATAACACAAGCAATTTTCTCTTTGCGTTCCCTCGGCCTCAAACCACTATCGCTATTTACCTTGACTTTGTCAAAATATTGAAGGAATTGGTAGATTTCCTTTTGAGTTCCCCCTAAATGCACATGATAGCATAGTTGACTGGCAAAACGCAGCTCTTCAACACTTCAAACGAGACTCAGGAGATAAAAGAAATGCAAAACACCTCTCAAGTTCTTCTGCTTCCATAATTTTAAGAATCTCTCTACACCAGGTTGTATCTCAAGTTTTATTTCAAGTATGTACTCAAGCTACACTTGATTGAAACAGCTACTGTTTTTATTTTAACTTCTTAGGGAGCGGCTGCATAGGTGACGGTTTTGGAGAGTCTGGCGTGCCCAAAGTAAAATGCATGCCACTCAGGCCCAGAAAATAGGATATGCACATAATTAGTACTATTGGATAGGAAACACTCTGATAATGTATGTGAGTATAACAGAAGTGATATAGCAGGCGAAAAGCCGAGGAAAATCCATACGGATTTGCAGTTTTTTTTGTAAATGAGCATCTTCTCCATTGTGCCTATTGCATACAACTTTATGTAGGACTGAGACTACAGTACCTATGGCTTCCACTAGATGTCAACAGTCTATATACAAAGTCTGGGAATTCTAGGGAGTGACCAGAACAGATAAGAACAGGAAATTGTCAGACGACCACTTTTGTAAACAAGGTTTGACGCGCGCAAGATTGTGAATGCGCACCACTTTATTTTTCTTTCCTATCGTTCTCACATTATCGTCTGGTTAAAATATTACAGCAAATATACTCAAATGGATACCTAAGGATACATTAAAAATGATGTTTGATTTGTTTGTAGAAAGTGTATAGGTATAATTTGAATGTGTTCTCTTCACGGTTCAATGGGCGACTCAACGGTGGATTTTATGATCATAACGTGCCAACCAAACGGAGATTTATGGATATAATAAGAACAAAAGAAGCATGGATTGTCTTTGTTGGACACTTGGGAAGCCCTCAGCAGAAGTTCATCAAAGGTAAGCGATTGTATGCGTTTTGTGAGACCCGTGTTGGGTTATGGATTTATGCTAATGCATAAATATTAGAGGTGCTACCCTCAAACAATCAAATGTTGTGCTTTCGCCGTAAAGCCTTTTTTGAAATCTGTGATATTGCCAAGAATCAGAGCTTTTGATGACTATGCAACACTTGTATATTGATGAATGTTTAATAATTCAACTTTTGGATTTTGAATTTGGCGCCTCACATTTCACCGGGTAGTGTCGGGAGTGGGGCGCTAGATACTAACTGTTACTTTTGATTTTGACCCCCCCTTTTTTCAGGGACACATTTTTCAATTTCTGTTAGTCACATGTCTGTGGAACTCTCAGTTTTTGAATTTTGTTATGTTCATACAAATATTTACACATGTTAAGTTTGCTGAAAATAAACGCAGTTAACAGTGAGAGGACGTTTCTTTTTTTTGCTGAGTTTAGCAAATGGTTGAGGAAAAGTAAGTCAAATAACAATATGTAAAAGGTACCCTTATGTATTGATTTAGGTATGCTCTGAAGTTAATCTCTGGAGTTAACCTTTAAAGTCTAGACTTTGTTTACATCACATACATAATGCATGATCTGATGTTGATGTTAACCCCTTCATTCAGTTGAACATGCCAGTGACTTCTGTGGATACCATACAATTATGACTCATAGTTGCCACTATTTTGAACAAATTTCTGTTTTGACCTAACATCCTCTGAACACCGACGTACGGCTCCTTATAAATATTGATTAATCGTGCGTGCACATCTCCACCTTCCTTCGTGTGCATAACCTATATGGTGCCTGTTACAGTCCACCCTCTGTGATTTGTAAACAAACCAAAAAGTCAGGGTAAGGGTAGCTTCGCTACAGAGCTCAGTACAGCAAACGGTAGCTACTGTTCGACAAGGTGAAGGACCAATCACTCTCTTCCTCCTTCTTCTGCAACGGAATTGAATGAAGTATACAAGCATGACTGTAAGTCGCTTTGGATAAAAGCATCTGCTAAATGGCATATATTATATTATTCAACTGTTTTTATGATAATGTAATTATCTAAAGTATAAAGGTTAGGTAGTTAGGAGCTACTGTACTTCAAATGTAGCTATTTAACTAAACAGCTGGAACGACCAAGCTGAACGTTTACAAGTAATCCCACTAGCTGGCTACCAGTATAATAGTAGGCCCTAAAGCTTTTTGTAGGGAGCCAAGGTTAGCAACTGTATCTGTGATGTACACTAGCTAGAATGTGACATGCTCCTACCTACCTCCTACCTATCTTTCCAATTTGGTCCTGCCGTACATCCCTACACGTACAAGACTCAGGCCTCCTTACTGTCCATAGAACAGCTAGAGGCAGGGCTTTCTCCTATAGAGCTCAATTTTTATGGAATGGTCTGCCTGTCCATGTAAGAGACGCAGACACGGTCTCGACCTTTAAGTCTTTATTGAAGACTCATCTCTTCAGTAGATCTTATGATTGAGTGTAGCCCAGGGGTGTGAAGGTGAACGGAAAGGCACTGGAGTGACGAACTGCCCTTGCTGTCTCTGCACTGGGATTCTCTGCCTCTAACCCTATCACGGGGGTTGAGTCACTGGCTTACTGGTGCTCTTCCATGCCGTCCCTAGGAGGGGTGCGTCACTTGAGTGGGTTGAGTCCCTGACGTGATCTTCATGTCCGGGTTGTGTTATGGGGGAGATCTTCGTGGGCTATACTCGGCCTTGTCTCAGCATGGTAAGTTGGTGGTTGAAGATATCTTACTAGTGGTGTGGGGGCTGTGCTTTGGCAAAGTGGGTGGGGTTATATCCTGCCTGTTTGGCCTTGTCCGGGGGTATTGTCGGACGGGGCCACAGTGTCTCCTGACCCCTCCTGTCTCCAGTATTTATGCTGCAGTAGTTTATGTGTCGGGGGGCTAGGGTCAGTATGTTATATCTGGAGTATGTCTTATCGGGTGTCCTGTGTGAATTTAAGTATGCTTTCTTTAATTCTCTCTCTCTCTTTTTCTCTCTTTCTTTCTCTCCTTTCTCTCTCTCGGAGGACCTGAGCCCTAGGCCCATGCCTCAAGACCACCTGGCCTGCTGACTCCTTGCTGTCCCCAGTCCACCTGGTCGTGCTGCTGCTCCAGATTCAACTGTTCTGCCTGCGGCTATGGAACCCTGATTTGTTCAGTGGACGTGCTATCTGTCCCAGACCTGCTGTTTTTGACTCTCAAGAGACAGCAGGAGCGGTAGAGATACTCTGAATGATCGGCTATGAAAAGCCAACTGACATTTACTCCTGAGGTGATGACCTGTTGCACCCTCTACAACCACTGTGATTATTATTTGATCCTGCTGGTCATCTATGAACAATTGAACATCTTGGCCATGTTCTGTTATAATCTCCACCCGGCACAGCCAGAAGAGGACTGGCCACCCCTCAAACCCTGGTTCCTCTCTAGGTTTCTTCCTAGGTTTTGGCCTTTCTAGGGAGTTTTTCCTAGCCACCGTGCTTCTACACCTGCTTTGCTTGCTGTTTGGGGTTTTAGGCTGGGTTCTGTACAGCACTTTGTTACATCAGCTGATGTAAGAAGGGCTTTATAAATACATTTGATTGATTGATTGAGCTAGCTCCCATTAGCTATTAGCTAGCTCCGGTTAGCATTTGGCTAGCTCTGGTTAGCTGTTTGCCACATTGAGGAACTCAGTAAGGAACGCTGTATACGGCCAAGGAGGCCTGTAAACAGTTGCTATAAAAAGTGAGTAGGCTGCATAGATTTCATTACTTGAAGCTCAAAAGACGAAAATGCTGTCATTTTTTGTTTTTGTAAATTTAAATTTACTATAGTAAATGTTAGCAACACCTCCGCCTTTGTGGGATGCGTGGGGGATATAGTCACTAGTATAACCAGGAGGTGAGGCCTCATTTAACACAGTAAATTCATCAGGCTTAAGCCATGTTTCCTTCAGGCCAATCACATCAAGATTTTGATCAGTGATCAGTTCATTGACTATAACTGCCTTGGAAGTGATGGATCTAACATTCAGTAGCCCTATTTGGAGAAGTGAGATATCACAATCTCTTTCAGTAATGACAGTAATGGATGAGGTCTTTATTCTAGTGAGATTGCTCAAGCAAACACTGCCATGTTTAATTTTGACCAACCTAGATCGAGTCACAGGCACAGTCTCAATGGGGATAGCTGAGCTGACTACACTGACTGTGCAAGTGGCAGACTCCACTAAGCTGGCAGGCTGGCTAACAGCCTGCTGCCTGGCCTGCACCCTATCTCATTGTGGAACTAGAGGAGTTAGAGCCCTGTCTATGTTCATAGATAAGATGAGAGCACCCCTCCAGCTAGGATGGACGGAGTCCATCACTCCTCAGCAGGCCAGGACTCCATCCTAGCACACATTAGGTCATGGAATAGTTCAGTACTGTTCTTTTTTCTTACAGTGGGGCAAAAAAGTATTTAGTCAGCCACCAATTGTGCAAGTTCTCTCACTTAAAAAGATGAGAGAGGCCTGTAATTTTCATCATAGGTACACTTCAACTATGACAGACAAAATGAGGGAAAGAAATCCCGAAAATCACATTGTAGGATTTTTAATTAATTTATTTGCAAATTATGGTGGAAAATAAGTATTTGGTCACATACAAACAAGCAAGATTTCTGGCTCTCACAGACCTGTAACTTCTTCTTTAAGAGGCCCTTCTGTCCTCCACTCATTACCTGTATTAATGGCACCTGTTTGAACTTGTTATCAGTATAAAAGACACCTGTCCACAACCTCAAACAGTCACACTCCAAACTCCACTATGGCCAAGACCAAAGAGCTGTCAAAGGACACCAGAAACAAAATTGTAGACCTGCACCAGGTTGGGAAGACTGAATCTGCAATAGGTAAGCAGCTTGGTTTGAAGAAATCAACTGTGGGAGCAATTATTAGGAAATGGAAGACATACAAGACCACTGATAATCTTCCTCGATCTGGGGCTCCACGCAAGATCTCACCCGTGGGGTCAAAATGATCACAAGAACGGTGAGCAAAAATCCCAGAACCACACCGGGGACCTAGTGAATGACCTGCAGAGAGCTGGGACCAAAGTAACAAAGCCTACCATCAGTAACACACTACGCCGCCAGGGACTCAAATCCTGCAGTGCCAGACGTGTCCCCCTGCTTAAGCCAGTACATGTTCAGGCCCGTCTGAAGTTTGCTAGAGAGCATTTGGATGATCCAGATGAGGATTGGGAGAATGTCATATGGTCAGATGAAACCAAAATAGAACTTTTTGGTAAAAACTCAACTCGTCGTGTTTGGAGGACAAAGAATGCTGAGTTGCATCCAAAGAACACCATACCTACTGTGAAGCATGGGGTGGAAACATCATGCTTTGGGGCTGTTTTTCTGCAAAGGGACCAGGACGACTGATCCGTGTAAAGGAAAGAATGAATGGGGCCATGTATTGTGAGATTTTGAGTGAAAACCTCCTTCCATCAGCAAGGGCATTGAAGATGAAACGTGGCTGGGTCTTTCAGCATGACAATGATCCCAAACACACCGCCCGGCAACGAAGGAGTGGCTTCAGTAAGAAGCATTTCAAGGTCCTGGAGTGGCCTAGCCAGTCTCCAGATCTCAACCCCATAGAAAATCTTTGGAGGGAGTTGAAAGTCCGTGTTGCCCAGCGACAGCCCCAAAACATCACTGCTCTAGAGGAGATCTGCATGGAGGAATGGCCCAAAATACCAGCAACAGTGTGAGAAAACCTTGTGAAGACTTACAGAAAACGTTTGACCTCTGTCATTGCCAACAAAGGGTATATAACAAAGTATTGAGATAAACTTTTGTTATTGACCAAATACTTATTTTCCACCATAATTTGCAAATAAATAAATTAAAAATCCTACAATGTGATTTTCTGGATTTCTTTTTCTCATTTCGTCTGTCATAGTTGAAGTGTACCTATGATGAAAATTACAGGCCTCTCTCATCTTTTTAAGTTGGAGAACTTGCACAATTGGTGGCTGACTAAATACTTTTTTGCCCCACTGTAAGTGGGCCAGGAGGAACCCCTTGAGCTCCGCTACTGTCATTTCCTCTTTATTCATTAACATGTCTTTGAAATGTCCTGGTTTTATTATTCTGAGCACTCTTCTGACCATTTCCTAATCACTGAAGACTTCTTTGACTCCTTCCTCTATCTGCTTACACACGCTGTGGTGGGTGATGTCTGATTTGTAGTCACCAATTTGACCCCCCCTGTATTTTGAATTCCCTACGGTGGAGATAGGAGAGGTCTCTTAAGGAGATCACCTTCTCGTGTTTTGGGTGTGTCATCAACCCAGACTGCAGGCTTGTGCATGGTGTGTCACTGTATTGTGTTGTAAAGGACGGTGTGGACACAGGCTGTGAGTTAGGTACGGTAACATGTTGGAGAAGTTTCTTGCCAAGCTCCTCATATCTTGCGAGCACTCTATGCAAATCAGTATTTGGTGTCGTTTTTGACTGTGCTAGCTGTGACTGTATGAGCTATTTCAGTAGGAGGGATTATTAATGTGTCGCACGGCTCAAAATGATAATTTGGGTCCAACAGTGGTGTTCCATTATGAGTCTGTATAACAGCATCAACATTATCTTATTCAAACCAACAATTCAACCATACGCCCATCCTAATTATTTACTGTACATAAAGGTGCCGATGTACTCAAAGCAACCTTCATTATCACCCTCTTCGAGCTCTGACTGTTCTTTGTCTTGCACTTCCTTCATGTAATTGGCAATTAAAAAATATATATTTGCTGATAGGCTGTGCAGGCTCTTCCTGATGTCCGACACCAGGCTCTTCCTCCCACCGTCCAACATTGTAACTTCTTCCTTTTCCTCACGAACTGTCAACACAGTCCAGAATCAAGAATCAGTCTCTGCTCACATCAGTCTGTCCGTGACATGGATTTCAGCCGAAGCTCCGTCTTGGTCCCAGATGTTATCTATCACTGGATAACTTGTTATCTACCAGGTGAAATGCAAGGCAAAATCCAAAAGTTGAATTATTAAACATGCACCAATATACAAGTGTTTCATATTCATCAAAAGCTCTGCTTCTTGGCAATATCACAGCGTTGTCGGCTTTCAAAAAGGCTTTACGGCAAAAGCACTACATTTGATTGTTTGAGGGTAGCACCTTCAATATTTTCCATGACCATGAAATCTTTAGCCAGCGCGGTCGATAGAAAATGCATTTCACAGGGAAAACCTGTGCCTTACCTTTTGTAGAACTTCTGCAGAGGGCTTCCTAAGTGTCCAACGAAGACAATCCATGGGTATTTGGTTAGAAAAAGGAATTTATTATATCCATAAATCTCCGTTTGGTTGGCGCCTTGTGTTCAGAAAATCCAACGTGAAGAGAACGCGTTCAACTAAACCTATAAACTTTCCCTCAACAAAACAAAAACCAATTAAAATGCATCCTTAGCTTATCTTTTATGAATAAAAGTGATAATCTTTCACTTGGATGGTCACCTAAACGTTATATAAGTCAAATAAAGTGGACCGCTCAGCCAAACGTGCGCCCAAAAACGTGCAACTGAAAAAGAGCTCCCCTCACCAAAACCCCTACCTATTGAACACATTGGTTCCGATTGCCATGAAACCGTACCTATACACTGCTGACATCCAGTGGAAGCAATAGCTACTACAATCAGTGTCCTGGTATAAAGACTTTTCAATAGGCAGTCTCTCTAAGTGAGCCATAAGCCACCAGAATGACATTTCCGGATGGAATTTTCTCTGGTTTTTGCCTGCCAAATGAGTTCTTTTACACTCACAGACAAAATATTAACACTTTTGGAAACCTCAGAGTGTTTCCTATCCAATAGTACTAATTATGTGCATATCCTATTTTCTGAGCCTGAGTGGCAAGCATTTTACTTTAGGCACGCCAGACTCTCCAAAACCGACCCCTCAGCTGCCACTCCCTAACAAGATAAGCTCCCGACCAACAGGTGGCGTCAATCCCGGATGAGCCCCCCAAAAACCAGAAATTAGATCCCGTAACACAGGACAAATTATAAAATAGGAGAAAGTGGCTTCTCTTTCAAAGGTTCTCTCAATTATTTTATTCAACATTCTCTCAAGTGCAAATCGTTGTTTTCTGTCCTTTCATTGTATTTCAATGTTTATGTCACGATCGTCGTAATAAATGGACCAAGGTGCAGCGTGCATGGAATTCCACATATTTATTCTTCAGTGGAATATACAAAAACAATAAAGAGAACAACTGATCGGCCCAAACGTAGCGCTCACAGTGCACTAACAAAAACACAATATCCCACAAATGCAGGTGGGAAAATGAACACCCTAAGTATGATCCCCAATTAGAGGCAACGACAAACAGCTGCCTCTAATTGGGAACCATACACAAAACCAACATAGAAATGAAATGCTAGAAACCCCCCTAGTCACGTCCTGACCTAAAACACGTGGACGTGACAGTTTAAGTGTGTTTTGTAATCCCTGACATATTATTTCATAAACATATCAAATATACATCAATTAACACAAAAAAATATTAAATTCCAATCCAATTCACATCTTAAAATTCTTTACATTTGTACACCAAACACATTTACTCATTATTAACTTTAATTCACCTGTTTAGGTTATAATTATGTTGTTGACTGTTGCCCACTATAGCCTCATAGGAGACTCTAAAACATGAAAGCCTTTAAAAGACGGGTACTGTATAGCTCATTAGAAGTTACTTTATACCCATGCTCAAAATACATACACCCAGTGTAAGAAGGGCTAACAGAAAGACAAGACTATTGCATGTATACTGTAATATAGGTTATAGTCAAGCGAGGAGGAAGTGCTGGCTTGTTAGAGCACAGACATGGTTCTAATTTCAATGGTGGTCATGAGGTCCCTCACAATAATTGAAAAGTAAATGTGGCCCCGCTCAAACATATTGTAACATTGGGAACCCTCAGTAGTCAATGTGTGATTGGACTCAGCGCAAGAGTAGACTATAATGAACATGTAGGCTGTTTGTACATTGTAATAATTTATTTTCCATTCCAGTATTTGCTCAGCTTGTAATTGTAGTTGTTATGAAAACATTATCAGAACAGACATTGAATGATAAACAGAACAAAACATGGGCCCATTCTGTGATTTTCTTCATTCACATTCTCACTTTATGTCAATATTTAAATATTGCTGCTTGATCAACCTCTGTCCTTGGTCTGCATCACACAGCCCAGGTGTACTCAGTCCTGTAAGACACATGAAACACATACAGTTGGAAGTTTACATGTACTTAGGTTGGAGTCTTAAAACTTGTTTTTCAACCATTCCACAAATTTCTTGTTAACTAACTATAGTTTTGGCAAGTCGGTTAGAACATCTACTTTGTGCATGACACAAGACATTTTTCCAACAATTCTTTACAGACAGATTATTTCACTTATAATTCACTGTATCACAATTCCAGTGGGTCAGAAGTTTACATATACTAAGTTGACTGTGCCTTTAAAAGAGCTTGGAAAATGCCAGAAAAGTATGTCATGGCTTTATAAGCTTCTGATAGGCTAATTGACATAATTTGAGTCAATTGGAGGTGTACCTGTGGATGTATTTCAAGTCCTACCTTCAAACTCAGTGCCTCTTTGCTTGACATCATGGGAAAATCAAAAGAAATCAGCCAAGACCTCAGAAAAAAATTGTAGACCTCCACAAATCTGGTTCATCCTTGGGAGCAATTTCCAAACGCCGGAAGGTACCACATTCATCTGTACAAATAATATTACGCAAGTATCAAATTTTATTTGTCACATACACATGGTAAGCAGATGTTAATGTGAGTGTAGCGAAATGCTTGTTTCGACCATGCAGTAGTATCTAACAAGTAAGTAGGTTGGAGTCCATTCCAGTATTTGCTCAGCTAGAATAAACACCATGGGACCACGCAGCTGTCATAAAGCTCAGGAAGGAGATGCGTTTTGTCTTCTAGAGATGAACGTACTTTGGTGAGAAAAGTGCAAATCAATCCCAGAACAACAGCAAAGGACCTTGTGAAGATGCTGGAGGAAACAGATACAAAAGTATCTATATCCACAGCAAAACAAGTCCTATATCAACATAACCTGAAAGGCCGCTCAGCAAGAAAGAAGCCACTGCTCCAAAACCGCCATAAAAAAGCCAGACTACGGTTTGCAACTGAAAATGGGGACAAAGATCGTACTTTTTGGAGAAGTGTCCTCTGGTCTGATGAAACAAAAATAGAACTGTTTGGCCATAATGGCCATCGTTATGTTTGGAGGAAAAAGGGGGAGGCTTGCAAGCCGACGAACACCATCCCAACCGTGAAGCACGGGGGTGGCAGTATCATGTTATGGGGGTGCTTTGCTGCAGGAGGGACTGGTGCACTTCACAAAATAGATGGCATCATGAGGGAGGAAAATTATATGGATATATTGAAGCAACATTTCAAGACATCAGTCAGGAAGTTAAAGCTTGGTCGCAAATGGGTCTTCCAAATGGACAATGCCCCCAAGCATACTTCCAAAGTTGTAGAAAAATGGCTTAAGGACAACAAAGTCAAGGTATTGGAGTTGCCATCACAAAGCCCTGACCTCAATCCTATAGAAAATTTGTGGGCAGAACTGAAAAAGCATGTGCGAGCAAGGAGGCCTACAAACCTGACTCAGTTACACCAGCTCTGTCAGGAGGAATGTGCTAAAATTCACCCAACGTATTGTGGGAAGCTTGTGGAACAGTACCCGAAACGTTTGACCAAGTTAAAAAATGTAAAGGCAATGCTACCAAATACTAATTGAGTGTATGTAAACTTCTGACCAACTGGGAATGTGATTAAATAAATAAAAGCTGAAATAAATCATTCTCTCTACTATTATTCTGACATTTCAGATTCTTAAAATAAAGTGGTGAGACTAACTGACCTAAGACAGATAATTGTTGGATTAGAACTGAGTTTAAATGTATTTGGCTAAGGTGTATGTAAACTTCCGACTTCAAATGTACTGTACTATAGGTAGGTTGGTGAATTGCCATTATGTCTGTTATGGATCCGGTCCTTACGTTACCATTTTGCTGTTCTCAGTTTAGCCCAGAGAACTGAGAATCAGGCAGAGATTCTCTCTTCTGTATACAGTCAAGACAGTGCTGTTGGGGCCCTACTCACTGTCTACATCAACACCCGGGTCAAGCCACCCGTGTCCAGGCTTGTTGTAGTCCTGACTCTACTTCACCTAGGTGGTGGAGAATCCTCTCTTTCTCAGTTTTCTGGGCATGTATGAGCTTTGATGTTATTTACAGTGACAATAATCTAGCCAATTAAATGTGTACACTGCATTTTTCTGTTGACACCAGAAACACAGAGAGAAAGGTGGAGTTTGTGAACAGTCACATTGTCTGTCTGTAATGGATCACTGTAGAGCCTAAATTCTATGAATTTCACCATGACATACAATGGCATACTCAAGCATTCTTTGTGGAGAGGAAGACGTCTGTGTGACCATGATTTCACTTCTGTGGTCATGCAGAGTAGGGCCGGGACGATACCAGTATTGCAATATTTTTTCCATGGCAAAAATGAAAACATGAAGCAGATCAAACTCTTTGGTCTTTTAAAAACCTGCCTCATGTAAAATATTGTGTGCTATAGCTTGGAAAATAAATACGTGACTATGGTTGACAACATGATGTTCGTTTTCCAACATTAGGGCTGTTTTCCTAAAGAAGTTAAATCCGCTTTGTGTTTTCTTTCCTTGGCACGAAACTAACATGTATCGCGATACTGGTATCATCCCGGGCCTAATGCAGAGCAGAGGGGGGCTGGGATGGGTAGCCTAAGAGAAAATATAGGCAAATACAATATTAGATCTCACATTTGGTGCCTGTTGGATAGGTCAGAATGTTACTCTGCTAAACACAGAAGTGCAAAATTTTAGTAGCAACATGCTGTACACCCAATCTCTCAACTTTGAAAGCAAGCTAGCTAATTAAAACATCATTATGTTTTGTCCTTACAACCTGAACTGTACTTTGCATGTTTTGACATTACTTTGCAGCATTTTATATCACACTGGCCAGCAAGCACATTCCCTTTAACAGCAAGGATTATTACTGTGGAGCATGGTCACCAACCTTTTCTGAGTCAAGATCACTTTTGCAGTCAAAAAGCAAGGCGAGATCTACTGCTCCGATTTCTTTTTTACGTGAGTTAATAAATGTAACATTAACCTAATAAAAACAGTTCTGTAGGAATTAGGTTTGTGCAGTAGGCCTAATTCATTATCACAGCATATTGGCTATTCTGAATGCCTGTACTGTCAATAATGTTCTTCTTAGACCATATTATATTTCAACACTCAAGCTAATGTGTAGCACTTGCGAGGCACAGCTTAGCATGATTTGAAATAATTTTTAAAAAATTGGCTTTTTTACTTTACTGGACTGATGGTACCTGCATCTGATGGTCATGGTGCTTTTCAAGACTGGGAACTCGTGGGGAAAAAGGAGGTCAAATCACGACATCAGTGTTGAACGCACTGAAGTCACAAGTCGTTAATGTTGAAAGTGAAATATTCCTAGATTTTAAAATAGTCACGACGGGCTGCTAATAATAATAAAATGCTACACTACATGGCCAAAGTATGTGGACACCCATTCAAATTAGTGGATTCAGTCATTTCAGGTGTATAAAATCGAGCACAAAGCCATGCAATCTCTATAGACAAACATTGGCAGTAGAATGGCCCGCACTGAAGAGCTCAGTGACTTTCAACGTGGCACCGTCATAGTCACCGTCACCATCTACCGAGTTCCAAACTGCCTCTGGAAGCAACGTCAGCACAAGAACTGTTCGTTGGGAGCTTCATGAAATGGGTTTCCATGGCTGAGCAGCCGTACACAAGTCTAAGATCACAATGTGCAATGCCAAACGTCGGCTGGAGTGATGTAAAGCTCACCGCCATTGGACTCAGGAGGAGTGGAAACGCATTCTCTGGAGTGATTAATCACGCTTCACCATCTGGCAGTCCGATGGATGAATCTGGGTTTGGCGGATGCCAGGAGAACACTTCCTGCCCCAATACATAGTGCCAACTGTAAAGTTTTAGGGAGGAGGAATAATGGTCTGGGGCTGTTTTTTATGGTTCGGGCTAGGCCACTTAGTTCCAGTGAAGGGAAATCTTAATGCTACAGCGTACTGTACAATGAAATTCTAGAAGATTATGTGCTTCCAACTTTGTGGCAACAGTTTGGGGAAGGCCCTTTCCTGTTTCAGCATGACAATGCCCCCGTGCACAAAGCGAGGTCCATACAGAAATGGTTTGTCGAGAACTTGACTGGCTTGCACAAAGCCCTGACCTCGGCCCCATCGAACACCTTTAGGATGAATTGGAACACCGACTATGAGCCAGGCCTAATCGCCCAACATCAGTGCCGACCTCACTATTGATCTTGTGGCTGAAAGGAAGCACGTTCCTGCAGCACTGTTCCAACATCTAGTGGAAAGCCTTTCCAGAAGAGTGGAAGCTGTTAAAGCAGCAAAAGTGGGACCAACTCCATATTAACGCCCATGATTTTGGAATGAGATGTTCGACGAGCAGGTATCCACATACTTTTGGTCATGTACTCATTCATTGCAGCTGCAGCCAGAGTGGAAGTAAGGAGAAGCCCATTATATATTTTGTAATAGTGTGAAATAAAAACTGTGTTGACAGTGCTGAATAAAAACTTAGACATGAACTCACTCATGAAAACAGCAGCTCTTTGCTGTATTATTTGACAGTCTCTAACTGGTCATGGTTTTAAAAGTTAGGACATCTCATGTAGGCTAGTATCAAACTTTTCTGTGGCCGGGGTTGTGGAAGCTGCACACATGGTGATTTGAGCTATCCAATTGGCCAGTGTAGTAGCCACACTTGGTTTAGCTACAGATCTGCCGGTCCGCCGGTTAGGTGGAGTTTGACTTTCAAGACAAATTAAATGGTTCAAATGGGAACACTTTGGATACCTCGTGTGCAGGGATTCTGAATCAAGTGTACCAACCGCCAACAGTGCAACATGTATAAAAATAAAAAAGGAGAGCAAGCCTTTATCATTGTTTTTTCTACAGAAATGTTTGGTGATTGACTAGGAATGCCTTAATGCAGACCGCAGTAAGCCACAGTAGCAACAGGTAGTAAGGAGCCCACACGTGTTAGCTCTAACATGTTTGTAGGTTGGTGGTTTCAAATTAACTAGAGCGAGCCCTGTAACTGACACGTAATTCCCACTTCAAGCCCAAATATACAGTATTTACTTTGACAAAAATGCTGACTTGACTTAAATCGTTGTGCAACATCAAATCAAATGTATTTATAAAGCCCCCCTTACATCAGCTGATGTCACAGAGTGCTGTACAGAAACCCAGCTTAAAACCCCAAACAGCAAGCAATGCAGGTGTAAAAGCACGGTGGCTAGGAAAAACTCCATAGAAAGGCCAAAACCTAGGAAGAAACCTAGAGAGGAACCAGGCTGTGAGAGGTGGCCAGTCCTCTTCTGGCTGTGCCGGGTGCAGATTATAACAGAACATGGACAAGATTTTAAAATGTTCATAAAACAGGCAGAACAGTTGAAACTGGAGAAGCAGCACGGCCAGGTGGACTCGGGACATCAAGGAGTCATCAGGCCAGGTAGGCCTTGAGGAATGGTCCTAATGCTCAGGTCCTCCGAGAGAGAGAGAGAGAGAGAGAGAGAGAGAGAGAGAGAGAGAGAGAGAGAGAGAGAGAGAGAGAGAGAGAGAGAAGAAGAAAAAAGAAAGAAAGAGAGAGATAATTTGAGAGAGCATACTTAAATTCGCACAGGACACCAGATAAGAGAAGAAATACTCCAGATATAACAGACGGACCCTAGCCCCCCGACACATAAACTACTGCAGCATAAATACTGGGGCTGAGACAGGAGGGGTCGGGAGACACTGTGGCCCCATCCGACGATACCCCCGGACAGGGCCAAACAGGCAGGATATAACCCCACCCACTCTGCCGAAGCACAGCCCCCACACCACTAGAGGGATATCTTCAACCACCAACTTACCATCCTGAGACAAGGCCGAGTATAGCCCACAAGATCTCCGCCATGGCACCAGTAAGCCAGTGACTCAGCCCCTGTAATAGGGTTAGAGGCAGAGAATCCCAGTGGAGGGGAACCGGCCAGGCAAAGACAGCAAGGGTGGTTCGTTGCTCCAGTGCCTTTCCGTTCACCTTCACACTCCTGGGCCAGACTACACTCAGTCATAGGACCTACTGAAGAGATGAGTCTTCAATAAAGACTTAAAGGTTGAGACCGAGTCTGCGTCTCTCACATGGATAGGCAGACTATTCCATAAAAATGGAGCTCTATAGGAAAAAGCCCTGCTTCCAGCTGTTTGCTTAGAAATACTAGGGACAGTAAGGAGGCCTGCATCTTGTGACCGTAGCGTACGTGTAGGTATGTACATCATGGGTAAGCTCTGGGCATCGTCTTCCGGCTGAAGAAAAAATATGTTTTGCTAGTGTGGGCATTTAAACATTACACGATGTTCAACTTACTAGTCATTAATTAACCTCTACAGGATCGGTGTCTATAAAATGGGACTATTGTTGCTAACGTGCGCCCCGTGTTTCCTGTCTCTCTGTGCCAGTTCGTCTTGTATGTTAGTCAAGTTTTCCCCATACTGCTTTTGCTATTCTCTTTTTGATAGTCGTCCCGGTTTTGACCCCTGCCTGACTCTGGACTACTTTCCTGCCTGCCTGATCATCCTGCCTGCCCTGACCTTGATTCTGCCTGCCCTTCGGTACTTTTTGGCTCTTTTGCCTGTCCACGACCATTCACTTGCCTTACCCTATTGGATTAATAAATATTGTAAGACTCCAACCATCTGCCTCTTGTGTCTGCATCTGGGTCTCGCCTTGTGTCATGAAAGAAATATTGTACTTATTTCAGTAATCTTGCTCTGCGTTGTCATCCAAAGGGTCCCAGAGATAAAATGTAGCTTAGTTTTGTTTGATAAAATCCATTTTAATATTTAAATGTGGGAGCTGGGTTGTACAATTTAAACCCCTGCTAACAGTGACATTCTTACTTATGAGCCCTTCCCCTAACAACTACAGCCCTGTCGATGTGGATAGGTTAAGATTAAAGTAAATTGTTTTCCTTATTATGCAAGCCATTAACTAAACACATCAGCAGCCCCACCTTCCCTAATACTCCTGAACACAACAGCATGTCAGTGTTTTTATTAGGACGGGCTCCAAACATAATGAAATAACAGGGAGGAGCGGGACTGACGTTGGTAATGAATCCACAACCACAGCCACAACCCTACTTCTCAGAGTGAGGAGAGAGGGTGTAAGGGCTGGAGCAAATTAAAAGAACATCAATGCGCGTTGAGAGATTGATGCTCTTTAGCTCGTCGGAGATGTAAAGTCAATGGAGCGTCGGCACCATCTGTTTTATGAGGCAGGGTTTTTAACAAAAGGGGATCTGATGGGCTGGCAAACTGCACTGTGGATACATACTGAGTGGTTGAACATTAGCTATCGCTAAGATCCTCATATTTCCCTACAGCAGTATTATAGTCTTATCTCTTTTTAATTGTTTAATTGTGATTTTGCCTTTGTTTGTATACTGTACACCTCCTTGGGAACAACTAGAGGTTACTATTATTGATTTGTTTTATTGGATTCTCATTACCAAGCATACAGCGAGGTACAATACAGTATGATTCGTACTCTTCATACTGTTGGAGGAGATGAGAAGAGCCAGAGCGTTAGTGTTGTCTAGCTACATTAATTGACACAGTTAGTAATGAAATGCCTTGGCTGATTTGCACTGCTAGAAACAGTATGCAGAGACCTTGACTTCTGCGGTGAGATTCTATTCAACAATAATCCATAAAACGTGTTTTTCTTGGCAACATTGCAAATATATTGAAAACATAGTTTTTCACAACGGAAATAGAGTAACTTAGAACCACAACCATCTGGTCATATCTCCTTATATTTTCAACTCATCTGTTCTTTCCAAGACCTGCACCAGAGTGACAATGACAGTGGCATGACTTAGGGCTCGATTCAATCCGTAGTGTTGAAGACCTGTGCTACAGCACAATGTAAATTCAAAGGCAATGTTTGCGGAGACTGCATTCACGGCAAACGCTGCATACGTCATCTTAATCATAAATTACCTTTAAATTTAAATTGCTCTATAGCACAGATTTTCAGCACTAGAATTGAATAGAGTCCTTACATCCATTCATGCGTGCATGAAGCTGTATAATTGTTTGTAATTGTATAGACTGTACTGTACGAATGGCATTTTATACTGTATGGCATTTGAATAAAGTTAATTTTATACTTCATTCATATTACATACATTATGATTCATACTGTATGTGGTATCTATTACTGTTTGTACTGTGCTTTTGTGTCCCTGATGTTGCCTTCTACACTAACAGGAAACTGTAATTTATACGGTATTATGGGGTATTAATATCAACAGTAAAATACTGTGAAACATTTTGCTGCAGAATACTGTAAATTATAGTGCAGTTTGGGAAATGTTTGTGACCAGGGAAATAATTTCTGTGTTTCGAATGGTACTGTAATTCCATCTCACAGAATACTGTACAGTATTTTTGGAGTGCAAAAACCTTTTGACCAATAGTAGGTGCATGGAATTGTAGTTTCTGGCTCATTAATATATTTTGAGGCGTGTCTTGTAAGAGGCTATGCAGTATTTGTTGCACCTGTTAGTGAGAGTGCCTAACCAACTATGTGGTAGTAGTGACACATCAATAAAATATTTGGGAGCCTTTAGTTAATCCCATAGAAAATCTGTGGAGGGAGTTGAAGGTTCGAGTTGCCAAACGTCAGCCTCGAAACCTTAATGACTTGGAGAAGATCTGCAAAGAGGACTGGGACAAAATCCCTCCTGAGATGTTTGCAAACCTGGTGGCCAACTACAAGAAACGTCTGACCTCTGTGATTGCCAACAAGGGTTTTGCCACCAAGTACTAAGTCATGTTTTGCAGAGGGGTCAAATACTTATTTCCCTCATTAAAATGCAAATGAATTTATAACATTTTTCACGTGTTTTTCTGGATTTTTTTGTTGTTATTCTGTCTCTCACTGTTCAAATAAACCTACCATTAAAATTATAGACTGATCATTTCTTTGTCAGTGGGCAAACGTACAAAATCAGCAGGGGATCAAATAATTTTTTCCCTCACTGTAGCTAAAGTTACCCATAGCTGGCAGTCTAGTTTTATAGTTTGGTCATTTAATCCAATACATTTTTTTAAAAATCACCAAAATATGTTTATGAAGCCATGTATGTTTTATGGTTCCTCATTATGACACTAAGCCAATTTGAGCGTCATTCCCATTTTTCAAATAGTAAAATCAATGTCATCTACAGTACCAGTCAAAGTTTGAACACATCTTCTCATTCAAGGGTTTTTCCTTATTTGTACTATTTTCTACATTGTAGAATAATAGTGAAGACATAAAAACTATGAAAATATTTTTTTGATTCTTCAAAGTAACTACCCTTTGCCTTGATGACAGCTTTGCACACTCTTGGCATTCTCTCAACCAACTTCACCTGGAATGCTTTTCCAACAGTCTTGAAGGTGTTCCCACATATACTGAGCACTTGTTAGCTGCTTTTCCTTCACTCTGCGATCCTCATCCTAAACCATCTCAATTGGGTTGAGGTCGGTTGATTCTGGAGGCCAGGTCATCTGATGCAGCACTCAATCATTCTCCTTCTTGGTGAAATAGCCCTTACACAGTCTGGAGGTGTGTTGGGTCATTGTCCTGTTGAAAAACGAATGATAGTCCCTAAGCGCAAACCAGATGGGATGGCGAATCGCTGCAGAATGCTGTGGTAGCCATGCTGGTTAAGTGTGCCTTGAATTCTAAATACATCACAGATAGTGTCAACAGCAAAGCACCCCCACACCATCACACCTCCTCCTCCATGTTTCATAGTGGGAACCACACATGAGGAGATCATCCGTTCACCTGCTCTGCGTCTCACAAAGACATGTAACCAAAAATCTCAAATTTGGACTTATCAGACCAAAGGACAGATTTCCTCCGGTCTAACGTCCATTGCTCGTGTTTCTTGGCCCAAGCAAGTATCTTCTTCTTTTTGGTGTCCTTTAGTAGTGGTTTCTTTGCAGAAATTCTACCATGAAGGCCTGATTCACGCAGTCTCCTCTGAACAGTTGATGTTGAGATGTGTCTGTTACTTGAACTCTGTGATGCATTTATTTGGCCTGCAATTTCTGAGGCTGGTAACTCTAATGAACGTATCCTCTGCAGCAGAGGTAACTCTGGGTCTTCCTTTGCTGTGGCGGTCCTCATGAGAGCTAATTTCATCATAGCGCTTGATGGTTTTTGCGACTGCACTTGAAGAAACTTTAAACGTCCTTGAACTTTTCCGGATCGACTGACCTTCATGTCAGTAATGATGGATTGTAATTTCTCTTTGCTTATTTGAGCTGTTCTTGCACCACCCCATACCTTGACACAATACAACTGATTGGCTCAAACACATTAAGAAGGAAAGAAATTCTACAAATTAACTTTTAACTTCTTTGGGAGCAGCACACGAGGTGACGGTTTTGGCCCAAAGTAAAATGCCTCCCATTCAGGCCCAGAAAATAGGATGAGCACATATTTAGTACCATTGGATAGGAAACACTCCTGTGAGTGTCTGTGAGTATAACAGAACGGATATGGCAGGCAAAAACCCGAGGAATTTCTGTCCTGGAAAAAGTGCTTTTGACACATTGCCTCTATTGACATTCTGTGTGACCACTTCCTAATTCTTCTTCTTCTGCCATATAAAGCATCTAAACAGAATCAAAACACTTTCTTGATACTGTTGACATCCAGAGGAAGCGATAGGTACTGCATTCATATGCCCTTATATGGGCATTTTCATAAGGGAGGGGTTCCAAATGAGGCAATGTGTCAAAATCACTTTTTTCAGGACAGAAATTCCTCTGATTTTTGCATGCCATTTCCGTTCTGTTATACTCACAGACAAAATGTTAACACTTTTAGAAACTTCAGAGTGTTGCATATCCTATTGTCTGGGCTTGAATGGGAGGCATTTTACTTTGGGCATGCCAAGCTCTCCAAAACCGTCACCTCGTGCGCTGCTCCCAAAGAAGGTAACATCTGAGCTTCCTTGACCATATCCTTTTCCCAGCCGTTCTGGTCAGGGCTACCGTTTCCTGGCTTTGAATAGAGACTGTTGACATCTACTGGAAGCCATAGGTACTGAAATCTCAGAGCTGGTTGCCTTTGAAATCAATAGGAAGACTCTCAAACAGAGCAAAGGTCACAAAAAACTGTAATTCTGGATGGATTTTCCTCGGCTTTTCGCCTGCTATATCCGTTATGTTATACTCACAGACATTATGTTAACACTTTTAGAAACTTCAGAGTGTTTCCCATCCAATAGTACTAATTATGTGGATATCCTATTTTCTGGGCCTGAGTTGGAGGCATTTTACTTTGGGCACGCCAGACTCTCCAAAACCGTCACCTCGGGAGCCGCTCCCTAAGAAGTTAAAAATACATTTTTAGAGTTTCTTTAAAGCAAGGTAACTTCATTGGTGAAACTGCCAAGTCCATTTGGGATATTACAACAACAAAGAAGATACTGACATCATTGCATGCATGCGATAGAACAGCAAAATATGTACCACCATTTTTTTTGCACCACCTCTGTTTCTTCAACAAAACAATAACAAAGGCGTGCCACTGTGCCACAGTGCCACTGTTTCCCCAAATGCGGATTTGATCTTTAAATTGTCTCTCAATCAATCAATCAATAACATGTATTTTATAAAGCCACATCAGCAGTTGTCACGAAGTGCTTTACAGATACCCAGCCTAAACACCAAAAACCAATCAATGCACAAGAATAGTGGCTAGAAAAAAACTCCCTAAAAGGCAGGAACCTAGGAAGAATCCTAGAGAGGAAGCTCCAAAGGGTGTCTAGTCCTCTTCTGGCTGTGCCAAACTGAGATGTAAGAGTACATGGGGCATTAAGGCCAGATTGCTTTTCAAGATGTTCAAACTATCATAGATGACCAGCAGGGTCAAATAATAACCATGGTGGCTTTAGAGGGTGCAACAGTTCAACACCTCAGGAGTCTATGTCCGTTGGCTCTCCTAACCTGTTATGTGAAAGTGAAGGCAGGGGAGCTGTATATAAAGTGGTGTTTGGTACAGCATAGAACTCCTCTCACTCTATATCATATAGAGTAGGAGCTATTCACTTCCATCTCTTTGCAGAGTTTCTCAGGAAATGTCATTACTAAAGCGTTACTCTGTCAATTCAGTTAGCAGAGCTCGAGGTTGTATGATTAATTTTTCCCAGGCAATTCAATCGCTGCTCATACAGTGTATTATTCTGTAGACTAGAGACACAGCTTAAGGATGAAGTTGTGTTCATCTTTTTGAATCTCCTCAGGCTGAATAGAAAAACATTGCGTCATAACCTCAGTATGGATATTAGGCTGACTCACGTTAGATACCTTGCTATGGGGAGGTAGCGATAATAGCTATCTGCAAACATTCTAATCAGATCAACTTCTGGGAGGAAATTACAAAGCCAGCTAGAAGATTAGGAATACAAGGTATTTCTTGTCAACAGACTTGCAGTTGACCCCTCTTGTATATAATGAATAGTTTGTTGCAGTGGTGGGTGGACAAATCAGAGGACAGGCTCATTGTTCAGGCAAATGAGAAATAAGTGCACTCAGGCTATCCGGAAGGCCAAAGTTAGTTACTTTAAGGAGCAGTTCTCTCTCTGGGTCTAACCCCAAGAAGTTCAGGAAAATGGTTAAAATTGACCACAAAAATACATCTGGGTCAGATGGTTTAGACCCTTTCTTCTTTAGGGTTGCTGCCTCTATCTCTGACCCTTTTAACCTGTCCCTCCTCTCTAGGGAGGTGCCTATTGCTTGGAAGGCAGCCACTGTGCGTGCTTCATTTGAAGGGGGACTTGTCAATACATTTGTGAATATTCAAATGACTGGCTTTCTTTATGTCTATAGTATTCTCTCTGGTATGCAATCTTGTTTCCGCTCAGGTTATGGATGTGTCACTGCAACCTTAACTTCACCGGCTCCAGCAGCAAAACTGACTGTTTTGGAGAGCCTGGCGTGCCCAAAGTAAAATGCCTCCCATTTAGGCCCAGAAAATGGGATATGCATATATTTAGTACCATTGGATAGGAAACACTCTGAATTTTCCAAAACTGTTAACCATGTGTCTGTGGGTCAATCAGAACGCATTTGGCAGGCAAAACCCTGAGGAATCTCTGTCCTGAAAAAGTCATTTTGACACATTGCTCATTTTGAGCCCCTCCTATCCAAAATGACCATATATAGGCATGTGAACTCAGTGCACGTCGCTTCCTTATGATGTCATCAACCACGAGACGGTGTTTTACTCCATCTTGGGGAATTTCGGCCATTGATAAACAGCATGGAACGAGAGACCACCTTATGAAAACTCTTCAGAGTCTTGGCGTGCATGAGAAGGCGCTGTGCCTTATTTATCGTTTTTAGCGTTCAGTTTATATTCCGGCTGATTTATAATAGTACATATACGTAAAAGGGTTCCTAAGGATACATTTAAAACTATGTTTGATTGTTTTTGGACAAGTTTATAGGTAACATTTGAACGAGTTGGCGCCCGCGTTTCAAAAAGAGTAATGGAGGCTGTCGTTTTGCATGAACCAAATGGAGGATTTATGGATAAAAGACGTTACTTTTTCTAACAAAAGAACCATGGATTGTCTTCGTTGGACACTTAGGAAGACCTCAGCAGAAGTTCTTCAACAGGTAATTACTTTGTTTTCGCTGTGAAATGTGTTATGTGTGTGCCATGATTGCTAATCGATACATGGCTATTGGAAAATATGTGAGGTGCTACCCTCAAACAAATGAATGTGCTGCTTTCGCCGTAAAGCCTTTTTGAAATCTGACAACGCTGTGATATTGCCTAGAAACAGAGCTTTTGATGAGTATGGAACACTTGTATATAGCTGGATGTTTAATAATTCAATTTTCGGATTTTAAATCTGGCGCTACAGGTTTTAGCTGGTAGTGTCGGGATGATCCCGCTAGCGACCCACTGGTATTTGAGTCTTAAAGGTCCTACATGATGTCACCATTGCCCTTGATTCTAAGCAATGTTGTGCTGCTATTTTTATTGACTTGGCCATTCCATTCTTGTGGGCCGGCTAAGGAGTATTGGTGTCTGAGGGTTTTTTGGCCTGGTTTGCTAACTACCTCTCTCAAAGAATGCAGTGTGTAAAGTCAAAACATCTGCTGTCTCAGCCACTGCCTGTCACCAAGGGAGCACCCCAAGGCTCAATCCTAGGCTCCACGCTCTTCTCAATGTACATCAACAACATAGCTCAGGCAGTAGGAAACTCTCTCATCCATTTATATTCAGATTATACAGTTTCCTATATCGTAATTATCTATCGTAATCTCATCTCTTTCGCCACACTAACCCGGATTCAGATGACCATCTTACCCATTCTAGATTACGGAGACATAATTTATAGATTGGCAGGTAAGGGTGTTCTCGAGCGACTATATATTCTTTAGCATTCGGCCATCAGATTTGCCACCATTGCTCCTTAACTTCTTAGGCGCTAGCGCCCCACTCCCGACACTACCAGGTGAAATGCAAAGCGCCAAATTCCAAAACTTGAATTATTAAACATGCATCAATATACAAGTGTTTCATAGTTATCAAAAGCTCTGCTTCTTGGCAATATCACAGCGTTGTCAGATTTCAAAAAGGCTTTACGGCGAAAGCACCACATTTGATTGTTTGAGGATAGCACCCCACATATTTTTTCCATTACCATAAATTCAAAAGCCATCACGGTTCACACATAACACATTTCACAGCGAAAACAAATCAATTACCTTTTGAAGAACTTCTGCTGAGGGCTTCCCAAGTGTCCAACGAAGACAATCCATGGTTCTTTTGTTAGTAAAAGTAATGTATTATATCCATAAATCTCAGTTTGGTTGGCGCGTTATAATAAGAAAATAGAGCCTCCAATCGTCCATTGAAACGTGAAGAGAACTCGTTCAACTTATACCTATAAACTTGTCCAAGAACAATCAAACATAATTTTAAATATATCCTTACGAACACTTATGTATAAATAGTATAATATTTCAACCGGAATATAAACTGGGCGATAAGAAAGGAAAAAAACAAAGAACGCGCCAGCCGGGAGCATGCATTTACTTGTGTTGACATCTGTGTGGACACTTCCTTATTCGTCTTCTTCTCTGCTCTAAAAGCATCTAAAAAGAATCAGAACACTTTCTCGAGACTGTTGACATCCAGAGGAAGCGATAGGTACTGCATTCATATGCCCTTATATGGGCATTTTCATAAGGGAGAGGTTCTAAATGAGGCAATCTGTCAAAACCACTTTTTCCAGGACAGAAATTCCTTGGGTGTTCGCATGCCATATCCGTTCTGTTACACTCACAGACAAAATGTTAAAACTTTTAGAAAATTCAGAGTGTTTCCTATCCAATGGTACTAAATACGTGCATATCCTATTTTCTGGGCCTGAATGGGAGGCATTTTACTTTGGGCACGCCAGGCTCTCCAAAACGGTCACCTCGTGCGCTGCTCCCAAAGAAGTTAAAGGACACATCACTTCACTCTATACTCCTTTGTAAACTGGTCATCTCTGTATCCCCGTCGCAAGACCCACTGGCTGTTGCTTATTTATAAAACCCTCTTTGGCCTCACTCCCCCCTATCTGAGATACCTACTGCAGCATTTATCCTCCACATACAGTACAACACCCGTTCTGCAAGTCTCATTCTGTTAAAGGTCCCCAAAGTACAGACATCCCTGGGTCACTCCTTTTTTCAGTTCACTGCAGCTAGCGACTGGATCGAGCTGCAAAAAACACTTAACCTGGCAGTTTTATCTCCATCTCTTCATTCAAAGACCTAATCATGGACACTCACTGACAGTTGTGGCTGCTTCGTGTGATGTATTGTTGTCTCTACCTTCTTGCCCTTTGTGCTGTTGTCTGTGCCCAATAATGTTTGTACCATGTTTTGTGCTGCTGCCATGTTGTGTTGCTACTTGCTGTGTTGTTATGTGTTGCTGTATTGTGTGTTTTGTCCTATATTTCTTCATTTTTAATCACAGCCTCCATCCCCTCGGGGGCCTTTTGCCTCTTGATAGGCTGTCATTGTAAATAGGTATTTGTTCTTAACTGGCTTGCCTAGTTAAATAAAGGTTAAATAAAATGTTTTAATAAAAATTTTAATAATGTGAATGGAATGATCTGCTACCTCTGGTTTATTGATATGCTTTCCATTTACAGTCTCTTGCTTGCTATATTGGAAGGGCATCACAGATCTGAGGGTGAATGTGTGTGGTACGTTTGTGTTTTATTGTGTGTTTTGTGTGTGCGTGTGCAGCCCTCCACCATCCTCATTACAGATCGATACGGCTATAATATGAGCTTTCTGATTGTAGTGGGCCGAATTAGAGGCCGTCAGACAGAGAGACTAGCTGCATTAGTCAGCTCCAGCTGATTGTTGAAAGCATTGGAACGGTTTAACAATTCATGGTTCCAGTCACAATACAAAACACTTAACAGATGGACCCAGGACCTTGTCTTTGTCTCTGATTGTTATTTAGTTGGGAGCCCACTTCACTGCTGCATGGGCCTGGCTACTGACATACATTAATATATGGGAAGCATTCATTTGAATTATACATTGATGATTAATTGTATGCATATGTATAGTTTGTGTAACACACCCCTAAATACCATAAAGAGGTAAGTATTGCTTCTCTACCTGAGAAGGTGTCTAACAGAGTTGCATGGTATACCGATACCACAGTAATATCGCAGAACCAAATCGTCATACTACTTATGAAACCAATATTTTAGAATACTGTAGTACCTTTTCATATGATACCACCACATTTTTCAGCCATACCGATCTAAAAAACCTGCTGGCACCTGTTTTACAATGTTTATAAAGTCAGTGTTGTTTATAAATTCAGTTAAACATTTGAAGTAACAGCAAATAGTCTCTTGTATGCGCCGGGCCAATAATGTCCACTTCACTTGCATATCACGTGTGGCAGCTGTAATCAGCCCCTACGAGCAATCAATCACCTGCTTTTCTCTGTCCACTCTTCCTGCACATCCAATCCACTGTCTAAAATACTCCTGCACAGAAATATGACCTGAATATTGATCCTTGACTAACACTCAACCTTCTGAATTTGTGTAATATCATCAACCAGGCAGTGACATGTATTCATGGATGCCATGAGGAACCAGGCTTCCCCAAAAAATTTACTCTCCCCCAAAAAAAAACCACAAAGTAATTTTCTTTTGTCTCTCTGTGTTTTCATAATTATCCTTCAATTCACAAGAGGCTGAATGTATCTCACCAGAGAAAGATTCCAAGCGAGTGAATGGTCCTGGTACAAAAAAAGTGTCAAGTGAAGCCAGTTTGTATTTGGCTTCACTCTTATCGCATTGTATTGAGAGAAACAACTTGAATTGTTGCATCTCATTCTGTTGTTGTCCTCTGGTAGCTAGCTAGCTGGCTAAAATGTGCCCTTTCCTAAATTAGCCTTTTTAATACATGCAAATTGCTTTGTGGATTTCGACGGACAGAGGTTGATCTCCGGTTTTGTGATGAAACAAAGGTGTGGTTGAATATATTGTATACACATTTAATATGTTGTGAAATATGTTATGAATCTATTGTAATGTTTTTAAAACGTATAACTGCCTTAATTTTTATGGAAGCCAGGAAGAGTAGCTGATTCCTTGGCAGCAGCTAATGGGGATCCATAATAAATACAAATACAAATATTCTGCTACTCTTCTTATTGTCTCGGCCTTAGACCTATATATCATGATTGCAAGGCATGTGAATCAACAGGTTATAGAGCAAACACATAGGTTGTAATATGGCTTTTTTTTCCTGGCTTGGCTTCCCCAGTGATTTTACCCACACACCGCAACTGAAACCAGGTCAACATGTCACCACCATTGTATTAGCATACATGTTGTAGTTCACTACTCCATAGAAAATGGACTCTTAGTGGTTAGAATTAACATTACACTTTTATATCAACACTGTTTTGAGTGTTCTTGACACACTCAAACCAGTGCACCTGGCACCTACTACCATTCCCTGTTCAAAGGCCCTTCAATATTTTGTCTTGGCCATTTTCCGTCTGAAATGGACACATACACAATCCATGTCTCAATAGTCTCAAAGCTTAAAAATCCTTCTTTAGCGAGATTTTAGACAGTGTCCTTTGCTCCCGCCTGCCGAACATCTGCTAGCACAGCAGACGGAAGGCTGGGGCAACACAGCGTGCTGGCTAACTGTCAACTGACAAGATAGCTAACAATTCACTCTCTTAACTTTACTTTAGCGATCATGTCCTACAGTGCACACAACTAACCAACTCTGGCCGTGAAGGTTGGAACATAAAACAATTGTTTTAAAACGTATGTACCGAAGTTGCGTCCGTCTTTGCCTCACCCACTCAAAATCTCCTCAGGACTAACTTCCACCCCCCGGCTAGTCTCATTCGTCCTCCCCTTACTTTCCCTCTGATAGGCTAAGGGGACCTTTACTCAGCAAGAGAATAGCTCTGGGTTACATTAGCATATTTTAAATGTTCTTCAAATGCTTCAACTGGCCAATGTCCCTCATGTTTTTTTGAATTATTTAATTGAGTAAATAGCTAGTAGTGTGGATGTGTATTCATGAATAGTACTGAATGTTCTAGCCAAGTGTGTCGAAAATAGTTCAAAATCTCAAAGGAACCTAGAGAGAAAGCTTAAGCCTGTGTGGCTGACATTTCCTCATGCAGGAATAAAGAACATAAAAACACTTTGACAACAACTAACCTAGAGAGAGACTCATCATTATAGTCACAATTGAGGTTTATTTCAGAACCCCCAAAAAATGTCAGGTTCTGAAGAGAAGTTCACCCACCTACATGAAGTTAAAGGAGCCAAAAACGTTTTGTGCTTTGGTAAGAGTAGGATGACTCATCATAGTTAGAACACATTATTCAAAAGGAAAACTGCATTTTATATCTTCCACTGATACACCAGCACTTCCAGACAGCGGGGACAAGAATAGCAGTGTGTTGGCCTTGAGGTTATAATTTGTCTTTGTATGGTTAAGCTCTAACAAGTATTACATACGGTATTGAAGCTCTGCATTTCAATCGAGGTTAACGAAATATGTTTTTATAAACCCAAACAATCTGGCTGCACTAACAATAGAAAATCAGACTCTTCAGACAGTTATTGAGTTCATTGTAAATTATGAGAAATGATGAGAAAATGGTGTGGGTCACTCATTCAAGACCCACTCTGACTTGTACCTGCCCATTGACCGCACCATACTATTCTCCTCGAAAGCACCTTTGTTGTAGTCTGGCTGACACCAAACTCAGTCTTCCTGACTTCAGAGTCTGGAAAGGCTCCTTAATGTTGTAGGCATAAAGGGTTGATAATGAAGGGGGCTTTGCTTTTTTACTGATTTGGTTCTTTCTTACTCAAACACCCACATGGACAGCCACACACAGCCTAAGAGCACCACCCTCTACCAATACAAATGTTGGAATTTCATGTCCAAACAACTAGAGGTTTCAACCCCACACAAAAAAAGAATTATGTCTGAGAGAACCAATCAAGCTAAATCCAACTTTTGTGAGAATATTGCACCAACAACGGACTTCTGTGTACCACGTGAGCCGTGTCAGCCAGGCTACCTTTGTAGTCTGTGTGTTGATATGCAAGGCCTGCCTTCAGCTTGACCACCTGTAGCCTAGTTGGCTCCCAGCAATCTATCTGTCCTGATTGCTTTTCTCCTTCTTTGACTTGTCAAAATAATTTCTTGCCCGTTCAGCCTAGCAAGTCTTTAACAAGGAGAAAACTCATTTATAACCAGGATCAGTAATTATTTGCTGGGAGCTGTGTGAGAACTGAACATATTTGTTATTCTGTGTTATTATTTTCTTTCTAATTGTGTTCTGCCTTTGGCATAATCAGTTCATTAGAATCCTCACTCTGTCACAGAGCGCTTTCACAACTGCCGCTAATTGCCACGACAACTGCTACTTGTGATATCCCGCTACGACTATTGAATTTGTGACTTGTCTTTGGTATTATGCTGGAGCATCACTGAATTTTCTACAAGGAACTGAAGCTTATTATAAAACAGTTTGCTGTTTTGCAAAGTCCATCAAGTGGGTTTATCAAGACAGAGCATCATTATTTCTTTGCCCTTTGATAAAAAAAATGTTATAAATACGTCTTATAGTCAGATCACATTTATCGGTTAACAGTAAGTAAAAAGTGCATGGTGAATATGAACAACGGGACCTTTAAAGCAATTGGATAGTAGTCATAAATGCAGGCAACAGAGATTGTGTGTTCCTGTCTGCAAGCTGTTAGCTGTCAGTCAAACTGCGCAAAAAATGAAACTGAAACTTATTTTTAGGCATTCATTCTGTGTAAGCGTTGAGGTTTGGGTTAACTTTAGGCATTAGGGTTACGCTAAGGCATTCACTCTGAGTGGTTAAGAGCAGCCTGGTCTCATAGCAAAACATTATATAGTATGATTTTTTACTTTTGGGGTGACAGTACATTACTGAAGGCAAAAACGAAAGAAGTGTGGGGTGGATGATAGCTGTATAACACAAAAGTTTAGCAACGCAAACATATAGCAACCCAAAGGTTGTGTGTTTGAATCTCATCACAGACAACTTTAGCAACTATTTAGTACTTTTTAGCTACTTTGCAACTACTTAACATGTTACCGAACACTTCCCCTAACCCTAATCCTAACCTTAACCTTACCTACAGTAGCATATCATACTAAAGCAGTAGAACATAACATATCATATTAAACCAGTCAAATGTAATGTATCATACTAAACGTGCAAACTGGTGCGATCAAGACAGGATACTATACGTTCTGCAATTTGTATTATATTGTATAACCACTATTACATTGGTAGGCCAATGTAATAATAACAACGTAAAGTAACATATCATACGAAATGGAGTGGCACAGATTTGAATAAAATATAATATGTTTTGTTCTGACACCAGATTGGGTAGAGACACAGGAGAGGAGTGCTTCTTTGGTTATAGTTGTATACCATGTGGGGGCTCTTTAAAAATGGGATGAAATACTATAGAACAAAACTAAGTTGATGCTGGATTGTAAACACACAAAAAACTTTGTGCATACAAACTTATAGAAGTAATCAAGGCACTCTCATGTAGTGGAAAAATGTCAAACCCTTCATTGTTTACAAAGCCTTTATTGTTTATGGCTTGAACTAAATGAATAAATACACACCGTCACGTAGACAGGTGTATATCCCAACTATCACAGGAAGGAATTCATTACCATATGTAATTGATTTAAGAAACGAGAAAGCTTGGTAAAAGAATGAAATATACAAATAAACATGGCATAATACAAAAAGATGCAATACCACATAAAAGAGTACAGGTTAAGGTTAGAGTTAGGGTTTGGGATAGGGTTACAACAGAAAATACAATTACAAAACCTACCACTGGGATTGAAGCCGCTGTGCTGCGATTGAACAGCATGATCATTCCATATGTGCACCTTGTGCTGGTGACAATAAAAGGCTACTCTAAAATGTGCAGCTTTGTCACACAACACCATGTCACAGATGTCTCAACTTTTGAAGTAAGGTGCAACTGGTATGCTGACTGCATGAATGTCCAACAGTGCTGTTGCCAGATAATTTAATGTACATTTTTATACCATAAGCAGCCTCCAATGTCATTTTAGAAAAGTTGGCAGTACAATCGCAGACCATGAGTAACCATGCCAGCCCAGGAACTCCTCATCCTCCTTCCCCTGTAGGATCGTCTGATGCAGGGGAGGGTGGGGTGCTGAGGTAGGCCACCCATGGATACGCCCCTGCCTAATCATGTGAAATCCATAGATTATGTATTTAAATTGACTGATTTCCTTCTATGAAATAATTTTTGTAAATTCTTTGAAATTGTTGCATGTTGCATTTATATTTTTGTTCAGGAATATGTATATGATGTATAGACGTGTGCAGTATATTAATAGAAAAGGTGTGTACAGCAGAAGTTACTGTATATTGGATAGGCCTTAACTAGAATAAAGTATATACATATAAAGTGGGTTGTTACAACCTGTTGTTGCTCAGTACATTACAATTGTAACTGAAGTGCAACACTTTCCAAATACACTACATGACCATAAGTTTGTGGACACCTGCTCAGCGAACATCTCATTCCAAAATCATGGGCATTAATATGGAGATGGTCCCCCCTTTGCTGCTATAACAGCCTCCACTCTTCTGGGAATGCTTTCGACTAGATGCTGGAACATTGCTGCGTGGACATGCAACCATTCAGCCTCAAGAGCATTGGTGAGGTCGAGCACTGACGTTGGGCAATTAGGCCTGGCTCACAGTCGGCGGTCCAATTCATCCCAAAGGTGTTCTATGGGGTTGAGGTCAGAGCTTTGTGCAGGCCAGTCAAGTTCTTCCACACCGATCTCGTCAAACCATTTCTGTATTGATCTCTCTTTGTGCATGGGTAGATGTTCATGCTGAAACAGGAAAGGGCTTTCCCAAACTGTTGCCACAAGGTTGGAATCACAGAATCGTCTAGAATGCCATTGTATGCTGTAGCGTTAACATTTCCATTCACTGGAACTAAGGGGTCTAGCCCGAACCATAAAAAACAGCCCCAGACCATTATTCCTCCTCCACCAAACTTTACCGTTGCCACTATGCATTGGGGCAGGTAGCATTCTCCTGGCATCCGCCAAACCCAGATTTGTCCGTCGGACTGCCAGATGGTGAAGCGTGATTCATCACTTCAGAGAACGCGTTTCCACTGCTCCAGAGTCCAATGGCGGTGAGCTTTACACACTCCAGCCGACTCTTGGCATTGCACATGTTGATCTTAGGCTTGTGTGCGGCTGCTCTCATGGAAACCCATTTTATGAAGCTCCCGAGGAACAGTTACTCTCATGGAAACCCATTTCATGAAGCTCTCGAGGAACAGTTATTGTGCTGTTTTATACACTTGTCAGCAACGGGTGTGGCTGAAATAGCTGGATCTACTAATTTGAAGGGGTGCCCACATACTTTCGTATATTTAGTGTATGTATTCACGCCTCTAACACGTTGTCCCTTCCGATCCTCCTTCTAGGCCTGAGAACACTTTAACACAGGCTCCCTCTGGTAGTGTCAGTTACCGCCTCAGTGTACCCCTAACCTGGAAAGGGGATGATGGAACGTTGAATATATCATGCATCTTACAAAAATACATTTTCCGGTCTGTGTTAATGGTTTGTCACCATCAAATCAAAGTTTATTTGTCACTTGCGCCGAATACAACAGGTGTAGATCTTACAGTGAAATGCTTACTTACAGGCTCTAACCAACAGTGCAAAAAAAGTATTAAGTGAACAATAGGTAAGTAAAGAAATAAAAACAACAGTAAAAAGACAGTGAAAAATGACAGTAGCGAGGCTATATACAGTAGCTGTAACAATGAGCCAGAGACGTTCGGATCCATGTGCAGTTCACTTTAATCAAGGAAGGTCAGACAGGCAAAAACTCAGAGAACAGCGTGAGGGTGTCGGAGGGAGTCCAGAGACAGAGTCGGTATCAGGCGTAGGTCGGGGCAGGCGGCAGGCGGGTAATCAGGAAACGAAAACACAGTCCGAGGTCAAAAACAGGGAATCAGTCGAAGGTTCAGAAAGAGTGCTCAGAAATGACTAGCCGGGGCAGTACAAGACTTCGCAAGGCATTGGAGCCTGGAGAGGGAATATATACAGGAGAGAAGTGGATGCAGCTGTGCAGTAATTAGGCCTAGGTACGGGACAGATGGGAAATGTAGTTAATACTCTGGTGATGGTGTTCTTTGGTGATCGGAGAGAGCCACAGAGGTGCGATCCATGACAGAGCCCCCCTCCTGCGAGCGGCTCCTGAAGCGAGGACCGGAACGACGCCGAGGTCTACCACGGGGTCTGGGAGCAGGTCTTCCAGGGTAGTTCTGGTGAAACTCCGTGATGAGTGCGGGGTCCAGGATGTCTTGGGATCTTTCCCAGGATCGCTCTTCAGGACCGCACCTCCCAGTCGATGAGATATTGCAGTTCCCTACCTCGGCGTCTTGAGTCGAGTATCTTCTTTACTAGGTAGGCTTCCTCGCCGTTGATGATGATAGGAGGGGAGCTCTCTTCTGCAACCTCGTCCTGGTCCCTCTCTCCTCGCGGACCACCGGCCGGTTTGAGTAATGACACATGAAAGGTAGGAGAGATGCGGTAAGTGGATGGCAAGGCTAGACGGTATGACACCGGGGTTATTTGTCTGAGAATCTTAAACGGACCCACGTACCTAGGACTTAGCTTCTTGCTGGGAAGCCGAAGACGGAGGTCCCTGGATGACAACCACACCCACTGTCCAGGAGCGTACTCGGGTCCCTCTCTCCGGCGACGGTCAGCCTGCTCTCTGACTCTTCGCACTGCTCGTTGGAGGTGTGCGTGGCGTTGTTCCAGGTCTCCTCACTTCTCTGCAACCAGGCGTTGACAGCTGGAAGGTCAGTTGGCTCCCCAGACCAGGGGAACAGAGGAGGTTGGTAACCTAGCACACATTGGAAAGGGGTAAGACCTGTAGAGGGTTTGAGCAAGGAGTTTTGGGCGTATTCGGCCCACATGAGGAAACGGCTCCAGTCTTGCTGGTTCTGATGACAGTAGGTGCGCAGAAAGCGTGTGAGTTCCTGGTTAAGCCTCTCGACCTGTCCATTAGCCTGTGGATGATAACCGGAAGTTAAGCTGACATTGATGTTAAGCCGCCCGCATAACGCCTGCCAGACCCGAGAGGTGAACTGAGGCCCCCGGTCCGAAACTATATCCTCAGGCAGCCCATAGAGTCGGAAAACCTGCTGTACCAAGGCCTCCGCTGTTTCTAATGCTGTGGGCAGTTTGGTCAAGGGGATGAACCTACAGGCCTTGGAGAAACGGTCAACCACGGTCAGAATGGTCGTGAAGTTCTGGGAGAGGGGTAAGTCTGTGACAAAGTCAATGGCAATATGTGACCAGGGACGCTGTGGGATGGGTAGTGGTTGAAGTAGTCCTGCTGGTTTCTGATGAGAGGATTTGACAATGTTGCACGTGACGCATTGATGTACGAAGGTGATGACATCGGCCTGGAGCGTAGGCCACCAGAAACGGTTGGTCACAAGGTGGGTAGTAGCCGTGATCCCAGGATGTCCCGCGTTAGGAGTGTTGTGCACCCATTGTAATACTCGTTCTACGGAGGCTGGGTGGCACGAAGGTGCGATCAGGAGGGCATTCAGGCGGTGAAGGTTCCTCCCTCTGAGCTGCGGAAATCTCGGTCATTATGTCCCACTGTACCGGGGCGAGAACCAGTGTCGTGGGAATGATGGGATCTGACGTGGACGGACTTGAGGGACTGTCAAACTGTCGGGACAGAGCGTCGGCCTTGCCATTCTTGAGCCTGGGCGATCGTGACCCTGAAGTCGAATCTGGTGAAGAATAGCGACCACCTGGCCTGTCTGGGATTCAGTCGTTTACGGCCTTAATGTATTCCAGGTTACGGTGGTCAGTCAAAACTGTAAACGGCCGACGAGCTCCTCCAACCAATGCCGCCATTCCTCGGCGACCTTCATGGCAAGGAGTTCCCTATCACCCACATCATAATTCCGTTCCGCCGAGGTGAGCTTTCGGGACTGGTAAGCACACGGAATAGCTTGGCTGGGTTACCATGACGTTGTGACAGCACGGCCCGATTCCTGTATTGGAAGCGTCTACCTCCACAATAAACTCCCGTTCGGGATCTGGCTGGTGCAAGATGGGGGCCGTGGTGAATCTCTCCTTGAGTTGCTTGAATGCTGCCAGACTCTCAGATGTCCACTGTAACCGTTGCCCTCCACCCTGAAGAAGAGACGTGAGTGGCGCTGCTGTGATGCTGAAGTTCCTGATAAACCGACGGTAGAAGTTGGCGAAGCCCAGGAAGCGCTGTAACTCCTTTACCTTGGTGGGTTGTGGCCAGTTGACCACTGCCTCTACCTTGCTGTTGTCCATGGTCACTTCCTTGGCGCTGATAATGTATCCCAAGAAGGAGATCCGTGTCTGATGGAACTCGCATTTCTGGATCTTGGCGTATAGGTGGTTATCAATCAGACGTTGAAGTACAGCTCTGACATCCTGTACGTGGGTCTCGAGTGTCTCCGAATAGATCAGGATGTCGTCGATATAGACAATGAGCTTCTGGTTCAGCATGTCTCGGAAGGTCTCGTTGACAAATGATTGGAACACTGAGGGACTGTTGGCGAGCCCGAACGGCATCACTAGATACTCATAGTGCCCGGTGGTGGTGGAGAATGCCGTTTTCCACTCGTCCCTTCCTTGATCCGAATCAGGTTATATGCATTGCGCAGGTCCAACTTGGTGAAGAACCTGGCGGTGCGGAGCTGTTCGAGGGCGGCTGGAACTAATGGCAATGGGTAGCGAAACTTTACGGTGATCTCGTTGAGGCTGCGGTAGTCGATACAGGGACGTAGTCCTCCGTCCTTCTTCTTCACGAAGAAGAATCCGGCTGAAGCAGGAGAGATGGATGTACGGATGAAACCCTTGGAAAGTGCCTCCTCTATATAGCTCTTCATGGCGTCGGATTCGGGTTGTGAGAGAGGAAATATTCTTCCTCGTGTGGGAGAGGTTCCTGGAATGAGATCTATAGCGCAGTCACCGGGCCTGTGAGGTGGAAGCTGAGTAGCCCTACTCTCACTGAACGCCAGAGCGAGGTCATGGTACTCCACGGAACCTTCTGTAGATCTGGGTTCTCGGACTGAGTAGGAGTAGGAGTGGTCCTAGTCAGGGGGTGCAGGCAGTTCTCCTGGCAGGTCTTGGACCACTGGACTATCTGTTTCTCAGTCCATGAAATGGTTGGGTTATGCTTCACCAGCCACGGCATACCTAGGATGATGGGGTGTTGTGGGGATTCAATGGTGAGCAGCTGGATCGTCTCGGTGTGCAGGGTGCTAGTATTGAGGGTGATTTCTTGTGAGATGTATTGGATCTTCCCGGAGCCCAAAGGACGTCCGTCTAACGCTTCCACTGCTAACCGGGATTGACATGGAAGGAGAGAAATATGATGAGCTTTGGCGAATGACTGATCAATGAAATTTCCCGCTGCTCCTGAATCTATCAAAGCAGTGGTATTTATACTTTCTTCACCAAAGTGCAGGGTTACGGCTAGTTCAAATGATCTAGAAGAATAGGAGTTGGCACTCACCCTAGCAGAGTCTTGGGATGGGGGTCTGTTTGGACATGTCGCCCTCATGTGGCCAGATCCTCCACAATACAGGCATAGACGATGACGTAATCTTCTCTCCCTCTCTTCGGCGTGAGCGAGTGTAGCCGATCTGCATCGGTTCAGCTTCGTGACTAGCGAAGGCAACCCGCAACGCGATACAGCTGGGGCACACGCCGAGCTCGCATCAGATTATCGAGGCGGTGTTAAGTCCATGAATTGGCTAAGTGATTTCCCCTCCTCCCGACATGCTAGCTCCGCTTGTAGACCGGTGTTAAGTCCCCTGCGATAGAGTAACTTCAACGGAGCCTCCTCCCAACCAGTTTGTGCAGCCAGGGTGCGGAAGGAAAGGGTGTAATCGGCAGCGGTAGATTCCCCCTGGTGTAGAGAGAGTAGCAGCTCGCCCGGCTCCTTTCCGTCGGCTGGATGCTCAAACACCTCTCTGAACTGGCGCCGAAAGCAGTCATATGAGGGGAATGACAGGTGTCCACCCTCCCATAGCGCAGTCGCCCAATCCAGTGCCCTACCGGTCAGCAACGAACACACGAAGGATACTCGGCTGTCGTCGGTGGGATATAGGGCAGGTTGTTGGTCGATAAACAGAGAGCACTGCAGGAGAAACCCTTTACATCTCGCCGCTGAACCATCATATTTCTCCGGCAGGGACAGAGGCGGAGAGCCAGACGGAGTACTCACACTGGAATCGGAGAAGCCATAGAACCAGCGGGAAGAGTTGAGGTCGCGATCGGAGTGGTGAGTGTCTGTACGGATCTCACTAGCTCCTCGGTCAGCGAAGTGAGTTTCTCAAGCTGCTGCTGGTGGGTAGCCAGCATAGAGGCTTGAGATGATACCTCGGATGTAAGCCGATACATGGCTGCTGGATCCTGTATTGGCGAAGTCTTCTGTAACAATGAGCCAGAGACGTTCGGATCCATGTGCAGTTCACTTTAATCAAGGAAGGTCAGACAGGCAAAAACTCAGAGAACAGCGTGAGGGTGTCGGAGGGAGTCCAGAGACAGAGTCGGTATCAGGCGTAGGTCGGGGCAGGCGGCAGGCGGGTAATCAGGAAACGAAAACACAGTCCGAGGTCAAAAACAGGGAATCAGTCGAAGGTTCAGAAAGAGTGCTCAGAAATGACTAGCCGGGGCAGTACAAGACTTCGCAAGGCATTGGAGCCTGGAGAGGGAATATATACAGGAGAGAAGTGGATGCAGCTGTGCAGTAATTAGGCCTAGGTACGGGACAGATGGGAAATGTAGTTAATACTCTGGTGATGGTGTTCTTTGGTGATCGGAGAGAGCCACAGAGGTGCGATCCATGACAGTAGCGAAGCTACATACAGGCACCGGTTAGTCGGGCTGATTGAGGTAGTATGTACATGTAGATATGGTTAAAGTGACTATGCATATATGATGAACAAAGAGTAGCAGTAGCGTAAAAGAGGGGTTGGCGGGTGCTGGGTGGCGGGACATAATGCAGATAGCCTGGTTAGCCAATGTGAGGTGCACTGGTTGGTTGGGCCAATTGAGGTAGTATGTACATGAATGTATAGTTAAAGTGACTATGCATATATGATATGATAAACAGAGAGAAGCAGCAGCATAAAAGAGGGGTTGGGGGGGAAGGGGGCAAACAATGCAAATAGGCCGGGTAGCCATTTGATTACCTGTTCAGGAGTCTTATGGCTTGGGGGTAAAAACTGTTGAGAAGCCATTTTGTCCTAGACTTGTCACTCCGGTACCGCTTGCCATGCGGTAGTAGAGAGAAGAGTCTATGACTGGGGTGGCTGGGGTCTGACAATTTTTAGGGCCTTCCTCTGACACCGCCTGGTATAGAGGTCCTGAATGGCAGGCAGTGATGTACTGGGCCTTGCGGTCAGAGGCCGAGCAATTGCCGTACCAGGCAGTGATGCAACCAGTCAGGATGCTCTTGATGTTGCAGCTGTAGAACCTTTTGAGGATCTGATGACCCATGCCAAATCTGTTCAGTCTCCTGATAGGGAATAGTTTTTGTCCTGCCCTCTTTACGACTGTCTTGGTGTGCTTGGACCATGTTAGTTTGTTGGTGATGTGGACACCAAGGAACTTTAAGCTCTCCACCTGCTCCACTACAGCCCCATCGATGAGAATGGGGGCATGCTCGGTCCACCTTTTCCTGTAATCCACAATAATCTCCTAAGGCTTGGTTGTTATTCTGGCACCACCCTGCCAAGTCTCTGACCACCTCCCTATAGGCTGTCTCGTCATTGTCGGTGATCAGGCCTACCCCTGTTGTGTCGTCTGCAAACTTAATGATGGTGTTGGAGTCGTGCCTAGCCATGCAGTCGTGGGTGAACAGGGAGTACAGGAGGGGACTGAGCACGCCCCCCTTGGGGGCTCCAGTGTTGAGGATCAGCGTGGCAGATGTGTTGCTACCTACCCTCACCACCTGGGGGCGGCCCGTCAGGAAGATCAGGATCCAGTTGCAGAGGGAGGTGTTTAGTCCCAGGATCAATAGTGAAGCATGAAGCACCTTAAAAAACAAGGAAATAACACATGAATTGTCCCCTTCTATTAACAAAATTATCCATAATTGTACATAATTTGTATTTTGTGTACCTATCGTAAGAATAAATGTTGTCATACGCAGCAAATTCTCCAGTGTTAAATTATCACTGACATTTAGCACTTGTCCAGTATCTATACGGGTCGCCTTTCAAATGAATTGTAAAGTTACCACTATTTTTGTTAGTGACAGAGACACGGGCCTTTTATCAATTAGATTTGCTCACCTCCTGCGTACTCTCTCCTCCGTATTCCCTCAGCTTCTTTTGAAATAGGTGAAAGTTAATCGACGAGAGTGTACTTGGATGGAAATGCTCTTGCTTGAAATGACATGGTCCTTCTCCACTCCTGCATCATGAATCAAATTACGTATACTACGGTGGATCCCAAAATAAATGTCTAAAGTGATCAAAACCAAATTCAGTTAGTTGTGCAAGACATTGTATAGATAAAACAAAAAGTAGCTTATTGCTTTTTAACTTGTGCATGTTTTCTCCTCTGACAAAACAAAAGCTGATTCAAAAGGGGTGTGACAGATTTCAAAACTATTTCGCGGTACGATTCACATGAGGGTCCCCGAGGAGGGGAGGACACTTTATTTTGCCTACTAATGGCAAAAAAAACGAGGGGGCCAAAACAGACTTTCTCCCGTCACGACGCCCCTCTAAGGCCCTTCTGCTAGCTATTAGCCCCGGCCCGCTAGCTGCCTGAAGTCACACACTGGCCTTCTCAACCACTTATTTGTTTCTGGGTCACAGAGGGGGAGAGGACAGAGCAGAAAGGACAGAGGACGGTCTTTTTCCCAAATGAGAAAACCCCATGGTTGTTGCATTCTTCCATTTTCAGTCCTGTGGCCTTCACCAAGTGAGATCCTGAGTGAATATGTTATCATTTGCCTAGTGGTTAGAGCATTAGGCCAGTATCCGAAGGTTGCTGGATCGAATCTCTGAGCTGACAATGTAAAAATCTGTTGTTCTGCCTCTGAGCAAGGCAGTTTACCCACTGTTCCCCCAGGCACTGTGGATATTGATTAAGGCAGCCCCCTACACCTCTCTGATTCAGGTTGGGTTAAATGCGGAAGACACATATCCGTTGAAGACATTCAGTTGTACAACTGACTAGGTATTCCCCTTTCATTCAAATACATAGATTTTACCCTAATACAGTGGCCTGAAACTCATGGTTTTCAGGTCTGCAAGTCACGTAATGGCTTGCAAAAGTATATGTAATTCCTTTCCCCTAGTGAGAATATCCAGCATTTAGATTTGGGAAACTAAGATATGAGACTACTTAAACCATCTAAACTGGAACAACCATTTCAGTAACAGATTGAATTAGTTTTGAAAAAAGTATTTTATTTATATTTGAGTAGCATAACATTAATTAATCAATGCAATACATGAAAAACATTAATTGAAACAATTAAAAAATCTACCTGCTCTTTTACACCAATGCGTGTTAATGTAACACCTACATTGTTAATTTAACAGCTGAATCAACACTAGAAATGTTACAAATGCTACATTGCACTGAAATGACTGGATGTGAATGGGCGGCAGGTAGACTAGTGGTTAACTACTTAGGAAGTAGCGGCGCGCTAGCAGGCCACTCCGACACTACCCGGTGAAATGTAAGGCGCCAAATTCAAAATCCAAAGGTTTAGTTATTAAACATTCATCAATATACAAGTGTTGCATAGTCATCAAAAGCTCTGCTTCTTGGCAATATCACAGCCTTGTCAGATTTCAAAAAGGCTTCACGGCGAAAGCACAACATTTGATTGTTTGAGGCTAGCACCTCATATTTTCTACATTAGCATAAATTCATATCCAGCGCGGGTCACACAAAACCCATATAAGAGCTAAAAAATATCACTTACCTTTCGAAGAACTTCTGCTGAGGGCTTCCCAAGTGTCCAACGAAGACATCCAATGGTTCTTTTGTTAGAAAAGTCATTTATTATATCCATAAATCTCCCATTGAACTGTGAAGAGAACTCGTTCAACCTATACCTATACATTTGTCCAAGAACAATCAAACATCATTGATAATGTATATTTACTATAATATTTCAACCGGATTATTAACTGGACGATAGGAAAGGAAAAAAACACAGCGCGCGCGAACCCGTGAACGCGCATCCTCTTCTGTTTACATCTGGTGACTAGCTCGAAATTCTTCTTCTATTACCATCCAGAGCAACCTAACATCACCAAACACTGTCTAGAGACTGTTGACATCCAGTGGAAGCAATAGGTACTGCAATATTACTCCCATATATAGCTGTTTTCAATAGGGAGGGGTTCAAAATGAGGCAATGTGTCAAAAACACTTTTTCCAGGACAGAAATTCCTCAGGTTTTCGCCTGCTATCTCAGTTCTGTTATACTCACATACATTATTTTAACACTTTTAGAAACTTCAGAGTTTCCTATCCAATAGTATTATGTGCATATCCTATTTTCTGAGCCTCAGTGGCAGGCATTTTACTTTGGGCACGCCAGACTCTCCAAAACCGTCACCTCTGCTGCCGCTCCCTAAGAAGTTAACAGTGTTGGGTCAGCTGGTTCCAATTCCTGAGCCGACTTGGGGAAAAATCTGTCGATATGCCCTTGAGCAAGGCAAATAACCCTAATTGCTCTAGTAAGTCACTCTGGCTAAGAGCGTCCGCTAAATGATGTTATGGAGAACTATCCAAGGTACTGAAATTACTGGACGTGAATAGGAAGATTTCCAGAGCACTCAAATGACTGGGGGCTATCCAGTGCTATCCAGTGCACTGAAATGACAGGGCGTGACCAGGGAGCTGTCAATGGTACTGAAATTACTTGGGGGTTATGCAGCGTACTGAAATGACAGGGAATGAATTGAGAGCTATCCATTGTACTCATCTGCTGACAGAGAAGGGATGCTCTCCATGGTGTCAGTTAGACAGGACTCAGATACAGGCCTCAGTTCTGGAGCCATCAGCACCTTGCATGATACAGTTTACACCAAATGCTGTAAATCTTCTGGGTATTTTTGCTTTATCATGTACTGTATGCAGTATGTCGACAAAACTGTGAAAAACCCCAAAGTTCCTCATGAGAGAATACTAAATAGCGATATGAATCAGCTATATATACAGAGATGCAGATGAATGTTTTTGTCACAATACATCACTTTGAAGACAGCTTTGAATAATTGATTTAACAAATTACTCAACCTGGGTCTGGTTTCCCAAAAGCATTTTAAGGCTAAGCTCATCGTTAGAAACTTTGTAGGAGCGTTGATAAATCCCTGAGCTGTTACCCAAAACCATCGTTATTAACGTTGCACTTGAAACGCTCGTAATCTAACACCTGCCTCAATGCATTGTTAGATGCTTTTTTGCCCTCTCACTTTATACACAGAAGATCTCCGCTAAACATAGAACTGTGACTGCTGATAACTTCATAACAAAGTTGCCAATGTCTTTGCGTTTGATACAAACAAGCGCAAGATGGCGTAACAGGTGGGACATTTGTGTTTATCTTGTGCCGTCCTGTCCCGTCTATACATCATTTTTCTTGTTTTTTCATATATATTTTAATATCACTTTCCATCTACGGATTGAATATACTCTCCTGCAACCCGCCTCACCCAATGCAGTACGGATATGCTATTTTATACTTAAGATCTGAAACCCAATCAAAAGCTAACTGGCTACCAGCTAACTGGCTACTAGCTAGCCGCAGCCCAAAAGCTATCTAGAGTGCATCGGACTGCTAGCTTAAGAGGCCCATCGGACAAATTCTTTGGCCACGATACCTATTCTGCCAACTGGCCTTGTTTACAACACGGAACCCTGCTGATTCGTCAGTCAGTACAGAAGCTAGCCAGCTAACTAGCTACTAGCTAGTAGTCAGCTAGCCACTGCTAGCGGTCATCAGCTACCTCTAGCACGGACAACTCTCGCCAGTCTACACAGCGCGACTCAAACCAAAGCAAATCACATTTATTTTTCTCCACATCTCCAGATTCGTACCGCAAGCCCTGAACCTTTTTTCACCTGGGTCATCGCAGCTAGCTAGCTGCTACCCGGGTGGCCACTCCTGGATAACGTCTTTGTCCCGAAGCAAGAACCAATTAGCCTGGAGCCAGCCTGCTAGGCCCATCTCCTGGCTAGCCGTGGAGGTCCATCAGCCACTCCTTGGGCTTCAATACTGGACCCCCGACGACCCATCACGACTGGACACCCGAGGGGTACTTTCTCAACTGGCTCCGCCGTCGTAACATCCCCATATGCCCATTTGCTAGCATACTAGCCGCCCAGAGCACATCGGACTTATAGCTTAAGAGGCCCATCGGACAAATTCCGTATGCCGACGGAACAACACGAGGGGGCCAGAACAGACTTTCTCCTGTCACGACGTCCCTCCAAAGCCCTTCTGCTAGCTATTACCCCCGGCCCGCTAGCTGCCTGAAGCCACACACTGGACTCCTATGACCATTCAGCTACGCATGCCTCTCGATAACGTCAATATGCCTTGTCCATTGCTGTTTTGGTTAGTAATTATTGCCTTATTTCACTGTAGAGCCTCTAGCCCTGCTCAATAAGCCTTAGTAAACACTAGTCCCACCTCCCACACATGCAGAGACATCACCTGGTTAAAATGATATTTCTAGAGACAATATCTCTTTCATCGTCACTCTATGCACAGGTTTACCCCCACTGTATTCACGTCCTATCGTACCTTTGTCTATACATTTCGCCTTGAATCTATTCTACCGTACCCAGAAATCTTCACCTTTCACTATCTGGTCCAAACATTCTAGACGACCAGTCCTTTTAGCCTTTAGCCGTACTCTTATCCTACTCCTAGTCTGTTCCTCTGGTGATGTGGAGGTTAATCCAGGCCCTGCAGAGCCCAACTCCCACTCCCCAGGTGCTATCATTTGTTGACTTCTGTAACTGTAAAAGCCTTGGTTTCATGCATGTTAACATTAGAAGCCTCCTCCCTGAGTTTGTTTTATTCACTGCCCTAGCACACTCTGCCAACCCGGATGTCCTAGTATTGTCTGAATCCTGGCTTAGGAAGACCACCAAAAACCCAGAAATGTCCATCCCTAACAATAACATTTTCCGACAAGATAAAACTGCCAAGGGGGCGGTGTTGCAATCTACTGCAGAGATAGCCTGCAGAGTTCTGTCTTGCTATCCAGGTCTGTACCCAAACAATTCGAGCTACTACTCTTAAAAATCCACCTTTCCAGAAACAAGTCTCTCACCATTGCCGCTTGCTATAGACCACCCTCTGCCCCCAGCTGTGCCCTTGACACCATATCTGAACTGATCGCCCCCCATCTATCTTCAGAGCTCATGCTGCTAGGTGACCTAAACTGGGACATGCTTAACTTCTTAGGGAGTGGCAGCAGAGGTGATGGTTTTGGAGAGCCTGGCGTGCCCAAAGTAAAATGCCTCCCATTCAGGCCCAGAAAATAGGATATGCACATATTTAGTACCATTGGATAGGAAACACTCTGAATTTTCGGCGAAACCCCGAGGAATTTCTGTCCTGGAAAAAGTGATTTTGACACATTGCTCATTTGGAACCCCTCCCTCATGAAAATGACCATATAAGGGCATATGAATGCAGTACCCATCGCTTCCTTTAGATGTCAACAGTCTCGAGACAGTGTAAATTTTCATTTTGGATGCTTTAGACCAGAGAATAAGAGCAAACCAGGAAGTGTACTTTTATGTCAACAGTACCCAGCGCGCGCTCCCGACAAAGGCGCTGTGTCTTTACCGTCTTTATCGATCAGTTTATATTCCGGTTGATTTATAATAGTAAATATACGTAAAAGTGTTCCTAAAGATACATTTAAAACTATGTTTGATTGTTCTTGGACAAGTTTATAGGTATAAGATGAACGAGTTTGCGTCACGTTTCAATGGAGGAGTGGAAGCTGTCGTTTCTGATTATAACGCGCGAACCAAATGGAAATTTATGGATAAAATACATTACTTTTTCTAACAAAAGAACCATGGATTGTCTTCGTTGGACACTTAGGATGACCTCAGCAGAAGTTCTTCAACAGGTAATTGATTTGTTTTTCGCTGTGAAATGTGTTATGTGTGTGCCATGATGGCTAATGGATTCATGGCTCTGGGAAAAATATGTGAGGTGCTACCCTCAAACAATCAAATGTGCTGCTTTCGCCGTAAAGCCTTTTTGAAATCTGACAACGCTGTGATATTGCCAAGAAACAGAGCTTTTGATGAGTATGGAACACTTGTATATTGGTGGATGTTTAATAATTAAACTTTTGGATTTTGAATTTGGCGCCTTGCATTTCACCTGGTAGTGTCGGGATTGGGGCGCTAGCGCCCCAGCAATCCCTGAGAGGTTAACACCCCGGCCATCCTACAATCTAAGCTTGATGCCCTCAATCTCACACAAATTATCAATGAACCCACCAGGTACAACCCCAAATCAGTAAACACAGGCACCCTCATAGATATCTACCTAACCAACTTGCCCTCTAAATACACCTCTGCTGTTTTCAACCAAGATCTCAGCGATCACCGCCTCATTGCCTGCATCCGTAATGGGTTTGCGTTCAAACGACCATCACTGTCAAACGCTCCCTAAAACACTTCAGCGAGCAGACCTTTCTAATCGACCTGGCCCGGGTATCCTGGAAGGATATTGACCTCATCCCGTCAGTAGAGGATGCCTGGTAATTCTTTAAGAGTGCCTTCCTCACCATCTTAAATAAGCATGCCCCTTTCAAAAAATGTAGAACCAGGAACAGATATAGCCCTTGGTTCACTCCAGTCTTGACTGCCATTGACCAGCACAAAAACATCCTGTGGTGTTCTGCATTAGCATTGAATAACCCACACGATATACAACTTTTCAGGGAAGTTAGGAACCAATATACACAGGCAGATAGGAAAGCTAAGGCTAGCTTTTTCAAACAGAAATTTTCATCCTGTAGCACAAACTCAAAAAGTTCTGGGACACTGTAATGTCCATGGAGAATAAGAGCACCTCCTCCCAGCTGCCCACTCCACTGAGGCTATGAAATACTGTCACCACCGACAAATCCACTCTAATTGAGAACTTCAATAAGCATTTTTCTACAGCTTACAGCTATGCTTTCCACCTGGCTACCCCTACCCCGGTCAACAGCCCTGCACTCCCCACAGCATCTCGCCCAAGCCTCCCCCATTTCTCATTCACCCAAATCCAGATAGCTGATGTTCTGAAAGAGCTGCAAAATTTGGACCCCTACAAATCAGCCGTGCTAGACAATCTGGACCCTCTCTTTCTAAAATGATCTGCCGAAATTGTTGCAACCCCTATTACTAGCCTGTTCAACCTCTCTTTCGTATCTTCTGAGATTCCCAAAGATTGGAAAGCTGCCGCGGTCATCCCCCTCTTCAAAGGGGGTGACACTCTAGACCCAAACTCCAAAGCCAAGTTAAACAGATTACCGACCATTTTGAATCCCACACAGAGCTGGTCATGGGTGCACGTCAGCCACACTCAAGGTCCTAAACGATATCATAACCGCTATCGATAAGAGACATTACTGTGCAGCTGTATTCATCAACCTGGCCAAGGCTTTCGACTCTGTCAATCACCACATTCTTATTGGCAGACTCAACAGCCTTGGATTCTCAAATGATTGCCTCGCCTGGTTCGCCAACTACTTCTCTGATAGAGTTCAGTGTGTCAAATCGGAGGGCCTGTTGTCCGGACCTCTGCCAGTCTCTATGGGGGTGCCACAGGGTTAAATTGTAGGGCCGACTCTCTTCTCGGTGTACATCAATGATGTCGCTCTTTCTGCCGGTGATTCTCTGATCCTACTCTACATCCTACTCTACACACATTGCTCATTTTGGAACCCCTCCCTATCGAAAATGACCATATATAGGCATATGAATGCAGTGCACGTCGCTTCCTTATGATGTCATTAACCACGAGACGGTGTTTTAGTCCATCTTGGATGTATTTAGACCATTGATGCATGGCATGGGGACCCCACGTTCTGAAAACTCTTCAGATTGCGCACGCATGAGAAGGCGCGCAGTGCCTTATTTATCGTCTTTAGCGTTCAGTTTATATTCCGGCTGATTTATAATAGTAAATATACGTAAAAGTGTTCCTAAGGATACATTTAAAACTATGTTTGATTGTTTTTGGACAAGTTTATAGGTATAATTTGAACGAGTTGGCGCCGCGTTTCAAAGGAGGAGTGGAGGCTGTCGTTTACCCCCACTGCGCGAACCAAATGGAGGATTTATGGATAAAAGACGTTACTTTTTCTAACAAAAGAACCATGGATTGTCTTCGTTGGACACTTAGGATGACCTCAGCAGAAGTTCTTCAACAGGTAATTGATTTGTTTTCGCTGTGAAATGTGTTATGTGTGTGCCATGATGGCTAATCGATACATGGCTATTGGAAAATATGTGAGGTGCTAGCCTCAAACAAATGAATGTGCTGCTTTCGCCGTAAAGCCTTTTTGAAATCTGACAACGCTGTGATATTGCCAAGAAACAGAGCTTTTGATGAGTATGGAACACTTGTATATTGCTGGATGTTTAATAATTCAACTTTCGGAATTTGAATTTGGCGCTTTAGATTTTCGCTGGTAGTGTCGGGATGAGCCCGCTAGCGACCCACTGGTACTTGAGTTAAATAAAGGTAAAAATAAAACATGCTTCAAATGAAAACAGATGACTGCATTGAAATATAAACAGTGGGCTATACTAGCAAAATAGAACAATAATTGATTGAACATACATTTCGGGCGGCAGGTAGCCTAGTGGCTAGAGCTTTGGACTAGTAACAAAGAGATTGCAAGATCGAATCCCCGAGCTGACAAGGTAAAATATGTCGTTCTGCCCCTGAGCAACGCAGTTATCCCACTGTTCCTAGGCCATCATTGAAAAAAAATTGTTCTTAACTGGCTTGCCTAGTTAAAAAAAAATATATATATATGATTCAAATACATTTAATGTTAAATCAATTATTGTTCTGTTTTGCTACTTGTAGGCTAATGTTTATAATTTGTCTCAATATATTTCATGATATGTAGCTTAACATGTGCACAATGACGTGCCAAATCAGTGACTTTTTGATTGGGTAAACAATTAAAATAAGCAAGCTCAGTATTTGCCTCTGTAGGCGGTAATATCTCTCTAGGAGCTGATTCGTTGTTAGTGTTGTGAAATATTTATAATGTTAAGGAAAGATTTGAATGGAGGAAGCTGATCCAAGAGCAGTGCTCCCGTTCTTTCGATCCTATCCGTATCGACACATGCACCAAAGGACGCACTTAGTGACCGTTCTCTCTGCGTGGTGTTTTGGTCGTTGTAGGAAAGACGTATCTTTAAAACATCCGTAAGCCTATCAGGAAACGGGGCCCAGTTGTGTAGTTAGATGTGCTGTACTCAACTGTTATTTTAGATTATTCCCTTTTAGAAAACAGGTATGTGCTAAGTGTGTGACCTTGTACATGACAAATTGCATCATTAATGTAAGAAGAAAAACAACTGCAACAGTAATAGTTTTAGTATAATCTGTCAGCGACATCAAATTAAAGGCTTCTTTGGAGGTACATAAATATTTTATGAATGTGAGCTATTTTCATTATTAACTCTAATTTAAAGCTAATGGGTTATTTCATAGTGTGCATAATGTCCAATCTGTCCTCACATCATTTATCATTATACTAATATATCAGGCAAATAGACTATTATAAAATATTACCATGATTACATTTGTAGCTTCAAGCCATTGTACTGCAAGTGTATTACAAAGAGAGAAAAAAATAGAATCACCAATAACCTTGTTCTTTCTCCATTAAACGTTCCGCCTTATCCTGTACTCTCTAAAGTGTGATTTAAAATGCATCTGTGTGTTTATGGTGAGCGTCCTGACAGCAGTGTTTAGCAGAGCAATGTCCTTAGGGATAGCAGGCACTGATTAAGCTTCTTAGACATGTATGGTCAATTGTGGGGCGAAATAATTAATTATGTTTCTTTGAAAAAGTGCAACCAACTAATCGATATTCAATTAACGGAGACTTTGTGGAATTTGTCGATTCCAGAGAGAGAGAGAAAATGGCAGGGGGAAAGAGAGTTAGAGAGAGAGAAAAGATGATTAAGATTGCCCTACTTTTGTGTTAAGAACTCCAACTCCCACCGAGGGAGAAAATACTATATTTAAGAGGCTTTGCCTTATTAAGTAATCAATTTGGGTTCACTTTCTCTGCTGTGGTTTCTTGCGACTCCATGTAATCACCTCACAAACCATTATACTTGTCTATAATACCTCATTTTAAATGACAACATCCCACAACACAACTGTTGGGTGCGTCACTCTGCTGTTTGTATGCCTCTGGTGATCATTATGAAAAGTCAGCTGCTAATGACTTATTAGGCTGCTAATTGAAATTAGCTGGCTAATTGTCTTGTCATTATTGTTGTTTTTTAATGGCAGAAAGCAGGCTGAGGGACCCTTGAGTGGGAAACCAGAGTTAATGTATGAAATAAATGCCCTACCAAGAACAAGGGAAATTGTGTATTTCTATTTCTCTCCTGTTTGCCTCCCAACAACATGCTAACCATGCAGTCTTCTAAGAAAACACATCGCCTCACAGTGACTATACTTTTCCTCTTCTGTTAGTGTTCTTAGAACAAAGTGCCAAATCAGCGCAGAATGATGAAACAGGCTACACTGATGACAATCATGACGAAAATGCTACTTATGTCCCGTCCCGCATGGGCATCTGACTGCCCTGTCACCTTAGTAGAAGGTTCACTTAGGGTAATCATGGTGAATCAGACAACAAACACACTTGGCTTGTAGAGAAGGACATGAGTCAGATAGGGACACATTAGCTGTTTAGCTCAAGAAAGTCCAGTCTCTAAAGACCTGCTGCTGTGATTCTAGCTTCAGCTCTTGCAGATTTGAGAAGATAAGATTCAGGTGCAGTCCCTTAATCTCTTAAGCATCATTAAGGAGCGCTGGGGCGTTAGCGCCCCGTTCCCGACACTACCCGGTGAAATGTAAGGCGCCAAATTCAAAATCCAAAAGTTGAATCATTAAACATTCATCAATATACAAGTGTTGCATAGTCATCAAAAGCTCTACTTCTTGGCAATATCACAGCATTGTCAGATTTCAAAAAGGCTTTATGGCGAAAGCACAACATTTGATTGTTTGAGGATAGCACCGCTCATGTTTTATGCATTAGCATAATATCATAACCAGCGCGGGTCTCACAAAACCCATATAAGAGCTAAAATAAATTGCTTACCTTTTGAAGATCTTCTGCTGAGGGCATCAGAAGTGTCCAATGAAGACATCCAATGTTTCTTTTGTTAGAAAAAGTTATTTATTATATCCATAAATCTCAGTTTGGTTGGCGCGTGTTCAGAAAATCCACCGTTGAGTCGCACGTTGTACAGTGAAGAGAAAGCATTCAAATTATACTTATCAACTTTGCCCAAACAAATCAAACATCATTTATAATGTATCTTTAGGTATCCATTTATCTATATTAGTTATTATATTTCACTCGGATGACTTCCTAAACGATATAAAAGGAAAATAAAGAGGAGCGCGCTCACAGTCTCTCGCCCAGGAAAAGTTATTGACATCCGTGGTTCTTTCACAAGTTCTTCTTCTATTCGGTTCTCTTCCATGATAAAGTCATGAAACACTGTCTAAAGACTGTTGACATCTAGTGGAAGCCATAGGTACTGCAATCTGGTAGCTATTATACTGGGATTTCAATAGGAAGCCTATCAAACTGAGGAAATGTCACACAAAATAAATTCTGGACAGAAATTCCTCTGTTTTTTTGTCTGCTATATCAGTTCTGTTATACTCACAGACATTATCGTAACAGTTTTAGAAACTTCAGAATGTTCCCTATCCAATAGTACTAATTATGTGCATATCCTAGTGTCTGGACCTTAGTGGCAGGCATTTTACTTTGGGCACGCCAGACTCTCCAAAACCGACACCACTGCTACTGATCCCTAAGAGGTTTTTAAGGCAGGATTTCTCAACCCCCCCAAGCACTATACAGCTCATTCAAATAACCAACTCATCATCAAGCTTTGATTATTTAAATCAGCTGTGTACTGCAGTGCTAGGGCAAAAAACTAAACATGCACCCAGGGGGTCCCCCAGGTTCGAGTTTGGGAAACAATGCCTTAAGGTGTGTGGGTGAATGGTGGAAGCATGTGGTGTAAGGGGAGCTTTACAGCAAGCTTTCTGGAAGAGTATGTTTACTGTCGGTTTGAGAAACGTTGTAAAAATAAAAAACGGTTGTTTGGGTAGTGTCTCCTTACAGACCAATCCTTTGTGAGACGGTATAGTGGCCAGGGAAGAGGGGAAGGGTGATTGGTGTCCCTCCTGTTTGTGTTGTGTGTATGGAAGGGGTGCTCTATGGGGAACACCACTCAGACATGCAGGACTGCCCCTCTTCCCCCATGTTCTCCTCTGTTGTTCCCCATCACTCAGCTACAGTACAATATTAATGTGTGACCATGGTGAGTGGATGCGTCCTGACAAGTTAAAAGTTAAATCTGTTTAAAGTACCTCCTGGCAATAATGGAAATTCTTCTCTGTCCCCCCTCCCTTACATCAGCTTACATCTGCATCACAACAGTGTGCTTCAATTCACTTGGGGACCTGGTCACAGAATGCAATTCAACCTCTATCTTTGGGCTCTTTCAGTTGGATTTCAACTTACCCTGTTTCTCTGTTGGTCGCTCTTGATGGCTCTCTTCATGGTCTATCCATTTACAAAAGGATTATAAAATTGTTGTTTACAAATCTTGCTACCAAGCTAATGTTCGATCTTGGTCTGCTGCCACTTTGCTTGGGCCTGTAATCAAAGAAAGCTCAATTTTAAAGGCAAGGCTTGCGAAAGTCCCATTGACTTATTGTTCTAAAGCGATGTTTGCAGTGTTGTGCTACCCCCTGACCGGGCGGCTTTATTATTCTATTCATAGTCCTCAGTTGCTCGCTGTGCATTTCAGTGTGTGAGTGCACGTGGGTGGTTGTCTTTGAGTTTCCGCTTGTTTTATTTATTCCTTTTCTCCCTGATGAGTAGAGGAAGCCGTGTGTTCCCTCTGGTAGCAGCAGACTCCCCATTAGAGCTGTTTCGCAGGGAGGCGAGATGCGATGAGTTGGACGCAGATCGTGAACGCACACAGTTTTTTTATGCCTGAGATGTTGACGGGTTGTCCATATACACTCCACGCACATACACTGCTCAGATGCACACACACACCCACACAGACGCACAAGCACACAGCCATGCATATAGAGAGAAATAAACAGAGAAAGGCAGGCTTCCCTCCTGCTCTCTGTATACCCCCTCCCTGTCCCCCTCCCCAGGGTGTTTGAAGATCTTAGATGTGTTGCGTTATAAACGGCAAAGAGTTGTTAGTGAGCACTGACCTGGAGATGATGATCGTCGTAGAGGGCTGGTACATGCTATTGAGATGGAGAATTTAGACGTTTTAGAGGGAAAGGGAAAATGTATTTGCTACGACTGTGATATGTGGTTGTCTCACCCAGCTATCTTAAGATGAACGCACTGATTGTAAGTCACTCTGGATAAGAGCGTCTTCTAAATGACTAAATGTAAAATGTTATCTGCTGTTACTAAAAAACAATAGCTAACATATTTAAACATTCATTAATTTGATGTTAGAGTACATTGCCAATGATGTCTGAACAATGCCAAATCCCATATCTCTCCATGCTGTAGATTTTTGCGGTTTTAGTCCTTGGGTCGTTCCACGAAATGAGTGCCTTTTGCGTCCCTTAAATATCTTACGTGGACATTTATAAAGCATGTTATTTTAAATGAAGTCTCCTTTAACGTAGACCCCATGGACAATTCGATAAAGACTTGCTAATGTGCCAAAATTCAGCTCTGTCCCTCTGTGCAACCTCTGTGACTTCTAGGAAGATTTTAACCCACTTAATCCCAACATTTATCCACCATCCTTGTGAAGCCCTAGTTATTTTCTTCTATTTCTGAATATTATTATTTATTTCATGTGATTAGTGATTAATTTTAAGTTAAATAACAACAACAACAACCCTGTCCATAATTTTAAGGTCAACCCTGTTACAGTATGTAAACTGACTTGTTTTAATATGGTGAAATATGGTAAATAATATTAAATAAAGAAACATTCAACATTTAATAGTCAAATCATACTGTAAAAGCAGGTGAGATGTTCATTTTCTTGTGTTTTTTGGTGGAAAACTTATTCTGTCAAACGAAACTATACATTTTCCCCTTGAATAATGTGCCGCTTTTTCCCCAAAGTACAACGCACATTAGTAGTAATAATCTGATTTACCATAATGTTTTTGTCCGAATTTTGAAGTAAATATAAATGTTATGATATTTGTGGTATAAACGACTGCCATTTAACCCTCCTATTATGTTGCGGGTCAATTTGACCCATTTCCACTTTTGAGTTAAAATACTAGTTAACCTCTTTTCTCCATGAAATTAAAATACTTTTCCTCATTTAGGGTCATGAACCTTACTTCAAAATGTGGACACACTGATGTTGTGGAATGTCTGTGTAGATTTTGTATACAAACATGATGTTGTGGGTCATTTTGACCCGTGCGCTTTCATATTTATAGATTTTGGACAGGTCCAAAATAAACAAGTGTATTTGATGTATTTTGTTTTGATTGGTTCTGGTTGCACTTTTATAATTATGTTTGGGTGAAAAGGAGTTTTCCCAAGCTTCTTCTTCTCAGTGCGAGAGCAGCAGATCTTTGACACAGACAAATATATATATTTTTATTTTGTATTTTTTTAACTAGACAAGTCAGTTAAGAACAAATTCTTATTGACAATGACAGCCAAACCCGGACGACGCTGGGCCAATTGTGCGCCGCCCTATGGGACTCCCAATCATGGTCGGATGTGATACAGCCTGGATTCGAAACAGGAACTGTAGTGGCACCTCTTGCACTGAGATGCAGTGCCTTAGACCGCTGCGCCACTCAGGAGCCAAAATCAAATGTTCTTGTATTTCTTCTTTCTGAAAGGTCTGACAAGACAAAATAAAGTCTTGGCTGATTCTTTGACTGTGTTGAGTGTGTTTAAACTGTGCGGGTGAATTTGACCCCTACCACATTGGACCTACTTTTTTGTTCAGCAAAGCACAAGGGTTATAAGGTTGTTACACCAACATTTGAAATATAGTTAATTTTATTGAAAAATAGTTATTCATCCATTGATCCTGAGAGACAATGACCAAAAAAATGGCTCAGTTTTTTTTAATTTACTTACTCCACAGCAGGCATAAGTATTGCTGCTAGTGAAACAATGGGAGTGGTAATGGCAGGATGCTGGTATTTATATACTGTAGCATTTCCCATAGAATAATTTGATTTCCTAGAGCACACCAATACAGCATTATGTGTACATTCAGAGCGTAGCTGGTTTCTGTTTTACAGTTCTACCAATCATTCGTACAACTGGGCTCCCGCGTGGCGCATCGGTCTAAGGCACTGCTTCTCAGTGCTAGTGGCGTCACTACATACAGCCTGGAATCCAACCAGGGTATCACAACGGGCTGTGATTGGGAGGCCCATAGGGCGGCGCACAATTGGCCCAGCGTCGTCCGGGGTAGGCCGTCATTGTAAATAAGAATTTGTGCTTAACTGACTTGCCTAGTTAAATAAAGGTTAAATTAATAAAATAAAAACTGTATTTTGTGCACGGTCATACAAAGTTATAACTAGTTATAACTATAGGCAAGAACATAAGGTTCTCCATCTATGCAGGTGATATTTCTATCAGGTCAAGATTACAGCAACTGGTCCCCTACATCCTCTGAGGATATGTATACATGAATATTATGTTTCCACAGAAACTCTAGAGACTTTTTTTGGTTTGCCCTAGAATAACTACTTTCGGAGAATACATAATAATAATAATACACCTTTCTGTGTAGAGTCAGTCAGTATTTCAGTTCTATCAAGACTTTATACCATTGGCAGACCTTGTATATGTTATTTAATTTTTACCTTTATTTAACTAGGCAAGTCCGCTTCAGGATAGGGTCTATTTTTCTCAATTTCCGCCTGACTGACGTGCCCAAAGTAAACTGCCTGTTAATCATGTCCAGAAGCCAGGATATGCATATAATTGGTAACATTGGATAGAAAACACTTTGAAGTTTGTAGAAATGTTAAAGTCATGTATGAGACTATAACACAATTGATATCGTAGGAGAAAATCCAAAGAAAAACCACCCGGAAATTATTATTTTTTGAGATCCCATGCACTTACAATCGAAAGCTATGGGTCCTATGCAATTCCTATGGCTTCCACTAGATGTCAACAGTCTTTTGTTCAAGGTCCCATTAGCATAAATTCATAAACCATCACGGTTCACACAAAACACATTTCACAGTGAAAACAAATCCCTTACCTTTTGAAGAACTTCTGCTGAGTGCTTCCCAAGTGTCCAACGAAGACATCCAATGGTTCTTTTGTTAGAAAAAGTAATTTATTATATCCATAAATCTCAGTTTGGTTGGCGCATTATGTTCATAAAATACAGCGTCCACTCGCCCATTGAACCGCGAAGAGAACTCGTTCAACCTATACACTTGTCCAAGAACAATCAAACATCATTGATAATGTATCCTTAGGAACACTTTTATGTATATTTACTATAATATTTCAACCAGATTATAAATTGGACGATAGGAAAGGAAAAAACCACAGCGCGCGCGAGCCCCGTGAACGCGCATCCTCTTCTGTTTACATCTGGTGACCAGTTCGAAATTCTTCTTCTATTACCATCCAGAGCATTCTAACATCATCAAACACTGTCTAGAGACTGTTGACATCCAGTGGAAGCAATAGGTACAGCAATCTTACTCCTATATATAGCTGTTTTCAATAGGGAGGGGTTCAAAATGTGGCAAAAACACTTTTTCCAGGACAGAAATTCCTCGGGTTTTCGCCTGCTATATCCGTTCCGTTACACTCACAGACATTATGTTAACACTCTTAGAAACTTCAGAGTGTTTCCTATCCAATAGTACTAATTATGTGCATATCCTAGTTTTTGGGCCTGAGTGGCAGGCCTTTTAATTTGGGCACGCCAGACACTCCAAAACAGTCACCTCGGGAGCCACTCCCTAAGAAGTTAACATCAGTATTCAAAACACTTCCTTAATCACGCCTCAGTAATGACCAACACATCTGGATTGGAGCTGTGAACACACACTTTCAATTGATCCATTTTAGGTAATAAGCTTCTAGTGTTAATGTGCAGAAAACCCAGGCTTTTACGGGAGGTGAAATCAGTGAAGCAGATATCAAAATTGGGGCTAGCAACAGTAGATGGGCCAGGGTGTAGATGCACATTTCCAGATACCATCAACTGTAATACAATCAAGGCACGTCATAGTACAGGGAGAGCTCTGCAGTGCTGATTTATGACATCTGAATGTGCATCAGGTGGCAACAAGATCATATTGTACAGCAATTTCATCATGAATACAAAGCCGGCGAGAGGTGTTTAGAATGGGACGGGAAGCCAAAAGTCTGTGTAACCAATAGAGAGTCAGATTCCCGAGTGTGGGAGCAAACAGTCTGTCCCACGGTTTGGTAAAGAAAGTTCGTAGTCTACAAAGCATGCAGGAGTCATGAGGCAAATAGCAAAATGCACAATAAATAAATAAAATATATAACGACTTGGGTCTAGCCATTGTAAGTTCAGGGTCACTCGCCCCAACAGTGCATGTGTGCTGGAGGTGAGCAAAAGCTTGGGAGAGAGGGGGAAGGGGGACAAGCCAGGGCAGACGGTGAACAGATTGCCAGGTGGAATCCAAGCAGCAGTGCAGCAGGCAATGGGAGTAGGTGTCATCCACTTGGGAGAAGCTTTTATTTCTGGAGGCAGATTTCTTGTAGAAAATCCCAGTGGATGGTCTTTGAACAGCAGGAGGGTGCTTCAAGGCCTCTGGATCTGGGTGCGGCAGCCTGCCATTTGTTGGGCTCTCTCTCTTGCTTAACACATCAGTGCTAATTGAAGTTTTATCGCTTTGTCCTAGCAAAGCTTGGTAGCCTCAGCATTCAGTCCTAATTAATTCAAATATTAATTGTAATGTATTTTTTCTTCTTGGCTTTTGAAAGTAAATAAATTGCTTCAGACTGAGCATTACTCACTCAGCTCCATGTTGGATGGGGTTTTCAGGTCTCTGCTTGTTTGCCAGAGCATTTGGGGGCGGTTTCCCAGACACTGATTAAGACTAATCATAGACTAAATTGGAGATTTAAGCTGGACTAACTGAAATAGAATTTCTCAGACATGGTTTAAAATAGTCTCAGACTTTCCCTAGTCCTGAATTACAAAGTCTGATTTCCAGAAGTCTGATTAGAACTAGTCTAGATTTAAGTAAAGGCTTAAACTAAACCTGGCCAGAGGCAGGTTTAACTTCAGATTAATTGATGTTGGCCTCCAGATTGACCTTAGCAATAGAGGAAAATGGATTACCTGGACTATTTTAATGATGAAAGAGCTCCATTTAGACCAGACAGAAGGGTGGTTATGGACAGGAGCAACCCACTGAATGATTTTGATGAAATCAACTTTCATGACTGTTTTCGCATGTACAAAGCAACTGCAGCAGACATAATTAGTCTGCTTGAGACAAGGCTTTCATCTGATTCTTTTAGGGGAATGCCTATCCCTCCTTCGCTACAAGTACTGATCACCTTAAGGTTTTTGGCATGTGGAACCTTCCATCGTGAAACAGGCGATTTGTGTGGCGTAAGTGAACCAACTGTGTGCAAAATAGTCCACAAAGTGTGCAAAGCTATATGTGAACTGAAGGACGACTACATCAAGTTTCCTGATGCTGCTGGCCAAGCCAACTACAAGGTGGAGTTCTTTGAATATGGAAACTTCCCTGGAGTCATTGGCTGTATTGATGGATGTCATATTCCAATAAAGTGTCCCTCTACTGCAGATTCTGAGGAGTACAGAAATCGTAAAAACGGGTTCTCAATAAATGTACAAAGTGTGTGCACTCCCACTATGCAGTTCTCCAACATTGTTGCACGTTGGAAAGGTGCAACTCATGACTCAAGAATTTTCCAGAACTCCTGTCTGTACGCTCAGTTTGAAGGTGGTCAACATAGTGGAATCATACTTGGTGACAGTGGGTATGCACAGACCAACTTCTTGTTCACTCCTTACCTTCATGCAGTCACACCTGAGCAGCAGCGGTACAACCAAGCTCATATCCGTACCAGAGGTACAGTGGAGCGCATGTTTGTTGTAATGGAAGAGTCGTTTCCAGTGTCTCAGAAACACATTGCGCTTTGAACCAAGAAGATGCTGTATTGTCATAATTGCAACAGCAGTGCTTCACAATTACCTCAAACAGCATGGCTGCCCAGATCCTCAAATGGAACATAGGGATGAACCAGATCTTCCCATGGTTGAGCCAGACAATGACAGGTATGGACTGGCGTGCAGAGATGCTTTTGCTTGGCGGCACTTCTCACAATAAAGTTACCTCAGATGATTGAAGACAACAATTGCCACAGATTGATGATGAACAAAAGTTTAATTTCACAAATTGAGATTCGGGACCCTGAACTGGTGCTGGTTTCAGTAGAACATTGGTACTGCTGCTGCTTCATGTTTCTCTCTTCCTCCCTCATGGCTAACTCAACATGAAGTATTTTCATCTTCATCTTGTAAATACTTTAATTTGTGCTCATGGAATTCCATGGCCAGTTTCTCGTGCATGGTCAGCCTCTTGGTCCTTCTCATCTGGCCAGAATTAGTGACACCATCTTCCCTCCGGGCTGCTGCAGCTGTAGTCGGCTGACTTTCATCCTGTCTCAGGACCTCCAAGCTCTGGTGATCATCTGAAAAGTATTATATTGCAGCATTAGTGAACAATATGTATTCAGAAGTTCAGTTCATGAAATATTTAAGGTTATATGACTGCAAGAAATGACTGACAACAATACATATTCTCTGCAGTTTAAGGATGGCACATATTGAATTAATGTGGCCTACCAAATGAGGATTGGAACGGGGCCCCATCTGAACTGTCCAAATGATCATCATCAGGTATACCTTCCAGGGGCTGCTGGCTATCAATGATCGAAGTCAACAAGTGTCCTAGGTAATCGGTCTCTGGTCTTTCTGGGGGTCCACCACCAGTCTTGAAACGCTCCCTACGTGCAACAGCATTTGTCTTCTTTAAGTTTATTTTCATGTTTTTCCACAGGATCTTAGAAAGATGAGACAATATAAAAAAATTAAATTCTGTATGATGCTGTTTGTAATGTACTTGGATCAAAATGAAGCAACATTTCAAAGTGACTGACATGTAAAAGTAGACCAACAATAATACAGTAGCTTACCTGAAGTTGTTGAAGTGTCCTGTTGCTTACTTTTTCATTCGAGTTAAATTCATTGCAAATTGAAGTCCAAGCATTATTTTTCTTGTTTTCTGTTGCTGAATCATGCTGTTTGTTCTCAATAATTGGGTGGTTTGACACAATTTGCTTCAAAGGGTCCTTTCAAAGTCACTGAAATTCTTTGAACGTTGTCTTTTACCTTTGTCCATTGTTTGGTTGGGTGATTTACTCCAGTTCCACACACACAATGTTAATGTTTCTTAAGGGTCCAGCCCTGGTTTTTGAAGCAACCTCAGGTCTGCACCAAGTGCACAACATTACTCTAATCGGGCTTCACAGAGAGTAGCTAGTTAGTCTTTATTAACCTTAGTCTGCAACTCCCTAGTCGGGTACTACTTAATCTCAAATAAAGCAATGTCTCGGAAAGCCATTTTTTCAGTCCGTATTAATTTAAGTAGAATTAGCCTAGTCCTCATTTATTTTAAACTCTGTCTGGGAAACCGCCCCTTGATGTATAGTTTGGGAATGATAATCCTTGAGTGTAGGAAGTATTTTTAAGTAATTCCATCCAAAATCAGGTTTGGAGTTTTGATTTGGAGTGAAGGTTATGTTGTTTAGGGTAGCATCCTGTGTATGTCCATCCCCCAAAAATCTATGTTTTTCTAACTCTAAATCTATTTTTAAAAACATACTGAAAAATGTCATGAGCAGATGAGCTCCCACCTCTCTCTCTCTCTGGGGACGGGATCAATCTGGGACCTCTTCATTGGGACCTTTTAATCTGCAGACAGGCTTTCACTGCTCTCTGTATCTGAGGACAGAAAACCTCACAAGAAATAGACTACACAAAAGTACCTGCTCTCTCACTTTGACAGCTGGGCCTGCTATCCTTTCACCCGCTTCCAAAAAATGCAAATGGTTGCCATTATCAAGAGTGGCACTGGGGCTAAAACAATATCCTACATAGTGTGGGAGGACTGCACCTAAAAAGGCTGGCGACTCATAACTAATCAAAGAGCATGCATGTATATGTTCTGACCAAAGGTTGAGGAGTCAGTGGTAGGGTTCACTTGACGTTGCTGCACAGCAAGATTCTCAGTAGACAGGGGGCATGGGATGTCAGGAACAATGACCCCATTGTCAGTGTTTCCAGATTATCCTCCTGATAAAGCAGGTCCTCCACCTGTTTAATCTGGAATGCTCAAAAGAAACAAAGCTGTATTAGTGACGATTTGGCAGTAACAGGGGCTTGATAGTCCAGTGAAAATGGCTGAGTGTTTATGTGGTGTAAATCTTAAAATTAGCAGCTGACATCTTAAGGGTTTTTTAATTAATGCATGTGAAACAGGTTCCATGTACAACAAGACAGGCAGAGAGTAAGAGAGAAAAGAACACAGAGCCGTTTTATTACCTCTGGTTATTTTGGCTTTTTTGGAGATATGAAAACAATAACTGAGATATCACCGTTCAATCTAAAGCAGCAGATGTCATTTTCAGGATACATCAATACAGCAAAGAAAGCTTAACACCAGACTGGTTTTGTGGTTGTTCATTAGGTGATGGGAAATATGCAATATGCATACAAAATAACATACTTACCTTCCTTGAAAATCCATCTATACCGCCAAAGATGACAATGTTGTATCTTGAAAAAAAGTTAAATGTTTAACCTATTTGTCACGATCCTCATAAGTGACAGACCAAGGCGCAGCAAGGCATCCAGTATACATCATTTATTTACACACGTAACTGGGACAAAAACAAAACAAACGAAGATCGCAACAATGAACATAACATGAAACACAATGACGCTATGAACAAAACAATAACCCACAAACCCCTAGTGCAAACTACAAACATATATGGTTCCCAATTAGAGGTAACGACACTCAGCTGCCTCTAATTGGGAACCATTACCCCAACATAGAAATAGAGAACCTAGAACAGAAAAAACCCTACACCAAAACAAAACAAAACACGCCAGCCTGTCTTCTCAGGCCTGGACGTGACAGTACTCTCTCTCTCAAAGGCGCGGACTCCGACCGCGCCAAAAGTCCATGGGGGGGTCTTCGGGTGGTTTTTTTTGTCCCAGGTGGCGGTGCTGACTTGATGTCCCGCACCGGAGGCCCTGGGCTATTAGCCGGAACTCTGGTGCGAGGAGCAGGAACCGGCCGTGATGGGCTCATGACGAGCACTGGCACTCTGGTGCGGGGAGCAGGAACGGGCCGTACTGGGCTCATGACGCCCACTGGGACTCTGGTGTGGGGAGCATGAACGGGCCTTACTGGGCTCATGACACGCACTGGGACTCTGGTGCGGGGAGCTGGAACGGGCCGTACTGGGCTCATGACGCGCACTGGGACTCTGGTGCGGGGAGCAGGAACGGGCCGTACTGGACTCTGGTGCGAGGAGCAGGAACGGGTCGTACTGGGCTCATGACGCGCACTGGGACTCTGGTGCGGGAGCAGGAACGGGCCGTGCTGGACTCTGGTGCGAGGAGCAGGAACGGGTCGTGCTGGGCTCATGGCCGCGCACTGGGACTCTGGTGCGGGAGCAGGAACGGGCCGTGCTGGGCTCATGGCGCCGCACTGGGACTCTGGTGCGAGGGGAGCAGGAACGGGCCGTGCTGGACTCATGACGCCGCACTGGGACTCTGGTGCGGGAGCAGGAACGGGCCTTACTGGGCTCATGACGCCGCACTGGGACTCTGGTGCGGGGAGCAGGAACGGGCCGTACTGGACTCTGGTGCGAGGAGCAGGAACGGGTCGTACTGGGCTCATGACGCGCACTGGGACTCTGGTGCGGGGAGCAGGAACGGGCCGTACTGGGCTCATGACGCGCACTGGGACTCTGGTGCGGGAGCAGGAACGGGCCGTACTGGACTCATGGCGCCGCACTGGGACTCTGGTGCGGGGAGCAGGAACGGCCTTACTGGGCTCATGACGCGCACTGGGACTCTGGTGCGGGGAGCAGGAACGGGCCGTACTGGACTCTGGTGCGAGGAGCAGGAACGGTCGTACTGGGCTCATGGCCCGCGCACTGGGACTCTGGTGCGGGGGAGCAGGAACGGGCCGTACTGGACTCTGGTGCGAGGAGCAGGAACGGGTCGCATTGGGCTCATGGCGCACTGGGACTCTGGTGCGGGGAGCAGGAACGGGCCGCATTGGGCTCATGACGCGCACTGGGACTCTGGTGCGGGAGCAGGAACGGGCCGTGCTGGACTCATGGCGGCGCACTGGGACTCTGGTGCGGGGAGCAGGAACGGGCCTTACTGGGCTCATGACGCGCACTGGGATTCTGGTGCGGGGAGCAGGAACGGGGCTTACTGGGCTCATGACGCGCACTGGGACTCTGGTGCGGGGAGCAGGAACGGGCCTTACTGGGCTCACTAAGCTCACTGGACCTCTGGTGCGGGGAGCAGGAATCCTGGAGCATGGAGCAGGAACTGGTCGTGCTGGATCCACTACACGAACAGGGATCCTGGAGCGTGGAACAGGAACTGGTCGTGCTGGATCCACAACACGAACAGGAATCCTGGAGCGCGGAACAGGAACTGGTCGTGCTGGATCCACTACACGAACAGGGATCTTGGAGCGTGGAACAGGGACTGGTCGTGCTGGATCCACAACACGAACAAGAATCCTGGAGCGTGGAACAGGGACTGGTCGTGCTGGATCCACAACACGCACAGGAATCCTGGAGCGTGGAACAGGGACAGGACGTACTGGATCCACAACACGCACAGGAGACCTGATGCATATAGCCGACACCCCTCTCCCAGGTTGTTCACTCATCCTGGCTTCACCGATGAGGGGAGCTGGAATGTTGTGCACCGGGCTGTGCGCGTGAACAGGAGACACCGCACGCAGAGCCGGCGCAGGATATTTCAGTCCCAACAGGCGCGCTGGAGACCTGGCGCGCAGAGCCTGCACCACTCCTCCAGGCTGCACACTCACCTAGCCCGACAGATGAGTGGCGCTGGAATTTCATGCACCGGCCTATGCATGCGCACTGGAGATACCGTGCGCACAACAGCATAGCATGGTGTGTGCTCAGTAAGACCCTCCAACGCTCCCTCCAAAGAGCACGAGGAGTTGGCTCAGGAGTCCCTCCTGAACCTGCCAACCTCCTCGTGTGCCCTGTGCCCCTCCCCCCAAAAACGTTTTTTGGGGCTGCCTTTCGGGCTTCCCAGCCAGGCGAGTTCCAACAAACTTTTTCATCTCCGGGTTCCATACTCCATATCGATCCTCATAATATCGCCGCTCCGCTATCGCTGCTTCCAGCTCCTCTCTTGGACAGCGATATTCTCCAGGCTGATCCCAGGGTCCGTCTCTAAACAATTCCTCCTCCCAGGTCCAGTACTCCCAGTTCTCTCGCTGCTTGGTCTTTTTATGGTGGGTTATTCTGTCACGATCCTCATAAGTGACAGACCAAGGCGCAGCGAGGCATCCAGTATACATGATTTATTTACACACGTAACTGGGACAAAAACAACAAACCAAACGAAGATCGCAACAATGACGCTATGAACAAAACAATAACCCACAAACCCCTAGTGCAAACTACAAACATATATATGGTTCCCAATTAGAGGTAACGACACTCAGCTGCCTCTAATTGGGAACCATTACCCCAATATAGAAATAGAGAACCTAGAACAGAAAAAACCCTACACCAAAACAAAACACGCCAGCCTGTCTTCTCAGGCCTGGACGTGACACTATTAACCTGCTTCATTATTTATGTATTACCAGTTGATGAAGAACAACTCCAATTTCATACATCATTGAAAATGTGTCTACAAATAAGTAAGAATAAAAAAGTTAAAATAACTTCTTAGATTTGATGGAGACATTATACATCTTAGTACCTTATCAATTTATGATTTGTATCAATGTGGACGAGAGACAAGGGAGCAGGAACATAATATTTTTGCGGAGCAATGCAATGAAGCTGGATCATTCTGGCAATGATACCTGCACCATCTACATGCTGAAAAGACTCCCTAACTCTTCACCATTGTACACGATGGTCCATTGCTTGAAGATTTCCTTTGACCATTCTAAAGCCCGTATGGGGAATCCTTGCCTTAATGGCCCTGACTTTTTGGTCTAACTCTTCATCTGACATATCAGAATAGCATTCCCTGTCAGACATATTGTGTTCTTTCATCCTTCTGTAAAAAAAGCTAACTGTTACACTGTCATGAAATATGATTATATATCATCTATGAAACAAATAGCACATGGCCTGTTTATGAGCAGCCATAAACGAAAGTTAGATGAATTCAACTGAAAATGGCGAGAACAGGTGTTTGTTGCTAAATATTTTTGGTTAGCTTGAGAATGATAATTGCATGATTTATCATTCTACGGTATGTATCTATGTAATATAGTAGAATGTTATGAACCGACCTTGAATCGTAGGAGCTAACTACTAGCTATGTAGAAGTTCGACGGAAGAACGAGCAGTGCTGCTTACCTGAGATGCCATCGTCATACAGTCCTTCATAGGTGTTCGCTATGACTTCCTTTGTGTTGGAAAGAAAGGCTGAACAGTATTGGTTGTAGCCAAACTGACACTCAAAAAATGGCCAAAATGGAGGCAGGTTGATAGCGAAATTAAATTGGAGTTTTGTTTTCAAATACATTTTTTGTTCTCAAAATATTTTTTTGGGGGTAAATGCATAACGTTGCTTTCAGAACAATTATTTTTGACTGAAAATAATAAAAGTTACATTCAGATTTTATTTTATTGAAAATGAAAAAGTTTTGCTCTCGACAAAAAGTCATCCATTTGTTGCAAGTTGGGGAGGGGGGCTAATAGCTGAACAATATAGTATTCAACCTTTACTAAAGAATAGTCTAATAGCCGAGCTTAGGTGTGAAAACCCCTGTCCTATCACAGACAAGCTTTGTCCTAATGACCAAGGGGGAGTTAGCGCACTGATTATGCTTTTGGATCACAATGCACCACTGTGTCTCTAACTGACAATGAATGGGCAATATAAACCAAATAATAAATGGATAATTGTGCATGACTTAAAATGAAACAAGCAGGGAGCAGGTTTCGACTGTGCACCAAAAGCATGCTCACGCCGCAGTCGATAGAGTGCGTCCTCGCGGTACTCAATTATATAAAGTCATCTTTTCAAAAAAGTTACCTTACACATTATGTTGGCTGACAATTTGTTAGCTACGATGTCCTTACGAACCACATAGCATATCATTACAGCAGTATTAACCGGTATGTTATACATCAAACTTGACAGTATATTAACTATAGGCTAACTACCCAACGTTTATTGACTTGATTATTCCTGTCATTCTTAGCTTAGCTAAATGGTATAGTCGTTGTGCGTTCTCAATGGACATTCGGGTGCTTTCGTAAATTCACTCTGGCTATCTACTCCGATTTCAGAGCACTCTCGTCTGAGTGTACCAGAGCGCAGAATAATGAATTTACGAGCGCTCAACACCCGTTGAATATGGCCGGTGTCAGTAAAAGGCAACAAAAAAGCGTAATTAAATTGTTTCCAGTAGAACAGTTAGTCACCAACGCTCTGGTTAACACAAAAACTGCCTAACCAGCTCTGCTAGGGCAAGTAAAATGGTCAGAGTGGTCTCATTTGTGTCTGAAAGTAGCTAGCAAGCTAGCCAACGTTAGCTTGGGTGCTTGACTGCCATTGTAAGGCCAGAACGCTCAATTCAACCCTACTCCTCAGCCCGAACGTCCAGTGTGCGCTCCGAGAGCGAAACAGTCTGAATTTACCCAGAGGGTTTTTTGTTTTCCATGGAATAGAAACGCCATAATATAAATCAAATTAATTTAGCAAGTACCAGTCAAAAGATGACACACCTACTCATTCAATGATTGTTCTATATTTTACTATTTTCTACATTATAGAATAATAGTAAATACATCACAACTATGAAATAGCACATATGGAATCAGTTAAGGCAAAATTCTTATTTACAAGTACAGCCTACTCCTTCCTCCCGGTCGGGGAATAGAACCCCGGTCTCCCGAGTGCCTGCACTATGGAAAAATACGAATGCTTCTCAAAGATGCCCTCTGGGGGTCAAACTAGCACTAACTTGCATAATCAGAAAAAATGTCTGACAATTAAATGACGTGCCACAGAATGCTGCGGCAGCCCGCAAGGTGTGCCGCAACTTTTAAAGGAGGAACCACAGTACATATTACCTCAGCTAACTGGTGCCCCCGCACATTGACTCTGTACTGGTACCCCCCTGTGTATAGTCTCGCTATTGTTATTTTACTGCAGCTCTTTAATTACTTGTTACATTTATTTCTTACTCTCATCTGTATATTTTTAAAACTGCATTGTTGGTTAGGGGCTTGTAAGTAAGCATTTCACTGTAAGGTCTACATCTGGTGTTGTCCCGATCGTCGGAAGGATTGGACCAAGGTGCAGCGCAGGTGTAGTTCCACATGTTTAATAGAAGAAGTGAAACATACAAATATGCAATAAACAAAGAGGAGAGGCAGCGGCGACGACGGCAGACGACGACGGCGGCGGACGACGACGACGGCAACGACGACGACGACGACGACGACGACGACGACGACGACGACGACGACGACGACGACGACGACGACGACGACGACGACGACGACGACGACGACGACGACGACGAACTGTGTGTAGCATGCACACAAACTATACAATCAAACAATAACCCACAAGGCAGGTGGGGAAGGGAACCAACTAAATAGGATTCCCAATTAGAGGCAATGACAACCAGCTGTCTCTAATTGGGAACCAACTCAAAACTAACATAGAGTTCCCTAGAAAAACCTAGTCACGCCCTGACCCAACACACCATAGAGAAACCTAGAGGGCTCTCTATGGCCAGGGCGTGACAGTTGTATTCAGGGCATGTGACTAATAACTTTTTATTTTATTTGGTTATCTAACTCCTTGCTATAAAGCATGAGCATCCAGGATCCAAACAACCTGTTTATAAACTCAGAATATGTAAAATGCTATGCTTTGAAACATCAAAACTCAAAATTCCAGGGATGATGCTCATACCTCTAAAACTCTCTCCACATACAGAGATAGAACTCTTTCCCTTGCAACCATGAACAAAGTCGCTTTGTAAAAACACTTGTTTTCCTTGCAACAGTAAACACTAGGGTCTGTAAAAGTGTGTACAATAACCATTACACATTCAGCACATTCAGACTCCCTGTGGATACAGAAGGACAAGGGTCAGGAGTTTTTTTGTTTCTTTATTTCTTTAGAGAATGGCACATACAAAGTAAAGGCTGGAGTGCCCTGCTGCAGTCGTCATGGGCTTTAAGGACAGCAGAGATGGCTGGATTGTTCCAATGCCCTTTCTTCATTATTCTGTAAAGGCCTTGGAGGTCCTTGAAGACAACTGCCAGAAGACTAATGTTAACTAGTCAATAGACGGTGACGGCTTTTAGAAAATCAGATGAATTAAAGGTTGAGTAAGTCTTTTTGGAAGCTTGCATGATACATTACTTACCAACAACAGAGGCAAATCCCAATAAAACCACATCACGTTTTGAAGTTTACTTTCCTTGCTTTGTCTGACAACACAATCATGAATCTAACAAATGTGTTTTATGATTCAGAATGCAGTATTTATTTTGTTTCATAGCGAAAATGTTTGATAGCAAGTCTCTCACACTGGCTTTAGCCGCAGGGGAAACAGACCTGCCCGGGCAAGTCCAGGTGGTTGCCTGAAACACTTGCCTCAAAAGGAATGCAATGTCAGCATAGTGCGACAAATCCCCATGTTTCTATGCTAGATTCAGACCAAACAATTAGCACGACAGCTAAAAATTGTTTTTAAAGAAATAGTATGTAACAAAATAAATACACTATTGCATTCACAAATCATAAACTATTTACAATGCCTTCATATTTGTGTCACTGATCTACACACAATACACAATAATGTTTTTTTATTTATTTTTATAAATACACACTGAAAAGCTGTCAATAAGTATTCCACCATTTTCGTATGCCAAGCCTAAATAAGTTCAGGAGTAAAATGTGCTTAACAAATCACATAATAAGTTGTATGCACTCATTCTGTGTTCAATAATAGTGGTTAACAATTTTTTAAAGACCATCCCATCTCTGTACCCCAGATATACAAATATCTGTAAGTTCCTTCAATCGAGTAGTGAATTCAAGCACAGATTCAACCACAAAGACCAGGGAGGTTTTCCAATGCCCCTCAAAGAAGGCCACTGATTGGTAGATGTGTACAAATAAATAAAAGCAGACTCTGAATATCCCTTTGAGCATGGTGATTAATTAGGCTTTGAATGGTGTATCAATACACCCAGTCACTACAAAGATATACGCATTCTTCCTAACACTGTTTGCCAGAGAGGAAGGCAACTGCTCAGGGATTTCACTATTAGGCCAATGGTGATTTTAAAACTGTTATAGAGTTTAATGGTTGTGGTATGAGAGAACTGAGGATGGATAAACAACATAGTAGTTACTCTATAATACTAACCTAAACAGCAGAGTGAAAAAAAGGAATTCTGTACAGAATCCTGTTTGTAACAATAACACTGCAAAAAAATTGGCAAATCAATTAACTTTTTACTCTGAATACAAAGCACTATGTTCAGGGGAAATCCAACATAACATATCACTGAGTACCACTCTTCATATTTTCAAGCATGGTTGTGGCTGCATCATGTTATGGGTATGTTTGTCATCGGCAAGGACTAGGAAGTTTAGGATAAAAATAAACAGAATACGTCTATAAGCACAGGCAAAATACTTGAGGAAAAGCTGGTTCAGTCTGCTTTCCAGCAGACACTGGGAGACCAATTCACCTTTCAGCAGGACAATAACCCAAAGAACAAGGCCAAATATACACTGGAGTTGCTTAAGAAGACGACATTGAATTTTTCTGTGTTGCCTAGTTTAGACTTAAATCGGCTTGGCAAGACTTGAAAATGTCTGTCTAGCAATGATCAACAACCAGCTTGAGCACTTGAATAAAAAAAATAAAATAATGGGCAAATATTGAACAATTAATTAATACTTGTCACGTCTAGTCCCGCTCCTCCTCTCTTTCGCTCATTGTCGCCAGTTTACTCACTATTACGCACACCTGTCACCATCGTTACGTGTACCTGCGCCTCACCTGTACTCCATCACCTTCCTGATTACCTCCCCCTATATCTGTCACTCCCTTTGGTTCTTTCCTCAGGAGTTATTGTTTCTGTTAATATGTTTCATGTCTGTACGCCTCTCGTGTTGGTCCATGTTCATTTATTTATTAAATTCACTAACTGTACTTGCATCCCGATTATTAGCGAAAATGTTACAATACTTATCTAATCAAGATATATTAATGTTTTATTTTTCATTTATTTTTTATAAATGTGTCACACCCTGATCTGTTTCACCTGTCCTTGTGATTGTCTCCACCCCCCTCCAGGTGTCACCCATTTCCCCCATTATCCCCTGTGTATATATACCTGTGGTCTCTGTTTGTCCGTTGCCAGTTCGTCTTGTTTGTCAAGTCAACCAGCGTTGACTCTCAGCACCTGCTTTTTCCCCCCCAGTCTCTCCTTTCTCGCCCTCCTGGTTTTGACCCTTGCCTGTCCTGACTCCAAACCCGCCAGCCTGACCACTCTGCCTGCCTCCCGACCTGTACCTTTGCCCCCATGCTGTATTTTTGACCTCTGCTTACCCTGAGCCTGCCTGCCGTCCAGTACAGTGCCTCACCTCTGGATTACTTACCCTTGCCTGCCTTGACCTGTCTACTGCCTGCCCCTATTGGATCATTAAACTATTGTTTATTCGACGTTGTCTGCATCTGGGTCTAATACCTGCATGTTTTGAATATTTCTTCCACTTTGACATTACAGAAGATTGTGTAGATTGTTGACCGAAAATGACAATTAACTCAATTTTAATCCTGCTTTGTAACACAACAAAATGTGGAAAAAGTCAAGGGGTGTAAATACTTTCTGGAGGCCATTTTTGGGGGGATATTTGTTCGTCTAACTTTCTCACTCATCACTATTATCTGTATTCATGGTAGCATCTACATTAAACTTCTTAAGGAGCAGTGGTGCGCTAGCGCCCCACTCCCGACACTACCAGGTGAAATGCAAGGCGCCAAATTCAAAATCCAAAAGTTGAATTATTAAACATTCATCAATATACAAGTGTTGCATAGTCATCAAATGCTCTGCTTCTTGGCAATATCACAGCGTTGTCAGATTTCAAAAAGGCTAACATATTTTTTCCATTACCATAAATTCATAAGCCATCACGGTTCACACAAAACACATTTCACAGTGTAAACAAATCAAATCAATGAAGAACTTCTGCTGAGGGCTTCCCAAGTGTCCAACGAAGACAATCCATGGTTCTTTTGTTAGAAAAAGTAATTTATTATATCCATAAATCTCCGTTTGGTTGGTGTGTTATGATAAGAAAATACAGCGTCCACTCGCCCATTGAAACGTGAAGAGAACTCGTTCAACCTATACCTATAAACTTGTCCAAGAACAGTCAAACATCATCGATAATGTATCCTTAGGAACACTTTTATGTATATTTTGTATAATATTTCAACCGGAATATAAACTGGGCGATAGGAAAGGAAAAGACGGGAACGCGCATTCTCTTCTGTTGACTTCTGTGTGACCACTTCCTAATTTTTCTTCTATTGCCATCTAAAGCAACTAAATAGAATCAAAACACGTTGTCTGCATCTGGGTCTAATACCTGCATTTTGTTTTGAGTATTTCTTCCACTTTGACAATGACAATTAACTCAATTTTAATCCCACTTTGTAACACAACAAAATGTGGAAAAAGTCAAGGGGTGTGAATACTTTCTGGAGGTCACATTTGTTGACAAATCCTACATACAATTATTTTACATTAGCTGGGGGAAGAGAGACTGTTGACATCCAGTGGAAGCAATAGGTACTGCATTCATACTCCCTTATATGGGCATTTTCATAAGGGAGGGGTTCAAAATGAGGCAATGTGTCAAAATCACTTTTTCCACTTTTTCCACTTTTTCCAATTCCTCGGGTTTTCGCCTGCCATATCCGTTCTGTTATACTCACAGACAAAGTTTTAACACTCTTAGAAACTTCAGAGTGGTTCCTATCCAATGGTGTGCATATCCTATTTTCTGGGCCTGAGTGGGAGGCATTTTACTTTGGGCACGCCAGGCTCTCCAAAACCTCTCCAAAACCACCAGGCTCTCCAAAACTGCTCCTTAAGAAGTTAATGTATAAGTGTGTATTAGAAACATATTATATTCTTATTTACAACAAAAGTGATTCCAAAATGACACAATACATTATTTAGCTTTCATTTCTCCTGGGCACTAAATAATCTGAAGCACAACCAAAACAAACAGCAAATGCATCCCAAAAAATTGTAGAGTCACAAGCTTGATGTAGTCATTGTGTGCTATGAATGTGGGACCAATTACTTCACTTTTCACTACTTTAATAAACTAGTGATACATAACGTAACATTTCTGCTATCCATTGTAACAGGTTACAGTTTATTCTGATAACAGTCTCCAGTATCAACCTTTCCAAGCAAACAAAAACAGGGAGAAGGGAGTGTGTAGACATGCTGAGACAAAAGGACATACTCTTTGCTAGAATTCTGTCAGCCTTCACAAGAGCATACCATATGCAAACACTGTATGTCAACTTTTGTGTTTTACACCTTACACCTCCAGCAGAGGAATTACATTTCTGAGTGCATGATATTCTGTTTCACCGGCATATAGTACGTTCTATGGGTGGTCTTGAACTGCAGTAATTTATGTCTGAGATTATATGAACATGACTAGGCATTCAAACATTACTGTATCCATTCATTATCATCAATAGTGTCTCCCAGGTCATCCGAAAAAGCTTCTATCAACCCTTGATACAGTTTGGAAATAAACTGTCTTAAAATAGTTTTAATCTTTGAAGCATATGGCTTTTCCAGTGTTTGCTACACAAAATAATAAAGTGTTCACCTCAGCACAGTCACAGAATGTAACGTATATGCTAAGAGTCAGGAAGTAGGTGCAGAAGGTGAGTTTAATGATAAGAATAAGGCAGATTAACAAAACAGGAGAAGCATACTGAATGTGACAAAAATCAATACTGCCTGATGACTGAGGCTACTGAGGGATAAATAAAGGGAGTAATCAAGATGATGAGGTCCATGAGTGCATAACGATGGGGAGCAGGTGTACGTAATGATGGCTGCCAGGACCGGTGGTTACTACCGGTGATGTCGAGCACTGGAGCGAGGGAGCGATAGTAGGCATGACAGTACCCCTACGCCGTGTGGCTTCAGCCGCAGGACAACGCCAGCAAGGAGGACGACCCAGAGGGCAAGGAGCGGGCCAATCAGGACGGCGTAGATGGAAATTATGTTGTGGTCCAGGATGTTGGCCGCCGGGACCCAACAGTGGTCCTCTAGGCTGTATCTCAACCCAGTCCACCAGTTACTTGAACCAACCCAACGATGTCGGGAGTCCAGGAGGGACCTGACAGCATAGGCGGGGGTCCCATCAATGTCTAGAGTATGCGTAGGACGGCACCAGCCAGGCGACCAGGAACCACCGGCCTGAGGAGGGAAACATAAATAGAGGGTGAGATCCAGTAGTTGGTGATGAGTTGTAATTGATATGTTACCTCATTGACCAACCAAAGGACCTTGAAGGGCCCCACAAACCGTTGGCTCAATTTCCGGCAGGGCAAGTGGAGCGGGAGGTTCTTGGTGGAGAGCTAGACGCGATCACCAGGATGCAACACGGGAGCCTCACCTCTCCTTCTGGCAGCGGACCACTCATCCATCTCAGGGGCTTTGGTCTGGCTCGGGGTCCACAGGGCCAGGACGCACTGGAAGGGAGTCAGCCCGGTGGAGGAGTGACAAAGTGAGCTCTGGGCGTACTCCGCCCAGGGAAAGACCGGACCCAATCTGCCTGGCAGTGATTCCTAAGGAACCTTCCCAGCTCCTTGTTGCTCCTCGCCACCTGCCCGTTGGACTGAAGCCGGTACCCGGATGTGAGGCTGGCCGTGGCCCCTAGCTTTTCCATGAATACTCCTCATACCCGCGATGTGAATTGGGGGCCACGGTCGGAGACGATGACTTGCTGGAATGATGACACAGTCCCAGGGGCGATGAGGGGGAAGACAGGTGGCACGGGTCTTGTAGATCCTGGTAAACCTCCTGGATGTCGGGCAGGAGGGAAACCACAGGACTCTCAACTGATGTGGAACCACAGGGTAAAGCAGGTGCTGCGGCATTCGGGTGCCCAGGCAGTGATTCTCATCCTCGACCAGGAGATGGTTGGGTCATGACATTGAAGCCACTGGAGGCCGAGGATGACTTTGTGTACTGGTGCGGTGATGAGGAAGGGAAAGCTTTCTTGGTGCATGGGTCCCACGGTGAGGGTGTGTTGTGCTGGATCCCACTGGTCAATTATCCAGGGCTTGGACCGGAATTTCAGGGAGGAGGCGACTGCCTGGTTGATGAAATTTCCTGCAGTCCACCAGTAAAATGGAAACTAAGAACAGTTTTCCGGAAAGCGATGTTCATGGAATACCAGACCGCTGACACTTTCAAGCCCTGGTCTGTTTCACCTGTCCTTGTGCTTGTCTCCACCCCCCTCCAGGTATCGTCCATCTTTCCCATTATTTCCTGTGTATTTATACCTGTGTCTGTTGCCAGTTCGTCTTGTTCGAGCCTACCAGCGTTTTGTCTCAGCTCCTTCTTTATGACTATCTTAAAACAATTCCATATGTAAGCTTAGTAGAATAGAAGCCCCCCCAACGGCTTATACTTTTGGAGGTTAAACTCCTCTTAAAAATGTATTTATTCATGACAGAATTTTTTACATGGAGCCACCAGGAGTGATTGAAGATGAGTCAGGGAGAAAGAGAGAGAAAGAAAGTGGAGTATTTCTGTGTTCAGTGTGTAGCTCAGAGGTGCCACATTATGGAAATGCATTGAGATGAACTTCCGGGATGTGCGACAGAAATTGCTGCTCTGTGCTGTGTCCAAAGCATGCCAGGTGCAGGACACAATCTCTTGATCTGCTATCTAATATACCTACAAATTCACAACTCATATTTCTGGGGTTTTAAAAACATCTCCTGTGCTGGCGTGCTCTCTGGCCACATTAAGTTATTATAGTATTTACACAATGTACATGCTGCCAGATAACAATATAGTGAGTGTGTCAGGTAGTAGAGGGGCTGTGTGTGTTTTCTTAAAATATATATATATTTCATCTTTATTTAACCAGGTAGGCCAGTTGAGAACAAGTTCTCATTTACAACTGCGACCTGGCCAAGATAAAGCAAAGCAGTGCGACAAAAACAACACAGAGTTACACATGGGATAAACAAACATACAGTCAATAACACAATAGACAAATCTGTATACAGTGTAAGGAAATGAAGTAAGGAGGTAAGGCAATAAATAGGGCAATAGTGGCAAAGTAATTACAATTTAGCAATTTACACTGGAGTGATATGTGCAGATGAGGATGTGCAAGTAGAAATATTGGTGTGCAAAAGAGCAGAAAAACAAAAACAAATATGTGGAGGAGGTAGGTAGTGGGTTGAATGTGCTACTTACAGATGGGCTGGGTACAGCTGCAGCGATCGGTAAGCTGCTCTGACACCTGACGCTTAAAGTTAGTGAAGGAGATATAAGTCTCCAACTTCAGTGATTTTTGCAATTCGTTCTAGTCATTGGCAGCAGAGAACTGTAAGGAAAGGCGGCCAAAGTCAGTGTTGGCTTTGGGGATGACCAGTGAAATATACCTGCTGGAGCGCGTGCTACGAGTGGGTGTTGCTATGGTGACCAGTGAGCTGAGATAAGGTGGAGCTTAAAGTAGCAAATACTTATAGATGACCTGGAGCCAGTGGGAATATGTAGCGAGGACCAGCCAACGAGATCATACAGGTCGCTGTGGTGGGTGGTATATGGGGCTTTGGTGACAAAGCGGATGACACTGTGATAGACTGCTGAGTAGAGTGTTGAAGGCTATTTTGTAAATGACATCGTTGAAGTCAAGGATCGGTAGGATAGTCAGTTTTACAAGGGTATGTTTTGCAGCATGAGTGAAGGAGGCTTTGTTGCAAAATAGGAAGCCGATTCTAGATTTAACTTTGGATTGGAGATGCTTAATGTGAGTCTGGAAGGAGAGTTTACAGTCTAGCCAGACACCTAGGTATTTATAGTACACGTATTCTAAGTCAGAAACGTCCAGAGTAGTGATGCAAGTCGGGCGGGCTGGTGCGGGCAGCAATCGGTTGAAGAGCATGCATTTCGTTTTATTAGCATTTAAGAGCAGTTGGAAGCTACGGATGGAGAGTTGAATGGCGTTGAAGCTCGTTTGGAGGTTTTTTAACACAGTGTCCAAAGAAGGGCCAGATGTATACAGAATGGTGACGTCTGCGTAGAGGTGGATCAAAGAATCACCCGCAGCAAGAGCGACATCATTGATATATACAGAGTAAATAGTCAGCAAGAGAATTTAACCCTGTGGCACCTCCATAGAGACTGCCAGAGGTCCAGACAACAGGCCCTCCGATTTGACACACTGAAGTCTATCTGAGAATTAGTTAGTGAATCAGGCGAGGCAGTCATTAAAGATACCAAGGCTGTTGAGTCTGCCGATAAGAATACGGTGATTGACAGAGTCGAAAGCCTTGGCCAGGTCGATGAAGATGGCTACACAGTACTGTCTTTTATCGATGGTGGTTGTGATATCTTTTAAAACCTTGAGCGTGGCTGAGGTGCACCCGTGACCAGCTCGGGAAACCAAATTGCATAGCGGAGAGGGTACGGTGGGATTTGAAATGGTCGGTGATCTGTTTGTTCACTTGGCTTTCGAAGACTTTAGAAAGGCAGGGCAGGATGAATATAGGTCTGTAACAGGTTGGGTCTAGAGTGTCTCCCCCTCTTAAGAGGGGGATGACCGCGGCCGCTTTCCAATATTTAGGAATCTCAGATGATACGAAAGAGAGGTTGAACAGACTAGTGATAGGGGTTGCAACAATGGCAGCGGATAATTTTAGGAAGAGAGGGTCCAGATTGTATAGCCCAAATGATTTGTAGGGATCCAGATTTTGCAGCTCTTTCAGAACATCAGCTGTCTGGATTTGGTTGAAGGAGAAGCGGTCTTGTCTAATCGCTGCAATTCCCCAACGGGCTCGTGACGTGAAGGTCGAGTCATTGTTCCTCTGGTCCATGACCCGCCAAACCGTGCTTCTTAGGCAATTGGTTTTCTTAATGGCTGACCATTAAGCTAAATTATAGTTGATATGAAATTGATTCGTTTGTTTTGGGAGCTGGTTTGCATATGGAAAGGAAATTTATCCGAATCAAGATTATCTCTGCCTCCTGCGTGACTCTTAATCATATGAAAGGAAACCATTTGAACATAATCTATTTGTGTCGTTTTTCATCAGAGTAGATGAGATGTGATTCGCCTCACACACAGATAGATGGTTGGTGCTTACAGCAAAGGCTAAAACAACTTGGGAGGGATGAAGGCTACTAAAACAAATCCTGACACTGGGGGGGGGGCTGAATTGATCACATAATAATAGTACATTAGCAAACATTGGTGTCCAAATCAACTGACAGTTCAGTCTTATATTCAGTATGGTGTTGCAGACACCCTGCTGAAGCTCCCCCTTCCCTGGTCTTTAAAGTGCATGAAATGAGGCCATGACATGATATCATACTCCTCCACAGAGGTATTGATCCAGAGGCCTAATGGCCTGAGTTTGTTCCTGATGGTCTTCAGAGACCAGAGGAGAGGACACATGTCTAATACACATAGGCTACTGTTACGATCGTCTTTAAGAATGGACCAAGGCGCAGCGTGCATGGAGTTCCACATAATTTATATTTAATGGAACGTACAAGACAACAAAAGAAATGACTGATTGCACAAATGCGTCGCGCACACAGGCACTAACAAAAAACAATAACCCACAAACACGGGTGGGAAACAGAACACTTCAGTATGATCCCCAATTAGAGGCAACGAAAAACAGCTGCCTCTAATTGGGAACCATGCACAAAACCAACATAGAAAAAACCAACTAGATAAACCCCCCTAGTCACGTCCTGACCTAAAACACCATAGAGAACCCAGAGGGCTCTCTATGGCCAGGACGTGACAGCTACTGCACTCCAGATAAAAATGGATGGCATTTGTGGTTTTGAGGAGAGGGAAATAGTCAAGAAGAGTAGCTGCTGCTTCTGCAAAAGTGAATGGGAATCCAAATAAACTGTTGCGTACTATACATTTTTGTGTCTTTATTTGAATATTAAAGGTTTGTACCACAATACATTATTAAGAGTTACTAAGCAATTTAAATCATGATCTATAAAGGGTCAACAACGTGGAAGTAGGCATACGCCAGTTTCTTCAGCATGGGCTTGAGAGCTTGTTTATGACACTAGATGGTAAGGAGAGAAGCCATGCTGTTGTCAGTCATCTGGCTTTAATCACAGAGAGAGCTCTGACTAGGTAGTGTGTGTCAGTCCGTGTTTAAAGAGCTGTAGCATTGATTAGCCATTATCCGCACTGATAGACCCGTCAGATGGACTCAGGCGACATGCACGTGTCGCTAACCGCTCAGCGGTGCTTAAACCCTCTGGAGCCATTTAACCTGTACTGACACTGCTGTCTCTGTCTCCATTACTTCTGGGCTATGGATAAGTGATTAGTGGACAGGGGTCTCTTTATGAGTTGTGTCCATGGATTGACCAGTGAACCTGATACTTGGATTGACAGTATTTTCCACTCCAAGATCAACTGTGATGGATAGTACTGTATGATGGGTAATGTGTTGGTGGACGGCAAAATTATACAAACATAAATCTGATTGCCCCAAATTAGAAGTGGGAAGAGAAAGAGGGAAGACATTTTTGATGAACTTTGGCATAATGTAGTAACCAAAGATTGCATAGCAAGCGGTTAAGTTTATCGGGTACAGTATATTCGGAAGGAGGGGCTAGTGGGTAATCTCAATAGCATTCCTCCATCTTGGTATGCAGAGACCGTCTTCTCTCTCCTGCCTTGTCATTTAGGTCATTGATTTCCTTTAAACACAGTTGTGCATGCTAAGTGGCTCCTGGTCGAAACCCTCTGGTCTTGAACAAACTGCCCTCGCAATCAGACACACATTAGCTGTAAAGGAAGGTTAATCAAAACCAATGATTAACAAGACTCCTTCTATTTAGGGGACACCCTTCAGCACAAAGGTTGTGACCCAACAACTGGGTCGGTCTCTCTTACCATCAGAGACTAGGAAAATAAGGTTCTGACCCAACAACTGGGTCTGTCTCTTACCATAAGTGAACAGGGAAATAGGTTTGAGAGTACAGAGCTCCTTGACTAATACTAATGTTGCCCTCCCATCCCCCGATAATTACTTTAAGTTAATTTTTTTATTATGACTCTGACCTCGATATTCATTGGTTTCTTTGACAAATCTGGGTTTTCTTCACTCACCAATTTGCATTTTTCTTTTATTTAACCTTGTTGTAACTAGGCAAGTCAGTTAAGATCAAATTCTTGTTTACAATGACGGCCTACCCCAGCCAAACCCAATTGTGCACCGCCCTACTCCCAATCACAACCAGATGTGATACAGCCTGGATTTGAGCCAGGGACTGTAGTGCCCCCTCTAGACCGCTGCGTCACTCAGGAGCACAAACTGCATTGAGGAAGAAGTTATTTGAATTTTTAAATAAATGCTGTCACGTGATAAATAAAACTGTCAGAACCAATCTAAAATACTTCCAACAGTTACGGCTCTATGTAGTTTCAGACGTGAATTAAAAACTGCATCAAAAAGTAATATCTCTAAACTAATCAGCATATCAGAGCATATCGACAGCAATATAAACATCTTGGACATCACACAGTATGAGGAAAAACAAAGACCTTGTTTTATTTATTTACAAATCAAATGCAGGCCTCACATGAAGAGATATAACAGTCAGGGAAGACATCACAACACGGATTCAATTTATCAACCAAGCATCACTGAAGCCACATATTAACTAGTTGTTGGTCCCACAGGACCTGAACGTGCTCCTACACTTTTCCTTCTCATTCTCATGTGTCTTTCCATTTACTCAGGTAAATTGATAGGTCAATCACTGTTAATTGATGAATAGATTAGTCGTTAGATTAGTCATTATTAAAGGCAGAATACACTGGAGTATTTTTTACATATCCAAGCAGTAGGGTACTGTACATACTCTGCCTGAGGGGAAGCAGAGGAAAACATACAGTAAGAATAAGCATATAGCTAGATTGAATGGATCATTGCCATGTTGTTAGATACAGCATTGCACCAGAGTCCAATGCCAAAACATTGTTGCCTCTCTATAGGTTAGTGAAATTACTTTCTTGTGGCAATGCCAAACATTGTTGCCTTTCTATAGGTTTAGTGATATGACTTTCTTGTGGCATTTTGATGAGAAAGAACATTTTCGGGTTGCCATAGTATTTCACTGGATGTTCTAGAACTGCCTGAAAACTCTAGCTCCCCTGCTGTTTCACCTCTTTGCTTTGATTCTACCAACTGGAAAGATACCACTTTCCTCTACTAGAATGTCTTCATCCATACCACCGGAACCTCCTCAACCCCTCTACCTCCCTTCACCCTCTCCAACACCCTCCACCTCCTCTCCTGTCCCTGTCGACTCTGCTAGTCTACAGTAGCAGCAGGAGGAGCTTGTAAGTTGTTATTGATTTTGACCCTCAGTGCCCCGCTCATAGAGTCCAGGGCAACAAACTCTGTGCTTTAGAGTTCAGAAAGATTGCATTTTAGATAAACACTGTCAGCCACTGTACCGAAGGTGCTAGGCCGATAAAAAGACAGGTTTGAGCAAACACCTGGAGACATTTCCAATTACTATCTTCACTGTGACTTACTGTGGGAATGGTGTGTTCCAGCTGGAAATGACCCCCCAGTAGTGACAGGAAGGTCTGGAGGTGTAATAGCACCTGTGTGTAGCTGGTGTAGAGGAGTCAGGTGCAGGACAGCAGAGTAATAAACGTATTTTACAAACAATTCCAATACAACTAAAATAATCTAGCCCACAATAACGGACCGTATTACAAACAAACAATCACGCACAAAAAACGTGGGGAGAACAGAGGGTTAAATAATGAACATATAATTGGGGAATTGAAACCAGGTGTGTAAAACAAGACAAAACAAATGGAACATGAAAAGTAGATCGGCGATGGCTAGAAGACCGGTGACGTCGACCACCACCCGAACAAAGAGAGGGACCGACTTCGGCGGAAGTCGTGACAGGAGGATGGTCAGAGGCGGAGGGTCTCTCTAGCAGATAGGAGCTGGTCAGCGACGGAGATCAAGGTGGAGTTGGAGGGTCTGGGGATAGAATTGAGAGATTGGTCTGTAATTTGTCATTTTAACTTGTACACAAGATGTAAATTGGAGATAGAAAATGTATACCTCTAATTTGATACATCATATTTATGTAAGTGGACTAATTTAAAACAGTTTGTAGATGTCCAATCGTCTTGTTAATAGTGTGTAATGGGAATAAGGTCATGAATCAATCTAAATACAAATGAATCAATGACTAGTTTAAGATGTATTCATGGTCCCTAGGCCTTGGTAAATTTCCTAACTGACTGTAAGGTTTAGTAAACCGTCACAACACTCTAAGAGCAGCACTAATCTGCTAATCTCTCTCTCTACCTCTCTCTCTCTCTCTCTCTCTCCCGCTCTCTCTTCTACTTGCCCCCCTCTCTCGTTCTGCTCTTTTTCCGCTCTCTCCGCTCTCTCTCTCTCAATTCAATTCAAGGCACTTTATTGGCATGGGAAACACATGTTAACATAACTAAAGCAAGTGACGTAGATAATATGCAAAAGTGAAATAAACAGTAAACATTACACCCACAGAAGTTCCAAAAGAATAAAGACATTTCAAATGGCAAATTATGTATATATACAGTGTTGTAACGATGTGCAAATGGTTAAAGTACAAAAGGGGAAATAAATAAACCTAAATATGGGTTGTATTTACAATGGTGTTTGTTCTTCACTGGTTGCCCTTTTCTTGTGGCAACAGGTCACTAATCTTGCTGCTGTGATGTCACACTGTGGTATTTCAACCAGTAGATATGGGAGTTTATCAAAATCGGGTTTGTTTTCTAATTCTTTGTGGATCTGTGTAATCTGAGGGAAATATGTGTCTCTAATATGGTCATACATTTGGCAGGAGGTTAGGAAGTGCAGTTCAGTTTCCACCTCATTTTGTGGGCAGTGTGCACAGACTGTCTACGGCAGCCTTTCTCAATAGCAAGGCTATGCTCACTGAGCCTGCACATAGTCAAAGCTTTCCTTAAGTTTGGGTCAGTCACAGTGGTCAGGTATTCCTCCACTGTGTGTTCTCTGTTTAGGGACAAATAGCATTCTATTTTGCTCAGTTATTTTGTTAATTCTTTCCAATGTGTCAAGTAATTATATTTTTGTTTTCTCATGATTTGGTTAGGTCTAATTGTGTTGCTGTCCTGGGGCTCTGTGGGGTATGTTTTTGTTTGTGAACAGAGCCCCAGGACCAGCTTGCTTAGGTGACTCTTCTCCAGGGTCATCTCTCTGTAGGTGATGGCTTTGTTATGGAAGGTTTGGGAATTGCTTCATTTTAGATGGTTTTAGAATTTAGCAGCTATTTTCTGGATTTTGATAATTAGTGGGTATTGACCTAATTCTGCTCTGCATGCATTATTTGGTGTTTTACGTTGTATACAGAGGACATTTTTGCAGATTTCTGCATGCAGAGAATCAGTTTGGTGTTTGTCCCATTTTGTGAATTCTTGGTTGGTGAGCAGACCCCAGACCTCACAACCACAAAAGGCAATGGGTTCTATAACAGATTTTTAGCCAGATCCTAATTGGTATCTCGAATTTTATGTTTCTTTTGATGACATAAAAGGCCCTTCTTGCCTTGTCTCTCAGATCGTTCACAGCTTTGTGGAAGTTACCTGTGGCGCTGATGTTTAGGCCAAGGTATGTATAATTTTTTGTGTGCTCTAGGGCAACGGTGTCTAATAGCTTCTTAGGGAGCGGCAGCAGAGGTGACGGTTTTGGAGAGCCTGGCGTGCCCAAAGTAAAATGCCTCCCATTCAGGCCCAGAAAATAGGATATGCACATATTTAGTACCATTGGATAGTAAACACTCTGAATTTTCCAAAAGTGTTAACCATTTATCTGTGAGTAAAACAGAACGCATATGGCAGGCGAAACCCCGAGGGATTTCTGTCCTGGAAAAAGTGATTTTGACACATTGCTCATTTGGAACCCCTTCCTCATGAAAATGACCATATAAGGGCATATGAATGCAGTACCCATCGCTTCCTTTAGATGTCAACAGTCTGGAGACAGTGTAAGTTTTCATTTTGGATGAATTAGACCAGAGAAGAAGAGCAAACCAGGAAGTGTATCTTTCATGTAAACAGTACCCAGCGCGACGAGAAGTCGCGCAATGTCTTTTTTACCGTCGTTATCAATCAGTTTATATTCCGGTTGATTTATAATAGTAAATATACGTAAAAGTGTTCCTAAGGATACATTTAAAACTATGTTTGATTGTTCTTGGACAAGTTTATAGGTATAAGATGAACGAGTTCGCATCACGTTTCAATGGAGGAGTGGAAGCTGTCGTTTCTGATTATAACGCGCGAACCAAATGGAGATTTATGGATAAAATACATTACTTTTTCTAACAAAAGAACCATGGATTGTCTTCGTTGGACACTTGGGAAGCCCTCAGCAGAAGTTCTTCAAAAGGTAATTGATTTGTTTTCGCTGTGAAATGTGTTTTCTGTGAACCGTGGAGGCTAATGAAATGTTGGTAATGGCAAAAATATGTTAGGTGCTACCCTCAAACAATCAAATGTGGTGCTTTTGCCGTAAAGCCTTTTTGAAATCTGACGACGCTGTGACATTGCCAAGAAGCAGAGCTTTTGATGACAATGAAACACTTGTATATTGATGCATGTTTAATAATTCAACTTTTGGATTTTGAATTTGGCGCCTTGCATTTCACCGGGTAGTGTCAGGAGCGCCCCACCACTCCGTAAGAAGTTAATCTAACAGCATTGTCAGATTTCAAAAAGGCTTTACGGCGAAAGCAGAACATTTGATTGTCTGAGGACAGCACCCCCACTCAAAAAACTCAATTAGCATAATAACATAACCAGCAGAGGTGTCACGAAACACAAAAATAGCATAAAATAAATTGCTTACCTTTGATGATCTTCCTCTGATGGCATATCAAAGCGTCCAGGTTACACAATAAAAGGTCATTTTGTTTGATAAAGTTCCTCTTTATATCCATATAGCACCGTTTGTTTGGCGCGTTTTGTTCAGTAATCCACCTGCCCAAAAGCTTTCATCCATGCAGAGAAACGATATCACAAAAGTACCCATAAAGTTCGCTGAAAAAAGTCAAACAGAATTTGTAATCAATACTCAGATACCCTAAAATGAATATAACCTGCTGAATAGAAGAGAGAAAGAACTGAGCGCGCATTCCCTGTTAGGCGCAGAATTCTAAACAGTACACTTGACGTGAACCCAGGAACTAGTTGTCTTACTCCCTTGATTTTCATGACTGAACGTTCCAACCTTTTTCTAAAGACTGTTGACATCTAGTGGAAGCCATAGGAACTGCAATCTGGGAGCTAAAATACCCAGCATTGAATAGCATGCCAATTGAAAACAGTGTGACATGACTGATTCAGATTTTGCTCTGGTTTTTGCCTGCCATATCAGTTCTGTTATACTCACAGACATTATTTTAACAGTTTTAGACACTTCAGAGTGTTTCCTACCCTAAACTACTAATTATATGCATATCCTAGCTTCTGGGCCTGAGTAACAGGCAGTTTACTTTGGGCATGTATTTCATCCAAACTTCAAAATACTGCCACCTAGCTCTAAGAAGTTAAGATTGTGAAATGTCAGAATAATAGTAGAGAGAATTATTTATTTCAGCTTTTATTTCTTTCATCACATTCCCAGGGGGTCAGAAGTTTTACATATGCTCAATTAGTATTTGGTAGCATTGCCTTTAAATTGTTTAACTTGGGTCAAACGTTCCTGGTAGCCTTCCATAAGCCTCCCACAATAAGTTGGGTGAAGTTTGGCCCATTCCTCCTGACAGAGCTGGTGTAACTGAGTCAGGTTTGTAGGCCTCCTTGCTCGCACACGCTTTTTCAGTTCTGCCCACAAATTGTCTTTGGGATTGAGGTCAGGGCTTTGTGATGGCCACTCCAATACCTTGACTTTATTGTCTTTAACTTGTTTTGGAGAGCCTGGCGTGCCCAAAGTAAAATGCCTCCCATTCAGGCCCAGAAAATAGGATATGCACATATTTGGTACCATTGGATAGGAATCACTCTGACTTTTCCAAAACTGTTAACCATTTGTCTGTGAGTGAAACAGAACGCATATAGCAGGCGAAATCCCGAGGAATTTCTGTCCTGGAAAAAGTGATTTGGGTACCCCTCCCTCATGAAAATGACCATATAAGGGCATATGAATGCAGTACCCATCGCTTCCTTTAGATGTCAACAGTCTGGAGACAGTGTAAGTTTTCATTTTGGATGAATTAGACCAGAGAAGAAGAGCAAACCAGGAAGTGTATCTTTCATGTAAACAGTACCCAGCGCGCGCGCACGAGAAGTCGCGCAATGTCTTTTTTACCGTCGTTATCAATCAGTTTATATTCCGGTTGATTTATAATAGTAAATATACGTAAAAGTGTTCCTAAGGATACATTTAAAACTATGTTTGATTGTTCTTGGACAAGTTTATAGGTATAAGATGAACGAGTTCGCATCACGTTTCAATGGAGGAGTGGAAGCTGTCGTTTCTGATTATAACGCGCGAACCAAATGGAGGATTTATGGATAAAATACATTACTTTTTCTAACAAAAGAACCATGGATTGTCTTCGTTGGACACTTAGGATGACCTCAGCAGAAGTTCTTCAACAGGTAATTGATTTGTTTTCGCTGTGAAATGTGTTATGTGTGTGCCATGATGGCGATTCATGGCTATGGGAAAAATATGTGAGGTGCTACCCTCAAACAATCAAATGTGCTGCTTTCGCCGTAAAGCCTTTTTGAAATCTGACAACGCTGTGATATTGCCAAGAAACAGAGCTTTTGATGAGTATGGAACACTTGTATATTGGTGGATGTTTAATAATTCAACTTTTGGATTTTGAATTTGGCGCCTTACATTTTACCTGGTAGTGTCGGGAGCAGCCCGCTAGCGCCCCAGTGATCCCTGAGAAGTTAAGAAATTTTTCCCCAAATTTGGAAGTATGCTTGTGGTCATTGTCCATTTGCAACCAAGCTTTAACTTCCTGACTGATGTCTTGAGATGTTGCTTCAATATATCCACATCACTTTCCTACCTCATGATGCCGTCTATTTTTTGAAGTGCACCAGTCCCTCCTGCAGCAAAGTACCCCCACAACATGATGCTGCCACCCCCGTGCTTCACGGTTGGGATGATGTTCTTCGGCTTGCAAGCCTCCCCCTTTTTCCTCCTAACATAACGACGGTCATTATGGCCAAACAGTTCTATTTTTGTTTCATCAGACCAGAGGACATTTCTCCAAAAAGTACAAACTTCGTCCCCATGTGCAATTGAAAACCATAGTCTGGCTTTTTTTATTGCAGTTTTGGAGCAGTGGCTTATTCCTTGCTGAGCGGCCTTTCAGGTTATGTCGATATAGGACTCGTTTTACTGTGGCTATAGATACTTTTGTACCTGTTTCCTCCAGCATCTTCACAAGGTCTTTTGCTGTTGTTCTGGGATTGATTTGCACTTTTCACACCAAAGTACGTTTATCTCTAGGAGACAGAACGTGTCCTGAGCAGTATGACAGCTGCATGTTCCCTTGGTGTTTATACTTGCGTACTATTGTTTGTACAGATGAACGTGGTACCTTCAGGCGTTTGGAAATTGCTCCCAAGGAAGGTCTTGGCTGATTTCTTTTGATTTTCCTATGATGTCAAGCAAGAGGCTCTGAGTTTGAAGGTCGGCCTTGAAATACATCCACAGGTACACCTCCAATTGACTCAAATTATGTCAATTATTCTATCAGAAGCTTCTAAAGCCATGCCATAATTTTCTGGAATTTTCCAAGCTGTTTAAAGGCACAGTCAACTTAGTGTATGTAAACTTCTGACCCACTGGAATTGTGATACTGTGAATTATAAGTGAAATAATCTGTCCGTAAACAATTATTAAGGAGTGTGCTCTGTCCGTAAACAAAAATTACTTGTGTCATGCACAAAGAACCGACTTGCCAAAACTAAAGTTTGTTAAGAAGAGATTTGTGGTGTGGTTAAAAAACGAGTTTTAATGACTCCAACATAAGTGTATGTAAACTTCTGACTTCAACTGTATGTCTCTCTGTCTCTCTTGCTCGGTTCTCTCTGTATCTTGGCTCTCGCTGTCATCTCTACTGAAGATCACATCCCAAAATTCGCTGGGGTGATCAGTAGAGCATGAAATTTTACTTTAGTTATCCTATCTGCTCTCACTCTCTCCTTCTCTTTCTTGTCGCCCCATAATACTGCGGTGCCATGTCTTGCGCCCAAGGCAGCCACCGATACAACCCTACTGCACCAAGGGAGAAACAATCTCTCTGTCTCTGCCAAAACTCATTATGCTAATTTGGCATCCGAGTGCTTACAGCAGGGAATAGTCCACAACGGTAGCAGTGAGAGGAAGATAGCAGGAGAGCAGGGGAGACTAGGGTTGCATACAACAACCAAATGCCAGACTTCTCCTTGATCTGTATTACGAAAATGTAGGTTTCCTCATACACTAACATATCTGAGTTTTTGTAATGTTTATGTGGGTGGATATGTAACCATACTGTTTAGGATTCCTCTCCTCTAGCTCTTTTGCCTGTCAGTAGCATTCGCGTGTTAAATAGATGTAAGGTTGAACTCATTACGGATAGGTCAGCCAAAGGCTCCCATGTTCAACATCAGTATTCTGGGTTTCTTCCCGCTGCGTCTGGGATGGACGTTCCCAGATTAAGTTTGGGGAGAGGAGTGGGTTTGAGGGGCTGGTGTGGGGTACGAGATGGGAGTAGGGAGAGAGGGGGACATTTGGGGTGAAGGGGTGCACTGAGAAGAGAAAGTATGTGAGAAAGAGCGTTTGACAGTCTTGGGGAGGGGTGCGATGGATGGATTACAGGAGGGGAGAGAGAGATGTGGTTTGTGAGATGGAAAGTGATAGTAGAGGATGGATAACTAAAGAATGATGGGAGAGGATTAGTGGGGGGCTGCACTGAGACAGGACAGAGGAGAGCGGAGGTTTTGGGGACTGGGAGATCGAGAGTTTGGTGAAAAAGGAGGAGAGGGAGCAACCAACAGCGTGGTGGAGTGTGGTCTCTATCTTATTTCCACTGCTGGTGACGGACAGTGGGTGAGATGGGAGCAAAGACACCCGTGGAGATAATTCCCATCTCATCCATTAATGTATGATTAATAGACAAGCAGCAGATATGAATCGATGCATCAGCAGCCTCCACTAAATCAGGACAGGCGTGGAGTGTTATCTTTCTGCTGACAGACCCCTGATAGCCCATGGGGAATCGCTGTGAATGTCAACGGGAGCGCCGCTAGTCTCTCTTCTTACTCTGTCTTCTCTATCTATCAATCTCACTAATAGCAAGTACCTCAGTTGACTGAGCCACGTCCATAACTGAAGTCCTGTTACTTCTTATCATTCAATCAATTAATTGTGACCACTCTCCACTCACGCATTACTAAGCACACACCTACTTCACCAATCCCATCAATGTGGGGGTTAAATGGTCATCTAGTCCACTGTCCCTCTGCAACCATCCACAACCCTTAACCTCCAATCCTTGAGCCATTGTAAGGGTGTTTGTCTGCTGTCTTGGCCTTATTGAAAGGTAACACCCACCATACCTCATTCATCAAAATCAAATCATTGTTTTAGACACGTGCACCGAATATTTGTCACATGCACCGGTGTTGACTGTACGTGAAATTCTTACTTACGAGCCTTTTAAACAAAAACATTTGCCAAATATAAAAAGGAAACAATAACAAAATATAATAATAATAACGAGGCTTTCTACAAGGAGTACCGTTACAGAGTCAATATGCAGGGGTACGAGGGCTCCGACAGACATTGCAGCTCCTAAGCAACTTCGCAGTATTTCATTTTTTGTGTGTTGTTTTTTGTGTTATTAACAACCGGAAATAACTTTTGGATAACAGAGCGGAAGGTAACTCACCAGCATTACGACCAGGAATACGACTTTCCCGAATTGGATCCTTTCTTCGTTTCCCCCCAGGGCAATTGAACTTATCCCAGAAACTGCTCCAAGACGCCGCCGGCGGAGAAGAGGTATTCGGAATGGACTTCTAGTCCGACTCAGCAGTCGTGCACACCATCCACTGCTTTCGAATATATTACTCGCTAATGTTCAGTTATTGGACAATAAAGTATACGAGCTCAGGGCGAGGATCTCCTTCCAGAGAGACATCAGGGACTGTAACATACTCTGTTTCACGGAATCATGGCTCTCTCAGGATATACTGTCCCCGTCTATACAGCCAGATGGGTTCTCAGTACATCGCGCAGATAGGAATAAAGAACTCTACGGGAAGAAGAAAGGCGGGGGTGTATGTTTCATGATTAACTACTCATGGTGTGATTGTGATATACAGAAATGCAAGTCCTTTTGTTCACCGGACCTAGAATAAATCACAATCAAATGCTAACTGTATTACCTCCCAAGATAATTATCTTTGGTTATGGTCACAGTTGTCTATATTCCCCCTCAAGCTGATACCAAGACGGCCCTCAAGGAACTACACCAAACTTTATGCAAACTGGAAACCACATATTCTGAGGCATTTATTGTAGCTGGGGATTTTAACTTCTTAGGGAGCGGCAGCAGACCCACTTCAATTTGCTTACCGCCCCAATAGATCCACAGACGATGCAATCGCCATCGCACTGTACACTGCCCTATCCCATCTGGACAAGAGGAATACCTATGTAAGAATTATGTTCATTGACTAAATCAAATCAAATCAAATTTATTTATAAAGCCCTTCTTACATCAGCTGATGTCACAGAGTGCTGTACAGAAACCCAGCCTAAAACCCCAAACAGCAAGCAATGCAGGTGTAAAAGCACGGTGGCTAGGAAAAACTCCCTAGAAAGGCCAAAACCTAGGAAGAAACCTAGAGAGGAACCAGGCTGTGAGGGGTAGCTAGTCCTCTTCTGGCTGTGCCGGGTGCAGATTATAACAGAACATGGACAAGATTTTAAAATGTTCATAAAACAGGCAGAACAGTTGGGACATCAAGGAGTCATCAGGCCAGGTAGGCCTTGAGGAATGGTCCTAATGCTCAGGTCCTCAGAGAGAGAGAGAGAGAGAAAAAAAGAAAGAGAGAGAGATAGAGAGCATACTTAAATTCCCACAGGACACCGGATAAGAGAGGAGAAATACTCCAGATATAACAGACGGACCCTAGCCCCCCGACACAAACTACTGCAGCATAAATACTGGGGGCTGAGAAAGGAGGGGTCGGGAGACATTGTGGCCCCGTCCAACGATACCCCCGGACAGGGCCAAACAGGTAGGATATAACCCCACCCACTCTGCCGAAGCACAGCCCCCACACCACTAGAGGGATATCTTCAACAACCAACTTACCATCCTGAGACAAGGCCGAGTATAGCCCACAAGATCTCCGCCACGGCACCAGTAAGCCAGTGACTCAGCCCCTGTAATAGTGTTAGAGGCAGAGAATCCCAGTGGAGGGGAACCGGCCAGGCAAAGACAGCAAGGGTGGTTTGTTGCTCCAGTGCCTTTCCGTTCACCTTCACACTCCTGGGCCAGACTACACTCAGTCATAGGACCTACTGAAGAGATGAGTCTTCAATAAAGACTTAAAGGTTGAGACCGAGTCTGTTACGTAGATGGAAAAAAGCTGTCCTTGAAACAGTCTTGATATGTTCGTCAAAGAGAGATCAGAGAGGTCCAGAGTAACGCCGAGGTCCTTCACAGTTTTATTTGAGACGACTGTACAACCATCAAGATTAATTGTCCGATTCAACAGAAGATCTCTATGTTTCTTGGGACCTAGAACTAGCATCTCTGTTTTGTCAGAGTTTGTCTGAAACACAGGCTTCCAGGAAGGACAATTTTGGGGCTTCACCATGTTTCATCGAAATGTACAGCTGTGTGTCATCCACAAAGCAGTGAAAGTTAACATTATGTTTCCGAATGACATCACCAAGTGGTAAAATATATAGTGAAAACAATAGTGGTCCCAAAACAGAGCCTTGAGGGACACCGAAGTTTACAGTTGATTTGTCAGAGGACAAACCATCCACAGAGACAAACTGATATCTTTCCGACAGATAAGATCTAAACCAGGCCAGAACTTGTCCATGTAGACCAATTTGGGTTTCCAATCTCTCCAAAAGAATGTGGTGATCGATGGTATCAAAAGCAGCACTAAGGTCTAGGAGCACGAGGACAGTTGCAGAGCCTCGGTCTGACGCCATTAAAAGGTCATTTACCACCTTCACAAGTGCAGTCTCAGTGCTATGATGGGGTCTAAAACCAGACTGAAGCGTTTCGTATACATTGTTTGTCTTCAGGAAGGCAGTGAGTTGCTGCGCAGCAGCTTTTTCTAAATTTTTTGACAGGAGTGGAAGATTCGATATGGGTCAAGGTTTGGCTTTTTCAAGATAGGCTTTATTACTGGCACTTTTAGTGAGTTTGGTACACATCCGGTGGATAGAGAGCTATAGCTCAGGCTTCAACACCATAGTACCCTAGCTGGGACCGAGAGACTTAAAAACAACTTAAGGCCATCAGACTGTTAAAAAGTCATCACTAGCAGGCTACCGCCCGGTTACTCAACCCTGCACCTTAGAAGCTGCTGCCATATATACATAGAGATGGAATCACTGGCCACTTTAATAATGGAACACTAGTCACTTTAATAATGTTTACATACTGCTTTACTAATCTCATATGTACTGTATTCTATTGTACTGTATTTTAGTCAATGCCACTCCGACATTGTTCATCCTTATATTTATACATTTCTTAATTACAGTATATCACAAAAGTGAGTACACCCCTCACATTTTTGTAAATATTTCAGTATATCTTTTCATGTGACAACACTGAAGAAATGACACTTTGCTACAATGTAAAGTAGTGAGTGTACAGCTTGTATAACAGTGTAAATTTGCTGTCCCCTAAAAATAACTCAACACACAGCCATTAATGTCTAAACCGCTGGCAACAAAAGTGAGTACACCCCTAAGTGAAAATGTCCAAATTGGGCCCAAAGTGTCAATATTTTGTGTGGCCACCATCATTTTCCAGGACTGCCTTAACCCTCTTGGGCATGGAGTTCACCAGAGCTTCACAGGTTGCCACTGGAGTCCTCTTCCACTCCTCCATGACAACATCACGGAGCTGGTGGATGTTAGAGACCTTGCACTCCTCTAGCTTCCGTTTGAGGATGCCCCACAGATGCTCAATAGGGTTTAGGTCTGGAGACATGCTTGGCCAGTCCATCACCTTTACCCTCAGCTTCTTTAGCAAGGCAGTGGTCGTCTTGGAGGTGTGTTGGGGGTCGTTATCATGTTGGAATACTGCCCTGCGGCCCAGTCTCCGAAGGGAGGATCATGCTCTGCTTCAGTATGTCACAGTACATGTTGGCATTCATGGTTCCCTCAATGAACTGTAGCTCCCCAGTACAGGCAGCACTCATGCAGCCCCAGACCATGACACTCCCACCACCATGCTTGACTGTAGGCAAGACACACTTGTCTTTGTACTCCTCACCTGGTTGCCGCCACACACGCTTGACACCATCTGAACCAAATAAGTTTATCTTGGTCTCATCAGACCACAGGACATGGTTCCAGTAATCCATGTCCTTAGTCTGCTTGTCTTCAGCAAACTGTTTGCGGGCTTTCTTGTGCATCATCTTTAGAAGAGGCTTCCTTCTGGGACGACAGCCCTGCAGACCAATTTGATGCAGTGTACGGCGTATGGTCTGAGCACTGACAGGCTGACCCCCAACCCCTTCAACCTCTGCAGCAATGCTGGTAGCACTCATACGTCTATTTCCCAAAGACAACCTCTGGATATGACGCTGAGCACGTGCACTCAACTTCTTTGGTCGACCATGGCGAGGCCTGTTCTGAGTGGAACCTGTCCAGTTAAACCGCTGTATGGTCTTGGCCACCGTGCTGCAGCTCAGTTTCAGGGTCTTGGCAATCTTCTTATAGCCCAGGCCATCTTTATGTAGAGCAACAATTCTTTTTTTCAGATCCTCAGAGAGTTCTTTGCCATGAGGTGCCAAGTTGAACTTCCAGTGACCAGTCAGTATGAGGAAGTGTGAGAGCGATGACACCAAATTTAACACACCTGCTCCCCATTCACACCTGAGACCTTGTAACACTAACGAGTCACATGACACCGGGAAGGGAAAATGGCTAATTGGGCCCAATTTGGACATTATCACTTAGGGGTGTACTCACTTTTGTTGCCAGCGGTTTAGACATTAATGGCTGTGTGTTGAGTTATTTTGAGGGGACAGCAAATTTGCACTGTTATACAAGCTGTACACTCACTACTTTACATTGTAGCAAAGTGTCATTTCTTCAGTGTTATCACATGAAAAGATATACTCAAATATTTACAAAAATGTGAGGGGTGTACATACTTTTGTGATATACTGTATATTCTTTTACTTTTGGATTTGTGTGTATTGTTGTGAATTGTTAGATACTACTGCATTGTTGGAGCTAGGAACACACGCATTTCGCTACACCTGCAATACATCTGCTAAATGTGTGTATTTGAAATGAGGTAATAGCAGCCAGTCTTCATCACTCAAAAGCTAAGTTGTCTATACTCGCTTCTCTCTGACACTATCCTCTATCACACACAACCACGCACACACACAACTGTCTTTTTCTCTCTGTCTCATGGGGCGTAGCAGTGGGAAGGTGGTATTGATTGCGGAGTGGTCAGTCGATACACCTCTATTATACATCACTCCCTCTTTCTCCCTTCTCTCTCTTTCATCCTCCCATCCCCCAACCCTCTCTGGACCTCTCATCCCTCGCTTCAGCCAGGCTGTGAGGTAGTTTGAGAGGCCCCCTGTGTGTTCTCTAGGAGCTGCCTATCCATCAGCCCTGTGACACCTGAGACATCCAACCCCGCACCAGGCACAGACAGACAGCAACACTGCACACTGGAATACAGCCATCGTCTGTCCATCCGTCCACACAGTAACATTTATGAGCAACGAATCTCGGTTACCCAGGAGAAATGTATCTCGTGAAAGTTTGTAATTCCCTGTTTTACTTCTGGGGAATGCCGTTAACAATTATGATTACCTTTGCACAAAGGAACAAAGCGAGGTCTCCTCCCTCGCAAATGGAAACTCTCGGACAAACCTTTACCTTCCGCTAATTTCACCCATGTTTATCATGGGCAAAAAGCAAATGTTTGTTTTCATGAATTTTTTTGATACAGCCAATTTTGAGTTTGTGGCTTTGGAATCTAGTGGAAACAGCTAATCATCCGCACACAGGCTTAAAATTCCCTGCGCCAGTTTAAGCACCCCTTCGCCTAATCCTGATTCTCCCAAATACGAAATTCGTCCAATGATGAAAACGCAAAACAAGGAACTACTACTGCTGCTCGTAATTCTACGTGACTTTGACAGATTCTCACCGTTTCATCTGTCGACGAGAATCTGTCCATGAGAGATTCATGAGCAACTATTTTCCAGTATGTACAGTACTTGTCCAAAGTTTGGACACACCCACTCATTCCAGGGTTTTTCTTTCTTTTTACTGTTTTCTACATTGTAGAATAATAGTGAAGACACCAAAACTATTAATTAACACATATGGAATCATGTAGTAACCAAAAAAGTGTTAAACAAATCAAAATATATTTTATATGAGATTGTTTAATGTAGCCACCCTTTGCCTTAATGACAGCTTTGCTCACTCTTGACATTCTCTCAACCAGCTTCACCTGGAATGCACAATTTTGCATCTAAATAAGATGTTTGGTGCAGTATTTTTCAAGGGAAAATGTATGCGTGAAAGCGATTAGTCTCTCATCAAACACTGAAGAATCCCGACTTTGGATACCGATGCTTTGGCTACCGACTTCAACTTACTTCAAGAAAAAACACCAGAATTTTTTTTTGCCAAAGAACAAAGCAGCCGGTAGCAGGGAAGGGCGTTGGGCCAGTAACCAAATGATCACTGGTTTGAATCACCAAGGTGGAAGAAATCTACTGTTCTGTCCTTGAGCAATGCAGTTAACCCCCAACAACTGCTGATGATGTTGATTAAGGCATCTCCCTGCACTTGTCTGATTCAGAGGGGTTGGGCTTTCCCAAAACGAACAAAGATGTTATCATAATACATGCACAAACTGTTTTGTATGGGAAGCATGCGGACGCCTTTACACACCAACACCGCAAATATACACTTTTCTGCACGGAATCTATGCACACACACACAGGACTCTCCCAACACACACATACAGTGCATTCAGAAAGTATTCAGTTGCAGCCTTATTCTAAAATGCAATAAAATCTAAAAAAAATCATCAATCTACACACAATACCCCATAATGTTTGGCAATGTATTAAATATAGAAACGGAAATAACTTATTTACGTAAGTATTCAGATCCTTTACTAGGTACTTTGTTGACGCACCTTTGGCAGCAATTACAGCCTCGAGTCTTCTTGGGTATGACAATACAAGCTTGCCACACATGTATTTGGTGAGTTTCTCCTATTCTTCTCTGCAGATCCTCTCAAGTGCTGTCAGGTTGGATGGGAGCTTTGCTGCACAGCTATTTTCAGAGACCAAGTCTGGGCCACGCAAGGACATTCAGAGGCTTGTCCCGAAGCCACTCCTTGGCTGTGTTCTTAGGTTCGCTGTCCTTGCGTGGCCCAGGTTCACCTTCCAACAGCACTGGAGCATGATTTCATCAAGGATCTCTCTGTACTTTGCTCAGTTCATCTTTCCCTCGATCCTGACTAGTCTCCCAGTCCCTGCCGCTTGAAAACAGCCCCACAGTATGAAGATGCCAAATCCATGCTTCACCGTAGGGATGGTGCCAGGTTTCCTCCAGACATGACGCTTGGCATTCAGGCCAAAGAGTTCATGGTTTCATCAGACCAGAGAATCTTGTTTATCATGGTCTGAGAGTCCTTTGGGTGCTTTTTAGCAAACTCCAAGCGGACTGTCATGTGCTTTTTACTGAGGAGTAGTTTCCGTCTGGCCACTCTACCATTTAGGCCTGATTGGTGAGGAGCTACAGAGATGGTTGTCCATCTGGAAGGTTCTCCCATTTCCACAGAGAAACTCTGGAGCTCTGTCAGAGTGACCTTCGGGTTCTTGGTCACCTCCCTGACCAAGGCCCTTCTCCCCCGATTGCTTAGTTTGGCCAGGTGAACAGCTCTAGGAAGAGTCTTTGTAGCTCCAAACTTCTTCCATTTAAGAATGATGGAGGCCACTGTGTTCTTGGGGACCTTCAATGCTGCAGACATTTTTTGGTACCTTTCCTCAGATCTGTACCACGACACAATCCTGTCTCGGAGCTCTACGGACAATTCCTTCTACCTTTGCTTGGTTATTGCTCTGACATGCACTGTCAACTGTGGGATCTTATATAGACAGGTGTGCCCCTTTCCAAATCATGTCCAATCAATTGAATTTACTACTGGTGGACTCCAATCAAGAAACATCTCAAGGATGATCAATGGAAACAGGATGCACCTGAGCTCAATTTCGAGTCTCATAACAAAGGGTCTGAATATTTATGATTTTATATATTCAAAATTTGCTAAAACGTCTAAAAACCTGTTTTGGCTTAGTCAGTATGGCGTATTGTGTGTATATTGATGAGGGAAAAATATAATTTGATACATTTTAGTTTAACACCGTAACATAACAAAATGTGGAAAAAGGGAAGGGGTCTGAATACTTTCCGAATGCACTGTATATACACTGATGACCCAACACACACACACTGAATACACCCACACAGACATAACACGCCCACACGTGCATACTGATGCAACACACACTCAAACACACACTGCATATTATTCTATCCTTGTGGGGACTTAAAATGTATTTCCTTTCAAAATCTTATTTCCCCTAACCCCTAAACTAGCCCTAACGCTAACCCTTACCATCACCTTAAACCTAACTGTAGCTCCTAACCCTGAACCTAAACACTCACTTTACCCCTACCTATATGTCCATAGCTACCTTGATTGCCTCATAACCCTGCACATCGACTCAGTAATCTGTTTAAATGTTGGAATTCAAACCATTGTGTTTACAGTGGGAAACATGACATTCTCTGGTAAACATTGTTCATTCACTGGAATGATCAGCAACCCGTGTCCTGTATGTTTGAGGAACATGCTGATTTGAATGGCTTCCAGAGGGCAGAGCGGGCATGTTAGCAGAGAAGCTGGAGAAGATTCTAACTGCTCAGACGGAGATCATTAGCTGAGAGGAGAGAGAGTGAGAGAGGTAGAAGAAAGCGATAGAGGTAGAAGAGAGAGAGAGGTAGGAGAGAAAGGTAGGAGAGAGAGAGAGCGCGATTAGCAGGCTAGTGCTGCTCTTAAAGTGTTGTAACGGTTTTCTAAACCTTACAGTCAGTTAGGAAGCGTATCAAAGCCTAGGAACCAATTTATATTTAAATAGAAGCGTGACCCATATTCCCACAACACACTATTAACATATTAAGAAGACGATTGGACATCTACAAACTGTTTCAAATTAGTCCACTTACTTTAAAATGATTTATCAAATTAGAGGTATTAATTTAGCTTCCCCTCTTTTTTATATCCCTTATATCCCCCTACAAATTACAGACCAATCTCTCCATTTTATCCCCAGGCCTGCACCTACCCCAATGCTCTGTTACTGATGACTGGGATGAATGCAGGAGCAGATATCAGGAGCAGGACAAGACACCCTCTTTTTGACTGATGCCTGATTATATGATTATGATGGTCATAATGCCTCTTGACAGTGTCATAAAGTGTATTTTCGTAGTCCAAGTAAAGTGACACAGGATGGTCATAATGCTTCTTGACAGTGTCATAAAGTGTATTTTCTTAGTCCAAGTAAAGTGACACAGGATGGTCATAATGAGAGAGTTTCAGGTGCTTTTGGAAGATGGGCAGGGACTGCTGTCCTAGCTTCAGTGGGAAGCTGGTTCCATCATTGGGGTGCCAGGACAGAGAAGAGCTTGGACTGGGCTGAGCAGGAGCTGCCATCACGTAGGGGTGGGAGAGCCAAGAGACCAGAGGTGGCAGAACGGAATGCTCAGGTTGGGGTGCAGGATTTGAGCATAACCTGATTGGGAGGGGCTGTTCCGTAGGCAAGCACCATGGTCTTGTGGTGAATGTGAGCTTCGACTAGAGGCCAGTGGAGTGTGTGGAGGAGCGGGGTGACATGGGAGAACTTGGGAAGTCCAGTCAACAGCGAGTTGCAGTAGTCCAGATGGGAGATGACCAGTGCCTGGATTAGGACCTGCACCGCTTCCTGTGTGAGGAAGGGTCGTGCTCTACATATGTTGTATAGCATGAACCTGCAGGAACGAATCAATGCTTTGATGTTTGCAGAGAACGGCAGGGTGTTGTCCAGGGTTACGCCAAACAACAACAAAAGACCAGCCATAAAATAAAGCAATATATGTCACCACAGGTGTAAATATATGGGTCATGACAGTGTTATGGCAGCTGTTATGACATATTATGACATGGTTATGACCGTAAGTAAAGTGTTACAGAATATTGAATGTAACAATGAAAATACAGTCCATTGAACAGACCAGATGTACAGTAATTGACATTCATTCATTATTATCTACTTAAATGGGAGAAATAGACACAGTAATCAATCAATATGGAACAGATTAACAAATAAATTACAAATTACCGACAAACGCAACCACCAATCTATCTCCATGTACTGTATGTGAAAAATATAATGACAACACGATGTAGGCAATAGAGCAGAAATAACAATAGTGGCAGTGCCTTGACTATTTTCCCACTATACCATCCAAACAATGCTTTCAATCTCTCATTACACATTTTAATTTCACACCGAAGCTTGAGGACGTATTGGAGGCAGGATATTCAATTATTAACACTCAATAACCTCAACAATTGCATTATCAGTATTCTTATTATTTTGGTTTGATGCTCACCCACATATCATTTTCTACCAGGCGATTCAATGAAACTAATTCATAGTGTATCTATCTATTATATTTTCCTCTTCTGTTGTTGTGGACTTAAATGTGCCACTAGCCACACTGATGTAACTTATGACTCTGTTCCCATCCCACTAAGTCTGTTAATTGCAAAATATGTTATTACCTCCATCTTGACTATTGACTTGGGCGACACTGAGATCACTATCAGTCAAATGGAAAATCGAATTAGTTCAGAGAAAGTCTACAACACGCAGACCACCTATGAGTAGCTTGCCAAACAATTCTGAAAGTACATGCAATTTTCACGTGTTCTACCGAAAATGGTCGTAAACAAATCTCACAAGTATCAGACACCACAAGCTCCCAGCTACTATCTAGCCAATGCAACATTGGCATTATCCCACCCCTGGTTAGCCACTATTGGCTTAAAAAACTGTTTTTTTTTGTCCACTCTACAGACGGCTGTATCGGTCCGCTAATACAAAAAACTAATAAAGGCCCTTTTGGGATTTTTTTTTTCTTCACATTTTTCATGGGGTGCTGGAGCACCCCTACTTCCCACAGCTATGGATAGATACTCTATGCTGTTTACATTTGGTTTCTTTATACTGAACATTGAGAATTTATAATGGTGTTATGTGCTTCAGATCAACATCCAGTCCACTGTAGTCCTATAAGCTTTTTTGCAACACTAAAAGTGTTATGTTTGTTTATGATTCCCATTCTGCTTTAGTTTCATTTATTTATAGAGCGTAACTATCCACAATCTGTTGCTTAGAAAGGTCCCACTTTATTTGGATAGTCCGGATAGTCCATCTGTAGATGCTTACAAATGGTCATACTATCAACAAACTATCTGTTGATAAGCAACTGCTTGCTAAGGTTACGGTTAGGTTTAGGTTTAGAATAAGGGCTATGGTTAAGGTTAGGGTTAGGGCTAAGGTTAGAATTAGTAGATAGTTAGTTGAAATGATACTGATAGTCTGTATAGCAGGGCTCTCCAACCCTGTCCCTAGAGAGCTACTGTCCTGCGGGTTTTCGGTCCAATCCCAGTTGTAACTAATCTGTCTCATCTTAACAACCAGCTAATGATTAGAATTAGGAGAGCTACAGGACAGTATCTCTCCAGAAACAGGGTTGGAGAGCCCTGCTGTAGAGCATCTACAGATGGACTATCCAGATAAAGTATTAGCAGAAAGGGTGGTTTTAACATGTTTGCCAGCTCATTAAAACCCCCTAGAAAAAAGGCCTCTCGAGTGGCGCAGCAGTCTAAGGCACTGCATTGCCAGAGGTGTCACTACAGACCTGGGTTCGATCCCGGGCCAGGAGCATGCACGCTGACTTCGGTTTCCAGATGTACGGTGTTGCCTCCGACACATTGGTGCGGCTGGCTTCCAGGTTAAGCAAGCAGTGCGTCAAGAAGCAGTGTGGCTTGGCGAGGTTGTGTTTTGGAGGACTCAAGGCTCTCAACCTTTGCCTCTCCCGAGTCCGTACGGGAGTTGCAGCGATGGGACAAGACTGTAACTGCGAATTAGGGGTAAAGGAATAGAACATAGTATCAAAATCCATCTGTTTAAGTTAGAGATATGTGTTTTTTTACATGGGCTGCGTTTCAATCCACACCATCCGCCAATGGCGATCGACAAGCCAATTGACATTCACTCCTGAGGTGCTGACCTGTTGCACCCTCTACAACCACTGTGATTATTATTATTTGATATGCTGGTCATCTATGAACGGTTGAACATCTTGGCCATGTACTGTTATAATCTCCACCTGGCACTGCCAGAAGAGGACTGGCCACCCCTCAGAGCCTGGTTCCTCTCTTCCTACGTCCCTGCCTACCTATCTTCCTACATTCCTGCCTATCATCTGCGGTGGAAGGTGGCCAAGAGCTACAGCGGTGTGTGCCATACATAAGACATCCCGAAAATCTGTCTTCTCAGGAAAACATTTGTAGCGTCCGAATGATTTGACCTAAAAACGAATATGACCACTCTATGGAAAGATGAGACTCTCACGATGGTTTTCTCTCTTTTGAACAGTTTGGGATACACATTAAAATTACCCCTTTATGGAAAGGTGAGACTCTCACGAACACTTACATGTCGGTCGTTTGAAGACTCGTCTGAAGGTAATTTTCTTTTATGGAAGTAGTTTACTGCCCACAAAATGGGTTAAATATGGGTAAAAAAAATATTTAAAGGATTTCCTGACCTTTCATATGTCTCTCAGATATAGGACAGACACTTTAAAACAACATCCTTTTGATTTATATTTTGACTATCTGTTTTTCCATGTATGAATCTGTTATTAAGTGTGTTTGTAAGGTAACGTCACTGCACCATCCAAAACAAACCCAATAGGGACCTCACTCCTCCCACCACTAGGCTACTTATACTGTACATATAGTAACTCCCCTACAATGCCAGCCAAAGCCAACCTAGACAAGCCTGTCTAAAGTTAACCCATCCCCTGTGGGCAGTAGAACTAAAAGCATATTCCTTTCAATGGTTTTCTCAACTTTTTGGGAGAGAAAGAAGATTAAATCTGGCAGGGACACCATATCCGGTGACATCATGTAATCCATGATACTGGCATAGATAGAGTACCATCCGACGGCACTAACATAACTCCATTACATTAGCCTGTCATTTCCTATGCTTAGCTGTGACTTTTCTCCAGACACTACTTCCAAAGGCGTGGATGTGGTTTTTCCATGTCTTCATTTGGACAGTTACTACGCCAGGGGAGCTCTGACACACAGCAGAGACACCATGTCAAGAAGCCATCATCCCCTGGCTTTATTTGATCATCATTATCTTGACAGAGGCACACACACAGAGAGAGAGAGAGAGAGAGAGAGAGAGAGAAGGAGCTTGACTGGGAGAGAGAGAGAGAGAGAGAGAGAGAGAGAGAGAGAGAGAAGGAGCTTGACTGGGAGGGAGAGAGAGAGAGAGAGAGAGAGAGAGAGAGAGAGAGAGAGAGAGAGAGAGAGAGAGAGAGAGAGAGAAGGAGCTTGACTGGGAGAGAGAGAGAGAGAGAGAGAGAGAGAGAGAGAGAGAGAGAGAGAGAGAGAGAGAGAGAGAGAGAGAGAGAGAGAGAGAGAGAGAGAGAGAGAGAGAGAGAGAGAGAGAGAGAGAGAGAGAGAGAAGGAGCTTGACTGGGAGGGAGAGAGAGAGAGAGAAGGAGCTTGACTGGGAGGGAGAGAGAGAGAGAGAGAGAGAGAGAGAGAGAGAGAAGGAGCTTGACTGGGAGAGAGAGAGAGAGAGAGAGAGAGAGAGAGAGAGAGAGAGAGAGAGAGAGAGAGAGAGAGAGAGAGAGAGAGAGAGAGAGAGAGAGAGAGAGAGAGAGAGAGAGAGAGAGAGAGAGAGAGAGAGAGAGAAGGAGCTTGACTGGGAGGGAGAGAGAGAGAGAGAGAAGGAGCTTGACTGGGAGGCAGAGAGAGAGAGAGAGAGAGAGAGAGAGAGAGAGACTGAGAGAGAGAGAGAAGGAGCTTGACTGGGAGGGAGGGAGAGAGAGAGAGAGAGAGAGAGAGAGAGAGAGAGAGAGAGAGAGAGAGAGAGAGAGAGAGAGAGAGAGAGAGAGAGAGAGAGAGAGAGAGAGAGAGAGAGAAGGAGCTTGACTGGGAGGGAGAGAGAGAGAGAATGATGAATGATGGAAATAGAGAAACAGGAGAAGAAAAAAGAAGCCGAAAAAAGGAGAGAATGAAAGAAAGAGAGATATGAGGATATGTAGTGAGTAATAACAATTGTCGTATCCAAATTTGTTCACCCACCCAATTTATTTTCTTTATAGAATACACATTGTGTTTTGTAGACTGCTCTTCTGATCTCCATCTAAATCCACTTAACCTAAAGGTTACCTTCATACAATATTGCATCTAGAGAAAGCACGGTGAGTGTATGTTGACTGACACAGCAATAGTCCATGCCAGAGTCCTTTTGTAAGGTGAAAATACTGTAGCTAGACTCAACTCAGGTTTAAGCCCAAATCACAAAGAAACGCTGTCAACGGCGTCATAATTTGCGAGAGAGAGTAGAGAGCTTCAATTCACATACACTTGCATAGCGTATGACAACTTAATTGTCAAGAGAATCCATAATAAACAGTTGTATTTGTTGTTTGCTGTTTAATCCTTGTGATTTAATGTTGTGTGTTCCTTTTGACTCACTTTATATGTCCTACGGGAGCCACCGTACCTGCCTGCTCTAAACAGTTGTTATGTTAGTTCACGAACGTGAGGACAGTTGTAGCTAATACACCCGAGCAGTTTATAAATAATTTAGAGAGTCTTGTTCTTTCTACTAACAGTATTCTTTGTTCAAATCGGATTTCCTCTAGTTTCCCAGCTGAAGCCTGCTTAGGCTACATACCTGTGATCGAAAGCAACACAATAACGATATTGTTTTCAAATATGTATTATTATTATCAACACTAAATAGCCACTTTTAATTGTAAATGTCACAATTTCAGACATAACAATGCACAAACAGTAAATCTTTTGGCAATTTATCGGCTCATTTGACCAGCATTATTTCGTGTAGCCACGTAGAAGCAAGAAAAATAGACTTTATAATTTAACACGCTATGACTCCGTTGATGCCGTTGACTCGTGGGCCATCTGTTCTCTCTCATTCACTACCATGCATTCTAATTGCAGCATGTACATGCTCGTTCACGGTAGCATCTTTCATAAAAATGTATTCAACATGAGATATTCATTATTGCAATCTACAATACATTTATCTAAAGACATTTTTATGTCACAGTCAAAGAAGCATGTTTCAGGGAATATTTAACTGATCTCTTGTAGCTTTAAGGCATCTCTGCCAGGTATTATATAGGAAGGTACATATGCTGAAGTCTTCATTCCCTGAATCCCATCACAGGGTTTAGTTTGATGTTGGGGAGAGGAACCATGGGGTGGTATTAAAACACTATCTTCTCTCAGGTTATTTTGCTGGTGCTAAGCTGGTGCTTTTTACTGGGTTAGGATCTCTGTGGATTTGGAAAAGAGATATACAAGCTAATATGTGCTACATTTATTTGCCGATTTTTTGAAGCAAGAAGACAAATTGCTTTTCAAGGGGCTCGTGCAGTAAGGCACATACACTATGTATGTATAGGTAAACAGACCTTTACGCTATGGCAATATCAGAGTTGCGGTCCATTCCATTTCAATTCCATCTACTCTGAAGATGCATTGAAATTCAGGTTCAAGATTCCTATGGTTCGAATGGATTTTCTAACTCATAAAACTATTCAAGTTTGAACTTAACTTGGATTGACCCCAACATGGGCTGTATCACATGTTCAGTGGTGCTTGAGGGTCATTTATAGTCTCTCTCAAATGAGTGGCCTTCATCCATCCATCCTGTCCTTTACCCCGAGGAGGAGAAACCCTGGGGCACGTTATAGTTCTTCTGTCCAGTATCTGTGATCTCTTTCCCATCTTAATCAATTATTTTTATTGGCCAGTCTGAGATATGGCTTTTTCGTTGCAACTATGCGTAGAAGGCCAACATCCCAGAGTCGCCTCTTCACTTTTGACATTGAGACTGGTGTTTTGCAGGTACTATTTAATGAAGCTGCCAGTTGAGGACTTGTGAGGCGTCTGTTTCTCAAACTAGACACTCTAATGTACTTGTCCTCTTGCTCAGTTGTGCACTGGGGCCTCCCACTCCTCTTTTTATTCTGGTTTGCGCTGTTCTGTGAAGGGAGTATTACACAGCGTTGTACGAGATCTTCAGTTTCTTGGCAATTTTTCGCATGGAATAGCCTTCATTTCTCAGAACAAGAATAGACTGACGAGTTACAGAAGAAAGTTATTTGTTTCTGGCCATTTTGAGCCTGTAATCGAACCCACAAATGCTGATGCTCCAGATACTCAACTAGTCTAAAGAAGGACAGTTTTATTGCTTCTTTAATCAGAAAAACAGTTTTCAGCTGTGCTAACATAATTGCGGAAGGGTTTTCTAATGATCAATTCGCCTTTTAAAATGATAAACTTGGATTAGCTAACACAACGTGCCATTGGAACACAGGAGTGATGGTTGCTGATAATGGGCCTCTGTACACCTATGTAGATATTCCATTTAAAAAATCTGCCGTTTCCAGCTACAATAGTCGTTCACAACATAAACAATGTCTACACTGTATTTCTGATCAATTTGATGTTATTTTAATGGAGAAAAAAAATGCTTTTCTTTCAAAAACAAGGGCATTTCTAATTGACCCCAAACTTTTGAACGGTAGTGTATGTTTCAAAAGTTCGGACAGTACAGTACAGTGAGTAGAGCAAAGTAGAGTACAGTCCAATAGTACAGAAAAGTATAGTCCAGTATATATATATATATATATATATATATATACAGTTGAAGTCGGAAGTTTACATACACTTAGGTTGGAGTCATTGAAGCTCGTTTTTCAACCACTCTACAAATTTCTTGTTAACAAACTATAGTTTTGGCAAGTCGGTTAGGACATCTACTTTGTGCATGACACAAGTAATTGTTCCAACAATTGTTTACAAAAAAATTATTTCACGTATCATTCACTGTATCACAATTGCAGTGGGTCAGAAGTTTACATACACTAATTTGATTGTGCCTTTAAACAGCTTGGAAAATTCGAGAAAATTATGTCATGGCTTTAGAAGCTCCTGGTAGGCTAATTAACATATTTTTTGTCAATTGGAGGTGTACCTGTGGATGTATTTCAAGGCCTACCTTCAAACTCCGTGCCTCTTTGCTTGACATCATGGGAAATTCAAAAGAAATAAGCCAAGACAAGTCTGGTTCAGCAATTTACAAACACCTGAAGGTACCACGTTCATCTGTACAAACAATAGTACGCAAGTTTATATACATCATGGGACCACACAGCCGTCATACCGCTCAGGAACTTTGGTGCGAAAAGTGCAAATCAAACCAAGAACAACAGCAAAGGACCTTGTGAAGATGCTGGAGGAAACGGGTACAAAAGTATCTATATCCACAGTTAAACGAGTCCTATATCGAATAACCTGAAAGGCCGCTCAGCAACGAAGAAGGCACTGCTCCAAAACCTCCATTAAAAAAGCCAGACTACAGTTTGAAACTGCACATGGGGACAACGATTGTACTTTTTGGAGAAATGTCCCCTGGTCTGAAAAAATAAAAATAGAACTGTTTGGCAATAATGACCATCGTTATGTTTGGAGGAAAAAGAGTGAGGCTTGCAAGCCGAAGAACAACATCCCAACCGTGAAGCGTGGGGGTGCTTTGCAGGGGTATTTGCTGCAGGAGGGACTTGTGCACTTCACAAAATAGATGGCATCATGAGGTAGAAAAATTATGTGGATATATTGAAGCAACATCTCAAGAAATCAGACAGGAAGTTAAAGCTTGGTCGCAAATGGGTCTTCCAAATGGACAATGACCCCAAGTATACAGTGGGGAAAAAAAGTATTTAGTCAGCCACCAATTGTGCAAGTTCTCTCACTTAAAAAGATGAGAGAGGCCTGTAATTTTCATCATAGGTACACTTCAACTATGACAGACAAAATGAGGAAAAAAAATCCAGAAAATCACATTGTAGGATTTTTAATGAATTTATTTGCAAATGATGGTGGAAAATAAGTATTTGGTCACATACAAACAAGCAAGATTTCTGGCTCTCACAGACCTGTAACTTCTTCTTTAAGAGGCTCCTCTGTCCTCCACTCGTTACCTGTATTAATGGCACCTGTTTGAACTTGTTATCAGTATAAAGACACCTGTCCACAACCTCAAACAGTCACACTCCAAACTCCACTATGGCCAAGACCAAAGAGCTGTCAAAGGACACCAGAAACAAAATTGTAGACCTGCACCAGGTTGGGAAGACTGAATCTGCAATAGGTAAGCAGCTTGGTTTGAAGAAATCAACTGTGGGAGCAATTATTAGGAAATGGAAGACATACAAGACCACTGATAATCTTCCTCGATCTGGGGCTCCACGCAAGATCTCACCCGTGGGGTCAAAATGATCACAAGAACGGTGAGCAAAAATCCCAGAACCACACGGGGGACCTAGTGAATGACCTGCAGAGAGCTGGGACCAAAGTAACAAAGCCTACCATCAGTAACACACTCGCCGCCAGGACTCAAATCCTGCAGTGCCAGACGTGTCCCCCTGCTTAAGCCAGTACATGTTCAGGCAAGTCTAAAGTTTGCTAGAGAGCATTTGGATGATCCAGATGAGGATTGGGAGAATGTCAGATGAAACCAAAATAGAACTTTTTGGTAAAAACTCAACTCGTCGTGTTTGGAGGACAAAGAATGCTGAGTTGCGTCCAAAGAACACCATACCTACTGTGAAGCATGGGGGTGGAAACATCATGCTTTGGGGCTGTTTTTCTGCAAAGGGACCAGGACGATTGACCCGTGTAAAGGAAAGAATGAATGGGGCCATGTATCGTGAGATTTTGAGTGAAAACCTCCTTCCATCAGCAAGGGCATTGAAGATGAAACGTGGCTGGGTCTTTCAGCATGACAATGATCCCAAACACACCGCCCGGGCAACGAAGGAGTGGCTTCGTAAGAAGCATTTCAAGGTCCTGGAGTGGCCTAGCCAGTCTCCAGATCTCAACCCATAGAAAATCTTGAAAGTCCGTGTTGCCCAGCGACAGCCCCAAAACATCACTGCTCTAGAGGAGATCTGTATGGAGGAATGGGCCAAAATACCAGCAACAGTGTGTGAAAACCTTGTGAAGACTTACAGAAAACGTTTGACCTCTGTCATTGCCAACAAAGGGTATATAACAAAGTATTGAGATAAACTTTTGTTATTGACCAAATACTTATTTTCCACCATAATTTGCAAATAAATTCATAAAAAATCCTACAATGTGATTTTCTGGATTTTTTTTCCTCATTTTGTCTGTCATAGTTGAAGTGTACCTATGATGAAAATTACAGGCCTCTCTCATCTTTTTAAGTGAGAGAACTTGCACAATTGGTGGCTGACTAAATACTTTTTTCCCCACTGTACTTCCAAAGTTGTGGCAAAATGGCTTAAGGACAACAAAGTCTAAGTATTGGAGTGGCCATCACAAGCCCTGACCTCAATCCTATAGAAAATTTGTGGGCAGAACTGAAAACGCGTGTGCGAGCAGGGAGGCCTACAAACCTGACTCAGTTACATCAGCTCTGTCAGGAGGAATGGGCCAAAATTCACCCAACTTATTGTGGGAAGCTTGTGGAAGGTTACCCGGAACGTTTGACCCAAAATCCTAATTGAGTGTATGTAAACGTCTGACCCACTGGAATGTGATGAAAGAAATAAAAGCTGAAATAAATCATTCTCTCTACTATTACTCAGACATTTCACATTCTTAAAATAAAGTGATGATCCTAACTGACCTAAAACAAGGAATTTTTGCTAGGATTAAATGTCAGGAATTATGGAAAACTGAGTTTAAATGACTAAGGTGTATGCAAACTTCCGACTTCAACTCTATATACAGTACATTCACTACACTACACACAGTACCAGTCAAAAGTCTGGACACACCTAATCATTCAAGGGTTTTTCTATATTTTTACTATTTTCTACATTGTAGAATAACTAAGCTATGAAATAACGCACATGGAATCAGGTAGCAACCAAAAGTGTTAACCTCTACAGGCACAGGGGGAAGTATTCGGAAGTTTGGAGAGTCTGGCGTGCCCAAAGTAAAATGCCTGCCACTCAGGCCCAGAAACTAGGATATGCACTGTGAGTATAACAGAACTGATATGGCAGGCGAAAACCCGAGGAATTTCATGCCCTCGCTTTCAATGGCTGTCTATGGGATTCTCAGTAAAATAGGACCCAGATTGCAGTACCTATGGCTTCCACTAGATGTCAAGTCTTTAGACAAGGTTTCATGCCTTTATCATGGAAGACAACCGAACAGAAGAAGAATTTGTAAGTGGATAGAGGAAGTCACTTTAGTTTTTTGTGCGCGAGACCGTGTGAGCGTTCCTCTGTATTTTCCTTTTCTATCGTTTAGGATATTATCCGTGTGAAATATAAACGTTAAACAAATCAAAATATATTTTATATTTGAAATTCTTCAACGTAGGCACCCTTTGCCTTGATGACAGCTTTACACGCATTCTCTCAACCAGCTTCATGAGGAATGCTTTTCCAACAATCTTGAAGGAGTTCCCACATATGCTAAGCACTTGTGGGCTGATTTTCCTTCACTGCGGTTCAACTCATCCCAAACCATCTCAATTGGTTTGAGGTCGGGTGATTGTGGAGGACAGGTCATCTGATGCAGCACTCCATCACTTTCCATCTTGGTCAAATAGCCATTACACAGCCTGGAGGTGTGTTTTGGGATATTGTCCTCTTGAAAAACAAATGATAGTCTCACTAAGCCCAAACCAGATGGGATGGTGTATCACTGCAGAATGCTTTGGTAGCCATGCTGGTTGTGTGCCTTGAATTCTAAATAAATCACAGACAGTGGCACCAGCAAAGCACCCCCACACCATCACACCTCCTCCTCCATGCTTCGCGGTGGGAAACACACGTGCGGAGATCATCCATTCACCTACTCTGCGTCTCACAAAGACACGGCGGTTGGAACCAAAACTCTCACATTTGCAATCATTAGACCAAAGGACAGATTTACACCGGTGTAATGTCCATTGCTCGTGTTTCTTGGCCCAAGCAAGTCTCTTATTATTATTGGTGACCTTTAGTAGTGGTTTCTTTGTAGCAATTCAACGATGAAGGCCTGATTCACACAGTCTCCTCTGAACAGTTGATGTTGAGATGTGTCTGTTACTTGAACTTGGTGATGCATTTATTTCAGCTGCCATTTCTGAGGCTGGTAACTCCAATGAACTTATCCTCTGCAGCAGAGGTAACTCTCAGGCTATCTTTTGTATACCACCCTTACCTTGTCACAACACAACTGATTGGCTCAAATTCCACCAATTAACTTTTAACAAGGCACACATATTAAATTGCAACCATTTCAACAAGTATCCACCACTCCACGTTTTCTGGTCTAATGTAAATTTCGTTAGCAGTCATTTTATGCCCTCGCCTTGGAGGGCGGTTCCATCACTTTGCCACAATGTCTGTGCTCACATGGGTGTGGTTACTGACTTGGCAAAAGTCTATTTGAAAAACAATTATCTCATTTAGAAGGCTAAAATCACATTTCATCTTCTCACAAAGAGTTTCATATTTAATCATATAAGTTCCACAACATTTAGATGTAAATCTGATAACTGTGATGTATACATTTGTAGAGTTACAGTTATTTAGTTATACCGTCCTTAATGATATCACAAAACAACAACTGATTTGACATGATTATTGTTTGGAGCCCCACCAACCATTTCCCACATTATTTCAATCTTTTGATGTTAAAGAACTACAAAGTCTCTCTCTGTTGTAACACTCAGACATTCCATTCTCCGTACATCCGGGCCAGAGAGAGAAAGTTTACGACCGGTTGTTAAAGTCATCAAACCGGCCCACTTCCCCCCTTTCCTCTCTGGTGGGAGAGAAGGGGGGCTCTCTTTTATTTATTTATTTATTTTTTATTTCACCTTTTATTTAACCAGGTAGGCAAGTTGAGAACAAGTTCTCTGACCTCTTTGATCCTCACCCAGGAGGGAAAGTCATGACACTTGCTTGCATGTGTATGTGTGCCCTCTCATCTGCATGCCTAAACTCACACAACTTCACCACAGACCGTGCCACACTGCCACATCCCCCCTCAATTCACATTAGATCAATGAACCATCCCTTTCCAAATACTGTACCTGTATCCATACATTTATTACATTACATACTGCTAGAGTGGAGGTGTCCAGAATGGAGCCAGAACGGAGCTATATCCCCTTGACTGTATGATGCATTCAAACTTTCACAGTTCACATATTCCCTGCAACTGCCCAGCAAATCCTGTTTTTCCAGAGCAAGTATTCAATGCCGGAACATGTCAGCTGTCAAATGGACATGGGCCTGTAAATAAAACTGTAAATAAAACGGATCCCATGGACCGCCTGGCTACCCGGCCAAATAGAGGTTGTTGTTGGTCTAGGGCTGGCTGACTGAACAGGGAGATACGGCCAAGTGAGAGACGAACTGTAATGAATGTGGAGCACACAATGCTAACTGCCAAACGTACTTCAGGGATGTATGGAGAATGTGGAGGATGTCTAGGAACAGCTTGAGACATAAAGGAGGAGTAAGATATATTATGTAAACAGGTTGTTATGGGTGAATGTGAGATGAACGTTGAAGAGATTACTGTACTGTACATGCGCTCAGGTGTAAGGGAAAATGCCTGAACAAATTGTCTAAGAGCCCCTTCAAAGAAAAAATGTGTTTCTCTCTCGTGTTTGTCTTGTCTAATATGTTAATTTGTTTTTATTGTTCCAAGCCAGAAGCCGCCGTCTGTAGCATTGTCTGGACTAGACAAGCCTTGTTGTTGTCAGTAATTACGTGAACAAACCATAACATCTCCTTGACTCCTACTGTGTTAAACTCCGCAAACAGAACACATACTGTATAACACATGACAGCAGTACTCATGACAGGCTGGAACTGATAGTATTACGGAACACAGGCCATGTTGACAGATATTGTACACAGCACATTTACATGTTGGCTGCTGCTGCTGCTGCTGTAGCAGAAAGATTCTCAAGTTGTCAGTTTGATGAGGTTTGTCTGTGTGCAGAAGAATCTACTACAACTATTGAGTGTCAGCCTCTCTCTCACTCTCTTTCTCTCGTTCTCCCTTGTTTTTTCTGTATTGCTCTCTCGCACTCTCTCTTTTTCTCCGTCTTGCTCTCTCTTCCTCACTCCCTTCAATGCTCTTGCTTTCAGCCTCTCTCCTTCCTTCGCTCTCCTTCTCTCTCTCTGTTTTGCACTCTATTCCCCTTGTTTTTTTTGTTTTACTCCCTCTCTTTTCCCCGTCTGATGCTCTTGCTTTCTCACTCTCCCTCCTCTCTCTTTCACTCTCTCTCTCCCTCTCCTTGCCCATGCTCCCTTGTTCCCTCTCCATTACTCTCTACCCTCCCTAACCCACTCTCTCCCCTCCTTCATCCCTCTTCCTTTCCCTTTATATCTGTGTTTTCACTCAGGATGATGCAGCCACCTACTGTATAGTTTGGTCCCACTCTTCACAGTGACAGCCTGAACCAATTGACAAGATAAAACAAATTCCACCGCAGCAACTGGATATTAATGGTATTAGCTTTGGTTTTGGCCGTCCAACACACTCGCAAACACGGCACACAGACACGTGCACACACACAGAGCGAATGGCAACAGCTGGTCTTACTGAGGTCCGACACATAACAAAAAAGCTATTACAGACAAAAAGACTTAACAATACATACATTTTAAAACATTAACATGTAGACATTCCAGACATATATATATATGAAGTTGGAAGTTTACATACACTTAGGTTGGAGTCACTTAAAACTTGTTTTTCAACCACTCCACACATTTCTTGTGGGGTCATAGATCTGGGGGAGGTTACCAAAACATTTCTGCAGCAAGAACACAGTGGCCTCCAGCGTTCTTAAATGGAAGAAGTTTGGAACCAACAAGACTCTTCCTAGAGCTGGTCGCCCGGCTAAACTGAGCAATCAGGGTAAAGGGCCTTGGTCAAGGAGGTGACCTAGAACTCAACTGTCACTCTGACAGAGCTCTAGAGTTCCTCTGTGGAGATGGGATAACCTTTCAGAATAACAACCATCTCTGCGGCACTCCACCAATCAGGCCTTTATGGTAAAGTGGCCAGACGGAAGCCACTCCTCAGTAAAAGGCACATGACAGCCAGCTTGGAGTTTGCCAAAACGCACCTAAGGACTCAGACCATGAGAAACAAGATTCTCGGGTCTGATGAAACTAAGATTGAACTCATTGGCCTGAATGCCAAGTGTCCCGTCTGGAGGAAACCTGGCACCATCCCTACGGTGAAGCTTGGTGGCAGCATCATGCTGTGAGGATGTTTTTCAGTGGCAGGGACTGGAAGACTAGTCAGGATTGAGGCAAAGATGAATGGAGCAAAGTACAGAGAGATCCTTGATGAAAACCTGTTCCAGAGCACTCAGGACCTCAGACTGGGGGCGAAGGTTCACCTTCCAATGGGACAACGACCCTAAGCACACAGCCAAGTCAACGCAGGAGTGGCTTCGGGACAAGTCTGTGTGGAGTGGTTGAAAAACGAGTTTTAATGACTCCAACCTAAGTGTATGTAAACTTGTGGCCCAACCAGAACCCAGACGAACCCAATCGAACATCTCTGAAGATACCTGAAAAAAGCTGTGCAGTTATGCTCCCCATCCAACCTGACAGAGCTTGAGAGGATTTGTAGAGAAGAATGAGAGAAAGTCCACAAATACAGGTGTGCCAAGCTTGTAGCGTCATACCCAAGAAGACTTGAGGCTGTAATTGCTGCCAAAGGTACTTCAACAATGTACTGAGTAATGGGTCTGAATACTTATGTAAATGTAATATTTCAATTTTTTATAGTTAATACATTTGAAAAAAAATCTGGGTAGATTTTGTATACAAACATGATGTTGTGGGTCATTTTGACCTGGAGGCTTTCACGTGTATAGATATTTGCACAGGTCCAAAATAACAAGTGTCTTTGATGTAGTTTGTTTTGACTGGTTCTGGTTGCACTTTTATAATTATGTTTGGATGAAAAGGAGCTTTCCCAAGCTTCTCCTTCTCAGTGCGAGAGCAGCAGATCTCTGACACATACACTCAAGAATGAGCCCAAAACAGAAAATGCTTGTTTGTGAGAAAGAAAATGTTTAACAAATAGTTCTTAAACGTGGAGTTTTTTAAATCAAATGTTCTTGTATTTCTTCTTTCTGAAAGGTCTGACAAAACCAACTAAAGTTTTGGCTGTTTTTACTTGATTCTATGGGTGTCTTGAGTGTGTTTAAACTGTGTGGGTCAATCTGACCCATACCACAATGGACGTTGTTTTTTCCAGCAAAACACAAGTGTTAATCGATATTAAAGTATGATTGTTTGAAGAAATAACAAAGTATCTCCTTATTGGTTAGAATGTCCACGACAAGACAAAGCAACTCAATCTGTGTCAGAGATTTACAAACAGAGTAAAACACCATTTCTTTTTATAACTTATGTATTTTTCCAGACCAATACTGTACGTGCCATCAGTAAATACACCCCCCCCCAAAAAAAAGTTAAACGAAATAGACTAGCCTGTTAAACTTAACTTTCGGCAAAAAACAATTCTCAAACAAATTTGTGCACTCCCTCTCCTCGCTCTCCTTCCAGTCAAAGAGTGGGTTAAAAAAACCGAAAAAAGACAAAGTAAAAAATAAATAAATAACAATACAACCAAATAATATTGTGTAGTTGATAGATGTGCACACACACAGACCCACTCTATCAGTTACACATACAGTGAATTCAGAAAGTTTTCACACAGCCTGAATTTAAAATGGAATAAATTGAGATTTTATTTGTCACTGGCCTACACACAATACCCCATAATGTAAAGTTAAATTGTTTTTCGAAAGCTGAAATTTATTGAGTCAATAGGTATTCAACTCCTTAAAAAAAAAATAACTAGGCAAGTCAGTTAAGAAAAAATTCTTATTTACAATCACGGCAAGCCTTAATAAGTTCAGGAGTAAAAATATGCTTAACAAGTCACATAATAATTTGCATGGACTGTGTGCAATAATAGTGTTTAACATGATTTTTGAATAACTACCTCATCTCTGTACCCCACACATACAATTATCTATAAGGTCCCTCAGTCGAGCAGTGCATTTCAAATGCAGATTCACCCACAATGCCTCACAAGGAAGGGCAACTAATGGTAGATATCTGACATTGAATATCCCTTTGAGCATGGTGAAATTATTAATTACATTTTGGATGGTGTATCAATACATCCAGTCACTACAAAGATGCAGGCATCCATCCTAACTCAATTGCCGGAAAGATAAAACCATGAGGCAAATGGTGACTTTCAAACAGTTATAGAGTTGAATGCTTGTGCTTCTAGTTCCAACAGTGCAGTAATATCTAACAAGTCATCTAACAATTCCCCAACAAGTACCTAATACACACAAATCTAAAGGGGTGAATGAGAATATTTACATATAATTATATGGATGAGCGATGGCCGAGCGGCATAGGCAAGGTGCAGTAGATGGTATAAAATACAGTATATACAGTGAGGGAAATAAGTATTTGACCCCTTTGCAAAACATGACTTAGCACGTGGTGGCAAAACGCTTGTTGGCAATCACAGAGGTCAGACATTTCTTGTAGTTGGCCACCAGGTTTACACACATCTCAGGAGGGATTTTGTCCCACTCCTCTTTGCAGATCTTCTCCAAGTCATTAAGGTTTCGAGGCTGACGTTTGGCAACTCGAACCTTCAGCTCCCTCCACAGATTTTCTATGGGATTAAGGTCTGGAGACTGGCTAGGCCACTCCAGGACCTTAATGTGCTTCTTCTTGAGCCACTCCTTTGTTGCCTTGGCCGTGTTTTTGGGTCATTGTCAGGCTGAAATACCCATCCTCGACCCATTTTCAATGCTCTGGCTGAGGGAAGGAGATTCTCACCCAAGATTTGACGGTACATGGCCAAGTCCATCTTCCCTTTGATGCGGTGAAGTTGTCCAGTCCCCTTAGCAGAAAAACACCCCCAAAGCATAATGTTTCCGACTCCATGTTTGACGATGGGGTTGGTGTTCTTGGGGTCATAGGCAGCATTCCTCCTCCTCCAAACACGGCGAGTTGAGTTGATGCCAAAGAGCTCCATTTGGTCTCATCTGACCACAACACTTTCACCCAGATTTCCTCTGAATCATTCAGATGTTCATTGGCAAACTTCAGACGGGCATGTATATGTGCTTTCTTGAGCAGGGGGACCTTGCGGGCGCTGCAGGATTTCAGTCCTTCACGGCGTAGTGTGTTACCAATTGTTTTCTTGGTGACTATGGTCCCAGCTGCCTTGAGATCATTGACAAGATCCTCCCGTGTAGTTCTGGGCTGATTCCTCACCGTTCTCATGATCATTGCAACTACATGAGGTGAGATCTTGCATGGAGCCCCAGGCCGAGGGAGATTGACAGTTCTTTTGTGTTTCTTCCATTTGTGAATAATTGCACCAACTGTTGTCACCTTCTCACCAAGCTGCTTGGCGATGGTCTTGTAGCCCATTCCAGCCTTGTGTAGGTCTACATCCTTGTAGAGCTCTTTGGTCTTGGCCATGGTGGAGAGTTTGGAATCTGATTGATTGATTGCTTCTGTGGACAGGTGTCTTTTATACAGGTAACAAACTGAGATTAGGAGCACTCCCTTTAAGAGTGTGCTCCTAATCTCAGCTTGTTACCTGTATAAAAGACACCTGGGAGCCAGAAATCTTTCTGATTGAGAGGGTCAAATACTTATTTCCTCATTAAAATGCAAATCAATTTATAACATTTTTGACATGCGTTTTTCTGGATTTTTTTGTTGTTATTCTGTCTCTCACTGTTCAAATAAACCTACCATTAAAATTAAAGACTGATCATTTCTTTGTCAGTGGGCAAACGTACAAAATCAGCAGGGTATCAAATACTTTTTCCCCCTCACTGTACATGTGATATGAGTAAGATATATAAATAACATTAAAGATGCATTAATTAAAGTGTCACTCTTTATAGTGACTAGTGATCCATTTATTAACTTCTTAGGGAGTGGTGGGGCGCTAGAAATGCAAGGCGCCAAATTCAAAATCCAAAAGTTGAATTATTAAACATGCACCAATATACAAGTGATTCATACTCATCAAAAGCTCTGTTTCTTGGCAATATCACAGCGTTGTCAGATTTCAAAAAGGCTTTACGGCGAAAGCACCACATTTGATTGTTTGAGGGTAGCACCTTCACTATTTTCTCATTACTATGAATTAATTAGCCTTCACGGTTCACACAAAACACATTTCACAGCGAAAACAAATCAATTACCTGTTGAAGAACTTCTGCTGATGGCTTCCCAAGTGTCCAACGAAGACAATCCATGGTTCTTTTGTTAGAAAAAGTAATGTATTATATCCGTAAATCTCCGTTTGGTTCGCGCGTTATAATCAGAAACTACAGCCTCCACTCCTCCATTGAAACGTGAAGAGAACTCGTTCAACTTATACCTATAAACTTGTCCAAGAACAATCAAAAATCATTTTAAATGTATCGTTAGGAACACTTTTACGTATATTTACTATAATAAATCAACCGGAATATAAACTGGGCTATAAGAACGGAAATAAACACAGAGCGTGCCTTCTCGGGAGCGCGCGTTCTCTTCTGTTGACTTCCAAGGGGTCACTTCCTGATTTCTCTTCTTCTCTGCTCTAATAGCATCCCAAAAAAATCTGAACACTGTCTCGAGACTGTTTACATCCAGAGGAAGCGATCGGTACTGCATTCATATGCCCTTATATGGGCATTTTCATAAGGGAGGGGTTCCAAATGAGGCACTCTGTCAAAACCACTTTTTCCAGGACAGAAATTCCTCTGGGTTTCGCCTGCCATATCCGTTCTGTTTTACTCACAGACAAATGGTTAACACTTTTAGAACATTCAAAGTGTTACCTATTCAATGGTACCACATATGTGCATATCCTATTTTCTGGGCCTGAATGGGAGGCATTTTACTTTGGGCACGCCAGGGTCTCCAAAACGCTTCTACCTAAGAAGTTAAAGTGTCCAGTGATTGGGTCTCAATGTAGGCAGCAGCATCTCTGAGTTAGTGATGGCTGTTTAGCAGTCTGATGGGGTTGAGATAGAAGCTGTTTTTCAATCTCTCAGTCCCAGCTTTGATGCACCTGTACTGACCTCGCCTTCTGGATGATAGCGGTGTGAACAGGCAGTGGCTCGGGTGGTTATTGTCCTTGACGATCTTTTTGGCCTTCCTGTGATATTGGGTGCTGTAGGTGTCATGGAGGACAGGTAGTTTGCCCCCGGTGATGCGTTGTGCACCACCCTCTGGAGAGCCTTGTGGTTGAGAGCCTTGTGATACAGCCTGACAGGATGCTCTCGATTGTGAGTCTGTAAAAAGGTTTGTCAGGGTTTTGGTTGACAAGCCAAATTTCTTCAGCCTGCTGAGTTTGAAGAGGCGCTGTTGTGCCTTCTTCACCACACTGTCTGTGTGGGTGGACCATTTCAGTTTGTCTGTGATGTGTACGACCAGGAACTTAAAACTTTCCACCTTCTCCACTGCTGTCCCTTCGAGGTGGATAGGGGGGTGCTCCCTCTGCTGTTTCCTGAAGTCCACAATCATGTCCTTTGTTTTGTTGGCGTTGAGTGAGAGGTTGTTTTCCTGACACCACACTCCGAGTGCCCTCACCTCCTCCCTGTAGGCTGTCTCGTCGTTGTTGGTGATCAAGCCTACTACTTAACCTACAGCAGGTTAAGCCTATACTTGATGATTGAGTTGGAGGCGTGCATGGCCCCGCAGTCGTGGGTGAACAGGGAGTACAGGAGAGGGCTGAGCGCACAACCTTGTGGGGCCCCAGTGTTGAGGGTCAGCGAAGTGGAGATGTTGTTTCCTACCTTCACCACCTGGGGGCGGCCTGTCAAAGTCCAGGACCCAGTTGCACAGGGCGGGGTTGAAACCCAGGGCCTCCAGCTTGATGATGAGCTTGGAGGGTACTATGGTGTTGAGTGCTGAGCTGTAGTCAATGAACAGCATTCTTACACAGCATTCTTACACATACCTGTTCTTACACAGCCTGTTCACCACGCTACCATCCAGAAGGCAAGGTCAGATTTAGGTGCATCAAAGCTGGGACCGAGAGACTGAAAAACAGCTTCTATCTCAAGGCCATCAGACTGTTAAACAGCCATCACTAACACAGAAAGGCTGCTGTCTAAATACAGAGTTGAAATCATTGGCCACTTTAATAAATGGATCAATAACTTTAATAATGCCACTTTAATAATGTTTACATATCTTGCATTGCTCATCTAACATGTATATACTGTATACCATCTATTGCATCTTGCCTATGCCGCTCTGTCATTACTCATCCATATATGTATATATTCTTATTCCATTCCTTTACTTAGATGTGTGTGTATTAGGTTGTTTTTGTGGAATTGATCGATTGAATCTGAGATATTGCTGTAATGTCGGAACTAAAAGCACAAGCATTTCGCTACACTCGCAATAACGTCTGCTAACCATGTGTATGTGACCAATAAAATTTGATTTGATATACAGTGAATTTGGAAAGTAATCAGACCCCTTGACTTTTTCCACATTGTTACTTTACAGGCTTATTCTAAAATAGATTTTTTTTTTTTTTACTCCGCAATCTACACACAATACCCCATGATGACAAAGCAAAATCTTTTTTTTTTTTTTTTTTTTTGCTAATTTATTTAAAACAAATAACATAAATACCTTATTTACATAAGTATTCAGACCCTTTGCTATGAGACTCGGAATTGAGGTGCATCCTGTTTCCATGGAACGTCATTGAGATGTTTCTACAACTAGATTGGAGTACAACTGTGGTAAATTCAAGTGATTGGACATAATTTGGAAGACACAATTTAATCAATTTTAGAATTATGCTGTAACGTAAGAACATGACAGATGTAAATCAACAACAGAATGACTTCAAAAGAAGGAAATACGCCTTCTGGAGAGGCCCAGTCAGAGTCCTGACCTCAACCCGATTGAGATGCTGTGGCATGACCTCGAGAGCGGTTCACACCGGACATCCCAAGAATATTGCTGAACTGAAACAGTTTTGTAAAGAGGAATGGTCCAAAATTCCTCCTAACCATTGTGCAGGTCTGATCCGCAACTACAGAAAACATTTGGTTGAGGTTATTGTTGCCAAAGTAGGGTCAACCAGTTATTAAAACCAAGGGTTCACATACTTTTCCCACCCTGCACTGTGAATGTTTACACGGTGTGTTCAATAAAGACATGAAAACTAATAATTGTTTGTGTGTTATTAGTTTAAGCAGACTGTGTTTGTCTATTGTTGTGATGAAGATTAGATCAAATGTTTTTACCAATTTATGAAGAAGTTCAGATATTTCCAAAGGGTTAACCTACTTTTTCTTGCCACTGAAGCAGATCAGCTTTTGAATAACGGGAAGAAGGAGAAGACATTGTTTATATAAAAAAATATATATATATCCATATCTACTCTCATACCTTTCGTTGATCACACATTCTCTACCGAAGCTCTCATATGTTCAGCAATACGAGACAGCACAGAGAAGCGGAGGAAATGTTATAGCTGTGATTTGACATGCACAGGCAAGACATGCTTCGATAATGCATCTTTGGATGAATTTTCATGCAAGACCTTATTTGGGGTTTCAGTGGGATTGGGACTATAGGGCAATAGTCTAGGCTCTATATCAGGCTATTTACGTGAGTCAAAAGATAAAAAATACACTTGATTTAGGCTACTGTAATGGAGACGCAGGGAGTTCAGGAAGCAGGTGCAGTCGGTGATTTTAATATGAACAAACATGGAGTGACATCAAAAACAGAAGTAGTCTAAACATGAAACAGTACTAACTAATGGCTGATACAACGGAGTGCTATATAAAGGGGAAGTAATAAGGGAGTGATGAATTCCAGGTTTGCCTCATGATAGGGCCCAGGTGTGTGTAATGATGGATTGCCAGGACTGGTGGTTAGTAGAACGGCGACATCGAGGGCCGGAGTAGATGTGACAGTACCCCCCCGACGCATGGCTCCAGCCGCAGGACTACGCCAGCCAGCGGGACGGCCCTGGGGGCAAGGAGCGGGCCGGTCCGGTCAGCGTAGAATGAAATCTTGGCTTAACTACTTAGGGAGTGGTGGGGCGCTAGCACAATCCTCTTCTGAGTAAGGTGTGGAGTGCCTGCTCATTCCTTCCTCTGGATGCTGCCACTGTACATAAGGTGTCGGCCTACTGTTTTCTAGAAATCTGGCTTTTTTTCAAGTTCAGGCTCTTTTAATGTGGGATCTAGAATGCCGTACACCGGAACCCAACACCGCTCCTCTGGATCGTACCCCTCCCAGTCCACCAGGTACTGGAACTGGTCCCCATGATGTTGGGAGTCCAGGGGAGGTGGAGGGGTGTCGTGGGGGACAGCATCAGCCAGGGGACCAGGAACCACCAGCCTGAGGGAAACGTGAAAAGAGGGTGAGATCCGGTAGTTAGTGAGAAGCTTTCATCGGTATGCCATCTCATTGATCCTCCGGAGGACTTTGAATGGCCCCACAAACCAGGGGCTCAGCTTCCAGCAGGGCAGGTGGAGCGGGATGTTCCTGGTGGAGAGCCAGACACGTTCACCAGGATGAAACACAGGAGCCTCACTGCGGTGGCGATCCACCTGCTCCTTCTGGCCATGGATGGTGCATTGGAACCTCCTCCGCACGTCGGAACCACTCATCTACTGCAGGAGCTTTGGTCTGGCTTGGGGTCCATGGGGCCAGGACCGGCTGGTACCTCAGGACACACTGGAAGGGAACCAGCCCGGTAGAGGAGTGATGAAGTGAGTTCTGTGCTTACTCCGCCCAGGGAAGGAACCGGGCCCACTCCCCCTGCTGGTGAAGGTGGACTACCAGTAATTAACGGAGAGGCTTTTAGTGCTGTGAGTGATACCTGGGTTTCCAGCAGCAAGGGATGTGTGCTACCATGTCCTGGCGTATGTCCACATCTATGTACTAAACCACAGGGGAAATGTTTTGGGAGGGCGGTATGATGAGCGCACTCAGGACCGGAACCTCTCCCGAATTGTGGAGACGGGACAGGGCATCGGCTTTGATGTTCTTTGAACCTGGGCAGTATGACAGAGTAAAGTTGAATCTGGTAAAGAAAAGGGCCCACCTTGCTTGGCGCAGATTCAGCCGCCTCGATGTCCATATGTACTCCAGGTTTTGATGGTCGGTGAGGATGAGAAATGGGTCTGTGGTGCCCTCCAGCCAGTGTCTCCACTCCTCTAATGCCAACTTCACCGCCAGGAGCTCCCGATCACTAATGTCATAGTTCCTTTCGCAGGAGATGTTTTCTTTGAGTAGTATGCACATTTTACAATTTGTGGATTATCTTGATGTTGTGACATGACGGCCCCTACACCTACTTCTGAGGCGTCCACCTACACCACGAAGGGCAAAGCAGGATCTGGTTGTTTCAGCAACGGAACAGAGTTGAAACACCCCTTCAGTAGGCACAAGGCCACATCGGCTGCAGGATTCCACACCAACATCTTTGAGGAGAGAGGTGAGAGGAGAGGCAATGGAACTGAAGTTCCTAATGAAGCGGCGGTAGAAGTTGTCAAACCCCAAAAACCTTATTCGTCCCTTTATGGTGGTTGGGACTGGCCATGACTTGACTGCATCTACCTTCCTCTCCTCCATAACCACTCCCTGCGGGCTGATCCGACATCCCAAATAGGAGACGGTGGCCTGATGGAACTGGCACTTCTCCGCTTTGATGTACAGATTGTTCTCAAGGAGGCGTTCGAGGATTATCAGGACGTAGACGGTGTGCTCCTCCAAGGTGGCCAAGTAGATCAGGATGTCGTCGATATACACAACCACCTGACGCCCAAGCATGTCCCGAAACACCTCGTTCACGAATGCCTGGACGGAGCATTGGCTAATCCATAAGGCATTACCAACTACTCGTAGTGCCCAGACATTGTGCTGAAGGCCGTCTTCCATTCATTCCCCTCCCGGATGTGGATCAAATTGTAGGCACTCCACAGGTCCAGCTTGGTAAAAAACAGGACCCCGCGGAGCTGTTCAACGGCGACCGGCACCAACGGCAGGGGGTAGCCATACATGGTGGTGAAGGCACTGAGACCTCTGTAGTCAATACATGGATGAAGACCCCCTCCTTCATGAACACGAAGAAGAAACCTGCCAACGCAGGGGAGGTGGATAGGCGGATGAAACCCTGTTGGAGAAACTCCTGGACGTACTCTTCCATAGCCATAGAGTCTGTTAGCAGTCCCAGGGGCGATGAGGAGGGAGACAGGTGGCACGGGTCTTGGAAAAAAACAAAGGGAAAGCAGGTTTTCCGACATCCAGGTTCCCAAGCCGTGATCTCCATACTCGGCCAGGAGATGGTGGGGTTGTGGGGTGCAGGGGTACCATGGTGATGGTGAGTGGTGCTGTGATGTGTGTGATTGTCCCATATCCCAATGGTCGTTTATTCAGCTCTTGAACAGGAAACGTAGAGGAGAGAGAGTGTATGATGTTATCTTCAGGGAGGAGGCCTGGTCAAAAAAATTCTCTGTCGCACCAGTCCACTAGAGCTGTTGAAACAACACATGAGAGACAGCCAGCTAGTGAAATTAGTACTAAAAAGTGTTTGGTGGAGATTGAAGATGATAGAATACTCATATCTACACCAGGAGACGGATGATCAAGGGCCGTCCCTCTGCTCTAGTGGCTCCCGGGTTGGGACGTAGCGGACAACGTTGAAGCTGGTGCCCCTCTTGACCACAATAGGGACAGAGCCCCAGATGTCTCCAACAGTGTCGGCGTGTGGCCCCTACCTCAATGGGTTCAGACTGACTCAGATCGGTCAACGAAAGGAGGGAGGCGATGGGAGTGCCGAAGCTCCCGAATGAGGTCATGCAGACAGATGGCCATCACGATGAGTGTGTCCAATGAGAGGGTGTCGTCTCGGCATATCAACTTCGTCTGGACCTCCTCGCACAATCCTCTTCTGAATAAGGTGTGGAGTGCCTGCTCATTCCATCCTTTGGATGCTGCCACTGTACATAAGGTGACGGCCTACTGTTTTCTAGAAATCTGGCTTTTTTTTCAGGTTCAGGCTCTTTTAATCTAACAGCGTTGTCAGATTTCAAAAAGGCTTTACGGCGAAAGCAGAACATTTGATTGTCTGAGGACAGCACCCCGCACACATATTCAATTAGCATAATAACATAACCAGCAGAGGTGTCACAAAACTCAAAAATAGCATAAAATAAATTGCTTACCTTTGAAGATCTTCATCTGATGGCATACCCAAGCGTCCCGGTTACACAATAAAGGTCCTTTTCTTCGATAAAGTCCCTCTTTATATCCATAAAGCTCCGTTTGGTTGGCGTGTTTTGTTCAGTAATCCACCTGAAATATAAACAATTATATTTCAGACGGAATATAGCCTGATGAATAGAAGAGGAAAAGAGCTGAGAACGCGGTGACTGTTACGCGCAAAATCCATAATAGGACACTTGACGTGACTTTAGGAAGACCTTCTCTAATTCCTTGGTTTTTCAAGATAAAATCTTGAAACCTTTTTTAACTTCTTTGGGAGCAGCGCACGAAGTGACCGTTTTGGAGACCCTGGCATGCCCAAAGTAAAATGCCTCCCATTCAGGCCCAGAAAGTAGGATATGCACATATTTAGTACCATTGGATAGGAAACACTCTGAATGTCCTAAAAGTGTTAACATTTTGTCTGTGAGTAAAACAGAACGGATATGGCAGGCGAAACCCCGAGGAATTTCTGTCCTGGAAAAAGTGGTTTTGACAGAGTGCCTCATTGGGAACCCCTCCCTTATGAAAATGCCCATATAAGGGCATATGAATGCAGTACCTATCGCTTCCTCTGGATGTCAACAGTCACGAGAAAGTGTTCTGACTCATTTTAGATGCTTTTAGAGCAGAGAAGAAGAGGAATCGTCCCCATAGATGTCCTTTACAAGACAACGCGGGCTCCCGCCAGGCACGTTCTTTGTTTTTTTTCCTTTCTTATCGCCCCAGTTTATATTCCGGTTGAAATATTATGCTATTAATACAGAAAAGTTTTCCTAAGGATACATTTAAAATGATGTTTGATTGTTCTTGGACAAGTTTATAGGTATAAGTTGAACGAGTTCTCTTCACGTTTCAATGGACGATTGGAGGCTCTATTTTCTCATTATAACGCGCCAACCAAACGGAGATTTATGGATATAATACATTACTTTTTCTAACAAAAGAACCATGGATTGTCTTCGTTGGTCACTTGGGAAGCACTCAGCAGAAGTTCTTCAACAGGTAAATGATTTGTTTTCGCTGTGAAATGTGTTATGTGTGAACCGTGGAGGCTTATGAAATTATGGTAATGGCAAAAATATGTTAGGTGCTATCCTCAAACAATAAAATGTGGTGCTTTCGCCATAAAGCCATTTTGAAATCTGAGCTGTGATATTGCCAAGAAGCAGAGCTTTTGATGACTATGAAACACTTGTATATTGATGCATGTTTAGTAATTCAACTTTTGGATTTTGAATTTGGCGCCTTGCATTTCACCTGGTAGTGTCGGGAGTGCGCTAGCGCCCCACCGCTCCCTAAGAAGTTAAAGACTCTTGACATCTAGTGGAAGCCATAGGAACTGCAATCTGGGAGCTATTCCACTATATAACCAATAGGCCTTCAACTTCAACTTTGTGGGGGCGGCAGGTAGCCTAGTGGTTAGAGCGTTGGACTTGTAACCGGAGGGTTGCAAGTTCGAATCCCCGAGCTGACAAGGAAAAAAAAATCTGTCGTTCTGCCCCTGAACAAGGCAGTTAACCCACTGTTCCCAGGCGCCGAGACGTGGATGTCGATTAAGGCAGCCCTCCGCACCTCTCTGATTCAGAGGGGTTGGGTTAAATGCGGAAGACACATTTCGGTTGAAGGCATTCGGTTGTACAACTGACTAATAATGGTGACTTTGACGAACTGAAAACTGGTCACCTCAAAAAATCCCACTTCCTGGATAGATTTTGCTCGGGTTTTCGCCTGCCATATCAGTTATGTTATACTCACAGACATTATTTTAACAGTTTTAGAAACTTCAGTGTTTTCTATCCAAAGCTACTATATGCATATCCTAGCTTCTGAACCTGAGTAACAGGCAGTTTACTTTGGGCACGTTATTCATCCGAACTTCAAAATACTGCCCCCTAGCTCAAACAGGTTATACACCATTCAAAAGCTTAGAATCTAGGTAATCTAATCGCTTTGTCGGATTTACGGCGAAAGCAGAACATTCAATTGTCTGAGGACAGCACCCCACAACACATTATTCAAACCAGCACAGGCGTTACAAAATCAAATATAGTGATAAAATAAATCACTTACCTTTGAAGATCTTCCTCTGTTTGCAATCCCAAGGGTCCCAGGAACACAAAGAATGGTTGTTTTGTTCGATAAATATCCCAAAAAGTCTGTTTGGTTGCCACCATGGATTTCTGTAATCCAGTTGTTCAACATGCAGACAAAGAAGTCCAAAAAGTTATTGATAAAGTTTGTCCAAACAAGTCGAACAATATTTCTAATTAATTCTCAGTTTGTCTAATATCTAAATAAACTATAATATTTCAGACGGAGAATAGTCTGTTCAATAAGGAAGAGAAATAACGAAGAGCGCGCACCCATTCACGCGAGCCAAAACACTAGTGTCCCTTTCATGAGCCACCTGGAAAAACTACATTTTTTTTTCGTTTTCAGAAAACAAGCCTGAAACCATGTCTAAAGACTGTTGACATCTAGTGGAAGCCATAGAAACTGCAATCTGGGCGCTATTGTCATGTATAGTCAATAGGGAGTCAATGGAAAGACTGTGACTTCAACAAACGGGTTTTAGCCTGCCATATCAGTTCTGTTTTACTCACATACATTATTTTAACAGTTTTAGAAACTTCAGAGTGTTTATATGCTAGCCTCTGGGCCTGAGTAACAGGCAGTTTACTTTGGGCACGTCAGACTCTCCGCACTTCCGAACCCTAGCCTTAAGAAGTTAAAACTTCTTGGGGATCAGTGGGGCGCTAGCGCCCCAATCCCGACACTACCAGGTGAAATGCAAGGCGCCAAATTCAAAATCCAAAAGTTGAATTATTAAACATCCACCAATATACAAGTGTTCCATACTCATCAAAAGCTCTGTTTCTTGGCAATATCACAGCGTTGTCAGATTTCAAAAAGGCTTTACGGCGAAAGCAGCACATTTGATTGTTTGAGGGTAGCACCTCACATATTTTTCACCATAGCCATGAATCCATTAGCCATCACGGCACACACATAACACATTTCACAGCGAAAACAAATCAATTACCTGTTGAAGAACTTCTGCACACACACACACACACATGCACACGCACACCTGACTCTTGTTTACTGTTGCTAATACTGCATAATTTAAACACTTGACCCCCAATCAAATCAAAATCAGATTTTATTCGTCACATGCGACAAATACCGTGAAATGTTTACCAACAAGCCCTAACCAACAATGCAGTTTAGTTTATTTAGTAAATATTTTCTTAAGTAAAAAATAAAAAGTAACAAGAAAATTACATAACAATAACGAGTCTATATACAAGGGGTACCGGTACCCAGTCAATATGTGGGGGTACAGGTTAGTCAAGGTAGTTTGTTCATGTAGTTTGGGGTAAAGTGAATATGCATAGATAATAAACAGCGAGTAACAGCAGTGTAAAAACAACGGGGGGGGCATTGTGTTAAAACTTCTTCTGGCTAGGGTATTTTTTTCTCAATTTACATCTGACTGACGTGCCCAAAGTAAACTGCCTGTTGCTCAGGCCCTGCACTTAATTGGTACCATTGGTAAGAAAACACTGTGAAATATTACAATAATGTAGGAGACTTTAACACAATAGATATGGTGGGAGAAAATCCAAAGAAAAGCAGTCTATGTTCAAGGTTTCAGGCTTGTTTCTTCCAAAACGAGTAAAACGCACCTGCTAATATCGGTTTCCTATTGAACATACTTCTTTCCGTATGAAATACTATAGTTTGAATACATTTTAGGGTATCTGAGGAGTCAATAGAAACATATTTTGACTTGTTTTAACCAAGTTTAGCGGTAGATTTAAAAAAAGTAAGTGAATATTTAATTGCTATTTGTGAATTTATGAAATATTTTGTGTGGGGCGCTGTCCTCAAACAATCGCATGGCACGGCTTTTGCTATAATGGCTATTGTAAATCAGACAGTGCAGTTAGATTAACAAGAATATAAGCTTTCAGCCGAGATACTCAACTAGTCTAAAGAAGGCCAGTTTTATTGCTTCTTTAGTTACGATCTAAAGCAGCTCTCACGACTTCAGCTGAAGTTGGTTCCTATCCTTGTTCGGGCGGCTTTCGGCGGTCGACGTCACCGGTTTCCTAGCTACTGCCGATCTACTTTTCATTTTCTATGTTTTTGTCTTCCTTATACACACCTGGTTGTTATCCCATAATTATATGTTCCTTATTTAAACCCTCTGTTTCCCTCATGGTTTTGTGCGTGTTTGTTCTATGTTAAATGTTCTTTTTATGTGAGCTTGTATTTTACTACCTATTTTGGTAGTTTGTAATTTGAGTAAAGATACGTGATTTACTTATCTCAGTTGTCCTGCGCCTGACTCTGCCTACATGCAACACAGAGACTTCTGACAGCAGCAGGTTTATGTAGGCTAACAATGCTATTCTTTATCTGCTATAATGTTATTTTCTAGGAATTCATCTGAAGGTGCTATACTGTGTGTTGTTGGCATGTTGTATTCTTGGAACACATGATTATACATTTAGAGAGGGCATCTCCAGTGTAGTGTGCTCCCTACTAAGTAGAGAGAGAGAGAGAGAGAGAGAGAGATCCCACAGTCATAACACCAGGCCAGGCTCTGGAATATCTTAAAAGATTGGGAAGAGTTTAGCAGTGCATCAGCCCATTTAGATAGGTTACAGCGTGGGGGACAATTTAATAACACTCTACAGATGCACGAAAAGGATGCTTTTAACGGCCTGAAGATAGGAATCCTCTACTCTAGCTGTATACAAGACTCGGTGGTGCCAAACCGTTCATTTAAAAATTCATTTCTGTGTGCTTGCAGCGGCGGGCCGAATGGTGTGGAGCCTGTATTAAGATATCTCTAGTCTCTTAGCTCTCCCGGATATGGCGTGTCGCCCGTCCTGATGCGGCTTGGCTCGCGGTATGGGTGATATTCATCTTTGAGTGCTCATCTGGCTAAACAGCAGAAGCAGAGGGATGAGGCTCCATGCTGTTCTCAAGGCCAGTTAGGATAGGAGTGCCTGGATAAAATACATGGCAGTGTTGTTATCCTTCTAGCTCAACCCAGCACTATGATAAAAAAAAAGTATTGCACGGATATCAGACATCTGGCTACAGTATACAAGAGGACAGTTATATAAAGTACCCACACGTGAATGAAGTATGACATAGTGCTAGTTGGCAGTCACTCTGTGGGTAAAGACTGCAGTGTCTTGGTGGTATAGTAGTCTGTAGACCAGGGGTGTCAAACTCATTCCAAGAGGGCCGAGTGTCTGCGGGTTTTTTGTTTTTTCCTTTCAATTAAGTCCTGACAACCAGGTAAGGTGAGCTCCTTACTAATTAGTGACCTTAATTCATCAATCAAGGACAAGGGAGGAGTGAAAACCTGCAGAGTTTGACACGTGCTGTAGACTTTGGTAATTTGAGCATTAAGGCTTTGAAATGCCAATAGCCTGTTAGCAAATTAGAACATGGAAAAAAAAGTAGCAACACATTTACAAACTACCACAAACTGTTACTTTTCACTTACAGTTCATGTCTGTACTCTTGTGGTGGGCTATGGGCTGTGGTCTTAAGGCAGTGAAATGTTTAAGGCCTGGTAAGTCACTTTAAACATGTACAACTTTTAAATCCTCCTCCTCTAAAAGAGGGAGGGGGGACCTCAGTGGCTGTGGACACTCTAACAAGCTAATTACGGGTGCCATTTGTGGTGTGTGTAATTACCTCCCTGTCAAAACCCTTCTTTTTTCCTACCCCCATTTTCTCTTTTCTTATTATTTGATTTCCCTCCACGTGAGGCTGATATGGCCTTATAAAAGATTAAGGCCAAAATAATTCCCCGGTCTACTGACTTTGCAAATTGGTCGTGTCAGAGAGTGCTCAGGGACTGCAGACTCAGCATGGACAGAAAGGGGTTGCGCACGGCAACCCAACCAGGCCAATTATGAACGCCCTTTGCCTCGCCCCAAATGGGTATGATAGACTCTTTTAAACATACCTTACATTGGCTCAGGTGACTCCAGGTCTTTGGTTGAGTAAGTAAAAGTATGACTAATGAAGAAAGCAATTTTTTTTTTTGTATAAAGGTCCGTTTTTATTTTTCATTGCGGACAACGAGCGGCTGGCTCAGTGGCATATTTGTCTGTCAGCTTTAAGTAAAGCTCACAGGAAGTCATTATATATCCCTTGGCATTCCTTATAATGCGGTCTGTGACATCTGCACTGTAGTTACAGTGCCTTCGGAAAGTATTCAGACCCCTTGACTTTCCTACATTTTGTTACGTTACAGCCTTATTCTAAAATGGATTAAGGAAACAAAAATCCTCAGCAATCTAGACACAACCCCATAATGACAAAGCGAAAACAGGAGTTTAGAACTGTTTGCAAAAAAAAGAAAAGAAAAAAAAAAAATATATATATACACGTTAGACCCTTTGCTATGGGACTCTAAATTGAGCTCAGGGGCATCCTGTTTCCATTGATTATCCTTGAGATGTTTCTACAACTTGATTGGAGAACCACCTGTGTTAAATTAAATTGATTGGACATGATTTGGAAAAGCACACACCTGTCTATATAAGGTCCCACAGTTGACAGTGCATGTCAAAGCAAAAACTAAGCCATGAGTTCCGTAGAGCTCTGAGACCGGATTGTGTTGAGGCACATACTTACAAAAAAGCACTAAAGGATTAATATAAAAGAGAATTATACAAATATCAATAAAAAACATATGGTTTTCTTGTGGTAAAATTCTGACATACAATAGAATAACTACAGCAATATTAATGTGATCCTATAAGACTACTATAGAAGAAAATTATAGAAATATGACAGAAACTTAAATTCTATAGTATTCCTGTGGAAATTCGGATATACTATAGAATAACTATAGTAATTTTAAAGGAATACTATAACATCTTCTTATAGTGATACTATCGCAATAACTAATATAATACACTACTATACCAATATACAAAGAAATACTAATGGTACAGTTGAAGTCGGACGTGTACATACACTTAGGTTGGAGTCATTAAAACTTCTGAACAACTGGGAATGTGATGAAAGAAATAAAATCTGAAATAAATCATTCTCTCTACTATTAATTCACATTCTTAAAATAAAGTGGTGATCCTAACGGACCTAAGACAGGGACTTTTTACTAGAATTAAATGTCAGGAATTGTGAAAAACTGAGTTTAAATGTGTTTGGCTAAGGTGTATGTAAACTTCCGACTTCAACTGTATATCTTATGGTAATATTATAGAAATCTTACAGCAATAACTACAGTAGACTTTGGATTTTTTGTTGTTGTTAAGTCTACAATAAGACATTGACAGATACAAGGACTACATATTTGAAAAATTATAAATTTGAATACTTTTTCACTGAGTTAACAATTCAAAAAGTAAGGCCTTAGCTTCCAAGTTACTCTCTTTGATAAAAAAAAAAGTTTTTAAACTAAATTTGACTTCTTAGGCTATTTCAACTCATTGTTAAGTTTCAATCAAATTATTTTTAAGACCTTCTCCCCCATCTGGCTTTGCCTAATTAAAAAGGCTGTGGAGAAAAAGAAAAGAGTGTTTTAAGAAATTTGCTTTGAGTACAGAAAGGTTTGCCTAACCCAAAATTCATTAATCAACAGTCTTTGCACAAACTAATAGACCTGAGATCAGGTTACACACACACATTCACACTCTTGTAATAAATAAATAATAAAATAATAAAAAACTCATTTTTGGCCCATTACAGTACAAGTAGTTCTGCTGTAATTTGAAGTCTTATCTTTCATAATTCTACATGTAATTGTACAGTATTTACAGTAAAAAATGACTAAGCAACTTACTGCAAATGGCAGACACTTTGGTTGGGCAAGGCTGTTTCTTTGCCACCTTGTCCCGGAATGCATCATCATTTTTTCCTGTCAACGAAGAGACGGCCATCACCTCTCTGGGAAACAGAGCTGTCGTGAGCTCAGAAATGCACTTTGATGGTTCTTTGCTCAGTCAAATGTGATAATGTTCGCCTGGAGTTTAATACCAGTTCCACCTGTAAAACATCATAAAACAATAACTTTATAAAAAAAATAAGACAGTTACACATGATTTTGGGACTTTAGAAGCTGTGGTCAAAATGTGCTATTTGTACAGTACTGTAGTAGTTATCAACAATGTATTCAAACTTTGCTTTGTGAAGGACAGAAACTTTGTTTTTTGCATGATATTAGAATCTTAAAAAAAAATGATATCCGAAATCAATACCATGCCTACAACTGAACCGAATCACAGTATCAATGGGTATTTTGAACCTTTATTTAAATAGGCAAGTCAGGAAAGAACAAATTCTCATTTACAATGGCGGCCTACCGGGGAACAGTGGGTTAATAACTGCCTTGTTCAGGGGCCGAACAACAGACTTTTACCTTGTTGGCTCAGGGATTCGATCCAGCAACCTTTCAGTTACTGGCCCAACAATCTAACCACTAGGCTACCTGCCACCCCGCCTGGACTTGCATGCAGGGTGAGAATATTCAGTGGGCGCATCCACAAACAGGAAAGCTTACCTTCAATCACAGAGATAGATTGTCTGAGTGCTGCATTCTCTTTTGAGCTCCCTTATTTGAGAGTTTGCAGTGGTTAGTTGCATTTCCTGTTTTGACACTAAGGTGGGGTCTTCCTCACTCTCTGTGTCACTTTGAGGTCTGTCTTGGAAGGACAAAGATTATTTGTACAACTGACAAATGTAGACATGGATAGGGGACATATTTTTTTAAGACAAAATCCACCAATTGACACTATTTATGGTGTTTTTTAGTCCCAATGATTGGAGGTGTTTCGGACATAATTATTAACCACATAACTATTTTTTTAAATGTATTAGGTTGCGTTGAGGATAAATTATATTATTATGACACAAAGTGTTATGCTAATATTAGTGATTAGTATATTGAGTAGGTGAGACAAGGTTAAATTCACCTTAAATGTATCAACTTAAATTGCACAACCAATGCCACAAAGTGTTAGAAACTTACTTGATGTGATACACTGGTCATTAGTTCAGTTTTTTTCCAGACATGGCCCTCTTTCTTTTCTGTCATACACTCGCTACTGACTGTAGCTACAACATAGCTACAGTCAGGAAATTACAGGTTTTGAGCAAAGATATTGCTACAAAATTTCACAACTAAGTATACCTTTGAGTAGTATTTTCCGCTTTTTCCACATAATGCTGGTTCTTTCTTTTCTACCACATTCCTCTCCCTTTCTTCTCCCGCACATTCTGACCTGGTCCTTTTTTTTTACATTTCTGCTAGTCTCTTGCGATCTTCTACAAAGTAAAAATGAACATTATTAACTAGGCAATAGCTAGGAGCGGCTCACATCACTCACCATGTTGCATACCCCCCTCACCCCATAATATCCTAAGCTGTGTATGCAACTTTGCTTACTAGCTAGCTGTATCTTTTATTTTACCTTTATTTTACCAGGCAAATTCTTATTTACAACAACGGCCTGGCAATCAGCCCAGTTAGTATGTGTTAGCTAGCTTTCGTGTTAACCAGCAGCTAGTTAGCTGGTGGATCGGCCTGCCAAACAGCTAACTAGCAAGTGGTTAGCATGCTACCTACACATACTAGTGAACTTTAGTGATATAACTTTTTCCTTAGCTAGCTAACGTTAGCTACATTAGTTGTTATTGTTATAGCCAATGTCTTGGCTGTATTACTTGTTTATAACGATTGATGTTAGCTAGCTACGTTATACTGTGTCATTAGCTGGGTAGCTAGCTAGTTAGCTTACCATCCAGAGCCATGACATAAGCGGGATATCTCTTCCCCCGTGCTCTGCCAATTAACAATACATTCTTTCAAATTGTCGCACGTCCCATCAAACTCTTCAATATTTTCCACTGGAACATTTTCTGATGTCCCTTCTTCAAAAAAATCCACAAGTGCATACATGTTTGGTGATATTTGCTCGTGCTGCAAAGTCCAAACAGAGTAAACCGTTATTTTATTTGCTCGCGCCTAGATTTTTTTTACTTTTCCCCATGAGCACAATTTAGTTACGTAGAGCTTGACACCTTTTATGCTTTGCTGCAAAGTTTTTTATAGCCAGCTATGGAATCAGTTTCATTAGTAGTTGACATGATGCAAGCTGTTTTAAATGATTAGCTCATTTGCTTACCCTTGTAAGAAATGTCTCCAGTCTGAGTGATAAGGGAACCATATCAAAAATGGATGCGTGATGAAAATTTATACAGTAGCTAAATAACTTGCTAGCTAGATTTGTACATTGTCAGTGTCTGTATTCAGTATCTAGTTCCTAGCTACTTACAAACCGCAATCAACAAAGCTCTTTAGAGCTTAATGATGATTTAGTTGTGACTCCCCCCCACTCCACCCACACACACAGACATTCAGTTTCTTAGGCTCACCCTTGTGAAGTCAGTGTCATGTATTCTTGCTAATATTTTCATTAGATAATGTTCTGCGTTGGTTTTCTCTGTACATTTTTTAGGACCCTCTAACACACCCCAATCAACCTGACTCTGATGATTTAGACCGTGATGATGCCCCTGAGATGGTTAGTGTCAGGTACACAAACGCATACACACACAGACATTCAGTTTCTTAGCCTTGTTTTGCGTCATCACCTGACTGGAACTGCCCTGATACATCTACTTGCCTTGCCGAATATGCTTGTCCCCAAATTGGTTCCAACATCTAAATATCTCTTCAAAACGTTTTTGGGTAATCCAGCCCTGACAGCTGTCTCTCATTTATTTTGTGATGAATGCCAAAATTACTTAGGAAAGCAACCCGAAGACACAAATTGCTCACATTGTGGAACATCCTTCATCAGAGAAACAAAACGTTTATTTTTGTCAGTACCTTTTAGGGACCTTCTGTGAGATACACTAGAGAACCATGGAATAGATATTTTGAGGAAAACATTGAAGGAAGAAGAATATGAAATCGAGGATGTCATGGATGGAAGACGCACCAGATATTACTGAAAGAGAAAAGGCTATCTGCTGCTGATTTAACATTAACCTGGAACTGTGATGGAGTACCCATTTTTAACTCCTCAAATTACTCAGTTTGGCCCCTTCAATTTACCATAAATGAACTGCCTTAAAAGTGATGGTTGCAGGACTTATGTTTGGCCCAGAAAAATCCAGAATAGATACCTTTTTAAAACCTTTCATTGATGAATGTTGCGATTTAGCCCAAAACCCATTACTATGAAGAGATAGCAGTGGGATTCTGAAGAGGACAAAAGTCTTCTCCTTGATTTGTTCCTCAGATGAAATTGCCAGGCCAATCCTTCGTTACTGTAAGCAATTAAATGGTGAATATGGTTGTGACTGGTGCTTGCACCCTGGTAAAGTTGTCCCCAAAGGCAGTGGATATGTAAGATCCTATCCTTACAGTCAACAACTGCAAATTGAAAGATCACACAACCAATTTAAGGATAATGCATTTCACACTGCTCGCACTGACATTGCGCAAAATGGTGTAATGGGGTTGTCAACACTGTTTTTGCTTCCATTGTTGAACATTATGTTTGGTTTAAAGCGTGACTACATGCATTCTGTTCTCCTCTGCATAACTCTGCAACTTCTGTCTCTTTGGTTGGACACGTGCAACTGTTTGAATCCATGGTACATAGGTCGACAAATTACAGAATTAAACTCGACTGCTAAATCTCAAGCCACCAAATGAAATCACAAGAATACCGCGATCACTGCATATAATAACATTTTGGAAACCATCGAAGTGTTGTGCATTTTTCCTGTTTTATTCAATCACTGTTCTGCCTGGCATCCTTCTGGATCCATTTCTACAAAGAAAATTCTACTTACATTCAGCATGCATATTTTGGTTCAAGGATCTATTTCACAGCGTGACCTTAGATTAGCTCACATTTCTTTAGCCATCTTTGTTAAAAAAATTGAAGAATTATATGGACAAGAAAATGTTTCATTCAATTGTCATCAGCTAATCCACCTTACTGATAGTGTACTGAACTGAGGGCCTCTCTGGGCAACGTCATCTTTTACATTTGAGGGTTACAATGGAAGTTTGAATCTCTTTTCCATGGGATGTAGTGTATTCCACAACAAATTTGCCTGCTTTTCCTTCTTTGGCGAGACGTCTTAGTGTTTTAGGATTTCACCCAGAGTCAGGGTTCGGCATATTCCTTACAAAGCTTGCAGACAGGAGACTGAAAGGAGAAAAAATCTCAGGCTCCCTCAAAAATCTTGGAAAATTTGTGCTTCTCCAAAACTTGCTGTAGAAGAACTAATTACCGGATCTGTCCTGTCCCAGCCTTTGGAGTCAAACGGCCAATTCATTTATGAACAGAGTTTAACACACAACTAACTACCAAATCTCTGAAAAAAAGGATAATACCTCAGTCGTGTTCAAAAATGGATGTTGTGCACAACTGCTGTTCTTTTTCTTTGTTAAACTGAATTGCATTTGTCAAACAAACTGCTTATGTCAAACCTATTCCCATTGTTGTGGTTCAACCTTATGTAATTCAAGCTGACAGTTTGTTCATCAAGCGCAATCTAGGCATCTCATCAAAAGAAATGTGTGTGAAAGTTGAGAGGTCGAGACAAAAAAAAACTCTTTCTTTGGAAGATATCAAGTGTAAATGTATTTATGTGGATGGCTGGCTTGTCCATCTGCCAAACACTTATGAGAGAGATTAGTTATGGGTGTTTTTTAGAGAGCTGGTTGATGTTATTGAGCGGATTTCATAACGAGAGCTGATTCTCATTTGCACTGGTGACCTGGCCAAGAAAATCATCGACATACTTTAATTCAGGTCCGTCCAGTGTGAGGATATGCTAGGGACGTGCAGCTTCCAGTTAAAACGCATGCCGTTAGTTTCACTGGAATTGAGCAATAGTTGGAGATCACAGAATGTGTGTTGTATGTCATTGAATCTGTGTTATTCTAATAGCATCACTCATCGATAACTTATCAGGGACATACATCAGTGATGCAAGGGCCATCACTTATATATTGTATTGTACATGTGGTTAACATGTTCAGTGGAATAGATGTTTTTTTAAATAAAAATAAATTAACATTCATTTTACTGGTCTGTTTTTACCAAGATGCAACATGTTTTCAATGGATTTAATGTATTGAAAGTATCCATCCAGCCTTGTTCGGGCGGTGTTCGGCGGTCGACGTCACCGGTTTACTAGTCATCACTGCTCCTTTTTCGTTATCTATTGGTTTTGCCTTGTTTTCAGTTACACTTGTTGCTCATTCCCCCTCATTAGTCTGCGTGTATTTATTCCTCTGTTTTCCTTCTTGTCCTTGTGAGTGATTGATTTTTGTTTGTTCAATGTGTGTCATTTGTTGACGGCTATTTTTATTCCGGGTGTTTTTGTTTATGCTCCCAAAGCTATATTTATCGTGGAAGTATTTTTGCCTACTCTTTTGTACTTTGCTATGTACATGGTTGATTAAATACGTTGGTTTCCACACATTTCAACTCTCCTGCGCCTGATTCCTTTTGTCGTCATTACACATCAGTAACAGAATCACTCACCAATATATGGAGCCAGCAGGATCAGCTACCCCAGTCGGAGGAGTCGAGGAGCGCATCTGAGAACACTCGCTCATGCTGCAACATCTCGGTACCATCATGGATCGCGTGGTCCAGACCCTGGACCACTGGGAGAGACAGGAGGTCTCTCCAGCTCCTTGACCAGCTCCACAAGGGTTACTTCTACCCGTTCCTCCTGAACCATGTCCCAGTAGGATTCGTCTCTCCCTTCCTAGGGAGTATGATGGGACGGCAGTATGGTGCCAGGGTGTCCTATTACAACTGGACTTATACCTGGCCACCGTTCATCCAGCTCCTACAGGAAGGGAGAGAGTATCCGCCCTTGTTTCCTGTCTCTCGGGGAAAGCTCTGGAGTGGGCCAACGCCGTGTGGACAGAAGGAGATGCGGCGCTGGACAACTTTGAGGCGTTCACCCGCCATTTCCGGGCCATTTTCGATCAACCTCCCCAGAGTAGAGCGGCGGGGGAACGGCTTTTCCACTTGCGAAAGAGGACAAGGAGCGCAAAGGACTTTGCCCTGGGGTTTCGTACTTTGGCAGCCGGAGCAGGATGGAACGACAGGGCCCTTATAGACCACTACAGGTGCAGCCTGCGCAAGGACGTCCGACGGGAATTGGCCTGCAGGGATGCCACCATTACCTTCGATCAGCTGGTGGATCTGTCCATCCGGTTGGATAACCTGCTGGCTACCCGCGGACATCCAGAGAGGGCTCTGTCAATCCCACCTTCCAGTATCCTCACTCCGGAGCACATGGAGCTGGGAAGGGCTGCGCATAGGGAGACTGGAGGAGGGGCTTTCACGTGCACCATCTGTGGCCGCAGAGGGCACACTGCTGGTCGGTGCCGGGTTGGTCCCTCTGGGAGTAGAGACAGCAGGCAGAACACTCTGGCGTCACCCCAGGTGAGTATGCACCACCCTCATCCAGAGTCCTCTGTTGAACAACTGTTTGTGTCTGTTTGTTTTCCTGATGTTTCCCCTCATTCCCAGTATAAGGAGCTAGTCGATTCAGGCGCAGCTGGGAATTTTATTAACAGAGCGCTCGCTTTGAGTTTAGGGATTCCCATAAATCCTGTGGTCAGACATTTTCCTGTTCACGCTCTAGATTGTCGACCATTAGGGTCCGGGACAATCCGGGATTCTACCACCTCCCTGGTTATGGTAACGCAGGGGAAACATGAGGAGAGAATCAGTCTTTTCCTCATTGACTCCCCTTCGTTTCCAGTGGAACTAGGTCTTCCCTGGCTAGCTCGTCATGACCCCATCATTTCCTGGCAAAAGAGGGCTCTTACGGGGTGGTCGCAAGAGTGTTTGGGGAGGTGTGTAGGAGCTTCCGTTGGTGCTACCACAGTGGAAAGTCCAGAACAGGTCTCCACCGTGCACATCCCTCAAGAATATGTCGATTTGGCTCTCGCCTTCTGTAAAAAGAAGGCGATTCAATTACCATCCCATCGACGGGGGGATTGTGCGATAGATCTCCTGGTAGACGCTGCACTTCCCAGGAGTCACGTGTATCCCCTGTCGCAAGCTGAGATGGAGGCTATGGAGACATGTCACCTAATCTGAGTCAGGGGTACATTCGGTCCTCCACCTTTCCCGTTTCCTCGAGTTTATTTTTTGTGAAGAAGAAGGATGGAGGTTTATGCCCGTGTATTGATTATAGAGGTATAAATAAAATCACGGTGGGGTACAGTTAACCACTACCTCTTATTGCCACGGCGATTGAGTCAAACCACGGGGCGCGCTTCTTCACCAAACTGGATCTCAGGAGTGCGTACAATCTGGTGCGTATTAGGGAGGGAGACGAGTGGAAGACAGCGTTTAGTACTGCATCAGGCCATTATGAGTACATTGTCATGCCGTACGGGTTGATGAATGCTCCATCAGTCTTCCAATCCTTTGTAGACTAGATTTTCAGGGACCTGCACGGGCAGGGTGTAGTGGTGTATATCGATGACATTCTGATATACTCCGCTACACGCGCCGAGCATGTGTCTTTGGTTCGCAAGGTACTTGGAAGACTGTTGGAACATGATTTATACGTCAAGGCTGAGAAATGCTTGTTTTTCCAGCAGGCCGTTTCCTTTCTAGGACATCGCATTTCCACGTCCGGGGTGAAAATGGAGAGTATTGATGCCATGCGTAGTTGGCCGACTCCCACCACGGTAAAAGAGGTGCAGCGATTTTTAGGGTTTGCCAATTATTACCGGAGATTTATCCGGGGCTTTGGTCAGGGCGCAGCTCCCATTACCTCATTGCTGAGGGGGGGTCCGGTGCGTCTGAAGTGGTCAGTGGAGGCGGACAGAGCTTTAAGGAAACTGAGGGAGCTGTTCGTTTCGGCGCCCGTTCTGGCGCACCCGGATCCTTCTTTAGCGTTCATAGTAGAGGTGGATGCTTCCGAGGCAGGGATTGGAGCTGTGCTCTCTCAGCGCTCGGGCACCCCCGAAACTCCGCCCCTGTGCTTTTTTCTAAGAAGCTTAGTCGGCGGAGCGTAATTATGATGTGGGGACCGGGAGTTGTTGGCTGTGGTTAAGGCTCTGAAGGTGTGGAGACATTGGCTTGAGGCTAAACACCCTTTTCTCATCTGGACTGACCACCGTAACCTGGAGTACATCCGGGCAGCGAGAGATTGAATCCTCGTCAAGCAAGGTGGGCGTGTTTTTACTCGGTTTGTGTTTACCATTTCATACAGACCAGGTTCCCAGAATAAGAAGGCAGATGCACTGTCCGGTTGTATGATACAGAGGAGCGGCCCATGGATCAAACTCCCATACTCCCGGCTTCCTGTTTTGTGGCACGGTGGTGTGGGAGCTGGGCCTTGGACATTCAGCGGGCGTTACGTGCTGAGCCTGCTCCCCCAAATGTCCGCCGGGCGTATGCGTTCTGACTGTTGTCCGTGACCAGTTGATCTCATGGGTCCATACGTCACCCTCCTCTGGTCATCCGGGGATTGGTCGGGCAGTGCGCTGTCTTACTGGGAAGTACTGGTGGCCTACTTTAGGTAGGGGCGTGAGGTTTTATGTCTCCTCCTGTCAGGTGTGTGCCCAGAGTAAGGCTCCTAGACACCTACCTAGAGGTAGCTAAAACCTTTACCTATTCCACAACGACCATGGTCACATCTATCTGTGGATTTCTTAACGGATCTTCCCCCTTCTCAGGGGAATACCCACGATCCTGAGTCGTTGTGGATCGTTTCTCTAAGTCCTGTCGTCTCCTTCCGATGCCCGGTCTGCCTACAGCCCTACAGACTGCGGAGGCCCTGTTTCACCATGTCTTCCGGCACTATGGGATACCCGAGGATATAGTGTCTGATCGAGGTCCCCAGTTCACGTCGAGAGTCTGGAGGGCTTTTATGGAAAAATTGGGGGTCTCGATTAGCCTTACCTCGGGTTTTCATCCTGAGAGTAATGGGCAGGTGGAGAGAGTCAATCAAGATGTGGGCAGGTTTTTGCGGTCATATTGCCAGGACCGGCCGGGAGAGTGGGCGAGGTTTGTACCCTGGGCAGAAATGGCGCATAATTCACTTCGCCACTCCTCAACTAGCCTCTCCCCTTTTCAGGTGGTGTTGGGTTATCAACTGGTTCTGGCACCATGGCAACAGAGTCAGACCGAAGCTCCTGCGGTTGATGAGTGGTTTAAGCGTGCGGAGGAAACCTGGGAGGCTGTCACAGGTCACCTTCAACAGGCCGTGACGCGTCAAAAAACCAGCGCGGACCGTCACCGCAGTGAGGCCCCGGTGTACGCACCGGGAGATAGGCTCTGGCTCTCAACCCGAAACCTGCCCCTCCGCCTGCCATGCCGGAAGCTGGCTCCGCGGTTTGTGGGGCCATTTAAAGTCCTGAGGAGAGTGAACGAGGTGTGTTACAGGTTACAGCTTCCCCCTGATTATAAAATTAACCCCTCGTTCCATGTGTCCCTCCTCAGGCCGGTGGTGGTTGGTCCGCTCCAGGACTCTGAGGTGAGGGAGGTCCCGGCGTATTCCGTCCGCTGCATCTTAGATTCGAGACGCTGGGTGGGGGGCCGTCAGTACCTTGTGGAGTGGGAGGGGTACGGACCGGAGGAGAGGTGCTGGGTCCCGAAGGAGGATATATTGGATCCGAATATGTTAAGGGAGTTTCATCTTCGCCGGCCGGATCGTCCTGCACCTCGCCCTCCGGGCCGTCCCCGAGGCCGGTGTCGGCGCGCCGCTGGAGTCGGTCCCTCTTCCTGTTCGGGCGGTGTTCGGCGTTCGTCGTCACCGGTTTTCTAACCATCACCGATTCCTTCCTGTGTGTCTTTTTGTGTTGGTTTTGATTGTTCACACCTGTTTTGTATTTTCTCCCAATCCCGCCCCTGTTATAATTTCCTCCTTTTCCCGTCTTCCCTTGTGCGTGATTGTTTTGTCTTTGACTGTGTAGGTTGCTACCAGTTTACTCCGTGCTCTGTGTAGGGCATTTGTTTTGTTTATTCGGTACTCCGGGTTATGAAATCATACCTGTGTGTATTTTGGGGTTTTGGTCTGTATGAGTATATATCATCTAGTGTGCCTGTATGTTCTCTGACGACTACATTAAAATATACTCATTTTTGCATATCTCCTGCGCCTGACTCCTTCCACACACCCCGGACACTTACAATTACAAACCCGACAGGAATAGCCTATAGGAATGCTTTCAATAACTTCTGGGGAATAATATAGAAAATAATACATTAATGCTATTTCAATTCATAAGAATACTATAGAGATAATGCATAATATAATTATAGGTAAAAAATACATACTATAGAGACTCCTATAATCATTCTTTAGTATATACCATAGCATGCTATAGGGATTTATAAAAAACCTACAGTTTCTTATAGGAATCTTATAGGAATGCTATAGTGCTTTTTCATAAGGGCAGATCTGGGGAAGGGTACCAAAACATTTCTGCAGCATTGAAGGTCCCCAAGAACACAGTGGCCTCCATCATTCTTATATGGAAGAAGTTTGGATCCACTAACTCACTAACTCTAGCAATCAGGGGATAAGGGCCTTGGTCTCTGCAGCACAATACAGGTGTGCCAAGCTTGTAGCGTCATACCCAAGAAGACTCAAGGCTGTAATCGCTGCCAAAAGTGTAAAGGGTCTGTAAATGTGATATTTCCATTGTCATTATGGGGTATTGTGTGTAGATTAATGAGGAAAAATACAATTTAATCAATTTTAGAATAACGCTGTAACCTAACAAAATGTGGAAAGAGTCAAGGGCTCTGAATACTTTCCCGAACACACTGTATATCCAATGGAATGTTATGCCACACAGACCTCCTATGGAGAGAATGCTATGCCCTACAGCAGGCCTATAGGGGAAGCCATTTGGATGGAGAGAATCGATGGATATGGAAAACCATGTATATTGATGCAGGGGGGAAATGTTATCTAGACATACTTGGAAGAAAATATAATATTGTGTGCAGTATTACAGAGCCCAAAAATATTATTTCGTCATCTAGATATCAATTCAAAAGGAAGGGATCACTGCCACTACCTCACTCTCCAAAAAATCTGAAAGCCAAAACGTGTTATCTTTTTTAGTTACTTTTATTGTCCTTCAATAGTTGCTGAATTTCCTCTCTACAATCAAAGCTTTGCCCATAGAGGTGTATTCATGAGGTGAATGGACTTTTGAGAGCTGCATACTGTGTGTGGAAGTTTTTCTGTTCATAATCCTTTCTTTCATCACCACACAGGCAGTGAGTAAATGGACAGAACAAATTTCCACCATATTGCTTTTTCTGCTTGTTAATTATTATAGGAGAAGTGAATACATTATTGAAGTGTATTTGGCCAGACAGAGGCATGGTGAGTCACTCTTAGCTTTCACCCCATCTTACAGAGTAGCTCTCTGCTTTGTTTCTCTCTTTCGCTGTCTCTTCTTCCTCTCCTCTCTCTCTTTCTCTGGTAAAACGACTGCATAGGGCAGGCAGTAGATTTGGGTAATACACTTCTTCAGATCAAAAGAGAAGCAAAACAACTTCTGAACAGCTTTTTTGGATGAGAGAGTCTCTATCTCTCTACGTGAGAGATAGTACATTTTTCAAATTAAACTTAGAGGTTCTGGTGGTAAAACAGCCAATAACATCCTCTCTCTCCCCCACTTTCACCTCCTCTTCTCCCCCTTTCCTCCAGCAAATGCAGATCCACATAAACAGCTTTGACTGTATCCAAGCCTGTTATACGATCCTCCATTTTCAGTTGATGTTACTCCATGCTTCCGACGCATTCAAGTGACTACAGAATTGCACCGTGAAGTGTAAAATTGCTTTGGGTACGAAGCAAAGACTGGAGAAAATAGGGCACAGTGTTTGCGTGTGGTCCAATATGTTTTATTCAACCATGTGGCTGTGTGCTTTTGAAATGCGACAGGTTGTGTTTACAAATCTTTGTCAATTTGTTAAGCTTGACGGCAGCATGTCAACATGTTTTTTGGCCTTACTGAATGCACTACTTTTATGGGCTTTGGTTTTGACAGGAATTTGAAGTGACTGATTCACAGAAAAACTACTCCTGACAAAATAAGATGCATATATCTTATGGATGAAGCTTTGGCAGGATAAAGATATTTTTTTTTCTGTTCGGTTTTTCATTCGTTCTCATTAGCTGTAGCATTAGTTCTTTTTCTGATGAGTCATGTTAGCACAAGGAAAATCAACGATTTTAGGACACACTTAGAAATGATTGAAATGTTCATCAAATGTTCCCTAAAGGAATAACAGTCATGCGCAATTTCATGGTTACGGAATTACGCTGAGACTCAGATTGAGGCTAATCGTGTCTCACAGATGCTTTTGTATCAGACCTGGAAAAGGAATTAGATGAAGTACCTTCTATAAACTGCATACACATCTATGCAATACTGGAGTGTCTCTACCTTAGACCAGTAACTAACTATCAAGGAAGTCAAGCCCCAGACCTGTTGATACATCGCTGTAATAGTAACACACTGTCAGATTTCTGCCTAAGTTCTGCATTCTTACCACAAATATGAATAAATCAGCATGAGGTGGCAAAATGGGTGGGGCTTAAAAACTAGTTATTTATTCATGGAATTTAAAACGAGGCAGTTAAAATAACAAAACAAACTATTAATCGTGTTAATACGATGGTTGGATCCTGTGGAGTAATCAATAGCACATACTGAATTTCTGTCAGAATAGCTCTCTAGCCTAGGACCGCCATAAGACAGAGCAAATAGGGAGGAGAGAGGGCGGTATTCAGATTTTTGCTAATAAGTGGCTGGTTAAAATGAATTGGCTTCCCATACAGCCTCTCTGATTGTTGCAACCAGGGGTTGTTGAGGCGACATCCCGTTAGAATAATATATAGCCCAAACCCAAGTGTGTGTGCGTGTGTGTGTGTGTGGGTGCTTGCGTGCCTGAGTGTGTGTCATGTGGTTGAACGGAGACTGTTTATCAGCATTCTCTGTTTCCATGGCACCCAGCAACTTCATGCTTGACGTGGTGTGAGCTATTTGGCAAAATGTGCTTTTGATTTATTCTGGACATTATTGAATTACCGAGTGCATGAATATTCTGTTATGTGGGCCTTTTGTGTCCCTTGGCTAAAATAAAATATACTTTGTATATTGAGATCCCTGAGAATGTACTGTAGCTACTGTTGGTGGAGCATCATGATAGAATGCCTCGTAGCAGAGAGAGGCTGATAAAGAGAGTGAATATTATAGAGAGAATGTTGGAGAACAGAGATATGGAGTGCCTGGTGAGCTCGCTACATTACTGTACTGCGTTAGAATATTTGCACCTGTTTGGCTAATGAATTGGTACTCGGGGATCAGCTGGAAAAAACTATTGCTTTAATACAAGTTCAAACTGTTATGCCCTACACTGTTTCGTAATATGAAGGTGCCTCCTGTAGTTTCTTCAAATAATTACTCAAGGAATACATTCAAATCAATCCAAATACTGCTGAGAAGTATGTGAAACCACAGTCTTAACCACTTTGAATTTTAGACATAACTTAGGAATTTTAAGGTCAAATACCAGTCCAACATCAACCCCTATCCTCACTGCTATCCCTATCCCTAGACCTTAGGTTGAAAAATAGCAAAGGTGAAAAACCCCATGTGGTTAGGTACAGCTGTTACTATATTGTCAATAGTTTACAATCTGCCTAATCCTATCAGCCCCACCAGAAGTGTGAAAAGATATGACGTACGTGTTGATGAGTTGATTTCACACTTGGCAACATGGAGAACTGAATCAAGTGTGGCACAGTGGGTATCCATCCCTCCCTCCAGACTACAGGACTAAAATAGGACAGTGCCAAAGGATTACACTTATCCCTGTCTCTGTTTCTGGCAGACAGATATCTCATCTTCCCCTAAGCTAAGCATGCTACTGCTTTAAACCAGAATAGATAAGACCGTATACATTTCCTCTGACAGCACTGTGAGAAGTCTCACAAACGGGTGTCCCTTTCTTTCTTTGTCCAATGCATGTTTAAATGATCAATTGAGTAGGAACAGTTGAAATTGGTTGGAGTCATTAAAACTCGTTTTTCAACCACTCCACAAATTTATTGTTAACAAACTATAGTTTTGGCAAGTCGGTTAGGACATCTACTTTGTGCAAGACACAAGTAATTTTACGAAAAATTGTTTACGGACAGACCCACTGGGAATGTGATGAAAGAAATAAAAGCTGACATTTTACATTCTTAAAATAAAGTGGTGATCCTAACTGACCTAAGACAAGGAATTTTTGCAATGAATAAATGTCAGGAATTGTGAAAAACAGAGTTTAAATGTATTTGGCTAAGGTGTATGTAAACTTCCGACTTCAACTGTAGGTCTACAGTGATGCACTGAATAGTTTTTTTTGAGAGTCAGAGTGTATTTATAACAACTTTGTTTGAAAAGTTAACAGAAGTCTAGTCACCTCTATTCAATAGAAAGCTTGTCATGTCACAACCTGGCCATAGATAGCCTCTGGGTTTTCTATGGTGGTTTTGGTCAGGACATGACTAGGGGGTTTATTTGGTTTTCTATGTTTTGTATTTCTATGTTTTGGTTTTGTATGGTTCCCAATTAGAGGCAGCTGATTGTTGTTGTGGTCTGCGGCAAAGAGGAGCCCAAGGAAAATACCAATATTCTTTTAGGGGGGGACATGGGGAGAATGGAGGAATATAAAGGAGTTTAAAACTACTTAGGGAGCAGCTCCCGAGGCCCAGAAAATAGGATATGCACATAATTAGTACTATTGGATAGGAAACACTCTGAAGTTTCTAAGAGAGAAGAAGAAGAATTAGGAAGTGGTCACAAGAAGTAAACAGAAGAGGATGCGCGTTCACAGGCTTGCGCGCGCTGTGGTTTTTTCCTTTCCTATCGCCAAGTTTATAATCCGGTTGAAATATTATACTAAATATACATAAAAGTGTTCCTAAGGATACATTATCAATGATGTTTGATTGTTCTTGGACAAGTTTATAGGTATAGAACGAGTTCTCTTCACGGTTCAATGGGCGAGTGGACGCTGTATTTTCTCATCATAACGCACCAACCAAACGGAGATTTATGGATATAATACATGACTTTTTCTAACAAAAGAACCATTGGATTGTCTTCGTTGGACACTTGGGAAGCCCTCAGCAGAAGTTCTTCAAAAGGTAATTGATTTGTTTTCGCTGTGAAATGTGTTTTGTGTGAACCGCGATGGTTTATGAATTTATGGTAATGGAAAAATATTGGAGGTGCTACCCTCAAACAATCAAATGTAGTGCTTTCGCCGTGAAGCCTTTTTGAAATCTGTCAACGATGTGATATTGCCAAGAAGCAGAGCTTTTGATGACTATGCAACACTTGTATATTGATGAATGTTTAATAATTCAACTTTTGGATTTTGAATTTGGCGCCTTGCATTTCACCGGGTAGTGTTGGGAGTGGGGCGCTGCTCCTTAAGAGGTTTTAATTAAGCAAGGTTATCGAAGAGTGGTATTGGCGAGGAATGAGCTGCAGCGCAGGCGCCTAGAGGAGCGTCTGTCCAGCCCGGTACGTCCTGCACCAGCTCTCCTCACTCGCCCTGAAGTGCGTGTCATCAGTCCGGTGAAACCTGTTCCGGCTCCACGCACCAGGCTTCCAGTGCACCTTCCCAGCCCGGTGAGATTTGTGCCGGCTCCACGCACCAGGCCTCCAGTGCGCCTTCCCAGCCAGGTATGTCCAGTGCCAGCTCCCCGCACTCGCCCTGAAGTGCGTGTCATCAGTCCTGTGAAACCTGTGCCGGCTCCACACACCAGGCCTCCAGTGCGCCTCCCCAGCCCGGTACGTCCAGTGCCAGCTCCCTGCACTCGCCCTGAAGAGCGTGTCACCAGTCTGGTGCAACCTGTGCCGGCTCCACGCACAAGGCTTCCAGTGCGGCTTCCCAGCCCGGTAAGATTGAGGCCGGAGATTGAGGCCGGAGTCCGCACATTTGGGGGGGGTACTCTCACGTACTGGCCATAGATAGCCTCTGGGTTTTCTATGGTAGTTTTGGTCAGGACATGACTAGGGTGTTTATTTGGTTTTCTATGGTTAGAGGCAGCTGATTGTCGTTGCCTCTAATTGGGGATCATACTTAGGTTGTTCCTCTTCCCACCTGTTTTGTGGGTTATTGTTTTGTGTTTGTTGTTTGAGTGCCTGTGTGCGCTACACTCTGTTACGGTCAGTTATTTCTTTCTTGTTTGAACGTTTCTCTACGAATTATAAGATGTGGAACATCATGCACGCTGCGCCTTGGTCTACTCATTTCGACGATCGTGACAGTCAACATTCAAAAGGGCTCGATTCATGCATTCAGGCTTACTTCACCTTCTTTAACTTCTCAGGGATAGCGGGCTGCTCCCGACACTACCAGGTAAAATGTAAAGCGCCAAATTCAAAATCCAAAAGTTTAATTATTAAACATCCACCAATATACAAGTGTTCCATACTCATCAAAACCTCTGTTTCTTGGCAATATCACAGCGTTGTCAGATTTCAAAAAGGCTTTACGGCGAAAGCAGCACATTTGATTGTTTGAGGGTAGCACCTCACATATTTTTCCCATAGCCATGAATCGATTAGCCATCATGGCACACACATAACACATTTCACAGCGAAAACAAATCAATTACCTGTTGAATAACTTCTGCTGAGGTCATCCCAAGTGTCCAACGAAGACAATCCATGGTTCTTTTGTTAGAAAAAGTAATGTATTTTATCCATAAATCCTCCATTTGGTTCGCGCGTTATAATCAGAAACGACAGCCTCCACTCCTCCATTTAAACGTGATGCAAACTCGTTCATCTTATGCATATAAACTTGTCCAAGAACAATCAAACAGTTTTAAATGTATCCTTAGGAACACTTTTACGTATATCAACCGGAATATAAACTGATCGATAACGACGGTAAAAAAGACACTCCGCGACTTCTCGGGAGCGCGCGCCGGGTACTGTTGACATAAAAGATACACTTCCTGGTTTGCTCTTATTCTCTGGTCTTATTCATCCAAAATGAAAACTTACACTGTCTCCAGACTGTTGACATCTAAAGGAAGTGATGGGTACTGCATTCATATGCCCTTATATGGTCATTTTCATGAGGGAGGGGTTCCCAAATGAGCAATGTGTCAAAATCACTTTTTCCAGGACAGAAATTCCTTGGGGTTTCGCCTGCTATATGCATTCTGTTTTACTCACAGACAAATGGTTAACAGTTCTGGAAAATTCGGAGTGTTTCCTATCCAATGGTACCAAATATGTGCATATCCTATTTTCTGGGCCTGAATGGGAGGCATTTTACTTTGGGCACGCCAGGCTCTCCAAAACCAACCCCTCAGCTGCCACTCCCTAACAAGTTAACCTCTACAGGCACAGGGGAGGTTTGGAGAGTGCCCAAAGTAAAATGCCTGCCACTCAGGCCCAGAAACTAGGATATGCACATAATTAATACTATTGGATAGGAAACACTCTGGGTCCTATTTTCTCAGTAATATAGGACCCAGATTGCAGTACCTATGGCTTCCACTAGATGTCAACAGTCTTTACACAAGGTTTCATGACTTTATCATGGAACACAACTGAACAGAAGAAGAATTTGTAAGTGGATAGAGCAAGTCACTTTAGTTTTTTGTGTGCGAGACCGTGTGCGCGTTCATCGGTATTTTCCTTTTCTATCGTTTAGGAAATTATCCGTGTGAAATATAATCGTTAATATACATAAAAGTATACCTAAGGATACATTATAAATGATTGATTTGTTTGGGCAAAGTTGATAGATATAATTTGAACACTTTCTCTTCCCTGTACAACGGGCAAGTGGACGGTGGATTTTCTGAACATAACGCACCAACCAAACAGAGATTTATGGATATAAACATTGACTTTTTCTAACAAAAGAAACATGGATTGTCTTGCTTGGACACTTCAGATTGCCCTCAGCAGAAGATCATCAAAAGGTAAGTGATTTATTTTAGCTCTTTTATGTGTTATGTGAGACCCGAGCTGGTTATGATTTTATGCTGATGCAGAAAATATGTGAGGTGCTATCCTCAAACAATCAAATGTTGTTCTTCCACCATAACACCTTTTTGAAATCTTACAACGCTGTGATATTGCCAAGAGTCTAAGCTTTTGAAGACTATGCAACACTTGTATATTGATGAATGTTTTATAATTCAACTTTTGGATGTTGAATTTGGCGCCTTACATTTCCCTGGGTAGCGCTAGCGCCCCAATGATCCTTAAGAGGTTTTAACTGTACATTTACTTCAAACTCGCTAACAAGGTGCTTGGTAGTTGTTTGTCGAAACGGAGCCTAATCAGTTCAGCTCAACATTACCTGCCTGCTGTTCCATGTCAAGTTGTGTAAGGCAAATATCATCCTTCACCTTCAAAGCTCCCTCCATGTACTGTATGCACACACACACTCACACACACGCACACAGTACATAACAGGCGGGCATTGAAAACTCACTCGTTTGATTTGTCATCCCGTCTCAATGCGTATTGATCGGAGATGGGTGGTTTTACACCACACAAATAGAAAGGCAGAGATTGATTTTGTGCCTTGGGCTTGCCAAAGCTGCCTTACATTAGAGACAGCTGAGCCGAGTGGAGTGGAGAGAAGGAGAGAGGAGGCTGGGGCTGGTTGGACTGGAGGAAAATCGTAATAGAAAGAAGGAGATAACATCGGAAATATTCAATATGATTAAAAGAGGAAGCATTGTGTGTGAATCAGATAAAGGGTTTATACTTGGAGGTATTGGCCTCTTCCTGACATCTTGTGCCAGATACACACTTAATACAAATGGTTCTATATAGTGCCAAATAAGGATTATTTTTCTTGTAACCATAGCGGAACCATTTTGGTGCTATCTGGAACTTTTTTTTTAAGGATCTATAAAGAACCATGCTCATAAAGTTCTAAATTGAACCTGCATGGTGCTATAAACCCCCCTATCCACATCAAAGGGACAGCAGTGGAGGAGATGGAAAGTTAAGTTCCAAGAAGTGCACATCACAGACAAACTGAAATTGTCCACTCACACACAGTGTGGAGAAGAAGGTGCAACAGCGCCTCATCAACCTCAATCATGTCGCAACCAAAAAAGTGTTAAACAAATCCAAATATAGTTTATATTTTAGATTCTTCAAAGTAGCCACCCTTTTCTTTGATGACAGCTTTGCACTCTCTTGGCATTCTCTCAACCAGCTTCATGAGGTAGTCACCTGGAATGCATTTCAATTAACAGGTGTATCTTGTTAAAAGTTTTTTTGTGGAATTTATTTCCTTCTTAATGCAGTTGAGCTAATCAGTTGTGTTGTGACAAGGTAGGGGTGGCATGGAGAAGATTGGTAAATTGGTAAAAGACCAAGTCCATATGTGACCGACCGCCTTTGAGTCGGTCTTATGTGGCAAAATTTGAAATTGTGTTTTTTACATTGGATAAAAGCAGAGACACAGAGCTACAAAATGGTATAATATACACTGCATTTAAAGAAACAAATGGGAAAGTAATTCTTCTTTGAAAATGTATAAACTTGTAACCTCACTTATGAGAAAATGGCCTTTGAATATTCTGGTACCTACTGGAGAGCTGTTCTTTGTCTACATCCATTCAGCGTCGCTCACACCCTCCTAATCTTTTGCCCCACCATTTTACCCGCCCTATCTGAGCTGGTTACGCTGTTTTAATGTTATCCAGCATGTTGTTGACTGTAACTGTGCGGCTAGCAACAATTTAATTACCATTTTTTGCTGACATTTACTGACACCGGCCATATTCAATGGGTGTTGAACATTTGTAAATTCATCAGTTATTCTGCTCTCTGGCACACTCAGACGAGAGTGCTCTGAAATTGTAGTAGATGGCCAGACTGAGTTTATGAACGCACCCAAAATGGTTACAAGCTAGGTAAACAATGAACCATAATCACAACTCATGACGTTACTACCCAACCAACCAGGTTCAAAGTTAGCTAGCTAACATTAGGCTATAACTAGCAGAGCCTGACAGCTAATGTTAGCTAGCTAGCTAACAGTACACTTGAACTTGAAATGAACTCGACTTTCTGTCAAAATTAGAAACATGTAATATCTGATAATGTAGCTAGCTAGACTATCTTACCTGTGCTATGCAATCGGCGTAGATAGCCAGAGTGAATTTACCAGCTACGTCTATAAACAGTTTTCGCAGTGACATTCTATAGAAATGTATACTTGCAAAATTGAATCTTTTGTTAAGACATATAGCAAGTTAGCTACCTAGCTAAACAATGAACCATAATCTCAATTCACAACATTACTACCCTGCATGAATCTGCAGGTAGCTAACCATCCAGGTTCAATGTTAGCTAGCTAACATTTTGCTAAAACTAGCAAAGCAAATGGCTCTGAGATACGAATAAGATAATTCACGTAACGTTAGCTAGTGAGTCAACCAGCTAATGGTAGCTAGCAAACAGTACACTTTAACTTGAAATAAAAATTTGAAATGTGTAATATCTGAAAATGTAGCTAGCTAGACTATCTTACCCGTTTACATCATGGGTGGACACATCTCCCTGTTACAGATGCCATGGTTTCCCTTAGTTTGAAGATGTAGTCTAGAGACAGGTGGTTTCTCAATCTATTTAGCTATCATACTCTGATTTCATAACTCGGTCCTCCAGAAAGTGGAGAGCAACACTTAAGCAGTTTTAATACGCAATCCATTTACAAAAAAAGCCACGTTAGACAGGATTACCTACACATACCGACCAGCTCAAATAGACAGAAGCATGCTAAATGGCAGACCAATCCAAACTCATCTCTCAGCATGTCCAGCCCTCTCATTATCTCAGTCAATCATGGCTAGCGGGACAGTTGCTGTCTTTTTCTGTGGCTAAACCAACTAGGCTCATCATTTAACAATTGTATTCGTATTTAAAGATGGAATACAAGTTTGTTATTACAAAGAACCATTGAGCAATCCGGGCAGTGTCAGAGGAAGGCTCTAGGAGGTTGTCGAGGACTCCAGCCATCCCAGTCATGGACTGTTCTCTCTGCTACTGCACTGCAAGCGGTACCGGAGTGCCAAGTCTAGGTCCAAGGGGCTTCTAAACAGCTTCAACCCCCAAGCCATAAGACTCCTGAACATCAAATGGCTACCCAGATAATTTGCGTTGCCCCCCCCCTTCTACACCGCTGCTACTCTCTGTTATCTTCAATGCATAGTCACTTTAATAACTCTACCTACATGTACATATTACCTCAATTACCTCGACCAACCAGTGCCCCCGCACATTGACTCTGTACCAGTACCCCACTGTATATAGTCTCGCTATTGTTATTTTACTGTCCAGTCACAAAAACCATCAAGCGCTATGATGAAACTGGCTCTCACGAGGACCGCCACAGGAAATGAAGACCCAGAGATTGCAGCCCAAATAAATGCTTCACAGAGTTCAAGTAACAGACACATCTCAACATCAGCTGTTCAGAGGAGACTGGGTGAATCAGGCATTCACGGTCAAATTGCTGCTGAAAAAAAATACTACTAAAGGACAGCAATAAGAAGAAGAGTCTTGGTTGGGCCAAGAAATCTGTCCCTTTGTCTGATGAGTCCAAATGTGAGTTTTTTGGTTCTAACCGTTGTGTCTTTGTAAGATGCAGAGTAGGTGAACGGATGATCTCTGCATGTGTGGTTCCCACTGTGAAGCATGAAGGAAGAGGTGTGATGGTGTGTGGGGTGCTTGCTGGTGACAATGTCACTGATTTATTTAGAATTCAAGGCACACTTAACCAGCATGGCTTCCACAGCATTCTGCAGCTATACGCCATCCCATCTGGTTTGCACTTAGTGTGACTATCATTTGATTTTCATCAGAACAATGACCCAAAATACACCTCCAGGCTGTGTAAGGGCTATTTGACCAAGAAGGAGAGTGATGGTGCTTTATCAGATGACCTGGCTTCAAAATCACCCAACCTCAACCCAATTGAGATGGTTTGGGATGAGTTGGACCGCAGAGTGAAGGAGAAGCAGCCAACAAGTGCTCAGCATATGTGGGAACTCCTTCAACACTGTTGGAAAAGCATTCCCCATGAAGCTGGTTATGAGAATGCCAAGAGTGTGCAAAGCTGTCATCAAGGCAAAGGGTGGCCACTTTGAAGAATCTAAAATACATTTAGATTTCTTTAACACTTTTTTGGTTACTACATGATTCCATGAGTGTTATTTCATAGTTTTGATGCCTTCCGTATTATTCTACAATGTATAAAATATTAATAACAAAGAAAAACCCTTGAATGAAAATGTTTCTATAAACTTTTGACTGGTTCTGTATAAAATATAATAGCATAGTACAACACATTAGATCAACTGGAATTACACTCCCAGTCAAAGTTGCACAAAAAGATCAGTGAGCAAACCACGCCCTAAAATATTCTAATGAGCCGCTAACTCTACATTTTAATTATCACTAAAAGAGAACCATTATTCCCTTCCCAAAGAACCCTTGAGGAGCCCTCATTTTTTTGTGCAGATGTTAAATCAATATGTTTTATTAAAGAAGCTCTGTTCTACCTAGTGCTCAAATCTCCAGTAGCAATCTGAGTGGTTTTCAGAATGCTTCTCAGATATAAGTGCAAATAATGTAATTTGGTAACTAATATGGCCACATCTAAAACTACTTAATAATATTTAATGAGGTGGGTACTTACATTTGTTCTATTTCACATGTACAAGTGTGTATTATGTGTGAATTGGAAATGAGTTTTTTGCATTTAGCACTCCCGCTGAGACACCCTGAGAGAGTGAGGTCATGGCCAGGGATCAGTCATTATTGACAGTGACCCTTGCGTAATTAGGGTTAAAATGTTGCTTTACATTTCACCGGGTAGCTCCCTAAGTAGTTAAGTGCCTTGCTCAAGGGCAAGTCAACAGATTTTTCATCAAGTCAGCTCTGGGATTCGAACCAGCAACCCAACACTCCCAAATGCTAGGCTACCAGCCATCCCATACAGTGCCTAGTGAAAGTCTTCCCATACATTGCAGTCATTACATCTAAAAAAAAAGATTCCATTGGATTTTTTTCCATACAGAGAAAGTTCCCCCATATTTTTTTATGAATAACCTTTCCTGCAGTCAAATTACCAAATCTGTCAGGCTACATGTGTGTAGCTGGTGCGTGAGAGTCAGGCGCAGGAGAGCGAAATGAAACCACTTTACTGTGGCACAGTACAAACTGAACGCAAAATAACATTACACTAACAAATGCCTACAGGGAAAAGTGCGGCAGCACAAAGTACAAAATTACCAGTCTGGCGCAAACCAGCCGGAAATGTGCCACTGACAAATAAACAATCACGCACACAGACATGGGGAAAACCAGAGGGTTAAATATATGACAAGTAATGAGGGAATGACAACCAGGTGTGTGGGGAAACAAGACAAAACAAATGGAAAATGAAAAGTGGATCAGTGATGGCTAGAAGGTCGGTGACGTCGACCGACGAACACCACCCGAACAAGGAGAGGCACCGACTTTGGCGGAAGTCGTGACAAAATCACCCTCTTGTGGGCTCAAGGGTGGAATGTTATTCATACCAGTATTTCATAATTTAAAATGAATGTTTATTAATTAACAATAAAAATCTGGTGTTTCTATTTCAGTCTTCTGTGATGTACAGTTGAAGTTGGAAGTTTACATACACTTCTTGGAGAATAAAAAAAAGTGTAATAATGGGATGCACACTCAAAATGTAATACATTTCAACTCTCTTTCTGACATGGTACAGGCGTCTTCTTTTTTTATGCCCATAACCATGTTTGTGAGGTGTATACTTTTGTTTCCAAGTAGATTTGTTTAAGACTACCAAGTAATACTCTTTGTGACCCTGATTTAGCCCACTGCAAACAAAGATATCTTGATTGTATGTCTACACACTCCATAGTTAGTACTTGGTGGAAGCACCTTTGGCAACCATCTTTGGCAGACACCGCTGTGAATAATTTTAATAATATTATACCAACTTTACACAACTCCTATGGCAACATATACCAAGTTGTGACAAAGAAAAAACATTGCTCAAGCTCAGTGAATTTGGTTGAAAATCGTTAATTGACAGCTATATTCAACCCCCTGATTTTCAAGCAGATTTAAGTCAGAACTGAGACTGGACTATTCAGGAACACTCAATAGTGGCAGCGTCATATTATCGGTATGCTTGTCACAGGCATGGACTGGGGAATAGTCAGGATCAAAATAAATATGGAAGGAGCAAAGCCCGGATAAAAAGTTTGAGAAAATCCCACTGTAGTCTTCTGAAGACCTTACCCTGGGATTGACTTTTATTTCTCAGCGGGACAATTGCACAAATGTTCATGCCAAAATCACACCAAAATGGCTTTCCAATATGTTTCAAGTGTTCCTAATTGTCCAGTCTCAGCCCTGACTTATATCTACTTGAAAATCAGAGACAACGTTTGAATATTGCTGTTCATCAATGATTTCCAATATAATTTACTGAGCTTCAGCAATTTTGACAAAAAAACTATGCAAAGTTAGTAGAATATTATTAAAAAGTATTCACAGCTCTATTGGCTGTCAAGGGTGCTTCCACTGTTGAAATCTAACTTGAAATATACTTATGAATGTTACCATACTGGAACTGATTACTTTACATGTATAAGAAATACATATGTTGGGTGTCAATGAATGGTGAATAGGAACTTTGTGCATGGACAGTTACTGAGTGAGACAAGGGGAAGTGCTGAAAGTTAATATTCTGTTCAAACATGTCATTGCTGAATATTAATATTCCTAAGGAAGAAGGCAAAGATCCACAGTCTAGTTTTAGTTCCTGAAAAGGAACTAGGACGATGAGGGATGTGGAACTCAACTTGAGATGAGGTCAATAGCTGAAGAGAGAAGGCACTGCTGGGAGGGGAGCCGCAGGGGCCAACCCATAAGACAATCTGACTACAGTCCTCTCACACGGGCACACTTTCACACCTAAGAGGGTCCTAGACTTAGGCAACTGTAAATACAGTACACTACATTACCAAAAGTATGTGGACACCTGCTTGTCGAACATCTCCTTCCAAAATCATGGGCATTAATATGGAGTTGGTATGCCCCTTTGCTGCTATAACAGCCTCCACTCTTCTAGGAAGGCTTTCCACTAGATGCTGGAACATTGATGAGGGGACTTACTTCCATTTAGTCACAAGAGCATTATTGAGGTGGGGCACTGATGTTGGGCGATTAGGCCTGGCTTGCAGTCGGCGTTCCAATTCATCCCAAAGTTGTTCGATGGGGTTGAGGTCAGGGTTCTGTGCAGGCCAGTCAAGTTCTTCCACATCGATCTCGACAAACCATTTCTGTATGGACCTCGCTTTGTGCACGGGGGCTTTGACATGCTGAACAGGAAAAGGCCTTCCCCAAACTGTTGCCACAAAGTTGAAAGCACAGAATCGTCTAGAATGTCATTTCATGCTGTAGCATTAAGGGACCTAGCCCGAAACATGAAAGACAGCCCCAGACCATTATTACTCCCCCACCAAACTTTACAGTTGGCACCATGCATTCGGCCAGGTAGCATTCTCCTGGCATCCGCCAAACCCAGCTTCATAAGTCGGACTGCCAGATGGTGAAGCGTGATTCATCACTCCAGAGAAAATATTTATACTGCTCCAGAGTCCAGTGGCAGCAAGCTTTACACCACTCCAGGCACTTGGTGTGCGCATGCTGATCTTAGGCTTGTGTGCGGCTGCTCGGCCATAGAAACCCATTTCATGAAGCTCCAGAAGAACAGTTTTTGTGATGACGTTGCTTCCAGATGGAGTTTGTAACTCGGTAGTGAGTGTTGCAACTGAAGACAGGCGGTTTTTATGCGCTATGCACTTCAGTACTTGGCGGTCCCGTTCTGTGAGCTTGTGTGGCATACCACTTCGCAGCTGAGCAGTTCTTGCTCCTAGATGTTTTCACTTCACAATAACAGCACTTACAGTTGACCGGGCAGCTTCAGCAGGGCAGAAATTTGACGACCTGACTTGTTGGAAAGGTGACATCCTACATTTTGACTGTGCCACGTTGAAAGTCACTGAACTCTTCAGTAAGGCCATTCTACTGTCAATGTTTGTCTATGGAGATTGCATGGCGGTGTTCTCAATTTTATACATCTGGCAGCAATGGGTGTGGCTGAAATAGCCGAATCCAGTAATTTGAAAGGGTGTCCATATACTTTTGTATATATGGTGTATATGCTTGTATTTGTATTTGATATTTATTATGGATCCTCATTAGATGCTGCAAAAGCAGCAGCTACTCTTCCTGGGGTCCGGAAAAATTAAGGAACTTATACAATTTAAAAAAACATTACAATACATTCATAACACATTTCACAACACACTTCACAACACACTAAGTATGTGCCCTCAGTGCCCTTCTCCACTAACACATATCTACAACACAAAATCTGTGCCTATGTTTGTGTTGCTTCACATGTTTTTTAAATCTGATTGTACTGCTTGCATCAGTTATCTAATGTGGAATAGAGTTCCATCTGGTCATGGCTCTATGTAGTACTGTGCGCCTCCAATAGTCGGTTCTGGACTGTGAAGAGACTTCTGGTGGCATGTCTTGTGGGGTATGTATGGGTGTCTGATCTGTGTCCTAGTCATTTAACTGCCCTGCTGATCCTACAGTTATTGTATGCAGTAATTGTGCCTATGAACCAGATGTATGCTTTTAGCACTGAGGCGGTGTGCCCTAGTAGGAAGTCCACTGTGTGCAGCTCACCCTGGACTAACATAAATATCTACTTCTGCTAAGCTTCCCACTAGAGCAATGAAAACAAGCAAGCATTCAAGAAAGGTGTTCAGAATAGCCCATGTTAACATATGTAACTTAAGAAACAAGGTTCACTTGCTAGTAAGAAATTACATTCATATTCTATTCTTTGATACAGTGGTAGCAGTACAAGGTTATAGCATTTACAGAAAAGACAGAAATGCCAGTGGAGGTGTTGCTGTTTATATTCAGAACCACATTTATGTAAATGTTATAGAGGATCTCATGTTACATACTGTTGAAGTAATATGGCTACAGGTTCCACTGTGTCACCTAAAGCCCATTCTTATGGGAAGCTGCTATAGACCACAAAGTGCTAACAGTCAGTATCTGGATAACATGTGTGAAATGCTTGATAATGTATGTCATATCAACAGAGAGGTATATTTTCTGGATGATTTAAATATTGACTGACTTTCATCAAGCTGCCCACTCAAGAAAAAACTTCAAAGTGTAACCAGTGCCTTCAACCTGGTACAGGTTATCAGGCAACCATCATGGGTAGTTACAAACAGCACAGGAATCAAATCATCAACATGTATTGATCACATCTTTACTAATGCTCTGGAAATGTGCTTGAAAGCAGTATCCAGACCATCGGATGTATTGATCAGGATATAAACTCAGCAAAAAAAGAAATGTCCTCTCACTGTCAACTGCGTTTATTTTCAGCAAACTTAACATGTGTAAATATTTGTATGAACTTAGTAACAAGATTCAACAACTGAGACATAAACTGAACAAGTTCCACAGACATGTAACTAACATACATGGAATAAAGTGTCCCTGAACAAAGGGGGGTCAAAATCAAAAGTAAGTCAGTATCTGGTGTGGCCACCAGCTGCATTAAGTACTGCACTGCATTTCCTCCTCATGGACTGCACCAGATTTGCCAGTTCTTCCTGTGAGATGTTACCCCACACTTCCACCAAGGCACCTGCAAGTTCCCAGACATGTCTGGGGGGAATGGCTCTATCCCTCACCCTCCAATTCAATAGGTCCCAGTTGTAGTTAATGGGATTGAGTTCTGTGCTCTTCGCTGGCCATGGCAGAACACTGACATTCCTGTCTTTCAGGAAATCATACACAGAATGAGCAGTATGGCTGGTGGCATTGCTGGAGGGTCAGGTCAGGATGAGCCTGCAGGAAGGGTACCACATGAGGGAGGATGATGTCTTCCCTGTAACGCACAGCGTTGAGTTTGCCTGCAATGACAACAAGCTCAGTCCGATGATGCTGTGACACACCGCCCCAGACCATGACGGACCCTCCACCTCCATATCGATCCCGCTTCAGAGTACAGGCCTCGGTGTAATGCTCATTCCTTCGATGAACTCGAATCCGACCATAACCCCTGGTGAGACAAAACCGCGACTCGTCAGTGAAGAGCACTTTTGCCAGTCCTGTCTGGTCCAGCGACGGTGGGTTTGTGCCCATAGGCGACATTGTTGCCGGTGATGTCTGGTGAGGACTTGCCTTACAACAGGCCTACAAGCCCTCAGTCCAGCCTCTCTCAGCCTATTGCGGACAGTCTGAACACTGATGGAGGGATTGTGCGTTCCTGGTGTAACTCGGGCAGTTGTTGCCATCCTGTGCCTGTCCCGCAGGTGTGATGTTCGGATGTACCGATCCTGAGCCACTGCGAGGACGATCAGCTGTCCATCCTGTCTCCCTGTAGCACGGTCTTAGGCGTCTCACAGTACGGACATTGCAATTTATTATTTAGTAGCCATATCTAGGAAAACCCACGTTCTAAAGGCTGGGCCTAATATAGTGTATAACAGGTCATACCATAAGTTTTGTAGTGATTTCTGTGTTTTTGATGTAAAGAATATTTGTCGGTCCATGGTGTGTAATGTGCACTTGACACATTTATGAAATTGCTTATCCCAGTTACTAATAAGCATGCACCCATTAAGAAAATTATTGTAAAAACTGTTAAATCCCTGTGGATTGATGAGGAATTTAAAAATTGTGTGGTTGAGAGGGAGGCAAAAGTCTGGCTGCACAAACGATTGGCAAACGTACTGCAAATTGAGAAATCATGTGACTAAACTACACTATGAAACAAATAGAAATGACACAAAGAATGATAGTAAAAAGCCTTGGAGCAACTTCAATAAAATGAAAAAAGGCAAACATCTCCATCATTCATTGAATCAGATGGCTCATTTATCACAAAACCCACTGATATTGCCTTCTACTTGAATGATTTTTTCATGGGCAAGATTAGCAAACATAGGCATGACATGCCAGCAATAAATGCTGACACTACACATCCAAATTATGAAAGACAAGAATAGTAATTTTGAATTCCGTAAAGTGAGTGTAGAAGAGATGAAAAAAGTATTGTTGTCTATCAACAATGGCAAGCCACCGGAGTCTGACAACTTGGATAGAAAATGACTGAAGATAATAGCGGATGATATTGCCACTCCTATTTGCCATATCTTCAATTTAAGCCTATAGTACTAGAAAGTGTCTTCACTCAGGCCTGGAGGGAATCAAAAGTCATTCTGCTTCCTAAGAATAGTAAAGCCCACTTTACTGGCTCAAATAGCCGACCAATCAGCCAGTTTCCAATCCTTATTAAAGTTTTGGAAAAATATGTGTTTGACCAGATTCAAGGCTATTTTACAGTAAACAAATTGACAATAGACTTTCAGCACATTTATAGGGAAGGACATTCAACAAGCACAGCACCTACACAAATGATTGATTGTCAGAGAAATTGATGATAAAAAGATTGTGGTCACTGGCTTTGAGTAATTCTAGTGTGTCTATGTATGCGGATGACTCAACACTATACACGTCAGCTACTACAGCGACTGAAATGACATAAGAGCTGCAGTTGGTTTCAGAATGGGTGGCAAGGAATAGCTTAGTCCTAAATATTTCAAAAACTAAAAGCATTGTATTTGAGACAAATCATTCACTAAAACCTAAACCTCAACGAAATCTTGTAATAAATAATGTGGAAATTGAGCAAGTTGAGATGACTGAACTGCTTGGAGTAACCCTGGGTTGTAAACTGTCATGATGAAAACATATTGATACAACAGTAGCTAAGATGGGGAGAAGTCTGTCCATAATAATGCGCTACTCTACCTTCTTAATAGGGCTATTAACAAGGCAGGTCCTACAGGCTCTAGTTTTTTCGCACCTGGACTACTGTTCAGTCATGTGGTCAGGTGACACAAAGAGGGACTTTTGCAATTGGCTCAGAACAGGGCAGCACGGCTGGCCCTTGGATGTACACAGAGAGCAATCATTAATAAAATGCATGTCAATCTCTCCTGGCTCAAAGTGGAGGAGAGATTGACTTCATCACTACTTGTATTTGTGAGAGGTACTGACATGTTGAAAGCGCAGAGCTGTCTGTTTAACTTCTTAGGGAGCGGCTGCATAAGTGATGGTTTTGGAGAGTCTGGCGTGCCCAAAGTAAAATGCATGCCACTCAGGCCCAGAAAATAGGATATGCACATAATTAGTACTATTGGATAGGAAACACTCTGATAATGTATGTGAGTATAACAGAAGTGATATAGCAGGCGAAAAGCAGAGGAAAATCCATACGGATTTGCAGTTTTTTTTGTAAATGAGCATCTTCTCCATTGTGCCTATTGCATACAACTTTATGTAGGACTGAGACTGCAGTACCTATGGCTTCCACTAGATATCAACAGTCTATATACAAAGTCTGGGAATTCTAGGAGTGACCAGAACAGATAGGAACAGGAAATTGTCAGGCGACCACTTTTGTAAACAAGGTTTGACACGCGCGAGAGATTGTGAATGCGCACCACTTTATTTTTCTTTCCTATCATTCACGTTATCGTCCGGTTGAAATATTACAGCAAATATACCCAAAAGGATACATTAAAAATGATGTTTGATCTGTTTGTAGAAAGTGTATAGGTATAATTTGAACGTGTTCTCTTCACGGTTCAATGGGCGACTCAGCGATGGATTTTATGATCATAACGCGCCAACCAAACTGAGATTTATGGATATAATAAATGACTTTTTCTAACAAAAAGAAGCATGGATTGTCTTCGTTGGACACTTGGGAAGCCCTCAGCAGAAGTTCATCAAAGGTAAGCGATTTTATATTAGCGATTTTATGCATTTTGTGAGACCCGTGTTGGGTTATGGATTTATGCTAATGCATAAATATTAGAGGTGCTACTCTCAAACAATCAAATGTTGTGCTTTCGCCATGAAGCCTTTTTGAAATCTGACAACGCTGTGATATTGCCAAGAATCAGAGCTTTTGAATTTGGCGCCTCACATTTCACTGTGTAGTGTCGGGAGTGGGGCCCCACCACTCCGTAAGTAGTTAAAGGGACATACATTAGGATACTTACATTGTGTCTACCAATGCCCCTTGTATAATGTACATTTGCTAAAGCATTATGATGACTCAGCGACACAATGTAGGGATTAACTGAGCTGGGCATGGGTCATTGATAAGTCATTGTCTCAAAGCAGACTTATAATGCTGTGAAAGGATCCATGAACCCAAATGAGTGGATCACATCCTCCTTATAAAACCTTTTGGAAACAAAACACGTATCAACATTTTCAACAAAAGTTACACCCATTGAGCTGCAATAATTACGTAACCAGTTGTGAAGAGAAATAATCCTGCTAAAGTGTTCAATGCAACGATTGTAACGATGTGCGCTGAGATTCGGAAAGCAAGTTCAGGGAGTGAGTGTTTTAATAAATAAACACAACATAAGACAAAACAAGGAAACACGAACAACGCACATACATGAAACTGAAAAAGAAACAATGACGCCAGGGGAAGGAACCAAATAGAGTGACATATATGGGGAAGGTAATCAGGGAGGTGATGGAGTCTGATGACGTGCAGGTGCGCGTAACGACGGTGACAGGTGTGCGCTATAACGAGTAGCCTGGTGACCTAGAGGCCAGATAGGGAGCACACGTGCCAACAATTCATAGAGGGCACAGGGCCAGATATGTTTTTTTTAAATTAGTGTCTAGCAGAGAGTCAATTAGCTCTTTCAACTGTTCAGAGCTGCCGTTCATAATGTCATTAAAACCCACATGGTCTACGATAGGACATGGACATCGATTCTGGCGTAGTACATTCGGGAGCAGCTTAGTAATGTCATTTACTCAAGCTCTGAGATAGGACATTTTTGTTGCACAAGGAACATTCACATGTCTTACCATGGAGCTGCCCAATGTCACCGCTGGCGAGAAGGACAAGGAAATCCGCCCACTCCCATGCTTCACAGGATTCTGAGAACCTTTTAAGAATGGGCGAGAGGCAGGATAACTTTAGCCCGTAGCTCCCTGCGTCTGGTGCAGGCCTCCGACAGAGAAGCCCCGCTCGATCCAGAGCAGGGACCGAAGGTTGCCGACGTCGACTTCAAAATCATAGGGGTAGGAGTAGGCATAGCGGCCTTAAACACAGGTACCCCCAGCGACAAAGGTGCAGGAAGATCAGGCTCCAGGGTGGCGATACTATTCGTTGTTTGTATCCGCTCCGGGCCTCTCGCTGGGAGTAGAGACTGCTTTGCGGGAGGCCGCTGTCTTTGGCTTCCACGTCTCGTGACATGCGACCATCATTGATTGCTATGCTCCTCTTGCTGTGCTCCTTCAACTCCTCTATCAGATGGGGGAGGAGAGTCAGGAGACGGCTCCCCTGGCGAACGAACTCCGGGCAACACCAGCCAGTCGGATAATGACAAACGACAAGGCGGAGATGCAGCCAACAAGTGCAAACGCATTCCAGCCATCTGTGTAGAAAAGGTAAACATTCCACCCCAATTTCTTACATAGGGTGGTGACCTGCGTGATCAAGGAAGCCAACTCAAGCCTATAATCCTTGGCAAGCAAACAATTGCTGCATTGGAACTCTGAGTGATCCAGTTTGTCCCGAAACAAAGTGTAATCTCCTATAGCGCTGGAACCGTTAATTTACTTCTCCAGACAAAGAGGGCTCCATTGGAAAACTCATCTAGGACTAACTTTGTTAGCTTGATGGCTAGCAGCTTAGCTAGGTTAGCGGCTCTTTCAAGCAGATTTTAACCTGTCAGTTAAACGGGATTCCGGGACAAGAAATAGCTATTAAAAACCAACCGTGTCCGGAATCCATAAAAAAAAAGTTATGTATTTATATTTAACAAAGACTGGTTATGTTTTAGTTAAAAATAACAAACCGAGTGTTTCCAGCATACAGTGTTCAGCTGCGCACTGATCATGGCTTGTGTCTGCAGCTAAAGCACCCAATGGGTTTTAGAAACTTGGTTTGAGCTTCTTGTAGTCGTCCATAATTTTTTTTTTGTTTTTACACTACCAAGTAAAAAAACTCTGGGATGTGAAGTCATGCACAATCAATATATCTTCATTTAAAAAACAAATATTAATTTGGAAGATTTTCTACAATTTGTCTTTAACTTTCAAAACCGGTCGGGAAGAAAATCGAATGTAATCCCTTTTTAGATTAAATTTTAAAGCAGCTACATGTGAAGACTGTGCAAAGGGTGTGTAGACTTTCACTAGTGAATGTATAATTTATATTGGACCTATATATTTTTATTTTTCTGTGCCACAAGTTGATTTTGACAAACAAAAAAAATCTGTGCCGCCCTCCTTTGAATACCAAAATCACGATGTGGCCCTCAAGCCAAAAATGTTTGCCCATCCCTGTTCTATTTATCGAATCAGAGTTTTTGATAAGATAATCATTAGTTATTGCCTACTGATTTAACCCTCTTGGCAAAACTGCCTTGTTCTGGTTCATGCTGAAGGAAGCTTTTAGTGTGTGAAAGGAGATGATTGTATTCTTCATTGATTTAAAACCATAACAGTCTAAGATAGTGTCTGCTTATCGTTCAAATCACTCTTAATTATTTTGTGCTCCCTCATGTGTTAGCTACAATGCAATCTATACTGTAAGTCAATTTATATTATTTTGACATTTTCTATCCCCATTCACTCCAGAATAAAATTGTTTGATCAATCCCCTGAATCCTTTCTGTATGTCTTTCCAGGCGGTCTTACAAACCAAAGATATAGTCATGTCATTGAAGAGAGAGGACCATAATATTACATAATCATATCATGAAACAATTTGCTTACATTTTTATCTTCCTCTATTTATCTTCCTTATGCTCTCCCTGTCTCTCTTTCGCTCTAGTTGACTAGTCTTGATCAGTAAAACTACACAAACTCATGGGAGGGATACAGATATAAATGTGCTTGACATTTTTTCAGCTATCGATTACGGAAGCTAAGAACAGGCAGGATGGAGAGTGAGTTGTGGTGAGAGGTCTACAGTGGTGCTGTGTGAAAGGGCAAGGTGAGTGCCTCTCAAGAGACAGGATATGATGTCAGAGTGCTTTTACAGGCACAGGATACTATGCCAGGGTGCCACCAGAGTGTGATGGTGTTCCAACTAGCGTGTCAGAGATAGGGTGAAACGAAATGTAATGCAGCAACGGAGATGATGAAAGATCTTGGCCCTTCTGTACAGGCCTCAAACAGTATGCCTGATGCATTCACCGCTGCTATCACACAGTCAGGGAAAATGACCACGAACACAATGCAAATTATCACTAACTCTAGAATACTTTATAGTAATCAGACTGTTTCGCTTGAGGGGAAAGAGAACATTTTTTTTCGAGACAATTGAAGCTGGGTTTGGGTTCAAACAATTACTCCATTGTAGCAGTTCTGAACACCTTTAAGCCAGATCCACCCTGACTTGCTCAGTCTTATCAGCGAGTGCAGATGCCGGTTCTCCCCCATTTGTATCTGAGCTGCTATTTTTTTAAATATTTTATCTCAGCTCCATTTTTAGGGACATCTTTTATCGGGGTGGTTACCAGACTAATTGAGTCTTGGAGCAACATGTTAGCAGTATTTACAGTCATTATCTGCTCTGCTTGACATCTGATACCAAGGCAGCCAAGCTAGTCTTAAACAGGCCTGTTTATTTTATTATACACCAGCAGCAGAGAAAACACACATTATCCTCTGCCTTTTCTTTTCATATCTCTATCTTACCGACTCCAATATGGATATGTGTGGCAATTTCACTTAAGACGATGTAGGGTTTTGATGTGGCTTAATTGAAGCCATTGTATGGAATTTCATAATTACTAGAATGGCCAAGATGGTCATTCTGATCATTGATATTTAAATTGTGTAAATATTTTATAATAAATAACAAATTGCTAAATGAATGCATTTATGTTAAAATAGGTCATAAGAAACCTCAGGACACCAAATTTAAATCAGACAGAAAATGTATTGAATGATCCAGAAGCGCATAGGCTGTAAACACTAAAATAAGTGTTTTCTGACTGTAAGACAACAGTTGCCTGCCCAGCTACTGGCCCATCCAAACTACACTTAAACTAATTTCACACAAGAGATGTGGCCTAAACACAAGTTTAAACTGACAATAGTTTGATGTGTGAGAAAATGATCAACTGTCAAATAGAGAATGAAGAGACTAATGACCAGTGCAGGGTATTTGACAAAGAAAGGAACAGAGCTTTGCAAATATCACTTATTCCATATCATTCTACAGAGGTCCATGTTGACCAGATGTTTTGATTGCTATACCCTATCAGAAAGAGCAGATTCCAAGGTCTCTAATAAGTATGTTTCATTAGTCTACTCTAGGCCTACTTGGAGTAGGCTACACACAGAGTGTGCATAATGTATAATGGCAAGACCAAGACGAATGGCACTTATATTCATTATAATGCCATTATTGCCTTTGTGCTGATTTTCACTATTCCCAAGCATGCTTGGTGCTTATACTAGACTTTGTTCATTGTGGGTTGGGTATTTTTATTTGTTTTGTAATTATAAAAATTTACTTTTACTGTGTTCCAACACACATGATTTTTGTTTCATAATTGTAACAAAAGGCACACAATTTATTTTACGACACTGGGCCAATATTGGCGCCGCCCTATGGGACTCCCAATCACAGCCGGATGTGATACAGCCTGGATTCAAACCAGGGACTGTAGTGACGCCTCCTGCACAGATGCAGTGCCTTAGACCGCTGCGCCACCCGGAGCCCATATATGAATGTTATCGGATGTTAGTTAGCAAGATATTGATTTCATTCACTTAATTCCTAACGAGTGGTATACTAACCCGGAAATGTGGACTCAATAGTAAGCTTTTGATGAAAGGAAAAATGATTTGGAACATAATTATTTAGTTTGTTACTGTAGGCAAAGCCACTAAAAATACAGCATTTGAAGTGTAAAATAAATTGTGTGCCTTTGTTACAAATTGTATGCCTTTGCTGCAGCTGGCTAAAATCAGTGCAGCACGACTTTCCCTTAATGCACATACAGAAAAAACATCAACAACATGTATGCCAGTCTTTCCTGATTGAGGGTTGACGAAAGATGAAATGCTTCTCTTGTAGTTTTACTGTAATGAAAATAGTAACGGACTCTCTCCTACAGTGGGGCAAAAAAGTATTTAGTCAGCCACCAATTGTGCAAGTTCTCCAACTTAAAAAGATGAGAGAGGCCTGTAATTTTCATCATAGGTACACTTCAACTATGACAGACGAAATGAGAAAAAGAAATCCAGAAAATCACATTGTAGGATTTTTTATTTATTTATTTGCAAATTATGGTGGAAAATAAGTATTTGGTCAATAACAAAAGTTTATCTCAATACTTTGTTATATACCCTTTGTTGGCAATGACAGAGGTCAAACGTTTTCTGTAAGTCTTCACAAGGTTTTCACACACTGTTGCTGGTATTTTGGCCCATTCCTCCATGCAGATCTCCTCTAGAGCAGTGATGTTTTGGGGCTGTCGCTGGGCAACACGGACTTTCAACTTCCTCCAAAGACTTTCTATGGGGTTGAGATCTGGAGACTGGCTAGGCCACTCCAGGACCTTGAAATGCTTCTACGAAGCCACTCCTTCGTTGCCCAGGCGGTGTGTTTGGGATCATTGTCATGCTGAAAGACCCAGCCACGTTTCATCTTCAATGCCCTTGCTGATGGAAGGAGGTTTTCACTCAAAATCTCACGATACATGGCCCCATTCATTCTTTCCTTTACACGGATCAGTCGTCCTGGTCCCTTTGCAGAAAAACAGCCCCAAAGCATGATGTTTCCACCCCCATGCTTCACAGTAGGTATGGTGTTCTTTGGATGCAACTCAGCATTCTTTGTCCTCCAAACACGACGAGTTGAGTTTTTACCAAAAAGTTCTATTTTGGTTTCATCTGACCATATGACATTCTCCCAATCCTCATCTGGATCATCCAAATGCTCTCTAGCAAACTTCAGACGGGCCTGAACATGTACTGGCTTAAGCAGGGGACACGTCTGGCACTACAGGATTTGAGTCCCTGGCGGCGTAGTGTGTTACTGATGGTAGGCTTTGTTACTTTGGTCCCAGCTCTCTGCAGGTCATTCACTAGGTCCCCGGTGTGGTTCTGGGATTTTTGCTCACCGTTCTTGTGATCATTTTGACCCCACGGGTGAGATCTTGCGTGGAGCCCCAGATCGAGGAAGATTATCAGTGGTCTTGTATGTCTTCCATTTCCTAATAATTGCTCCCACAGTTGATTTCTTCAAACCAAGCTGCTTACCTATTGCAGATTCAGTCTTCCCAACCTGGTGCAGGTCTACAATTTTGTTTCTGGTGTCCTTTGACAGCTCTTTGGTCTTGGCCATAGTGGAGTTTGGAGTGTGACTGTTTGAGGTTGTGGACAGGTGTCTTTTATACTGATAACAAGTTCAAACAGGTGCCATTAATACAGGTAACGAGTGGAGGACAGAGGAGCCTCTTAAAGAAGAAGTTACAGGTCTGTGAGAGCCAGAAATCTTGCTTGTTTGTATGTGACCAAATACTTATTTTCCACCATAATTTGCAAATAAATTCATAAAAAATCCTACAATGTGATTTTCGGGATTTTTTTTCCTCATTTTGTCTGTCATAGTTGAAGTGTACCTATGATGAAAATTACAGGCCTCTCTCATCTTTTTAAGTGAGAGAACTTGCACAATTGGTGGCTGACTAAATACTTTTTTGCCCCACTGTATAACATGTTCATATTGACACCTGTGCTCATTTATAATTACAGCTAGCAACCTAATGATGCAAAAACTCAACTTGTTTCATCATAAAAGTCACTGCCATGTCTAGGCCACTTAGGGCCCTTTGCTAGAACATGTCAAATATTAAATGAAAAAAAAAAAAATAATACATTAAGGAAGAAAATAATGAGGCAGCTAAGGTGACAACTCTAGAAACTGCTGAAAGTCCCCCCCAGACATCAGTAAATTCAAAGTGTATATTACATGAATTGTACGTAATTTTTTTCAGATTGACTATAGGATGTTAGTTATTTTAGCCACATCTGCTTGCTTGGCAGAGTGTCACTCTTCCGTATAATAGCTGTGCATTTATTGGCTGAAATGAATGCCAATTTAATGAATCTGGTTTTGCTACCAATATTATGAAGTAGAACAGGGTCATCCCCAGTAAGGGAAGGATCTAGTGGTACAGTCATATTAGTGACCTGTAACATCTGAATAATATCTTCCCAATAAAAACATATGCATAAGTGTGTCCACACCCGTTTTACACCTTGGGCAAAGTGTTTAATATTTATAATTGATCTTATACAGTCTCTCTGATGTAAAGTAGACCCTGAGTAAAATATTGAATTACATCAACTTGTGCCTTGTGTCAAATAAAAGAACCTGAGCATCTAAAAAGAGCTTTCCCCATTTCTCATCCTAAAAAATAAGACCAAGGTCATCATGTCACTTCATGCAAGCCTTCAGAGCTTCATTGTTCCCCAACTGAGCTGGAAGACTAGAGTACATGTAAGAAATGAATCATTTTACCCCTTTCCTCTCCAGCCACAGTTTATCTGTTTATAGGTTTACTCATGGGCTGAAACCTACCTCCCTGCTGAGTGGCAATATAAAGCCTAACCTGTAGGTACTTGAAGAAATGAGTTTGAGGTAACTGAAAATGTGATGCCAGTTGATGAAAGGATAGTAGTTCACCTTCTCTATACAGATGACCAAATGTTTTAATTCCTTTGTTGAACCAAGAAAATGTAATAGCATCTCTCAGGGGTTTGGGTAAGATAGGGTTATTATAGAAATGTGTTTGTTCATATATAGATCTATACCCTTCTGTTTGTTTAGACTTCAATCAATATATGTAAAGTGTTTTTAATTAAAGGGTTCTTTATGAGACCTAGCAAAGCTTTAGGTGGGCTAATATAAGGTACAGATGCCAATGAAACAGTAGAAAGACACTCTTCCTCTGTCTCCAAGAGGGTGAACTTGTTGTATTTTGCCATACCCACACAGCCTTTAAGGTCAACGGCATCATGAATGTTACCCAATACCAGGACTTTTTAGGCAAAAATCTGGTTGGCTCTGCCAGGTGGCTGAAACTTGGCTGAGTCTTTCTGGGTAAGTCTCTAAGAGCTTTGCAAACCTGGATTGTACAATATTTGCACATTATTTTTGTAATTCTTCAAGCTCTGTCAAATTGGTTGTTGATCATTGCTACACAGCCATTTTGAAGTCCTGCCATAGATTTTCAAGACGATTTAAGTCAAAACTGTAACGATGCCACTCAGGAAAATGTAATGTTGTCTTGGTAAGCAAGTCCAGTGTATATTTGGCCTTGTTTTTAGGTTATTGTCCTGCTGAAAGGTGAATTTGTCTCCCAGTGTCTGTTGGTAAGCAGACTGAACCAAGTGTTCCTCTAGGATTTTGCCTGTGATTAGCTCTATTCCGTTTTTCTTTATATCATAATAAATTCCCTAGTCCTTGTCAATGAGAAGCATACTCATAACATGATGCACTCACCACCATGCTTGAAAATATGAAGAGTGGTACTCAGGGATGTGTTGTGTTGGATTTCCCCCAAACATAACGCTTTGTTTTCAGGATATAAAGTTCATTTCTTGCAGTTTTACTTGAGTGCCTTATTGCAAGCAGGATGCATGTTTTGGAATATTTTTATTCTGTACAGATTTCCTTTTCACTCTGTCAATTAGGTTAGCTTAGAGCCCCACAGTGAATGTGTCATAATACCCTTAACCTAGCTGTCAAACAGGGAAATGGTTCCAATCGTAAATCTCACTAGTACAAGGTGACTTTTATCAATATATTTGTCTCTATTTACTCTCAGATTTGAAAATGCTAATTAGCATCAAAGTAAAAAACCCTGAAAGCTCCTGCATGTCATCTCTAGTTGACACCTTTTGTGTCCATTTAAATCTTCAACTAGACAGTTCACAGAATTGTCAATTTAAAAGACATTTAATCAATTTAGTCATTACTAAATGTAGCTAACATTAGATAGTTAATCGAGAGATTATTACCTTTGCCTTGATTTGGCAGTCTCATCCAGATCATTATGGCATTTGTAGTTCTTAATGATATCTACATTAGCACCTAAATACCGGGGGGGTAAAAACAGGTGTATATATTGATAAAAGTCACCTTGTCCTAGAGAGAATTACACGGTCATCAAAACTTCGAATCAGGGTAAGCCTACACGAAACACAGCTTTTGTTTTAAGTGTTTCTAAAACCCCCTATGGCAAAAATGAATGGAATTATTTCCTTGTTTGACCGCTAGGTTTTATGAGTATTATGACTCATACTGTGGTACTCTATTTAAGTGATAATGCCCGAGAAGCCGGTGTTCGGAGAATATATTGTTACGGGTGTTGTTAGACCCGAGACAAACACCAGCTTCAAGGGCATTATCACTTTGGGTTATTTACATATTTTCATTAACTTTATTTTCATGAATTTATTCATACTATTTCATACTTCCACAAGATACAGTCCCGACACTAATCTTGAGTTGCTACTCAAGGCGGCTGGTAGTTCGTTCTATCAATTCGGTTGCCAGTGACGCCACCCAGTCGAACAGTCATGTCAAAAAGTGCAGCCAGAATAACAGCAAAGTAGCTTCATTAGCATTTGTTTAAGCTGTTTTCTAGTGACATTTATTTGGATACATCCACAACAATGAGCTAATGAGGCGCCTGCCATAGAAAATATGCTCACTCATCAGGACACTTTTGTTCATTGGAGCTAGCCAACAACACAGCTAGCACAATCACTTTAAACTGAAGCTGGAAGACTGCAAACTAGCTGCACTTCGTTTCCTTTGACCTTTTTTCAATTTACTTTTCTTTGTATATATCCATAAAAAGGATGCCAGCTCATCCATGATTTCGACTGACTGAGAAACGCTGCCTGCTTGTCTGTTTCATCCCGACACGTTCATTACTATGGTACAGCTGGGGATTGAATTTGAATATTGAAACTGTTACGGATACAGGTATCCTGGGTGTATTTGTTTTCTCTCCTTCTCCCCTAGTCACAGGTGGCAGTCATCAGTCGCATCAATCTGAAGACACACCTCCTCCTGTTTCCCTTACCCAATCACATCCCCTTTCTCTTGGTTTAAAAACCCAGTCAGTTGTCTCTCTTTTGTTTTTGTGCCTACATCTCACATTGACTGTTATCCTGTGATTATGTACTGCTGTGTTGTATTGCTGTTTGTTTGTTGGTGGGAAAAGGGGGTAACCAGCCAAGTCGCCCTTGGGCATACATTACCCGTAGGAAAACTTTGTCTAAATACCCTAGTTAGAACTGGGCGGACCACCCACTGTATTTTATTGGTTAGTTAGTTAGCTGTTCTTTAAGCAGGTAGATAAGCTTAGGGGTTTTTGGATATTTATTAGTTCTTTCCTTGGGTCCAGCTCAGTGTCACGATCTTCATAATGACCAGACCAAGATGCAGCGAGGGTTCCAGTATACATACTTTTAATACTTAATGCAACTGGCAAAAACAATAAACAAATAAAGACTGTAACGCAGGTGTGGCTGCACGAACGCACAACCAAATACAAATATTCAATAACCCACAAACAGGTGGGAAAAGGAACCAACTTAAATAGGATTCCCAATTAGAGGCAACGACAACCAGCTGCCTCTAATTGGGAACCAACTCAAAACAAACAGAGTTCCCTAGAATACTTAAGTCACGCCCTGACCCAACATACCATAGAGAAATCTAGAGAGCTCTCTATGGCCAGGGCGTGACACTCAGCCCTTTTCCCCTTCTTTTAGTTCTCACTGTTCCTTTTCACTGTTATAATTTGCATTAGACATGTTGCGGGTCTCGTTTCCATCCCCCCTAGACTGCGGGGCAAAAGGGATTCGTAACAGAAACAATGTTGCAAATGTAGGAGAGACAGACAGCAAGGTTTATACAAATCTCCGCTGTTGAAAACGAAATGTTAGTCTAAAATAAATGTGAGATAATGTCTAGATGCTTTTTATAGTGGAGATCAAGTTCATAAATTGCTTGGTTGGGCTGATAAAACAGTCAGATTGAACCGAGTCAATAGGCATTTTAAAGTCAGATTTAGCCGTTGGTAACTTGTGGAATAGACACTGTCTGGAATGTGTTTTTAACCAATCAGCATTCAGGATTAGACCCACCTGTTGTATAATGTGGAGTAGCTACAATGTTGTTGATCCGTCCTCAGTTTTCTCCTTTCACAGCCATTAAACTCTGTAACTGTTTTAATGTCACCAATGGCCTCATTGTGAAATCACTGACCGGTTTCCTTCCTCTCCGGTAGGATGGATGCCTGTATATTTTTAGTGACTGGGTGTATTGATACACCATCCAAAGTATAATTAGGAACTTCACCATGCTCAAAGGGATAGTGAGTGGTATTTTATTAGGTTCCCCATTAGCTGATGCAAAAGCAGCAGCTACTCTTCCTGGGGTCCACACAAAACATGAAACATAATACGGAATGACATAAGACAGAACATCAATAGACAAGAACAGCTCAAGGACAGAACTACATTTTAAATTTTTTTAAGGCACACGTAGCCTACATATCAATGCATACACACAAACTATCTAGGTCAAATAGGGGAGAGGCGTTGTGCTGTGAGGTGTTGCTTTATCTGTTTTTTTAAACCAGGTTTGCTGTTTATTTGAGCAATATGAGATGGAAGGAAGTTCCATGCAATAAGGGCTCTATGTAATCCTGTATGCTTTTTTGAATATGTTCTGGATTTGGGGACTGTGAAAAGACCCCTGGGGGCATGTCTGGTGGGATAAGTGTGTGTGTCAGAGCTGTGTATAAGTTGACTGTACAAACAATTTGGGATTTTCAACACATTAATGTTTCTTATAAAAGGAAGTGATGCAGTCAGTCACTCCTCAACTCTTAGCCATGAGAGACTGGCATGCATAGTATTTATATCAGCCCTCTGATTACAATTAAGAGCAAAACGTGTCGCTCTGTTCTGCGCCAGCTGCAGCTTAACTAGGTCTTTCCTTGCAGCATTGGACCACACGACTGGACAATAATCAAGATTAGACTAGAGCCTGCAGGACTTGCTTTTTGGAGTGTGGTGTCAAAAAAGCAGAGCATCTCTTTATTACAGCTAGACCTCTCCCCATCTTTACAACCATTGCATCTATATGTTTTGACCATGACAGTTTACAATCTAAGGTAACGCCAAGTAATTTAGTCTCCTCAACTTGTTCAACAGCCACACCATTCATTACCAGAGGTCTAGCACTTAAGAACATTTTGACTCCTAAACTTATTTAGGCTTGCCATAACAAAGGGGTTGAATACTTACTGACCTAAGACATTTTAGCTTTTCATCTTTCATTAATTTGTAAACATTTCGAAAAACATAATTCCACTTTGACATTATGGGGTATTGTGTGTAGGCCAGTGACACAAAATCTCAATTTAATCAATTTTAATTTAAGGCTGTAACACAACAGAATTTGGAAAAAGTCAAGGGGTTTGAATACTTTCTGAAGGCAATGTAGCTCAGAATTTTAGCTATTTATGTCACGCTTGCTCCCGCTCTCTCCCTGGTGCTCGAGGGCGCCAGGCTGCCCAGCATTGTGCTCTCCTGTTTCCCTCTTCACGCGCATCAGCAATTCATTGGACTCAAACACCTGTGTTGTTACCTCCCCTATATCTGCCTGTTCCCCAGCTCTGTTCCCCGCTTCTGAATTAAATGTTGCATGTCGTTGTGTTACCCGGTTCTGACGCTGTTCCTGTCCTGTTCCACGTCTGTGAAATATTAAATGTTCACTCTCCGCACCTTCTTCTCTACTCCAGCGTCGGTTCTTACAATTTTTTTTATACAGTATTGTTTGCTCGTCTTTATTAAGGGTGTCAATAATTGAAGACCCCACTGTACATGCTGTACAGGCCCAGTGCAGCGACACATCATTATCTGAAGTTGGCCAATGTTGGCAATTTATTCCTTAATTAATGTGTGTGAAGTATTGAATCCTATTAGCTAGCCAATGGGATTCCACTGCACTGTCGGTACCCCCAAAACAAACCTCCCTGAGCATGTATGGCTTGCTTCAATGCCACATACTATGCGGAAAAAGTAAGTGCTAATAAGTGCTGCTCTATTCAAGACAAAAAAGCATCTGAGATTATGTCCCACGGGACCAGAGTCAATAAGGAACTCTGCTCTTCAGGACTGTCTGTTTGTTAACTCATGAACTACGACCTCCCTCACTGTGAGCAAAATGATTTGAATTTATCTCTCAGATAGATAACTGAGGAAATACTGGTATCATTTCAACAGGAATTCTCATATGTCTATCCTTTTGTGACTTGGGTCTGGAAAGGAAGAAGATGCCTTTTATCAGCACAAACTTTATTTCTCTATTTCTTTTTTCTTCCTTCGCTGTCTTTAACTTCCTACTATTGCCGTCGTTAGTTTATACATCTATAAGATGTGGACCACTGGCTGTGCTGGATGTGATATTTGAGAAAATGCTCCTCGCTGACAACATAATGATTGATCGCAGTTAGCGGACTGTAAGATGCAAAGGTAATTACAGAGTCAAACAATTTTATTTGAAAAGAAAATGTCAACCTGATAACTGCCATGCTGTGTGGATGGGCTGACCAAGCAATGCGCTGGCTTAGAGTATGAAGACAATCTAAGTGGTATCAATTTTGAAATAGAATTTCCTCAATGTAATTTAAACGTAACTGTTGAATGGCTCCACAGGGAACTAAGAATGCAGCAAACATGTATCAAGGGAATGCAGAAATAAAAGTTTCATTTCACATTAGTTTCACTTCCGATTTAATAAGGGATACAGGCTAACTTTTGCACTATTGGTGGTCTCAATTATTACTGGTAAATTGATTTGAATGCAATCAATCACATTTTCTTAATTCTGTTGAACACATTTTTGATTTTGTTCACAGCATTTCATGTCAGATCTATTGCTGTGACTAATAAAGAAGTCTAAATGAATTTGGTCATGAATGTGTGTTAACACACTTGCATAAGCTACACAAGGCAGGCCTGTAAATGGGTGTTACCTTGAGCGTTTTGAGTTCTGTATGGTTCAGAAAGCGAGTGCAATAAGAGAATGCAGAGGGCTCAGACTTTGCTCGGGGATCTGCTCGACAAATATCACACCTCAGTGTTGTGTTTGCTCTGAGATTTGCCTCTGATTAAACTCTATAAACCCCACTGCCTGTCTGGGCTCTCTTTTAATATGAAAGACGATGCATTCAATAATGTCTGAGCTGTCGTCAAAGAAAAGCACCGGCACATTCAGTACAGTACCGAGCAAACAGATAAAAGGACCGTGGAAGACATATCCAAGACATATCCACAGTTCTGTAAAAGCCTAGCTACCCGCTTTTAAATCTATTCTGACAAGTGTTGTATGGTCCTGCTTGACAGATAAAAGTATAATGTATTCATAAGACAAGCAATTGAACGTGCCGAGCCTGATATCTTGAGGAGAGCAGTGTTGATTTACAGCAGTATTACTGCGGTGGGAGTGAGAGGAATCCTGAAGATGCTGTCAGATGTTTTAGAGAAGAGAAAACAGTGGTGTATGAGAGAGAGAACACGACTCGTATGGCTTCTAAAGAGTCAGCTTAGAGAAGGGCCAGGTAATAGATTTGTTTGTGTCATCTGGTGTCACACAAGCAGCTACAGTTGAAATCGGAAGTTTACATGCACTTAGGTTAGAGTAATTTAAACTTGTTTTTCAACCACTCCACAAATGTCTTGTTAACAAACTATAGTTTTGGCAAGTCAGCTTAGGACTATATGGAACGCTAGCGTCCCACCTGTGTCAACATCCGGTAAAATGCAGAGCGCCAAATTCAAATTACAAATATAGTATTATTAAACATTCATGAAAATACAAGTGTTGCACACCATTAAAAAGCTTAGAATCTTGGTAATCTCACAGCGTTCTCAGATTTCAAAAAGGCTTCACGGCGAAAGCATAGCATTTGATTGTCGGAGGACAGCGCCCTGCATACATATTCAATTAGCATAATAACATAACCAGCACGGGTGTCACAAAACAAAAAAAATAAATTGCTTACCTTTGAAGATCTTCCTCTGATGGCAATCCAGAGGGTCCCAGCTACACAATAAATGGTCCTTTTGTTCGATAAAGTCCCTCTTTATATCCCAAAAGCTCTGTTTGTTTGGTGCGTTTTGTTCAGTAATCCACCGTTCCACTCGTTCAATATACAAGACATAGAAAACGTAAAAAAGTTACCTATAAACTTTGCCCAAACAACTCAAACAATGTTTCTAATCAATCCTCAGGTACCCTATTATGTTTATAAACAATAATATTTCAGACGGATAATAACCTGGTCGATAGACAAGAAAAAAACGAAGCGCGCGTTATCTGTCACGTGCGCTAAACAGTCCTCTCCTGAGTCCACTGACAAAAACATCTCTTCCTCTTTGGTTTTTCAAAAAACAAGCCTGAAACCTTGTCCAAAGACTGTTGACATCTCTAGTGGAAGCCTAAATGAATTTGGTCATGAATGTGTGTGTTAGGAACTGCAATCTGGGAGCTAGATCCCCCTGCTTTGAATAGCATGTCAATAAAAAAAGAGTGACGTCACAAAATCCTATTTTCCGGATGGATTTTTCTCTGGTTTTTGCCTGCCAAATCAGTTCTGTTATACTCACAGACATTATCTTAACAGTTTTAGAAACGGCAGAGTGTTTTCTATCCAACACTACTAATCACGTGCATATCCTAGTTTCTGGGCCTGAGTAACAGGCATTTTACTTTGGGCATGCCAGACTCTCTGAAACTCCGAACACTTCATTTTTCCAACAATTGTTTACAGACAGAATATTTCACTTATAACTCATTGTATCACAATTCCAGTGGGTCAGAGGTTTACATACACTAAGTTGACTGTGCCGTTAAAACCTCTACAGGATAGGGTCTATTTTTCTCCATTTCCGCCTGACTGACGTGCCCAAAGTCCTGAAGCCAGGATAGGATATGCATATAATTGGTACCATTGGAAATAAAACACTCTGAGGTTTGTAGAAATGTAAAAAGAATGTAGGAGACTATAACACAACAGATATGGTAGGAAAAAATCCAAAGAAAAAACCAAAGAGATTTTTTTTTTGTTGAGAGCCATGCTCTTCCAATAGAACGTATTGGTAAAAAATGTAATCAAGCTCCCAGTATGCAATTCCTATGGCTTCCACTGGATGTCAGTAGACTTTGTTCAAGGTATCAGGCTTGTTTCTTCCCAAACGAGGAAGAATGATCAGTTCTAGTACTGGGACTCAGAGTTGGAAATCAGTCTATGCGAGCGTGACGAAGAGGACGCGCACCTGCTAATATTGTTTTCCTGTTGAACATACTTCTTTCTGTATTAAATATTATAGTTTAATTACATGTTAGGGTATCTGAGGAATAAATATAAATATATTTTGACTTGGCTTTTTGGAGTCCTTTCTCTGGATGTTGAACGATTGGATCACTCAAATCGATGGCACCAACTAAACTGACTTTTTGGGATATAAAGAAGGATTTTATCTAATAAAACGACACTACATGTTGTAGCTGGGACCTTTTGGATGACAAATCAGAGGAAGATATTCAAAAAGTAAGTGAATATTTAATCGCTATTTGTGAAATTATGAAACCTGTGCTGGTGGACAAATATTTTGATGTAAGGCAAACAATCGCATGGCATGCTTTCGCTGTAAAGCCTATTGTAAATCGGACGTTGCAGTAAGATTAACAAGAATTTAAGCTTTTAACCGATATAAGACACTTGTCTCTTCCTAAATGTTTAACCTGTTTGGGCTAGGGGGCAGTGCCCAAAGTAAACTGCCTGTTACTCAGGCCTAGAAGCTAGGATATGCATATAATTGGTAGTATTGGATGGAAAATACACTATATGTTTAATATTCAAATTTTTGTCATTTTAATTTGTCGCTCTGCATTTCACTGGATGTTGTCGTAGGTGGGACGTGATCCCTAACAAGTTAATATCGATAATGTTTATGATTATTTATTTGAATTGCGCGCCCTCCAGTTTCACCCTATCCCAGAGAGGTTTTTAACCTGTTTGGATCACTGGACCGTTAGGGGTCCACTTACGACAACATCCGGTGAAATGCAGAGCGCCAAATTCAAATTACAAAAATAGTAATATGAAACATTCATGAAAATACAAGTGTTGTACACCATTCAAAAGCTTAGAATATTGGTAATCGAACAGCATTGTCAGATTTAGAATAGGCTTTACGGCAAAAGCAGAACATTCGATTATCTGAGGACAGCGTCCCACAACAACATATTATTCAAACCAGCACAGGCATTACAAAATCAAATATAGCAATAAAATAAATCACTTACCTTTGAAGATCTTCCTCTGTTTGCAATCACAAGGGTCCCAGGAACACAAAGAATGGTCATTTTGTCCAAGTCCTTCTTAGTTGGCACCATGGAGATCTGTAATCCAGTCGTTTAACATGCAGACAAAGAAATCTCAAAAGTACCGGCAAAGATCGTCCAAACAATTAAAATTATGTTTCTAATTAATCCTCAAGTTGTCAAATATTTAAATAAACAATAATATTTCAGACTGAGGATAGTCTGTTCAAAAGGGAAGAAAAATAACGAAGAGCGCACACACAGTCACGCAAGCAAAACAGTAGTGTCCGTAGTGAACGTCCGTAGTGAAAGTACTTTGGTACGAAAAGTGCAAATCAATCCCAGAACAACAGCAAAGGACCTTGTGAAGATGCTGCAGGAAACAGGTACAAAAGTATCTATATCCACAGTAAAACGAGTCCTATATCGACATAAACTGAAAAGCCGCTCAGCAATGAAGAAGCCACTTCTCCAAAACCGCCATAAAAAAGCCAGACTACTGTTTGCAACTGCACATGGGGACAAAGATCGTACTTTTTGGAGAAATGTCCTCTGGTCTGATGAAACAAAAATTGAACTTTTTGGCCATAATGACCATCATTATGTTTAGAAGAAAAGGGGGAGGCTTGCAAGCCGAAGAACACCATCCCAACCGTGAAGCACGGGGGTGGCAGCATCATGTTGTGGGGGTGCTTTGCTGGAGGAGGGACTGGCACACTTCACAAAATAGATGGCATCATGAGGGAGGAAAATTATGTGGATATATTGAAGCAACATCTCAAGACATCAGTCAGGATGTTAAAGCTTGGTCGCAAATGGGTCTTCCAAATGGACAATCACCCCAAGCATACTTCCAAAGTTGGGGACAAATTGCTTAAAGACAACAAAGTCAAGGTATTGGAGTGGCCATCACAAAGCCCTGACCTCAATCCTATAGAAAATGTGTGGGCAGAACTGAAAAAGCGTGGGCAAGCAAGGAGGCCTACAAACCTGACATCAATTACACCAGCTCTGTCAGGAGAAATGGGCCAAAATTCACCCAACTTATTGTGGGAACCCTACCCGAAACATTTGATCCAAGTTAAACAATTTAAAGGCAATGCTACCAAATACTAATTGAGTGCATGTAAACTTCAGACCCACTGGGAATGTGATGAAAGAAATAAAAGCTGAAATAAATCATTCTTTCTACTATTATTCTGATATTTCACATTCTTAAAATAAAGTGGTGATCCTAACTGACCTAAGACAGGGAATTTGTACTTGGATTAAATGTCAAAAGTATCTCTAAAAGCCTTGATGTCCATTAGTCCACGGTAAGACAAATTGTCTATAAATCGAGAAAGTTCAGCGCTATTGCTACTCTCCTTATGAGTGGCTGTCCTGCAAAGATGACTGCAAGAGCACAGCGCAGAATGCTCAATGAGGTTAAGAAGAATCCTAGAGTGTCAGCTAAAGACTTACAGAAATCTCTGGAACTTTCTAACATCTGTTGACAAGTCTACAATATGTAAAACACTAAACAAAAATGGTGTTCATGGGAGGGCAGAATCCACTGCTGTCCAAAAAAAACCATTGCTACACGTCTAAGCACTTTTGCAAACTTAAGACGTGTAGCAACATTCTGTGGACAGATGAAACTACAGTTGAGTTGTTTTGGAAGGAACACACAACACTGTGTGTGCAGGAAAAAAAGGCACAGCACACCAACATCAATACCTCATCCCAACTGCAAAGTATGGTGGAGGGAGTATCATGGTTTGGAGCTGCTTTGCTGCCTCAGGGCCTGGACTTCTATCATTGACAGAAAAATGAATTCCCAAGTTTATCAAGACATTTTTCAGAAGAATGTTAGGCTACTTGTCTGCCAATTGATGCTCAACAGAAGTTGGGTGATGCAACAGGACAACAGAAGTAAATTAACAACAGAAGAAAATACGCCTTCTGGAGTGGCCCAGGCAGAGTCCTAACCTCAACCTGATTGAAATGCTGTGGCATGACCCGAAAGAGCAGTTCACACAAGGCATCCCAAGAATATTGCTGAACTGAAACAGTTTTGTAAAAAGTAATGGTCCAAAATTCCTCCTGACTGTTGTGCAGGTCTGATCCGCAACTGCAGAAAACGTTTGGTTGAGATCATTGCTGCCAAAGAAGGGTCTACCAGTTATTCAATCCAAGGGTTCACAGACTTTTTCCCCCTGCACTGTGAATGTTTACACAGGTGTGTTCAATAAAGACATGAACAAGTTTAATTGTTTGTGTGTTATTAGTTTAAGCAGACTGTGTTTGTCTATTGTTGTGACCTAGATGAAAATCAGATAAAATGTTATGACCAATTTTCACAGAAATCCAGAAATGTCACTATTATTTGAGACCATGTAGGTGTAATCCACTTTACAGTGAGTATAGAAAACTCCAAGGTCTAACCCTATTCTCCACTGTCCCTGAGACTATACCTAGAAAGGGTGGTTGTCATAACGCGTAATGTGTCTGTCTGCTGAGTAACAGCCAACCTTGAGAGGGTAAGGTCATTGGAGCTCACCTCCCACTTTACCTCCTGTTGATGCTGGACCAGTCAGTGAGGTCAGACACCAGCGGAGTTGCTTCCTGTGTGCACACGGGACCAGGGTTACCATGTAAACAGCTTACCATGTAAGAAGCAGGAATACCTATTCATATTTATGCTATGGATGAGACTGAGGAGCAGGAGAGGAGAGTGAGTTTCAGCAATGAGTAGGCTACTTGGTCGCTACCTGGTATTTTGACAGCATAAAATGTTGGTCTATTATTTGTTCATTTCACATATTTTCTACATTTGAAGATATAAACGTGATATTAGTATAGGAAACTCTTTAACCATAAGGGGCAACATTATTGTGATTTATCAACTCGTGGAGCAGGGTAACCTTTCGTCCATGTTGCTTCATCTGCAGTATGCAACCTTGAACCGTGAAGGGAGATGGAGATCTCTTCATCACTGCAGAATGGATGGCTTAATAATTCTATCGGCAGTTGATGGAGGGATGGAGGGAGAAAAGGAGCGAGGAAAGAAGGTAGGGAGGAGCGAGGGTGACATCTACAGCACTCGTTTTCACAGGAAGGCCAAGAAGATCATCAAGGATCATCAAGGACCTCAGCCACCCGAGTCAAGGCCTGTTCACCCCGCTACCATCTAGAAGGAGACGGTACAGGTGCATCAAAGCTGGGCTCTGAGAGACAGAATCTGTTTATCAATCTCCAGGCCATCAGACTGTTAAACATATTACCTCAATTACCTCAACTAACCTGTACCCCCCGCACATTGACTCGGTACCGGTACCCCCTGTATATAGCCTTGTAATTGTTATTTTATGTTATTGTATTGTTATTCTTTTATTTTTTACTTTAGTTTATTTAGTAAATATTTTTCTTAGAACTGCGTTGTTGGTTAAGGGCTTGTAAGTAAGCATTTCATGGTAAGGTCTACACCTGTTGTATTCGGCTCATGGGACAAATAAAATGTATTTATTTTTTGACCACTAGCCTGCCTCCGCCCAGTACCCTGCCCTGAACCTTATTTTAGTTTATTAATGGTCACTTTAATAATGTTTACATACTGTTTTACCCACTTATATGTACAGTATATACTGTATTCTAGTCAAGGCTCATCCTATATAACTACAGTTGTACACACCTTTTATATTCATATACTGTCCATAATGTCTATACACACCACACCAGGGGTGTACTCACTTTTGTTGCCAGCGGTTTAGACATTAATGGCTGTGTGTTGAGTTATTTTTAGGGGACAGCAAATTTACACTGTTATACAAGCTGTACACTCACTACTTTACATTGTAGCAAAGTGTCATTTCTTCAGTGTTGTCACATGAAAAGATATACTCAAATATTTACAAAAATGTGAGGGGTGTACTCACTTTTGTGATATACTGTGTATATATATATATATATTAGTAAAACAAACATTAGGAACACCTTCCTAATATTAAGTTGCACACCCCCTTTTGCCCTTAGAACAGCCTCAATATGTTGGGGTATGGACTCGACAAGAAGTTGAAAACGTTCCACAGGGATGCTGGCTCATGTTGGCTCCAATGCTTCCCACAGTTGTGTCAATTTGGCTGCATGTCCTATGGGTGGGGGACCATTCTTCATACACACAGGACACTGTTGAGCGGATAAACGCAGCAGGGTTATAGTTCTTGACACAAACTGGTACCTCTGGCACCTACTACCATACCCTGTTCAAAGGTTCTTAAATATTTTGTCTTGCCTATTCACCCTCTGAATGGCACACATACACAATCCGTGTCTCAATTCTCTCAAGTATTAAAAATCCTTATTCAACCCTTTATCAACACTAATTAAAGTGGAATTAAATTAACAAGTGACATCAATAAGGGATCATAACTTTCACCTGGATTCACCAGGTGTTCTTAATGTTTTGTATACTGTGTTTTTATACACTGAACAAAAACACTTTTCCAGCTGCCATCTGTGCAAACCCACAGTTTCATTAGCTGTCCAGGTGGCTGTTTGCAGACGGTCCCGCAGGTGAAGAAGCCGGATGTGGAGGTCCTGGCCTGGCGTGGTTACACATGGTCTGCGGTTGTTCGGCTTGTTGGAAGTACTGCCAAATTCTCTAAAACGATGTTGGAGGCGGTTTATTATCTGGCAACAGCTCTGGTGGACACTCAGCTCTGGTAGACACTCTTTGAGGGAGTGTGCCAATTGCAGGCTCCCTCAAAACTGGGGACATCTGTGGCATTGTGTTGTGTGACAAAACTGCACATTTTAGAGTGGCCTTTATTGTCCCAAGCACAAGGTGCACCTGTGTAATGTTCATGCTGTTTATTCAGCTTCTGATATGCCAAACCTGTCAGGTGGATGGATTATATTGGCAAAGGTGAAATGCTCACTAACAGGGTTGTAAACACATTTGTACACAATATTTTGAGAGAAATTAGCTTTTTGTGTGTATGGAACATTTCTGGGATCTTTTATTTTAGCACATGAAAAACGGAACCAACACTTTACATGTTGCGTTTATATTTTTGTTCAGTGTATATACAGTATATTCCAGACTCTGACATTGCATGTTCTGCTATTTTTTAATTTCTTTCTTTTTGCTTTTTGGATGATGAGCATGTAGTATAATTCAAATCAAATTCTATTGGTCACACACATATATTTAGCAGATGTTATTGATGGTGTAGCGAAATGCTTGTGGTCCTAGCTCCAACAGTGCAGTAGTATCTAACAATTCACAACAATACATAAATCTAAAAGTAAAATAACGGAATTAAGAAATATATAAATATTAGGATGAATAATGTCAGAGTGGCATTGACAAAAATACAGTAGAAAAGAATACAGTATATACATATGAGATGAGTAAAGTAATATGTAAACATTGTTAACCTCTACAGGTACTGGAGCAGTATTCGGAAGAGTCTGGCGTGCCCAAAGTAAAATGCCTGCCACGCAGGCCCAGAAACTAGGATATGCACATAATTAGTATTATTGGATAGAAAACGCTCTAGTTTCTAAAACTGTAAAAATAATGTCTGTGAGTATAACAGAACTGATATGGCAGGTGAAAACCCGAGGAATTTCTGTCCGGAAAAAAGGTTTTTTGGGACATGCCTTATTTCTAATGGTTTACTATGGGGCGGCAGTGTAGCCTAGTGGTTAGAGTGTTGGACTAACTGAAAGGCTAACTGAAAGGCTGCAAGTTCAAATCCCCGAGCTGACAAGGTACAAATCTGAATGGGATTTGCTGTAATTTAGGACCCAGTTTGCAGTACCTATGGCTTCCACTAGATGTTAAGTCTTTCGTGCGTTTTCCATGGAAAACAACCTTACAGAAGAAGAATATGTAAGTGGATGGAGGAAGTGGCTTTTGTGTTTTGAGCGCGTATAAACGATTATACTTTTATATCGTTTAAGATATTATCGGTGTGAATTATTATAGGGAATTTACATAAAAGTGTACCTAAGGATAATTTATTATGTATGTTAGATTTTTTGGGGAAAAGTTGATAGGTATAATTTGAACGGTTTCTCTTCCCTGTACAATGGGCGAGTGGACGGTGGATTTTCTGAACATAACGCCAACCTGAACAGAACAGATTTATAGATATAAACAATGACTTTTTCTAACAAAAGGAACATGGATTGTCTTGCTTGGACACTTCGGATTGCCCTCAGCAGAAGATCAAAGGTAAGCGATTTATTTTAGCTCTTTTATGTGTTTTGTGAGACCCGTGCTGGTTATGAAATTATGCTAATGCTGAAAATATGTGAGGTGCAATCAAATGTTGTGCTTTCGCCGTAAAGCCTTTTTGAAATCTGACAACGCTGTGATATTGCTTTTGATATAGCTTTTGAAGACTATGCAATACTTGTATATTGATGAATGTTTTATAATTCTACTTTTGGATTTTGAATTTGGCGCCTTACATTTCTCCGGGTAGCGCCCCAAAAATCCTTAAGTAGTTTTAAAGTGGCCAGTGATTCCATGCATGTCTACAGTGGGGGAAAAAAGTATTTAGTCAGCCACCAATTGTGCAAGTTCTCTCACTTAAAAAGATGAGAGAGGCCTGTAATTTTCATCATAGGTACACTTCAACTATGACAGACAAAATGAGGAAAAAAAATCCAGAAAATCACATTGTAGGATTTTTAATGAATTTATTTGCAAATTATGGTGGAAAATAAGTATTTGGTCACATACAAACAAGCAAGATTTCTGGCTCTCACAGACCTGTAACTTCTTCTTTAAGAGGCTCCTCTGTCCTCCACTCATTACCTGTATTAATGGCACCTGTTTGAACTTGTTATCAGTATAAAAGACACCTGTCCACAACCTCAAACAGTCACACTCCAAACTCCACTATGGCTAAGACCAAAGAGCTGTCAAAGGACACCAGAAACAAAATTGTAGACCTGCACCAGGTTGGGAAGACTGAATCTGCAATAGGTAAGCAGCTTGGTTTGAAGAAATCAACTGTGGGAGCAATTATTAGGAAATGGAAGACATACAAGACCACTGATAATCTTCCTTGATCTGGGGCTCCACGCAAGATCTCACCCCGTGGGGTCAAAATGATCACAAGAACGGTGAGCAAAAATCCCAGAACCACACGGGGGGACCTGCAGAGAGCTGGGACCAAAGTAACAAAGCCTACCATCAGTAACACACTACGCCGCCAGGGACTCAAATCCTGCAGTGCCAGACGTGTCCCCCTGCTTAAGCCAGTACATGTTCAGGCCCGTCTAAAGTTTGCTAGAGAGCATTTGAATGATCCAGAAGAGGATTGGGAGAATGTCAGATGAAACCAAAATATAACTTTTTGGTAGAAACTCAACTCGTCGTGTTTGGAGGACAAAGAATGCTGAGTTGCATCCAAAGAACACCATACCTACTGTGAAGCATGGGGGTGGAAACATCATGCTTTGGGGCTGTTTTTCTGCAAAGGACCAGGACGACTGATCCGTGTAAAGGAAAGAATGAATGGGGCCATGTATCGTGAGATTTTGAGTGAAAACCTCCTTCCATCAGCAAGGGCATTGAAGATGAAACGTGGCTGGGTCTTTCAGCATGACAATGATCCCAAACACACCGCCCGGGCAACGAAGGAGTGGCTTCGTAAGAAGCATTTCAAGGTCCTGGAGTGGCCTAGCCAGTCTCCAGATCTCAACCCCATAGAAAATCTTTGAAAGTCCGTGTTGCCCAGCGACAGCCCCAAAACATCACTGCTCTAGAGGAGATCTGCATGGAGGAATGGGCCAAAATACCAGCAACAGTGTGTGAAAACCTTGTGAAGACTTACAGAAAACGTTTGACCTTTGTTATATACCCTTTGTTGGCAATGACAAAGTATTGAGATAAACTTTTGTTATTGACCAAATACTTATTTTCCACCATAATTTGCAAATAAATTCATAAAAAATCCTACAATGTGATTTTCTGGATTTTTTTTCCTCGTTTTGTCTGTCATAGTTGAAGTGTACCTATGATGAAAATTCCAGGCCTCTCTCATCTTTTTAAGTGAGAGAACTTGCACAATTGGTGGCTGACTAAATACTTTTTTTCCCCACTGTAGTTCACATCCCACCATTCATTTCCGGAAGTCTTCAAAAAATGAGTGAACCCTTACTCACCTCATTTTGCTATAACATCTTTGGTCAAACAGACGATTACGTGTAACCCAGAATTCATTGGATGTCAACAAACATGGCTACACAGCTGAAATATTTTACACACAGAATATGTGCCCATTACAATCTATGCAAGAATCGGAATGCATAATTTGTCACCTGTAATTGAAAATGTGAATAAAACAGTGAATATATAAATAATTACCACACAAAACATTTTCTGATAGTGATTTATTGATACAAGTGTCGCGTGCTCAACGTAAACTCTCACTCCCACTCTGAGCCACTCAGTGTTGTTGTTTATGTATGTAGCTAGTGAGCTAAGCTGTAGCATTAGCAATGTCTTTCAAAAGGAGACCACTCACAAATGTGGAAATTCTGGAGATTTTTTTAAATTCTGACAATGAGTCTGAGTATGAAAGTCAGGAATCTTATTCTGACAGTGAGGAGCTTCCCCCCAACCTTGTAGCCATTGAGAACCCTGAATCTGATGTTCCCTTGTACACTGACGAAGTACCAGGTCCCTTTGAAGATGCTGGTGGTGATGGAGGCAGACCGACAGTGGATGAAGTACAGGAGTTCTGTGGTAGCTGGGAGGCCGTCAGTCATTTCATTCCTCCTGGCCCTGCTGTTTGCTTTGATGAGTCCCAGTCTGGAGTGCAACGCCCCTTGCCATTTCCAACTGAGGCAGAGTGATTCAAGTTGTTTCTGACAAAGGAGCTGGTGGGAAACATAGTAGAGGAGACCAATCGCTATGCCTTGGAGCTACAGGAGAAGAGAGAGCCAGGAGTGAGGGGGAAACTCGCTAAATGGGTGACAACCACAATTAGTGAAATGTATACTTTCCTGTTGACATTCCTCATGGGGATAGTAAAGAAGAACTCCCTAAGAGAATACTGGAGCACAGATCCTATGTTTGCAACCCCCTTCTTTGCCACCCTCTTTTCCCAAGACCGCTTCCTAGTTCTGCTGCGATGCCTGCATTTTGTCAACAAATGCTACTGCCATCCTAAGTGACCCGTTACACAAAATAAGAAATGTTCTTATCAGCCTGACATCAGCATTTGGTCGGGTCTTTGTGCCATACAAGGACCTATGCATTGATGAGTCCCTGATGTTATGGAAAGGTAGGCTGGCGTTCCGTCAATATATTCCCTCCAAAAGGCACAGGTTTGGGGTCAAGTTCTTTGTCATGTGCGACGTGAAGACAGAATTTGTCCAGGACATTATAGTTTACACAGGGTCCACCACTGACATCATGAGGGGCTTGGGGTGTCCGGGTCCGTGGTGATGACCATGCTGGCTCCTCATCTCGTCAAGGGACACACTTTGTACGCGGACAATTGGTACAGCAGTCCCACACTCTTCCAGCATCTGCTCTCCAACAGCACAGGGGCCTGTGGCACAGTCAGGTCGAACAGGAAGGGGATGCCGGCATTCGGCTGCAGGAAGATGCAGAGAGGGGAGGTGGAGTTGGAGGAAAACAGTCAACAGCTGGCAGTAAAGTGGCATGACAAACGAGACGTCCATGTCCTCTCCACTGTCCATACAGCAACCGTGTCAGCCACAGGGAAGGTGGACCACCTGACGGGAGAGAGAAAGATCAAACCAGACTGTGTGCTTGACTATAATCTCAAAATGGGGGCAGTGGAAAAGGCGGACATGGTAAACAACTTTGTGGAATGCGCTCGGAAAACGACCAAGTGTTATAAGAAGATATTTTCCCATCTGATCGACACTGCTGTCCTCAACGGCAGCATAGTTCACTGCCAACTAACAGGTGAGATGATTACTGAAGGTATTTTTGTAATTGGATGTACAGTTCACATACAAATACATTATGCAATTATAGTGACAATATCTCACCCACCTACCCACTGCCTCATCATCCTCTAACTTTCCTCATCCTCCCCACTCCCTCATAAGTAAAGTAATTACCTACCAAAAGTATAGAGAGAACCTCATGAGAGAGCTGCTGGAGGAGCACCACACCCCTCGGCGCCCATCCACTGGGGGTCGCCCTGCTGCGGACAATCCCCTACGCCTCACTGCACAGCATTTTCCCTGCAAAGTCCCTCAAACTGTTGCTCAAGGTAGCCACACACGGAGGCACTGCAAAGTCTGCCTGTCTGGCACTATGAGAAGTAAGCAGAGGAAGTTGACAAAAGACATGTGTTTAGCTTGTGATACACCTTTATGTGTTTCACCATGCTTTGAGGAGTATCATACGCTCAAGCACTATTGAGCACATCTGCAGCAAAAAGTGACTGACTGACCTGACAGGTGACTTGAGAGGTGACCTGCCATGATGCTATGCCTTCAGAAGTGCAGTTGTTGTTCAGTCACTGCATGGATATTAAATATGGGTTTTTTCCTCTAGTAAAACAAGTTGTTGTTGAACCAACCACCACCAATACTGCAATAAAATTGACGATTATTACATATTGGCCTATGTGTTTTCTTGCTGAGTTTTCATCCAGTAAAGCTGTTAACTTCTTGGGGATTGTTGGGGCGCTACCAGGTGAAATGCAAAGACGCCAAATTCAAAATCCAAAAGTTGAATTATTAAACATCCACCCATATACAAGTGTTTCATACTCATCAAAAGCTCTGTTTCTTGGCAATGTCACAGCATTGTCAGATTTCAAAAAGGCTTTACGGTGAAAGCAGCACATTTGATTGTTTGAGGGTAGCACCTCACATATTTTTTCCATTACCATAAATTCATAATCCATCGCGGTTCACACATAACACATTTCACAGCGAAAACAAATCAATTACCTGTTGAAGAACTTCTGCTGATGGCTTCAAAAGTGTCCAACGAAGACAATCCATGGTTCTGTTGTTAGAAAAAGTCATGTATTATATCCTTAAATCTCCATTTGGTTTGCGCGTTATAATGAGAAACTACAGCCTTCCTCCATTCAAACGTGACGAGAACTCGTTCAACTTAAAGCTATAAACTTGTCCAAGAACAATCAAAAAACATTTTAAATGTGTCCTTAGGAACACTTTTCCGTATATTTACTTTTATAAATCAACCGGAATATAAACTGATCGATAAAGACGGAAAAAAACTCTGCTGCCTTGTTGTTGAAATTGAGTGGACACTTCCTTTTTTTCCTCTTCTTCTCTGCTCTAATGCATGCAAACAAAATCTGAACACTGTCTCGAGACTGTTGACATCCAGAGGAAGCGATAGGCACTGCCCTTATATGGGCATTTTCATGAGGGAGGGGTTCCAAATTAGGCACTCTGTCAAAACCACTTTTTACAGGACAGAAAATCCTCGGGGTTTCGCCTGCCATATGCGTTCTGTTTTACTCACAGACAAATGGTTAACACTTTTAGAAAATTCAGAGTGTTTCCTATCCAATGGTACTAAATATGTGCATATCCTATTTTCTGGGCCTGAATGGGAGGCATTTTACTTTGGGCACGCCAGGCTCTCCAAAACGGTCACCTCGTGCGCTCATCCCTAAGAAGTTAAGGAGTGTACGCTAGCATACATAGGCTGGCCTCAATCTTCAGCTCGAAAGATGTCCAGTTCCAGTTATGATATTGGCGTGGTTTCTAAAAGTATAGAATAAAGAGGACTTATTCATTAGAATACAATATCAGGATATAGAAATAAAACAATATTACAAATTAGTAACATAATAAAACACTGCTATAAAAATTAAATACTGCATTGACAAAATTGGGCCAATTGTGTGCCGCCCTATGGGACTCCCAATCACAGCCGGTTGTGATACAACCTGTATTCAAACCAGGGTGTCTGTAGTGATGCCTAGCACTGAGATGCAGTGCCATAGACCGCTGCGCCACTTGGGAGGCATAAGGCCAGGGTAGCTTCAAAATACAACATAAGCTAATACTTTTCTGACGCAACTAGCATTGTTTTACAGAGCTGATAGAAGAATGTAGTTAGCTACCTAAGCAAGATTGAATATAACACCATTAAGGTTATGAAATGAGTAACGTTACCTCACGTGTCCGTGGTTATAAGGAATATACACATATATTATGCTCCATAAATACAGTGAGCTACAATAGAAACTATTATAACGTAATGCACTTACTTTGATAGAAACGCACACATTTCCAAAGTTATTATTAGTAACGAAAACAACAATGACTGCGATGCTGGCAAAAGAAGAGGCGGCAGGTAGCCTAGTGGTTAGAGCGTTGGACTTGTAACCGGAGGGTTGCAAGTTCAAATCCCCGAGCTGATGGATGTCGATTAAGGCTCAGAGGGGTTGGGTTAAATGCGGAAGAAACATTTCGGTTGAAGGCATTTGGTTGTACAACTGACTAATAATGGTGACTTTGACTTTGAAGAAGGAAAATGTGTGCAGATCGTTCCGATGAGAAAATGTCTGCAGACTTGAACTGCACAAACAATTAGGAAGTGCATGGGGAATTTTGTCCGGGTCAGAAATGTCCCAAAAATGTAATTGTCCGTAAAAATGACTATTTTTATGTGAATGAACGAGGAGGCGGAACACAGCTCAATTCAAACTGCTCTTAGAAAATAAAAACTTTTTAGAAAATCATTGGAAGTTGAAACAGCCTATAAATAAAAACTGGATAAATTCCTTGTTTTGAGGGCAGCGCTGAATAACAAACACATTCTATTATGGAGGGAACGTCATAACATCATCACGTGCATAAAATAACTCACGCTGGGGCGACCGTTAGAGATATTTGGAACTCACGCATGAAAGGGTTAAATGTCTTACTCAAGTCGGCCACGGAGAACGAGTGCACACTGTCCTTGGGAGCGGCCTGCGTCGGTGGCACTGTGTTATCCTCATAGCGGGCGAAGAAGGTGTTTAGGTTGTCTGGGAGCAAGACTTCACCGTCCGCGACGTGGCTGGTTTTCCCTTTGTAATCTGTGATTGGCTGTAGATCCTGCTACATATCTTGTGTCTGAGTCACTGAATTGCGACTCCACTTTGTCTCTGTACTGACGTTTTTCCTGTTTGATTGCCTTATGGAGGGAAAAACTACACTGTTCGTATTCTGACATATTCCCAGTCACCTTGCCATGGTTAAATGCAGTAGTCCGCACTTTCAGGTTTGTGAGAATGCTGCCATCTATCCATGGTTTCTGGTTTGGGTAGGTTTCAATAATCACAGTGGGAACAACATCCCCTATACACTTCCTGAACTCAGTCCCCGTGTCCGTGTAAACGTCAATGTTATTCTGAGGCTACCCAGAACATTTCCCTGTTCAGATGATCAAAACAATCTTGAAGCATGGATGGATGCCAGACCTTAGCATGGTTAATTCCTGTTTGAGTTTCTGCCTATAGGAAGGGAGGAGTAAAATTGTTGTGATCTGATTTCCAGAATTGAAGGCTGGGGAGGGCCTTGTAGGTATCTCGAAAAGGCAAGTTGCAGTGGTCTAGTGTTTTTCCTAAGTGAGTACTACAGTCAATGTGTTGATAGAACTTTGGTAGCATTTTCCTCAAATTTGCTTTGTTAAAATCCCCAGCTACAATAAATTCTGTATGGTTTCACAATCACATCATGAGTAGGTAATCATGAAACATACACCACGTCTTTCTTCTTCCCTGAGAGTTCTTTATTCCTGTCTGCGCAATGAACTGAGAACCCAGCTGGCTGTACGGACGGGGACAGTATATAGAACCATGATTCCGTGAAGCAGAATATTTACAGTCTCTGATGTCTCTCTGGAAGGAGATCCTTGCCCTGAGCTCGACTACTTTATTGTCCAGAGACTGAACATTAGCAAGTAATATACTCGGAAGCGGTGGATGGTGTGCCCGTCTCCTGAGTCGGACTAGAACACTCCGAATACCTCTTCTCTGCCGGTGGCGTCTTGAAGCAGCCTCTGGGATAAGTTCAATTGCCCTGGGAGGATCTAATTCGGGAAAGTCGTATTCCTGGTCTTAATGCTTGTGAGTTACCGTCGCTCTGATATCCAAAAGTTATTTCTGTCTGTATGTAATAACACAAAAAGATTTCTGGGATAATCATGTAAGAAATAACACCCACAAAGAAAATACTGCAAAGTTGCTTAAGAGCTAGAAGCAGATCTGCCATGTCTGTCGGCGCCATCTAGTATTGCTAGGTATTATTACTGCACTTTTGGAGCTAGAAACACAAGCATTTCATTGCACCTGCGATAACATTTCAAGTCTGTGTACGGGACAAATTGAAGAGGGAGAGGGAAGACGTAATGATTGAAACAGGAGGTCTCTCCAGGGAGTAACACTCACTGCAACAGTGCGAAAAGCTCATAGACACACATGAATAATTTGAAGCAGATCTTTTAAAAGCAGAAGTGAAAACCAATTTCCCTTTTTGTCCATATGGAGCAGAGGGGAGGGGATAAGGGAAAGTCTCTGTGTCCGTTGTTATTAAAAGTGGATCTGCCCTCATTCAGACTAGGGCTGAACCGTAGGACGGCAGGGAGATGGACTATTATCGGTTGTTGTCATTCACCATGGCTCTGTGTATCACTGGGGGGAAATTGGGGTTGAGGAAGCCTATGCTACACTGTCATAACAACATCCATGTAAACGCTGCTATGGGAGTTGTTGATGTCGATGTGACATTTCTGCATAGAGATTGAATTTCACTAGGACTACACCAATAACTATTTTGTTTGTTTTGATACAGTGATAGACAGAACAAAAACATTAAAAAAAAGGTGTGCATTAGGCTGAAAATAACGCACCTTGTATACAGTTGCTACTGTTGTCAATGACAATTCAAAGTATACAGGTGTAGGATCTTAATTTGATCACACTTTTGTGGCTGAGAATGAAAATGCAGATGAGCTTCGGGATTTACATAAAATCACTGAAAACCCACACTAACATATGGTTATCTTAACAGTATTGCACTTTTCATGTAGCCTACTTTTGTCCAGCTAATAGCTTAAACAATAATCAAACACCATAATGAAATAATCCAAGGATGGGAAACTCCAGCCCTCGGGGGCCGGAGAGGTGTCACACTTTTTTCCCCATTCCTAGCAAACACACCTGATTATAGTGATTGCATTCTAAACTGAATGAAAACGTGATTATAAGAGTCAGGTGTGTTGGCTGGGCTGGGGCAAAACTGTGACAGCAATTAAGATCCTTTATCTGTAGCTAGTTGTTGGCACAGAAAAAAACAAACAAATCCCTTGGCTCCTTGGCTCATAAATAGCTTCTTTGATGAGAGGTTCCTGCCAGCGTTTGTTGCTACAACCCGGCAAACTCACTGACCGATGCCAAACCAAACGCACAACTTTGAGGCAAGGTCATTGATCCTTGCCCATTGAAATATTAAATAAACATTATGGGGAACGAGCTGCAGTGCTGTCGGTTGCCATAGTAACTGGCTAAATGTGCTTTTGACTGAGTTATTTTCAGTATGAACTCTCCTGTACTCCAAGCAAGTCACAGTAACGTTCTATGTGGTAAACCCTGTAATTGTTGAACCTATGTCATGGTTCATGTTTGATTAATTCATCAATGTGTCAGTCAGTCACGTATTGGAGCACAAATTCAATAGCTTGTTTTATTTATGATGAATAATTGAAAAAACATCAGATAGCAAGGCCGAGAATCAAGTACAAGTAATGCAAAGGCATCTATACATGTGATGCATTAACTTTATTTTACAACTCTTAGATGCAGAGAAAATTCTACCCAACTGGTAACTAAACTACCTTGTAACAAACGTCAGTGTAGTGCTATGCAGCGTACACAGTGACTTCTCAATTCATTCAGACCAGTCAGTCAGGGTTCAAAGGGAATGTATGATCACCCCCAGTAGGCCTGGATATGTTATGGCTGCTGCTTCACACTCACAGGATAAACAGGTCAAGGTATAGGAGCCCAGAAATCAACACAGGGAAACGACTAAATCATCGACTGGCACTCAGGTAAAGGGGAAACTCTATTGATTTGTATCTTGTTTTTTCTCAAGATGATGGACGTCTCGAGGACATGCGATGAGCAGCCGGTTCCTTTCCTTTCCCCCACGTTTTGATTTACAGAACACTGACGTCGATGGAGGAGTGTGTGTGTGTGTGGGGGGGGTTGTGGGGGGTGAGAGAATGAGTTACTGGTGGTTTATCTTCCTCTTTCCAAGGGAAGCGAGTGAATAAATTATTATGTTCATTGTGATATTGATTTATAGAATTATTGCGCAACACAATATACTTCCCACCTCCGTTGATGCACTTCCCAAACAATGCACAGCTCTGCGTCATACTGTACACACCAACCTGCAAGGAAGGGAAGCCTAATATCACAACTTCAGAATAATATCTTATAGATATAGAGTGCAGCTTTAATAAAGGTGTGATGCAGGAGCCTATGCTATAAAGGCGTCATTATACATAGGTTCGGTTTGCTCTTAGCAGAACTCGGCTAGGCGAGGTGAACATCTGTTCTCGCATACTCCCTTAACTTCAGGAACGGACCCTTTTTTTAAATTTTTGCCTAAAATGACATACCCAAATCTAACTGCCTGTAACTCAGGCCATGAAGAAAGGATATGCATATTCTTGGTACCATTTGAAAGGAAACTCTTTGAACTTTGTGGAAATGTGAAAGGAATGTAGGAGAATATAACAATAGATCTGGTTAAAGATAATACAAAGAAAAAACCCAGCTGAAATTTAAATTTTGACCACTAGATGGCAGCAGTGTATGTACAACTTTTTAGACTGATCAAATGAACCATTGTATTTCTGTTCAAAATGTGCCTAATTGGTATCTTAATAACTTTTCATGTTCAAAATGGTGCACTCTTCAAACAATAGCATGGTATTATTTCACTGTAATAGCTACAGTAAATTGGACAGTGCAGTTAGATTAACAAGAATTTAAGTTTTCTGCCAATATCGGATATGTCTACGTCCTGGGAAATGTTCTTGTTACTTACAACCTCATGATAATCACATTAGCGCACGTTAGCTCAACGTCCCTCAGGGGACCCACCGATCCTGAAGAAGTAAATAAGAGACAAAATGACTGTTTGTTCCTCTTGAGACACCGTAGCAACAGGTACAGTTCCTTAAAATAGTCTGAATTAATCTAAGATACTGTAACTCAAGAAATCTGTCAATGATTTTTACGCTTTTGCAGAGAAAGTCTTAGTCGCGCAATTATACATCTATCTAAGATGTGTGGTGTAGTATTTCTCAAAAGAAAAAATGGGCATGAAAACTAGTTGTCTGTTGTTGAATGTCAACAAACACTTCATTGAATAATCCTTACTCTTGACCAATCACCGGCGAAGGGGCGTAGACCTCGGCTACAGAACTTTGACATGCCGCAAGCAAAAAATTGTGCGCTCTAACAGACATAAAATAAACTGTCGAAAGCTGCCAAACCCCAAAATTAACAAAAACGTCACAAACTGTACAGTAAACTTAAGCAGGGCTCTGAGAAATACTTTTGCAAGAATTTATGACTACATGACAGCCTATAGCCCAGCACAAAAGTCACTCTATCCTTGATTCCCATTAATTAAACCTCTTAGGGAGCGGTGGGGGCGCTCCCGACACTACCCGGTGAAATGCAAGGTGCCAAATTCAAAATCCAAAAGTTGAATTATTAAACATGCATCAATATACAAGTGTTGCATAGTCATCTTCTTGGCAATACCACAGCGTTGTCAGATTTCAAAAAGGCTTTACGGCGAAAGCACCACATTTGATTGTTTGAGGATAGCACCTCACATTTTTCCCATTACCAATTCATAAGCCTCCACGGTTCACACATAACACATTTCACAGCGAAAACAAATCAATTACCTTTTGAAGAACTTCTGCTGAGGGCTTCCCAAGTGTCCAACGAAGACAATCCATGGTTCTTTTGTTAGAAAAAGTAATGTATTATATCCATAAATCTCCGTTTGGTTGGCGCGTTATAATGAGAAAATACAGCGTCAACTCGTCCTATGAACGTGAAGAGAACTCGTTCAACTTATACCTATAAACTTGTCCAAGAACAATCAAACATAATTGATAATGTATCCTTAGGAACACTTTTAGGTATAAATAGTATAATATTTAAACTGGGCGATAAGAAAGGAAAAAACCACAGAGTGCGCCAGCCGGGAACGTGCCTTTTCCTCTATTGACATCTGTGTGACCACTTCCTAATTCTTCTTCTTCTGCCATATAAAGCATCTAAACAGAATCAAAACACTTTCTCGAGACTGTTGACATCCAGAGGAAGCAATAGGTACTGCATGCATATGCCCTTATATGGGCATTTTCATATGAGGCAATGTGTCAAAATCACTTTTTTCAGGACAGAAATTCCTCTGATTTTCGCCTGCCATATCCGTTCTGTTATACTCACAGACAAAATGTTAACACTTTTAGAAACGTCAGAGTGTTTCCTATCCAATGGTACTAAATATGTGCATATCCTATTTTCTGGGCCTGAATGGTAGGCATTTTACTTTGGGCACGCCAGGCTCTCCAAAACCGTCACCTCGTGCGCTGCTCCCAAAGAAGTTAACTTGTCAGAATGACAAGCGTATGTCTAGTTGATGTGTAGTTGCCATACTTTTGTGGGATCTCTTGAACATTGATGACGCAGCTCCACTTCATGTGTCGGAGGTGTCCAATCTGTTGTCATAGTCTGCCATTACTTGGGACAGGTATGTTGTTCTTAGTGGCAGCATCACCCTCTTGTCAGTAACCATTAACTGTTGGACATGTATGTGATGATGTAGGAAGTGTGAGATTGACAGGTATCTCTAAAGGAGAGCCGGTCAATCTTCATTCTATATAGGCCCACTTCTCCATCTTTCTCACTCTCTATCGCTCTCCCTCTCTCTACCATACCCTCACTCCTGCTTTCGCTTCATGCACTCACTTGCTACCTCCCTCCCTTCATCCCTCCCTCCTCTCCCCTTGTACTTGTTTCTCATCTGTCTGTCTTCAACAGCTTAAATCTAAGGCTGCAGTGTGCTCAAATTGGGAGATCATTATGTAAAACAGTGTCCCTCAGCTGATGATCTGGCAGTGGGATGTGATTTGATACTCATTGTCACGACTTCAGCCGAAGTTGGTCCTTCTCCTTGTTTGGGCAGCTTTCGGCGGTCGACGTCGCCGGTTTTCTAGCTGCCGCCGATCAACTTTTCATTTTCTATGTTTTTGTCTTCATTATACACACCTGGTTTCCAATCACTAATTACATGTTCCTTATTTAAACCTCTGTCCCCCCCATGTCTTTGTGATTGATTGTTTTGTTGTACTCAGTCCATCTTTGTGGGCTTGTGTGTTTACCGCTATTATTGTGTATTTTTGAGTAAATTACGTTGATTACTCTATTCTGCTGTCCTGTGCCTGACTCTCTACACAGCTACACACAGGACCATCACAGAATCAATCACCCGAAATGGAGTCAGCAGGAGCGCATCAACCTTCTCCAGTCGAGGAGCGTCTACAGCAGCACGCGATCATGTTACGGAGTCTTGGCACCGCCATGGATCGCGTGCTGAAAAGTATGGAACGATGGGAGAGAGGAAGTTTTTCAGCACCTCCACCTTCATCCCAACCTCCCACTCCTCAACCTACACAGATGTCCACCCTTCCTTTACCTGGTCCCAGTGGAATTCGGCTCGCGCTCCCGAGGGCGTATGATGGAATGGCTGCCGGGTGCCAGGGGTTCCTTCTCCAGCTAGAGCTCTACCTGGCGACCGTTCACCCGGCTCCCTCGGGACGCGAGAGCGTGTCCACCCTCGTCTCCTGCTTATCTGGGAGAGCCCTGGAGTGGGCCAATGCCGTATGGGGGGAGGACGGAGCGGCGTTGGACCACTATGAGGAGTACACCCGCCTCTTCAGGACAGTGTTTGACCATCCACCTGAGGGTAGAGCGGCAGGTGAACGCCTGTTCCACCTCAGGCAGGAGACGAGGAGCGCACAGTACTTTTCACTGGAGTTCCGCACCCTGGCCACCAGAGCGGGATGGAATGACAGAGCCCTGATCGACCATTACAGGTGCAGTCTGCGCGAGGACGTCCGACGGGAGCTGGCATGCAGGGATACCACCTTATCCTTCCACCAGCTGGTGGACGTCCGGAACAGGGTCTGTTAGTTCCATCCCCCAACACCTCGGATCCTACATCTATGGAGCTAGGAGGGAATGTGCTTAGGGGGGCCGGAGGAGGGACCACACCCTGCACCTTATGTGGCCGCAGAGGGCACACTGCTGGTCGGTGCTGGGGGGGTACCTCAGGGAGTCGAGGCAGCAGGCAGGGCACTATTGTGTCATCCCAGGTGAGTAGGCACCAGACTCGCCCAGAGCCCCCTGTTGATCAAATTTTTTTGTTTATAGATTTTCCTGAGTTTTCCCCATGTTCACAGCATAAGGCGCTCGTCGATTCAGGCGCAGCTGGGAACTTTATTGACCGTTCATTTGCCCGTAGTTTAGGGATTCCTATTGTGTCTGTTGATATGCACTTCCCTGTACACGCCCTAGATAGTCGACCATTAGGGTCAGGGCTGATTAGGGAGGTTACAGCTCCACTGAGTATGGTGACGCAGGGGGGGTCATGAGGAGAAGATTAGTCTCTAACTCATTGATTCTCCTGCGTTTCCCGTGGTGCTGGGTCTACCCTGGTTGGCCTATCATGACCCCACTATTTCGTGGCAACAGAGGGCTCTAAAGGGATGGTCATGAAAGTGCTCGGGGAGGTATGTAGGTGTTTCCATCGGTGCAACTACGGTGGAGATTCCAGACCAGGGCTCCACCGTGTACATCCAGATTTGGCTCTCTCCTTCTGTAAAAAGAAGGCGACTCAATTACCACCCCATCGACGGGGGGATTGTGCGATAAATCTCCTGGTAGACGCAGCACTTCCCAGGAGTCACGTGTAACCTCTGTCACAGGAGGAGACGGCAGCTATGGAGACATATGTCTCCGAATCTCTGGGACAGGGATACATTCGGCCCTTCACTTCACCTGCCTCCTCGAGTTGTGAAGTTTGTGAAGAAGGATGGAGGTCTGCGCCTGTGTATTGACTTTCGAGGTATCAATCAGATAACTGTGAGGTACAGCTACCTGCTGCCTCTCATAGCCAGTGCGATCGAGTCAATGCACGGGGCGCGCTTCTTCACCAAATTGGATCTCAGGAGGGCCTACAATCTGGTGCGTATCCGGGAGGGGGACGAGTGGAAGACAGCATTTAGTACCACATCAGGGCACTACGAGTACCTCGTCATGCCATACGAGTTGATGAATGCTCCATCAGTCTTCCAGGCATTTGTAGACAAGATTTTCCGGGACATGCACGGGCAGGGTGTTGTGGTGTATATCAACGACATTCTGATATACTCCGCTACACGTGCCGAGCATATGTCCCTGGTGCGCAAGGTGTTGGGTAGACTGTTGGAGCATGACCTGTATGTCAAGACTGAGAAATGTATTTTCTTCCAGCAGTCCATCTCTTTCCTAGGGTACCGCATTTCCACCTCAGGGGTGGAGATGGAGAATGACTGCATTTCAGCCATGCGTAATTGGCCGACTCCAACCATGGTAAAGGAAGTGCAGCTGTTCTTAGGGTTTGCCAACTACTACCGGAGGTTTATCCGGGGCTTTGGGCAGGTAGCGGCTCCTATTACTTCACTGCTGAAGGGGGGGCCGGTGCGACTGCAGTGGTCAGCTGAGGCGGACAGGTCTTTCAGTCATCTGAAGGCTCTGTTTACATCATCTCCCATGCTGGCTCATCCGGATCCCTCTTTGGCATTCATAGTGGAGGTGGACGTGTCCAAGCTCGGGTACGCAACCTAAACTTCGCCCCTGTGCCTTCTTTTCGAAGAAGCTCAGCTCGGCGGAGCGAAACTATGATGTGGGAGTTGTTAGCTGTCGTAAAAGCTCTGAAGGCGTGGAGACACTGGCTTGAGGGGGAAAAACATATTTTTCTCATCTGGACTGACCACCGTAATCTGGAGTACATCCGGGCGGCGAGAAGACTGAACCCTCGCCAGGCAAGGTGGGCCATGTTTTTCACCCTTTCCTACAGACCAGGTTCCCAGAACGCTAAGGCAGACACACTGTCCCGGATGTATGACACAGAGGAGCGGGCCATAGACCATGCCTCTTGCCTGGTGGCACCGGTGGTGTGGGAGCTGGACGCGGACATAGAGCAGGCGTTACGTATAGAGCCCACCTCCATTCAGTGTCCAGCTGGACGTCTGTACGTTCCGTCTGCTGTCCGCGACCGTCTGATCTATTGGGCCCACACGTCACCCTCCTCTGGTCATCCTGGCATCGGTCGGACAGTGCGCAGCCTTAGTGGGAAGTACTGGTGGCCCACCGTAGCACGTGAGGGTTTGTTTCCTCCTGCTCGGTGTGCGCCCAGTGCAAGGCACCTAGGCACCTGCCTAGAGGGAAATTACAACCCCTACCCGTTCCACAACGGCCATGGTCACACCGGTCTGTGGATTTCCTGACGGATCTTCCTCCATCACAGGGAAACACCACGATCCTGGTCGTTGTGGATCGGTTTTCTAAGTCCTGCAGCCTCCTTCCTTTGCCTGGTCTCCTACGGCCCTACAGACTGCGGAGGCCCTGGTCACCCATGTCTTCCGGCACTACGGGGTGCCGGAAGACATAGTTTCTGATCGGGGTCCCCAGTTCACGTCCAGGGTTTGGAGGGCGTTTATGGAACGTCTGGGGGTCTCGGTCAGCCTTACTTCAGGTTTTCACCCCGAGAGTAACGGGCAGGTGGAAAGAGTCAACCAGGATGTGGGTAGGTTTCTGCGGTCCTATTGCCAGGACCGGCCGGGGGAGTGGGAAACTCCAGGAATCTGAGGTGCGGGAGGTTCCCCCCCCCCCGGTCATCGAGGGGGCCCCGGCATATGCTGTCCGAGCCATCATGGACTCAAGGCGCCGGGCGAGGTGCCTCCAGTACCTCGTGGAGTGGGAGGGGTACGACCCGGAGGAGAGATGTTGGGTGCCGGTGGAGGACATCCTGGACCCGTCGTTGCTGCTGGAGTTTCACCGTCTCCACCCGGATCGCCCTGCGCCTCGTCCTCTGGGTTGTCCCCGAGGCCGGTGTCGGCGCGCGGCTCTGTCACGACTTCAGTCGAAGTAATTCCATCTCCTTGTTCGGGCTGCTTTCGGCAGTCGATGTCGCCGGTTTTCTAGCTGCCGCCGATCTACTTTTCATTTTCTATGTTTTTGTCTTCATTATACACACCTGGTTTCCAATCACTAATTACATGTTCCTTATTTAAGGGCTTGTAAGTAAGCATTTCACTAAGGTTGTATTCGGCGCATGTGACAAATAGCCTTCACTTTAGGCTATAATAAATAAAAGGTTATCTTTCAAACTAGTGTAACAGAATTTACTCAACCTAGCGTCCCACCCACAACTCTAAGAAGTTAAGAAATGCTAGTGACCACGACTGAAGGAAAATGACAGTTGTCTTGGGGTGTAGTTTTATGTGGGTGTTTATTGGGTGTGTCTTTGCCATTCAATCACAACCAACGAGGCCAGTAGTGAGTACAGCGAGGTAAGGTAAGCTATGGAGAGAACAAAGTTTTGAACTTGAGGACTTATCCCCTCCTGACTGACTCGATATCTAAAGATGGTCAGCGAATTCAGTTCTATGTGTAGGCTAAAGCCTGCGCTGACCTTGTGTTTAGCTAAGCTGACAGCAGCAAGCTCCTATAGCTTGGTGATAGCTGCAGCTGGCTATCCTATCTATCTGATATTTCTCTGATAAATCTGTTATAGCAAGATAGCAAGAGCCAGTGTATGGAATGTGTTTTGTAAGACACTCCTTCTACAACACCTTGCTATGAAAGTAGCGTGCAACTTAGTTTCAACGTTTCATCAGATCTTGTAAAATACATGTTACCATGGAAGAGATGTATGCCCAGTCTTGAGTCAGCTCAGCTGTCCTACAGTACAATATTCTATAACTGGCTAGTGCTGTCTCATGTGGACATTGCACAAACATCACCCAGCTTGAGTGTGGATACAGTTGAAGTTGGAAGTTTACATACACTTAGGTTGGAGACATTAAAACTAGTTTTTCAACAATTACACAAATATCTTGTTAACAAACTATAATCTTGGCAAGTCGGTTAGGACATCTACTTTGTGAGACACAAGTAAAATTTCCAACAATTGTTTACAGACAAATAATTTCACTTATAATTCACTGTATCACAATTCCAGTGCGTCAGAAGTTAACATACAGTTCACTGTGCCTTTAACTTCTTAGGGAGCGGCAGGTGAGGTGACGGTTTTGGAGAGTCTGGAGTGGCACTGGTCTTGGAGTGGCACCGGCCCAAAGCAAAATGCCTGCCACTCAGGCTCAGAAAATAGGATATGCACATAATTAGTACTATTGGATAGGAAACACTTTGAGGTGTCTGTGAGAATAACAGAACTCATTTAGCAGGCGAAAACCCGAGAAAAATCTATCCGGAAATCAGTTTCTGGTGACCTATTGCTCTGTTTGACACACTCCCTATTGAATCCATTTGTAACCAGGACTGAGACTGCAGTACCTATGGCTTCCACTAGATGTCAACAGTCTATATACAAAGACTCAGAGAGATTGGAGTAAACAAAACGAATAGGTACAGGAAATGGCCAAGGTAGCTCAGATGTCAACAAGTTCTCGGGCGCGAGTCTGGCTGCGCGCCCCACTTTATTTTACTTATATAAGGTATAGGTGACCATCCGAGTGAAATATTATCGCTAATATTCATAAAAGGATAGCAAAGGATGCATTTTAAGTTTATAGGTATATTTGAACGCGTTCTCTTCACGTTTCAATGGACGATTCGACGTTGGATTTTCTGAACATAACGCGCCAACCAAACAGAGATTTATGGATATAATAAATTACTGTTTCTAACAAAAGAACCATTGGATGTCTTCGTTGGACACTTGGGAAGCCCTCAGCAGAAGTTTTGGGTAAGGGATTTGTTTTCGCTGTGAAATGTGTTTTGTGTGAACCGCGATGGTTTATGAATTTAATGCTAATGCAGAAATATTGGAGGTGCTATCCTCAAACAATCAAATGTTGTGCTTTCGCCGTAAAGCCTTTTTGAAATTTGAAAAGGCTGTGATATTGCCAAGATGCAGAGCTTTTAATGACTATGCAACACTTGTATGTTGATGAATGTTTAATAATTCAACATTGGGATTTTGAATTTGGCGCCTTGCATTTCACCGGGTAGTGTCGGGAGTGGCTAGCGCCCCACCACCCCGTAAGTAGTTAACTTACTTGCCTAGTTAAATAAAGATAAAATAAAAAAGATAATGGGAAAATCAAAAGAAATCAGCCAAAACCTCCGATTTTTTTTTTGAACTGCACAAGTCTGGTTCATCCTTGGGAGAAATTTCCAAACGCCTGAAGGTACCACGTTCATCTGTACAAACAATAGTACGCAAGTATAAACACCATGGGACCACGTAGCCGTCATACCGCTCAGGAAGGAGACGCGCTCTGTCTCCTAGAGATGAACGTACTTTGGTGCGAAAAGTGCAAATCAATCCCAGAACAACAGCAAAGGACCTTGTGAAGATGCTGGAGGAAACAAGTACAAAAGTATCGATATTCACAGTAAAAGAGTCCTATACCAACATAACCTGAAAGGCCGCTCAGCAAGGAAGAAGCCACTGCTCCAAAACCGCCATAAAAAGCTAGACTACGGTTTGCAACTCCACATGGGGACAAAGATTGTACTTTTTGGGGAAATGTCCTCTGGTCTGATGAAGCAAAATTAGAACTGTTTGGGCATAATGACCATTGTTATGTTTGGAGGGAAAAGGGGGAGGCTTGCAAGCCGAAGAACACCATCCCAACCGTGAAGCACGGGAGTGGCAGCATCATGTTGTGGGGGTGCTTTGCTGCAGGAGGGCCTGGAGCACTTCACAAAATAGATGGCATCATGAGGATGGAAAATTATGTGAATATATTGAAGCAACATCTCAAGACATCAGTCAGGAAGTTAAAGCTTGGTCACAAATGGGTCTTCCAAATGGACATTGACCCCAAGCATACTCCCAAAGTTGTGGCAAAATGGCTTAAGGACAACAAGGTATTGGAGTGGCCATCACAAAGCCCTGACCTCAATGCTGTAGAAAGTTTGTGGGCAGAACTGAAAAAGCATGTGCGAGCAAGGAGGCCTACAAACCTGACTCAGTTACACGAGCTCTGTCAGGATGAATGAGCCAACATTCACCCAACGTATTGTCGGAAGCTTGTGGAAGGCTACCCGAAATGTTTGACCTAAGTTAAACAATTTAAAGGCTACAAATACTAATTGAGTGTAAGTAAACTTCTGACCCACTGGAAATGTGATGAAAGAAATAAAAGCTGAAATATATAATTCTCTCTTCTATTATTCTGACATTTCCCATTCTTAAAATAAAGTGGTGATCCTAACTGACCTAAGACAGGGAATCTTTACTATGAATAAATGTCAGGAATTTGGCTAAGGTGTTTGTAAACTTCCGACTTCAACTGTACATTTATAAACTCCAAGTTGATGAGTGTGTTCCTGTTACAAAGACAAAACAGTTTATGCTGAAATTATATTTATGTGCTTATAAAGACAGTATTCCTACACTTACCTAGCAAATGAAATAAGTAGTTTACAACTTCAGCTGTCTAACAAAACTATCATGGCATTCTATTTGTCTATTTGGTCAAATCTAAGGATTTGGCTGTCCACCACACACTGGCATGCACAGCTCTCTGGGTGAAGTTCTGTCTTCAAGTCTCCAGTGGGCGATGATGTCCCTTCTATCTATGTTATGTATTACAGGTTATGGACAGGTGCAGTCACGTTGCAGGAGGAGAGGAGTCTACGACACTCCATCCTGGAGTGCAATTGCTTAACTTATGTCAATACTATATTTTAAACAAAGTGTTTTGATAACTTTCAATTATAACAGTTCATTACTATGCTAATTTAGCTAGCCAGTTTGAGTTGAAACATTATTGAAAGCACGCTGGCTACATCAAATGATTAGCAAGCTAGTATCAAAGTGCATACCCTGTACTGATCCTAAATGCCAATGGGCTACAGTAGCTAATGAGAGCTATGCACGTCTTCCTCTGACATGCTACATCTACACATTAGCTTGTATTTAGCTTTTACAGTATCATTCCCCTTTCATCTGTGGTATCATAGCTTGCATGGCTCGCTAGCTTTATCAAATAATGTGGTATAACCAAAAGAAGCTACTAAAGTCACCATTATTAGTCAGTTGTACAACCAAATGCCTTCAACTGAAATGTGTCTTCCTCATTTAACCCAACCCCTCTGAATCAGAGAGGTGCGGGGGGCTGCCTTAATCGACATCCACAGCGCCCCGGGGAACAGTGGGTTAACTGCCTTGTTCAGGGGCAGAACGACAGATTTTTTTACCTTGTCAGCTCGGGGATTTGAACTGCAACCCTATTGTTACAAGTCCAACGCTCTAACCACTAGGCTACCTGCCGCCCTCAACTACTGCCCTCAACTACCGCCCTGCCGCCCTCAACTACTAGCTAGCTAGTACCAGATATCTACTTAGCTAATGTCCTCACCAACACCAGTGGTTTGACGGTTGACAGGTAGCAGAAGTGACCATGTTGGATCTAATCCATTCCAGGCCATCTGGCAATATTCTTGAAATGCATTGGAAGTTTACAACAACTTTATGGAAGCCCATTTTCACTCCTATTAGCTGAGTGAAACGTGCGTACTTCTGCTATGCAGACTTGACAACAAATGTCCACATGGCAGCTGGGGGTGGACCACAACCTGTTGTCTCTGGGCAATTGAGCATCATTGGAAAAAATGGGCATGTAAGTAATCCATACCCAACTCTTCAAGAAGTCATGATGAACACACTTACAAAACTCTGAACTAGACGAGACTGACCTAATGACCACAATTATCCTCTTTATACTCTGCATTACATTTTGACACTAGAATGAATGCTTCTGACTCATATCTATGCCACATAGGCTGTTTTCAAAAGGAGAAGTTGGTTTGCAAGGGCAGTTTACCTTTAAAATTAGTAGCACATCCATGACCACATTTTGAGGTTAGCCTACTATAAATGTCTGTTTATGTAATCATAGAAAGCGTGTGTTTTTAAAGATAACATGCAAATGTCTCAGTTCTTTGGAGATCTTCACAGAATCTTAAACCGCATTGATTACTTGCACAATGTACTTTTAATGTAATCTCATCCGCAATCCAGGTTATTTGGTTGTGCTATTAGAAGAAGCACGGAGATAACACAGTTTAGTTGTTGTATAAATAAAACATGTCTGACATTGTATTCCCATTTCAACGTTGTTGTGCTTTTAAATGGTTGAAAGTGCAGTGATAACATATTTAGATGACAACTTAACCAAAAATCGGACAGTTTTTTCATTGGAATTTGGTTGTGTTTTTAGATGGTTGAAAGCATACAGTAGTGATAACACATTGGAAATTCCACAAACTTATGGCTGTCTTTTTGAGTGGGTGATGAATTCGGTTGAAATCTCATTGATCAACTACTCAACCAAATATTACCCACATTTCCACGTTGAAATGACATGGTGTGCCCAGTGGGATATTGGTCTTCAGGAGACCATACTGAGGCTGTGGTTCGAGATCCTCAGGTAGGAAAGCCTTACTTTGGCATGTTGCCTGTCATTGCATCACTGTTTCTTCTCTGTGCTCAGGCTCATCACACTTTAATCCATAGATCAATGGGATCTTATGGTCTCGTTTATAAGCTCAGTCTGATATTAGCACCAGAGGAAGCTATAGGCGAGATAATGCAGTGGGAATATACAGAGCATGCATGTCGAAGTGAATATCTGGAGCATTAAACAGTCTTCATTGATATGGTGACACACATGTCATTAGTTGGTGTGTAGTGCCTCTATAAGTAAGGATGCTATGACCTCTGCTAAGAGTTCTGGGACCTTAAGGCACAGGGTGTAGTGCACTTGCCCCATAACCTTGGGATTTTTGGTTCAATGCCCTGATATCAGATACCCCTTTTCTGACTCCTCCAAGTAAGTATCCCAAGTACTTGCATCTGCTGCAGCCCATCCATAACTGTCCAACAAGGACAAATAAAGTTTTATTTTATTCCGTATTCATGCAGTGTATGTCGCTCAATGAGACACTGTATTCCACTCATAGCCTGAATAAGGTGTGTGCTGCGTAGCGTGCAGTGCCCCCGAGTAGCCATACTTTATTGATAAGATTACTCATCATTTTTGGACGGGATGGGATGTTTTTGAAATTTAAGCAGTGATCCTGGTGTTGAGCAGTGGTGACGATACAGTAAATCATAAACTTGAAAATCCTTAATCCTACCTGCCAGCCAATCTGGGAGGTTCTTCTCATTATAAAGATTAGAGAAACCAGCAGCACCTAGGCCTATAGCTCCGACAGATCAGGACATTTTCCATTTTCTCTGCATAACACCCAGTGATCCTCTTATGTCTTTCTGCTCAATGGTCTTATTAGGCTTGTCTGCCTTTGTCTATTTCTGTATGCCTCGGTCTCCCTGTCTCTCTCTGTCTCTGACATAATTTTACATCAGAGGAGACTAGTACTTGTACTGACGTTAGTCCGTGTCTTTAAACATTGAAAAGCTAAGTAATAATGAAGTTATACAGGGACACAGATTAGTTTAAGCATATTCAAGAAAGCTTCTCAGTTTAGATAATAGATACCAGATAATAAGGGCTGTCTGGACTGGGGAGCTTCAGAAAGACAACATAACTGTTTTGATTTCTCTGTGTTCAACTGCTTTGGTCTCATTGTTCATTCACATCAGCCACCATGTCTGAATCACAACACAGCTCATCCATTCACATGACAGGGAAACACTTAGTGGCACCTCCGTTATGGACTGGGGAATGGAGGATGAATAGTTTGTGTGTGTGTGTGTGTGTGTGTGTGTAAAGTGTGTGTGCGTGTGCGTGCATGCTGGAGACTGCATCTGCTTTCTGCTATTTACAGGGCTGTAAAAAAGTTTTTGCACCCTGTCAGATTTTCTCTTTTTTGGCATATTTTTGTTACTGAATGTTATCAGATCTTCAACAAAAACCTAATATTAGATCAAGGGAACCTGAGTTTACAATTTCTTTTTAAAATATACTTATTTTGTTTATTTACTTAACAAAGTTATGCAACACCCAATTCCCCTGTGTGAAAAAGCAATTGCCCCCTTACACTCAATAACTGGTCATGTAGACTTGATTGTGTGTGCTGGATCATTGTCTTGCTTCATGACCCAGTCAAAGTACAGACCTGTTGTGGCAGGACTTGAAACGAGCTGTTGTGGCAGGACTTGAAACGAGCAGTTCCGGCTTGAAAACCCTGTTCTGAATGGAAGAGTGGGACAAAAATCCTCCACAGCGACATGAGAGACTGATCAACAAATACAGGAAGTGTTTGGTTGGAGCCATTGAGCTAAAGGTGGCACAACCAGTTATTGAGTGTAAGGGGGCAATTACTTTTTCACACCGGGGCATTGGGTATTGCATAACTTTGTTTATTAAATAAGTATGTAAATGTTGTGTTATTTAGTCACTCAATTTCCATTTATTTAATAATCGGTTTTGGTTGAAAATCTGATAACATACAGTATAAGAAATATGCAAAAGTGGAGAAAATTTGAAACTTTTTCACGGCACTGTAAGTCTCTGGATCATTAGCTTCAATAGGAGGAGAGGAGAAAAAACCCTGAAAGATAAACACACACCCACACCCTCCACGAAGAACACTTATCCTTTATTAGAATCAGAAACACAGCTGTCATCCAGACTGAGTCTAATCGGGCCAAGGAGCCCACAGCAATGGTGGAATGCCTCGTCACCGTGGAAACCGACGCCAGACGTTCCAGGAGAGTTGCGAGGAGGGGAGCCATTGAACTGAAAGTCTTTGATGATCTCTCCCCTCTTCATGTCTGGCAGACAGGAGGCCATCCTCGTCGTGATTGGATCGCCGGTGTTCTGCTAAGTACTGACCTCTCCAATCACAACCAGACAGAGAGTCTATAATCAGATCTTGTCGCTTGTTATAGTACTCCAGTCAAGGGCTCTCCAGGAGCAGTCATTAGGCAAGTTTCCATTGACCTAGGTTTATTCAACAAAAGCAATGTCACAAAAAATGTATAGTGTGACATGTGTAAAGGAAACGGCCGCTATAGGAGAAATGCTCTAAAGATCGAAAACATTTACATCTGTTCGACAGGAGTGGATTTTTCTTTTGTCAAATGTTCTTAATTGTGATAAATTATGATGGAAACGTGTTTTTTTGATAAATTATGATTACCAAATAATTTTGAAGGTCATCAGGTAAATATAAAGCTCAACTGCACATTTTACTATGAAAAAGTATGTTTCGTTATAGGACAAGGATTGTCTTGACTTTCAAGAATGACTGAATTGCTTTGCCTTCCTTTTCTGGTCGGCTGGATGCAAGTTTCACCTTCCAATCATTCCACCATACAATCGTTCCAGTATTCATTCCCTTTCGATTTCTTCACATTTTATTGTGTTACAAAGTGGGATTCAAATGTATTTAGGTGTAATTTCTTTGTCAACAATCTACTCAAAATACTGTAATGTCAAAGTGGATGTTTTTTTTTTTAAGATTCATACAAATTTCATATCTTAAACATAGTCATTGCATAAGTATTCAGCCCCTTTGTTTTAAAGCATAGTAAAGTTAATAATTATTCTGTGGATTATGTATTAAATCACCCAGACACATCAAAGATACAGTTGTCCTACTTACCTGAGCTACAGGACAGGAAAGAAACTGTTACCATGAGGCCATTGGTGAGTTTAAAACAGTAACAGAGTTCAATGGCTGTGATGGGAGATAACTGAGAATAGTTAAACAACATTGTAGTGACACAATAATGTCAGGATAGGACCCTTTTTTTCAATTTTCGCCTAAAATGACATACCCAAGTCTAACTGCCTGTAGCTCAGGACCTGAAGCAGGGACCTGAAAAAGGTTTCTGGATTGAATACCCGAGCTGAGAAGGTAAAAAATCTGTCGTTCTGCCCCTGAACAAGGCAGTTAACCCATTGTTCCTCGGTAGGCTGTCATTGTAAATAAGAATTGTTCTCAACTGACTTGCCTAGTTAAATTTATATAAAAAAAAATGCATATTATTGATACCATTTGAAAGGAAACACTTTGATGTTTGTGGAAATTTGAAATTACTGTAGGAGAATATAACACATTAGATCTGGTAAAAGATAATACAAACAAAAAAACATGTGTTTTCATTTTTTTTGAAATGCAAGAAAAAGGCAATAATAGAATATAGGAGTCTAGGTGCAATTTCGATTTTGGCCACTAGATGGCAGCAGTGTATGTGCAAAGTTTTAGACTGATCCAATGAACCATTGTATTTCTGTTCAAAATGTTGTTTCAAGACTGTCCAAATGTGCCTAATTGGTTTATTAATACATTTTCAATTATATAACTGTGCACTCTCCTCAAACAATAGCAATGTATTATTTCACTGTAATAGCTACTGTAAATTGGACAGTGCAGTTAGATTAACAAGAATTTAAGCTTTCTGCCCATATCAGATATGTCTATGTTCTGGGAAATGTTCTTGCTACTTAAAACGTCATGCTAATCACATTAGCGCACGTTAGCTCAACCATCCAGTGGGAGGGACACCGATCCCGTAGAGGTTAAATGAGTGAAAAGAAGAATGCAAATATACAGGATACAACTATTCCAAAACAGGCATCTAGAATGCAACCAGGCACTGTATTATTGCAAAAAAGGATTACACTTTTTGACCCAAATGCAAATCCTTGTGTTTGGGGCAAATCAAGCACAACACACCACTAAGTAACTGCCCCCTTACTTTCAAGCATGGTAGTGGCTGCATCATGGTTTCGATATACTTGACATCGGCAAGTATTTCAGGGTAAAAAGAAACGGGATGGAGCTAATCTCATGCAGAGGAAACCTGCTTAAGTTTGCTTTACACCAGACACTGAGCGAGGAATTCACCTTTCAGCAGGACAATAACCTACAACAGATGGCCAAATCTACAATGGAGTTGCTTATCAAGAAGACAGTGAATGTTCCTGAGTAGCCAAGTTACAGTTTTGACTTAAATCTGCTTGAAAATCTATGGCAAGACTTGAAAATTGCAGTTTAGCCATGATCCCCAACATCTTGACAGAGCTTGAAGAATTATGAAAAGAATAACTGGCAAATATTGCACAATCCAGTTGTGTAAAGCTCTCAGAGACTTAACCAAGAAGACTCACAGCTGAAATAGCTGCCAAAGGTGTTTCTAAGATGTATTGACTCAGGGAGCTGAATTCCTTATGCAACGACTACACTGCCAGTCAAAAGTTTGGGGTCACTTAGAAATGTCCTTGTTTTCCATGAAAACATACATGAAATGAGTTGCAAAATGAATAGGAAATCTAGTCAAGACGTTGACAAGGTTATAAATAATGATTTTTAATTGAAATAATAATTGTGTCCTTCAAACTTTGCTTTTGTCAAAGAATCCTCCATTTGCAGCAATTACAGGCTTGCAGACCTTTGGCATTCTAGTTGCCAATTTGTTGAGGTAATCTGAAGAGATTTCACCCCATGCTTCCCAAAGCACCTCCCACATGTTGGATTGGCTTGATGGGCACTTCTTACGTACACTACGGTCAAGCTGCTCCCACAACAACTCAATAGGGGTGAGATCCGGTGACTGTGCTGGCCACTCCATTATAGACAGAATACCAGCTTCTTCCCTAAATAGTTATTGCATAGTTTGGAGCTGTGCTTTGGGTCATTGTCCTGTTGTAGGAGGAAACTGGCTCCAATTAAGCGCCGTTGTGCACCGGAGCCTCCCACTCCTCTTTCGATTCTGGTTAGAGTCAGTTTGCGCTGTTCCGTGAAGGGAGTAGTACACAGTGTTGTACGAGATCTTCCGTTTCTTGGCAATTTCTCGCATGGAATAGCCTTCATTTCTCAGAACAAGAATAGACTGACAAGTTTCAGAAGAAAGTTCTTTGTTTCTGGCCATTTTGAGCCTGTAATCCAACTGCACAAATGCTGATGCTCCAGATACTCAACTAGTCTAAAGAAGGCTACTTTTATTGTTTCTTTAATCAGCACTACAGTTTTCAGCTGTGCTAACATAATTGCAAAAGGGCTTGCTAATGATCAATTAGCCTTTCAAATGATAAACTTGGATTAGCTAACACAACATGCTATTGGAACACAGGAGTGATGGCTGCTGATAATGGGCCTCTGTTTGCCTACGTACTGTAGATATTACATTAAAAATCAGCATTTTCCAGCTACAATAGTAATTTATTGCATTAACAATGTATACACTGCATTTCTGATCAATTTGATGTTATTTTAATGAACAAAAAAATTGATTTTATTTCCAAAACAAGGACATTTCTAAGTGACCCCAAACTTTTGAACAGTAGTGCATATTTTAGTTATTTAATTTCTATAAAAAATAAAAATTAAAAAAAGAAAGAAATTTTGATGCATTTTGTATTGTATTTTGCATTGTATTATGTACAGTATGTGATATGTGGCTGGTATACGACTGTGAAGTGTGGTTGTCTCGCATGGCTATCTTAAGATGAATGCACTGGCTATGGATCGCTCTGGATGGGAGCATCTGCCGAATGTCTAAATTGTAATGTAAATGTAGTGCTATGTATATTTATGTGTATTATGTATTTTATTTGTTGTGTTGTTTACTGTTTGGACCACAGGAAGAGTAGCTGCTGCCTTGGTAGCTGCTAAATGGGGATCCTACTAAAATACAAAAAATACTATTCCAGAATATTTTGTCTAAATTGTAGACAGAAACGTAAAATTAAATCAATTTTAATCCCATTTTGCAACACAATAAAATGTGAATAAATTCAAGGGGTATGAATACTTTTGCAAGGCACTGTATGTAAATAGGTCAGAATTCTCATTCTGGTCATCCTCACTACTTTCATCTACAATTGTTGCCACTGCTAATGGCTTTTTGACGAGTTTCCATGGCAATGGCCCTGATTGCATATTTCTTGATTAGCTTACCCTGTCGCCCTATCCACTCCAACTAATTCAGGGTGAAAATGAAAGGAAGCATGATGTGTCACTGAGACAAAACAACCCTGTGACCTTCTGACAAAGTGACTCTGACGGGTCTCAGTCATACATCATATGAATAGAAGTTGATGGTATAGTGCTGCTATTACTACAGTGCTGCCATCTGTGTGAGGTTTCCTACTTTCTCAGAAAAAAAAGTTGATTTACTCACAGGTGAACCGAAATTGCATTGATTATTGTCACATGATATAACAGCAAGCTGAATGGTTAAGATCAGAGAGGTCAGAAATTCACACATTCCTTCCTATGAATGAAGTAGTTATCATTTTACTTGTTGACAGTTGAATCTACAGCTTACAGAATTTCGGGAATTAATAAACGCCTGAATACCCAGAACATCAACAAGGTAGATGTTCTGCCAAGAAATAACTAGACATTCGCACAACACTTGAAGATTTACAGTCAACAAGTTAAGTTGGATGCCAACTGTTTGTTCCAAGTTTTGTGTTTACTCTCTGAATGGCCTAGTTGGCAAGACTTCTCTGACAGAAACAGGGTATTGGGAATTGATCTGGTCCGCCTTCTTTCTCCAATTTTCCATTCTGAGAACTGTCTGGGATTTATTTTTCACACTTGTATCCTTGCAAATGTCTGTTCATTTTCTGTCCTTCCCCTGGTGAGTTAAAAACTGATAACAGAAATGAAGCCACGCAGTACCTGTATAGTGTCTGTCACTCTTTTTCATGTCCTAGCTTTTGACATCATTCCAGGACCGGATATCCACTTTTATGAGTTTTCTAGTGTCTCTATTTTCTAGTGTCTCCATGTGATTTATTTATATTTATAAACTGGGTGGTTCAAGCCCTGAATGCTGATTGGCTGAAAGCCGTGGTATATCAGACCATATTTATTTTTACTGTTCTAATTACGTTGGTAACCAGTTTATAATAGCAATAAGGCACCTAGGGGGTTTGTGGTATAGGCCAATATATCACGGCTAAGGGCTGTATCCAGGCACTCAGCGTTGCATTGTGCATAGGAACAGCCCTTGCTGTGGTATATTGGCCATATACCACACCCCCTTGTGCCTTATTTCTTAAATGTCCCCCTTTTGGGAAATGTGAATGTTGTTGTAATCAAAAGCACTAAATACGAATTAATACAAGGTTATACATGTTTTGTTTGTTATTAGGATGATTTTGCATACTGATACGTATTCATACATATGTAATAAACATAGAAACATTATGCACAATGATAATTCATGGTGATAATAAATAGTGTGATACATGATGCATCTAAAAAGACTAAAAGGTTTGTTATTGCATTTCATAGTGTCAATTTAAAAAGAGGGATAATGCAAAATCATTAATTGAGCCATTGTAATGTATAAATGTGACAATACCGGTTTATAAAAAAATTGTGACAGATATGTAATTTGAGAGAAAATATGTTGTGCATTTGTGAAACATTCTATTTTGTATCTATGTAAATGGTTTATGATTTTATATGAAAAACACTCATTGCAAGTAACTTGAAGCCGAAGCTACATCTCTGTGTGATTTATTTCTATATATTTCCCTTTTAGGGATATAACGGTTTGGAGGCTCCACTGAGATGAATGCACTGAAGAGAGGAAGACCTTCAATCGACATTCATCTTCAAATCCAACTCAGGCAGATGACAGAGTGTGACAGATGGCTACGGTGCAGGTTCGACAGACAATGGAAAATGAGTGCGTGCAAACTGAGGTCAGAGGGAACATCAGGGAGCAGCGAAGTCCATTCAGTAAAAGAGAACCTTCATTAAGAATGTTGTTAACTTTTCTGCTATTAAAATGGAAGCACCATTAGAGGATATTCAAAAAGATGTGAAAGGAGCATTGTATGAACTGAACAAAGACAATCTCATTGAAATAAGTTACTTTTTGAAAATATCAGGGCCAAACCAAGAGAATCTAACTGGTAAAACACACATGAACCTTATTTCATATATTGAACGGGAAGAAGTAAAATACGTAGAGGATGATGGTACAGTATGTCTGAACTGTTGAACCTAAAAGACATGATATATGATATGCAGGAGGCTAGTGATGTTATCTCAATGGACAAAGAGGGAAAAAAAAAAAAAAAAGAAACTCCAAACAGAGCTAGAGAAATTAATGCTGTGCAAATGCAGGGGCACGCTACAGTATAGCACAAAGAGTTCAAGATATCTGGTCAAATAGGTGAACCAGGAAAAAAGAGAGACTCACTCACGTTCACCAGTCTAGCTCACCAAATCGAAAACAGACTGAAAAACCGAATGAAAGGTATCCAGAGATAGAAATGCAGAGCTATCTGGAAGGGAAGTCAGAGTTTACTCGGTCTCATTACTAAGAGAAGAGGGAAACAGAACTGTATAGCCAACTCACATCAGAAGTACAGAGCAACAAAGAGACCCCACAAAACTTTCTAATCTGTTCCTTAGATCTGAGACAGAAAATCCTGTTTGCCTCACAGGAAGCAGAGTCTGGCCTTAAGTATGACCCAGGACTGGTCCAGAGCATGTTCATGCATACTGTCCTGACTGGTCTACAAAATGACAACATAAGAACTTACATGCAGCCATATCTCCTAGACAGAAAATCTACAGAATAGCTGCTTCTAGAGAAACTGAACACAGGGTTATGAGACAGATGCTAATGAGACAGAAACAGAACGAAAGGAAAATGTATTTTCCATAGCGGCCCGACAGTCTCCAATCAGCTCAGACTGATGAGGCCCCTATTGAAAAGAAATGCCTGCCCCAAAAGAACACACCAAAACTTCCCCCCTGTCCTGGTATCAGAGCTAAAAGAACTGAGGTCTCATATGATGGTGTTAACTTCTTAGGGAGCGGCTCCCGAGGTGACGGTTTTGGCGTGCCCAAAGTAAAATGCCTCCCACTCAGGCCCAGAAAATAGGATATGCACATAATTAGTACTATTGGATAGGAAACACTCTAAGTGTGTTAAAATATTGTCTGTGAGTATAACAGAACGGACCCGAGGGATTTGTGTCCTGGAAAAAGTGTATTTGACACATTGCCTCATATTGAAAATGACCATATATGGGAGTAAGATTGCAGTACCTATTGCTTCCACTGGATGTCAACAGTCTCTAGACAGTGTTTGATGATGTTTAGTTGCTCTGGATGGTAATAGAAGAAGAATTTCGAAGTGGTCATCGGATGTAAACAGAAGAGGATGCGCGTTCACGGGCTAGCGCGCACTGTGTTTTTCTCCTTTCCTATCGCCCAGTTTATAATCCGGTTGAAATATTATACTAAATATACATAAGTGTTCCTAAGAATACATTATCAATGATGTTTGATTGTTCTTGGACACGTTTATAGGTTGAACGCGTTCTCTTCACGGTTCAATGGGCGAGTGGACGCTGTATTTTATGACCATAATGCGCCAACCAAACAGAGTGTTCTGGATATAATAAATGACTTTTTCTAACAAAAGAACCATTGGATGTCTTCGTTGGACACTTGGGAAGCCCTCAACAGAAGTTATTCAAAAGGTAAGGGATTTGTTTTCGCTGTGAAATGTGTTTTGTGTGAACCACGATGGTTTATGAATTTATGCTAATGGTAATATTGGAGGTGCTACCCTCAAACAATCAAATGTAGTGCTTTCACCATGAAGCCTTTTTGAAATCTGACAACGCTGTGATATTGCCAAGAAGCAGAGCTTTTGATGACTATGCAACACTTGTATATTGATGATTGTTTAATAATTAATTTTTGGGATTTTGAATTTGGCGCCTTGCATTTCACCGGGTAGTGTCGGGAGTGGCTAGCGCCCAACCACTCCCTAAGTAGTGTTAAAGAACTTGAGAGCTGAAGTCCTCATTCACCAAATGTTGAGAAAGGAATCAAGCTCATTTTCCCAATCAGACAGTGACATTGGCTGCTTTGAGAATCTGCATCTGAGCATTTCATTGAAAGACAGTGATCCTGTTGCACGAACATGCCTGTCTGTGGCGAAGCAATTATACAAAGAGATGAAAGACTACTTGCATGACCTGATAGCTCAGGGCTGGTTGAATAAGTCTAACTCCCCTTACTCCTCCCCAGTCGAATGTGTAAAGGATGGCAGCTTACGACTGTGGATAGACTACAGGGGAGCTGAACAGAAGACTCACCCTGACCACCAGATAATACCCAGAGTACAGGATATCAAGGACAGCTTTGAAGGAAATTCCTAGTTTTCACTCTTGGATCAGGGAAAAGCATATCACCAGGGGTTCATGGCAAAGGAAAGCAAGCCCATGACAGCCTTTGTGACCCCCATGGGGCCTCTATGAGTAGGTTCGGATTTCCGGTTGGACTGAATGCACCAGCAGTCTTCTAGCTCTGTATGGAGGAATGTTTGGATGGCTTGAGAGATGAGATCTGTGTCCTATATCTGGACGAAACCCTTGTTTTCAGCAAGACCTTTGAGAACAATGTCAACAATTTTTGAAAAGTACTGCAGAGAATATGAGATAAATCTGAAGCCCAGAAAGTGTGAGATACAGTATTCAAAGTGGAGTTTTGCTATTTAGGGAGAAAAGTATCTGCCGAAAGAAGCAAGATCGATCCAGCTGATACTGCAGCAGTCAGAGCTCTAAAGGACAAAAAAACAACCTGCTTACAGGGTCTCCTGAAGAAGACAAAAAAGCAAAGAGCACAACAAAGCAAAGAATGGCAGACAAAGGGGAAAACAAGAGGAGCCCCCTCTCACAGATCAATCACGTGGACTGATAAGCATCAACAGATAATGGAGCGGTTGATAGACTGTTTAGTGCAGCTTCCTGTACTCAGTTTCCCAGACTTCTCAGAGCCGCTTATCTTTCACACAGACGCATCAAACAAAGATTTAGGAGCTGTGTTGTATCAGAAATAATATGTAAAACTGAGTGTGATAGCCTATGCGTCTCGGACCTTGACTACACCTGAGATCTCCACTCAGGAAAAGTAGAGTTTCTAGCCCTCACAGTGTACATTGTCGTGGAAATTCAGTACCTAATTGTTACATATCCAACAAATAAGGTGAATACATAATTTTTCCCTCACAACAATCCTCTTACTTACGTCTTGTTGACTGCCAAGCTGAATGCAACAGGGTGCAGATGGGGTATAGATATCAGATATCATCCAGGCAAAGAGAACATTGACGCTGACACTCCAGAGTGTTTCCTATCCAATAGTACTAATTATGTGCATATCCTATTTTCTGGGCCTGAGTGGCAGGGATTTTACTTTGGGCACGCCAGACTCTCCAAAACCGTCACCTATGAAGCCGCTCCCAAAGAAGTTAAATACCTGGGACATTTTTTTTCTCTAGACAACGTTGTTTAGAGGAACAACAATCAAGTCACTGATGCAATTACAGAATATCTTGACAGATGGCTTAATCTAACACTAACTTCATCAGGTCTAATTTCGATAGACAAAATGAATGTCTTGCCTAGACTGGATTTCGATGTTAGCATTCTTCCTTTACCCACACCATCAGGGTACTGGGAAAACATTCAAAGTTCAGTCTCTTTATAAGGAGAGGGATACGTCCCACAACTGAAGTGACTACACTCCAGCAACCCAAAGGTCTTGGGGGTTTAGGTTTACCTAACTTATGCTTTGTCTCTAGTGCTCCACCCACTTACGGAATAGTTTGGTCAAGATAAATGTCCCCCATGGTTGGAAATAGAGGAAAATATAGTGTCACCATTTACTTTGAAAGATGTACTATTCTCTGCCTTATCTCCTAAATTTTGCCTCACTCAGTTTGAACCACTAATCGCCCACTCAATACAGACTTGGCCAAAAATGTATAACTGGGAAGTGTAATGACATACACAAACACACATTTTTAGAAACAACTCCTTACCTTTGGGAGCAAAACCTATTATTTTTCAATGGTCCGAGATGATAAATTGACATCTGTGCCCAGTGGGTTGGTGCTGCCATTCCCTGTCTCCCCAATATTTTATTGTTGAACGTTGACTCTTCACAGACTCCCAAGGTACCCCAGAAACGAGTGTGGTTGTCTGGTCTGACTGTGTTAAAAAGAATGTAAGTGACCAGAAGGAAGCCTCCACATAAACTGCATAACTCAATGGCTACAAACTTCCTTGACATCCTTTCACTAGAGCTCTCCATAGCTCGTGTGAACGGTGCCAAGGAAACAATATTAGATACACTACATGACCAAAAGTATGTGGCCACCTGCTCGTCAAACATCTCATTCCAAAATCATGGGCATTAATATGGAGTTGGTTCCCCCCCGTTGCTGCTATAACAGCCTCCACTCCTTTACGAAGGCTTTCCACTAGATGTTGGAAAATTGCTGCAGGGTTTTGCTTCCATTCATCCACAAGAGCATTAGTGAGGTTGGGCACTGATGTTGGGCGATTAGGCCTGTCTCGCAGTCAGCGTTCCAATTCATCCCGAAGGTGCTCCATGGGGTTGAGGTCAGGGCTCTGTATAGGCCAGTCTTCTTCCACACCGATCTCGACAAAACATTTCGGTATGGACCTCGCTTTGTGCCCGGGGGCATTGTCATGCTGAAACAGGAAAGGAGGGGAAGGGGGTGTGGGACAGACAGGACAATTATTTACTTAATATTTCATTGACATACTTATTTTTGGTTTGTTTGTTATTTTGTCTTATATCCATAACTACTGTTTTTCGATTCTTTATCTATGTACTTGGAATAGTATTACCTGTCTGTGATCTGAACCCCTGAACCCCAAAAAATGTTGTCTGAAGAGAGCAAGGGCCTTCAAGGTCAGCTAACTTACAAAGAGATTTAACCCATACAGACAGAGTATTTAAAATTTTATTACAAGCTAAAAGCTGAAAGTCATTTTAAAGGCACACTAAGAGAAGTTTGTTTAATAATGTGCTTTTGAAGTATTTGATTTTTTAACATAATATAGAATCCTCAAACACACACAGCATTCAGATGGGAGCAAATGCTATCTTTTCTATAAGCATATAAACACAGGAATGCATTTACAATATTTATGCCATCTTTGAAGTTCTGATGAGATGAATATCTCACAGGTTTGTTACAAATTGCCTCAGAGACAGTGTGGCACTTAAATAATAATGTGTAATCATAATTATTACTTATATTTAATGCTTATGTTACTAGCTCCAACACTGCAGTAGAATGTATAGCAAATTCAACACTTATACACAAATAATCACAATATCGAAAACAAGAAATGTCAGCCCGATACATTCTAAATATGTGGTGTGTGTAGTGCATAATTTGGAGAAAAAAAATGGTATGTACAGTAGTAAATGTACAATTCATATTTCATATCTGTTTGAATAATATCAGTCTGGATACATTAGCAGAGGGTGACAATGGGATATTTCCCTTCCTTTATTCATGCGGGGGTTCATCCCAGGTCAGAGATGACTGTAGGGCTTAGCCACAGGGCTATCCAAAAGGTACAGTGTCCTAGTAACTTACTTTTGCCTTATTCTGTATTAAATGTTAATTTGACTAGTTACAGTACAGCTGTTCATTGGATTAACTTTTTAGGGTGTCAGCAGTCTATGTTCAAGGTTTCAGGCTTGTAACTTCAAAAATGAATAAGAAATAACCGTTTTAGTAGAAGGACACAGTTTTGGAAATTCGTGTTTGTGCGCGCCATGAAGACAGGACGCACCTGCTAAAATCGGTTTCCTATTGAACATACTTTTTTCCGTAAGAAATATTATAGTTTTATTACATTTTAGGGTATCTGAGGAGTAAATAGACATTTATTTTGACTTGTTGAAACAAAGTTTAGGGGTAGATTTTTTTATATTCCTTTCTCTGCATTTTGAATGAGTGAATTACTCAAATCATTGGCGCCAACTAAACAGACCCCCCGCTATTTGTAAATTTATGAAACCTGTGCCGGTGGAAAAATATTTTGATGTGGGGCGCTGTCCTAAAACAATCGCATGGCATGTTTTCGCTGTAATAGCTACTGTAAATCGGACAGTGCAGTTAGATTAACAATAATTTAATCTTTCAACCGATATGACACTTATATGTACCTAAATGTTTAATATCCATAATTTTTATGAATATTTATTTGAATTGCACGCCCTTCAGTTTCACCGGAAGCCACAGGGCTATTCAAAAGGTACAGTGTCCTAGTAACTTACTTTTGCCTTATTTTGTATTAAATGTTAATTTGACTAGTCACAGTACAGCTGTTCATTGTTTTAAGTAAGTCTCACAGTATCTGCTGGCTCCCTCACCTGAGCCATTGTATATCCTCAGACAGAATGAAGTTGCCGGCACTATCAAACATCTCTCTCTCCCTCTTTCACTCTCTCCCTCCATTCCTCCAGCAGTACGTCTGGGGAAATGTGAATTTCATTCATCTGAGAAATTGCTTTGCCGTTGCCATGTAAATGAAGACATTCTTAAGTCTCAGAGCGGCGGGGGTCACGTCGTGCGGGCGCCAGGACAAGTCTTGCCGCTGTGGAGTTATCCCTCGCTGTCGCATTCTGAGACGGATGACTCATGGATGGCTCCTTTTCAATATTTATCATCCAGGAAGAGGAAAACACTGCAGATGTGTTTAATGCATTGTGAGGTGACTGTGGACTGGTGAGTGATGGAAAGAGAGCAGGGGTGAAGAGCATAAATGACTGTGACACCAACTTGCTATTGGTTGTGGTTTTATCAGAATGGGATGTGAAGAGGTCTGATGAGTAGGCTGGATGAGGTGCAGGCAGAGTAGTCTCTCACAGCCTTATCAGTCCATTGTAATGTGTGTGTCACTGGACTACACACAATACCACATAATGTCAACGTGGAATTGTTTTCAATTTTTGTTCAAATTAATTCAAAATGAACAGCTGAAATGTCTTCAGTCAATAAGTATTTAACCAATTTCTTATGGCAAGTTCAGGAGTAAAAATTTGCTTTTTTATGACTACTTCATCTCTGTATATCACACATACTGTACAATTATCTGTAAGGTCCATCAGTTGAGCAGTGAACTTCAAACACAGATTCAACCACAAAGACCAGGGAGATTTTCCAATGCCTTGCAAAGAAGGGAACCTATTGGTAAAAAAAGGCTAAGATTGAATATCCCTTTGAGCATGCTGAAGTTATTAATTACACTTTGGATGGTGTATCAATATCCCCAGTCAATACAAAGATACAGACTTCCTACCTAACTCAGTTGCCAGAGAGGAAGGAAACTGCTCTGGAATTTCACCATGAAGCCAATGGTGACTTTAAATTAGTTACAGAGTTTAATGGCTGTGATAGGAGAAAACTGAGGATGGATCAACAACATTGTAGTTACTCCACAATACTAACCTAATTGACTGAGTGAAAAGAAAGACGCCTGTACAGAATACAAATATTCCAATGCATACTTTTTGGGGCAAATCCAATAAACACATTACTGAGTACCACTCATATTTTTAAGCATAGTGGTGTCTGCATCATGTTAACGATTACAAGCATATCTATAAGGACTGAGGAGTTTTTCAAGATATAAAAAAAGAAACGGGGCTAAGCACAAGCAAAATCCTAGAGGAAAACCAGGTTCAGTCTGCTTTTCACCAGACATTGGGAGATGAATTCACCATTCAGCAGGACTATAACCTAAAACACAATTCCAAATCTACACTGGAGCTGCTTACCAAGAAGACAGAGTATGTTCTTGAGTGGCTGAGTAGTGAATGTTCCTGAGTGGCAGAGTTACAGTTTTGACTTGAATCTACTTGAAAATATATGGCAAACCCTGAAATTGGTTGTCTACCAATTATCAACAGTGAATTTGACAGTGCTTGAATAATTTTGAAAAGAATAATGGGCACATGTTGCACAATCCAAGTGTGGAAAGCTCTTACAGACTTACCCAGAAAGACACAGCTGTAATCGCTGCCAAAGGTGCCTTTACAAAGTATTGACTCAGAGGTGTGAATACTTGTTATATTTTTATATAGTTGTCATTAAATTTGCAAAAATGTCTACAAACATGTTTTCACTTTGCCATTATCGGGTATTGTGTGTAGATGGTTAATAAAACAATTATATGTAATCTATTTTCAATTCAAGCTGTTACACAACAGAATGTGGAATAAGTCAAGGGATATGAATACTTTCTGAAGGCACTGTAGGTAGGAGTGGCCCTTGAAAATTGCTTGGAGGTCATTCGAATGGCACAATTTCTAAGTAACCATCCTCCTTGCTTAAAAACAGCACTAGGTGACCCAGTCTTGATAATGTTAAGATGTGTTTCAAATCATGCTATATTAATGACTTTCTAGTCTCCTCTCATTCTACCTACCAAGAGAATTCTCGTCTGTTATAATCACAGCTGTGTACACCCCCACCCCCTCAAGCGAACACCAAGACGGCCCTCAAGGAACTTCACTGGACTCTATGTAAACTATCTATCCGGAGGCTGCATTTATTGTAGCTGGGGATTTTAACAAAGCAAATTTGAGAACAATGCTACCTACATTTTATCAGCGTATTGATTACACGACACGTAGGGCTAATACTCTTGACCACTGCTACTCTAATTCCGTGATGCATAAAAAGCCCTCCCCCACCCTCCCTTCGGCAAATCCGACCACAACGCCATCTTGCTCGTCCCGGCTTAAAGGCAGAAACTCAAACAGGATGTACCAGTGACGAGAACCATTCAACGCTGGTCTGACCAATCGGATACCACTCTCCAAGATTGTTTTGATCACACGGACTGGAATATGTCCCGATCAGCCTTAGAGGACAATATTGACCTATACGTTGACTCGGTGAGTGCATTTTTAAATAAATGCATTGGAGATTTCGTACACACTGTGACCATTAAAACCTACCCTAACCAGAAACCGTGGATGGATGGCTGCATTCGCGTAAATCTGAAAGCGCGATCCATTGCATTTAACCATGGAAAGAGGTATGGAAATATGGCTGAATATAAACAGTGTAGTTATTCCCTTCGCAAGGCAATCAAACAAGCGAAATGCCGGTACAGGAACAAGGTGGAGTCGCAATTCAATGGCTCAGACACGAGACGTATGTGGCAGGGTCTACAGGAAATCACGGACTACAAAAACAAAAACAGCCACGTCACGCTTCCAGACAAGGTAAACACCTTCTTTGCCCGCTTTGAGGATAATACAGTGCCACCGTCTTGGCTCGCTAACAAAGTCTGTTAACCCTCGCAAGGCTGATGGTCCAGACGGCATCCCCAGCCGTGTCCTCAGAGCATGCGCAGACCAGCTGGCTGGTGTGTTTACAGACATATTTATCACTCCCTATCCCAGTCTGTTGTCCCCACATGCTTCAAGATGGCTACCATTGTTCCTGTACCCAAGAAGGCAAAGATAACTGAACTAAATGACTACCGCCCTGTAGCACTCACTTCTGTCATCATGAAGTGCTTTGAGAGACTAGTCAAGAATCATATCACCGCCACCTTACCGGCCACCCTAGACCCACTTCAGTTTCCATACCACTCCAACAGGTCCACAGATTATGCAATAGCAATCACACTGCCCTATCCCATCTGGACAAAAATAATACCTATGTAAGAATGCTGTTCATTGACTACAGCTCAGCATTCAACACCATAGTACCCTCCAAGCTCATCATCGAGCTGGAGGCCCTGGGTCTCAACCCGTCCCTGTGCAACTGGGTCCTGGACTTTCTGACGGGCCGCCCCCAGGTGGTGAAGGTAAGAAACAACATCTCCACATCGCTGACCCTCAACACTGGGGCCCCACAAGGGTGTGTGCTCAGCCCTCTCCTGTACTCCCTGTTCACCCATGACTGCCTGGCTACGCTTGCCTCAAACTCAATCATTAAGTTTGCGGACGACACAACAGTAGTGGGCTTGATAACCAACAACGACGAGACAGCCAACAGGGAGGTGGTGAAGGCACTCTGAGTGCGGTGTCAGGAAAACAACCTCTAACTCAACGTTAACAAAACAAAGGAGATGATTGTGGACTTCAGGAAACAGCAGAGGGAGCAACCCCCTATCCACATTGAAGGGACAGCAGTGGAGAAGGTGGAAAGTTCCTGGGCATACACATCACAGACTAACTGAAAATGGTCCATCCACACAGACAGTGTAGTGAAGAAGGTGCAACAGCGTCTCTTCAACCTCAGGAGGCTGAAGAAACTTGGCCTGTCACCAAAAACCCTGACTAACTTTTACAGATGCACAATCGAGAGCATCATGTCGGGCTGTATCACAGCCTGGTATGGCAAATGCACCACCATCAACCGCGAGGGTGCTGCGGTCTGCACAACGCATCACCGGGGGCAAACGACCTGCCCTCCATGACACCTACAACAGTTGTTGTCACAGGAAGGCCAAAAAGATCATCAAGGACAACAACCACCCGAGCCACTGCCTGTTCACACCGCTATCATCCAGAAGGTGAGGTCAGTACAGGTGCATCAAAGCTGGGACCGAGATATTGAAAAACAGCTTCTGTCTCAAGGCCATCAGACTGTTAAATAGCCATCACTAACTCACTAACTACACTGAGACCCAATCACTGAACACTTTAATAAATGGATCACTAGTCACTTTAAACAATACCACTTTAAATAATGCTACTTTAATAATGTTTACATACAGTTGAAGTCGGAAGTTTACATACACTTAGGTTGGAGTCATTATAACTCGTTTTTCAACCACTCCACAAATTTTTTGTTAACAAACTATAGTTTTGAAAATGTCATGGCTTTAGAATGTTCTGATAGGCTGATTTACATATTTTGAGTCAATTGGAGGTGTACCTGTGGATGTATTTCAAGGCCTACCTTCAAACTCAGTGCCTCTTTGCTTGACATCATGGGTAAATCAAAAGAATTGCAGACCTCCACAAGACCTCTGGTTCATCATTGGGAGCAATTTCCAAACACCTAAAGGTACCACATTCATCTGTACAAACAACAGTACGCAAGTATCAACACCATGGGACCACACAGCCGTCATACCGCTCAGGAAGGAGACGCGTTCTGTCTCCTAGATATGAACGTACTTTGGTGCGAAAAGTGCAAATCAATCCCAGAACAACAGCAAAGGACCTTGTGACGATTCTGGTGGAAACAGGTACACAATTATCTATATCCACAGTAAAATGAGTCCAATATCGACATAACCTGAAAAGCCGCTCAGCAAGGAAGAAGCCACTGCTCCAAAACCGCCATAAAAAAAGCCAGACTATGGTTTGCAACTGCACATGGGGACAAAGATCGTACATTTTGGAGAAATTTCCTGAAATGAAACAAAAATATAACAGTTTGACCATAATGACCATTGTTATGTTTAGAGGAAAAAGGGGGAGGCTTGCAAGCCGAAGAACACCAGCCCAACCGTGAAGCGCGGGGGTGGCAGCATCTTGTTGTGGGGGTGCTTGGCTGCAGGAGGGACTGGTGCACTTCACAAAATAGATGGCATCACGAGGAAGGAAAATTATGTGGATATATTGAAGCAACATCTCAAGACATCAGTCAGGAAGTTTAAAGCTTGGTCGCAAAGGGGTTTTCCAAATGGACAATGACCCCAAGCAAAATTCCAAAATTGTGGCTAAATGGCTTAAGGACAACAAAGTCGAGGTAAAATTCGTTGGTAGAACTGAAAAAGCATGTGCGAGCAAGGCTTACAAACCTGACTCAGTTGCACCTGCTCTGTCAGGAGGACTGGGCCAAAATTCACCCAACTTATTGTGTGAACCTTGTGGAAGGCTACCCAAAACGTTTGACCCAAGTTAAACAATTTAAAGGTAATGCTACCAAATACTAATTGAGTGTATGTAAACTTCTGACCCACTGGGGTGGTGATCCTAAATGACCTAAAACAGGGAATATTTACTAGGATTAAATGTCAGGAATTGTGAAACACTGAGTTGAAATGTATTTGGCTAAGGTGTATGTAAACCTCCGACTTCAACTGTATCTTACTTTACTCATATCACATGTATAAACTGTATTTTATATAATCTACTGCACTTTGCCTATGCCGCCCGGCCGTCACTCATCCATATATTTGTATATACATATTTTCATTCAACCCTTTAGATTTGTGTATATTAGGTAGTTGGTGGGGAAATGTTAGATTACTTGTTAGATTTGTGTGTAGTAGGTTGTTGTTGGGAATTGTTAGATATTACTGCACTGTTGGAGCTAGAAGCACAAGCATTTCGCTACACTCGCATTAACATCTGCTAACCATGTGTATGTGACCAATAAAATTTGATTTTGATTTGATTTTGTGAAAGTTAACTTTCTGAGTGGCAGCGGTGGTGACTGATCATTTACACTACGAGGCAGTACTGTTGCCTAACCTTAAAAATTTGGAGTTAATGCCTAAACTTAACTTTGGAATGATACAGAGAATTAAACAAACACTTCGAAATTTGATGTTTGAGAAACATGGATGATTGTCTAATTCTGACATGAGACTGAGAGAGCTTGTTGGTGCTGTGGTGACCATGTACACCAGGTGAGTAATTTACTTCCAGGTGTGATGAATCACCCTGCCCCCTGCCTCCTGACACTGCCACTCTGACGAGCCAATTTACCCACTAAACCAATTAGCCCAGGCTCTCTCTCTCTCACATACACACTTTCTTTTTCCATCTCTCTTCCTCTGTTTCCACAACGACTGACAGAATCACTTCATCACAGGGCGACAGGACTATTCCTCAACACCTAACACTGGTTCAACACCAAGTTTCTTTTGCATGTTAAACAACCATGATTTCTTCAGAGGTCATACTGTTCAAGCACAGTTTAGTTTGTTCAAAGTGCTGTGTTGTAGTGATTGACGGAAAGATTAATCGACTGGGGGAATAAAGGTCATGAATTTTAGATAGCAGGTTAAGTGGTACATGGAAAGAGGGGTGTTGTCACACACACCACACAAGCACACACACAAACAAACACACACACACAGTGATGTTGATCTTGAAGAAAAGCCTTGAACGGATGGAGATAGATGTGAGGAGCGCGGGGAGGATTCATTAGGAAATCAGGCCTTTTGAAGATGAGTGGTGAAGATCTGAGACACACTCTGTTAAGTTAGAAACGGACAGGTCCAGACGTGGGCATGGGAACTGTATGTACTGTACTCTACTGTGTAAATTTGTTTAGGTTTTGATAGAAGAATGACAAACTAATGTAAATTGAGGGTGCAGATTAAGTTAGTTACTGAAGTATGATTTGCTGGGCAGGACGATAAGAATGAATGGAGGATGAAGGATATTCTCCTCAGCTCCAGCTCTCTCTTGCTCTTTTGTCTCTCTTTCTCTCTCTCTCTCTCTCTCTACCCCCCTTCTGCAGTGGAGTGTCTCACCAGCGAGCAGCTAGGCCATTTCCAAAGGTCCCCAGAGTAGTTCCACTAGGAACTACAAAGCAACCCAAGGTTTTTTAATCAATGGACCTTGGTTGCTTTGCCCCTGCTATCCATGGCCCCCGGGCACCTCTACAGAACACTGACCCTGCAGCTCATGATGAGTGGTGGAAGCAGTTCAAAGCAAACTCTTCTGTATGTCTGTCTGTCTCCTTGTCTTTCTCACTCTCTCTTTCTCTCTCAAATTCAGATGTAATATCCTTTAAAGATAGAATCCTTAATTGAAACAACCACCCGCCTCTTTCTGTAAAAAGCTGAGGGATGGGCCTGGAGAAATGTAACCACTCTCAAATTCATAGACAGTCTATGGATGCAAGTACTGACCATTCATGATAGCAAACATAGTTTTAATCATGTATTTAGGCTATACAGCGTTTGTTTTCATTTATGTGGTTTACAAACATTGGTGTAAAACAAGCGTATATTTTGGGTTCTGATGGGGTATGACATATATACTAAGCTCATGAGTCATTAGGCATTTATAAGTTATTGTCACGGTTCATGAATTCACCGGCTCGCTCTGTGTGTGTGAGTGTGGCCGCTGATCACCACTCAGCTCATTATCAGCGCCAGCTGCCACTCATCTTCTGTGTCTATTTATACTCATTGTCATTGTCTTGTGTTTGTCAGTTCGTTGGGTTGTGTCCTGTGTGCTAGTTCGTTCTCCTGGCCGAGTCCTGTGTCTCCGATGGTTTCGGTTTCTATTGGGACTCTACGATTGCTCTGCTGTCTCTCCTGTGGAGGATTCGACGCCGGGTACTTCCTGGTTTTACGGACTTGGGATTTCCCCTCGCTACACTCACCTTCACGGAGGATCTGGTTCGCCCATTCAGTCCCTGCGCTGCTAAGACTCAGACGGCTCATTATATTACTTCCTCACCTGACCCTGCTACACCACTCTCCTTGTTTGCTTTAATAAATGTTAAACTTCACTCGCGATTGAATCCTCTTGTCATGATTATCTCTTGGGACAGACCAATGCGCAGCGAAGTATCCAGAATACATATTTATTAACGAACGTGACTTGAGTGAACAAAACAGGGAACGATGAACATGACGTGGAAACAAACGCTAAATCCTAAACTGGACACTGACATAAACCTAAACACGATGGCATGAACCTAAACACGATAATCATAACGCTAAACAATAACCCACAAACCTAAGTGCAAAACCCCAAACATATATATGGTTCCCAATTAGAGGTAACGAGACTCAGCTGCCTCTAATTGGGAACCATTACCCCAACATAGAAATACACACCATAGAACAAAAGAAACCCTACACCAAGACAAAACTAAACACTCCAGCCTGAACACTCAGGCCTGGACGTTACAGTACCCCCCCCCAAAGGCGCAGACTCCGACCGCGCCCAAAAGTCCAAGGGGGGGTCTTCGGGTGGGTCCCTTTGTCCCAGATGGGGGCTCCGGTGCCGGCCGTGCTGGCTCGAGTTCACGCACCGGAGGCCCTGGACCATTAGCCGGAACAGTTGGTACTTGACTCATGACATAGGAAGCAGACACCGGCCGTACAGGACTCATGATGCTCACTGGAACTCTGGTACGTGGAGCAGGAACTGGCCGTACTGGACTCATGATGCTCACTGGAACTCTGGTGCGTGGAGCAGGGACAGGTCGTGCCGGGCTCTGAAGGCGCACAGGGGGCCTGCTGCGTGGAGCAGGGACAGGACGTGCCGGGCTCTGAAGGCGCACAGGGGGCCTGCTGCGTGGAGCAGGGACAGGACGTGCCAGGCTCTGAAGGCGCACAGGGGGCCTGCTGCGTGGAGCAGGGACAGGACGTGCCGGGCTCTGAAGGCGCACAGGGGGCCTGATGCGTGGAGCAGGGACAGGACATGCCGGGCTCTGAAGGCGCACAGGGGGCCTGATGCGTGGAGCAGAGACAGGACGTGCTGAATCCACAACACGTACATGGATCTCGGAACGTGGAACAGGGACAGGACGTGTTGAATCCACAACACGCACTGGGATCTTGGAGCGTGGAACAGGGACTGGACATGTTGAATCCACAACACGTACATGGATCTTGGAGCGTGGAACAGGGACTGGACGTGTTGAATCCACAACACGTACTGGGATCTTGGAACGTGGAACAGGCACAGGACGTGTTGAATCCACAACACGGACATGGATCTTGGAGCGTGGAACAGGTACAGGACGTGTTGAATCCACAACACGTACATGGATCTTGGAGCGTGGAACAGGGACAATTCTTCCAGGTAGCTCACTAACCCTGGCCTCACGGGTGAGTGGAGCTGGAATCTTGCACACCGGCCTCTGAATCCGCACAGTAGAAACCGTGCGCAAAACTGCATAGCACGGTGTCCTTTCAGTGCGACGCTCCCTCCAATGCTCCCTCCAAGGAGCACGAGGAGTTGGCTTAGGAGTCCACCCTGAACCGGCCAACCTCCTCGTGTACCCCCAAAGGTTTTTGGGAAGCGGTTCCGCCCTTCTGGCCAGACGAGGCCCAACATATTTCTCCCTCTCCGGGCTCCATGCCCCATACAGCTCCTCATAACTCCCCCGCTCAGCTTTCGCTGATTTCATCCTCCTCCTGGGACGACGATGCTCCGCCGTCTCTCTCCATGTCCAGGACTCCTGAACATGGAGAGTCTTCTCGCTGCTTGGTCTTTTCTGGGTGGGTTATTCTGTCATGATTATCTCCTGGGACAGACCAATGCGCAGCAAAGTATCCAGAATACATATTTATTAACGAACGTGACTTGAGTGAACAAAACAGGGAACGATGAACATGACGTGGAAACAAACGCTAAATCCTAAACTGGACACTGTGACACAAACCTAAACACGATGGCATGAACCTAAACACGATAATCATAACGCTAAACAATAACCCAACAGTATCAACAATAACCCACAAACCTAAGTGCAAAACCCCAAACATATATATGGTTCCCAATTAGAGGTAACGAGACTCAGCTGCCCCCAACATAGAAATACACACCATAGAACAAAAGAAACCCTACACCAAGACAAAACTAAACACTCCAGCCTGAACACTCAGGCCTGGACGTTACACCTCTGTTATTCTAACGTAACAATTAGAATCTTCAAGCATCAAAATGGGTATATACAATTTATTTATAAGTCCAAAAATTGATGTAGCAATTAAGGAAAATAACAAAAATAAGAAGTACCTGTAGTAATTTCTTTCTGCCTCTCCTCTCACTCGCAGATATAAAGGCTAACACATACACTATGATATTATATAGACATGTATGGTATGACATACTGATACACGTGCCAAAACGAGTGAAGAAATGTTCTCCCCTCTCTTTTTGTCCCGCTGTCTCTCTCTCTTGTATACATGCACACACAGACTCATAACATATCACCCATACATCTGATAGAGTAATCAACCACATTATAAATGGTCATAACAGTTTTAGTCAAACACTGTGTTGATACAGACTAATGATGATTGATGGTGCTAGACCTTTAAAGTGTATGAAGTGATACATCACAGACTTAAAGCTTCAACACTCTCTAACTGAACCATTATTAGATTAATATTTTATAGCTGTAATTAGGGCACCACTAGGAGCAAAGCTGGGAATAAAGCCTTCTCCTAGTGGAGCAGGGGGGGACACGTTCTGTTTTTCTGAAGAGTGACTTTTTCTGAGAACCTTTGTCAAAACCTTAAAGGGATAGTTCACCCAAACTACAAACTAACTTTATCTTATGGGTGTGTTGAAAGTAGCATGGAGATGAGGAGAGTTGGCTGCATCTATACAGTGATGCTTTAGCATGGCTGAGTGCAGAAGAGTGAATGGGAGTGGTAAGAGCCATAGGCCCTTTGCTAGCCTGTTATAAACAGGACGCATTTCAGCATTTGATAGTAAGAATGTAAATAATCTGATTGTTTGACAAATCCTTTTGACGGCAACTCTTGATGATACATATTGGTGACAAAGTAATTGTGCATATTTATACTTTTCTTTCTTCTTCCTTTTTCCGTTTATTTTCCCATGCAATTAACCTCCATAGTCAGGTTTATGAGGCGTAAAAAAAGACATGATGAGGTTGTTGTCTTTTATTCCTCCAGTCTCTTCTTTTTATGACCTCATTACGAGTGTCCCGGGGGAGGACTCTCTATGGTGGCACATCAGGGAGAGAGGGAGGAGATGAGACAGAGGGATAGAGAGAGATAGAGAAAGCTAGAGGAAAGGAAAAAAGACGAGTGAAGGGGGTAGAGGAAAGAGAGAGAGCGGGAGAGTGCCTGGGCTGATGTGCTCTTGATTAAAGCATTTCCTCTGAGCACATGAAAGGAGGACCTTGGGGACAGGAATATTAAAATTTACCCAGGCTGCCTGAGAAGATGCTTTCCCCCAATCAAACGGTGCCTCCCTGGGGGGGCTGGGGTAAAGGGGGGTTGGGGTCTATATAGTTGGAGGAGGTGGTGGTGTTGGTGACGAAGGATGGAGGGGTGTGGAGTGAGGGTACCTCGTTTCCATTTCATCCTGTGTCTCATAAGGACTTTAGGTACACACAGAAAAATGTGGGTTCCTCAATAGTTCTTTGGGAAAGTGATGTTTTTTTGTGGAACCATACTGACACAAAGCACCCTTTCAGCCCTTCAATGGTTCTTTGTAGTTAAACAAGGGTTATTTCCTCTTTTAGTGGTAATTAAAATATAGTGGCGGTGTCTAATTAGAATATTTTTGGGAGTAGTTTGTACACAGCTATTTTTGTGCAACCGTGAGTAGGAGTGTTCTTCCAGTTTAGCTAATCTGTTATGTTATGTCATTTCACACGATGGTGACGTGATTTGTCTTGTGAAAGAGTCATGTATGGTCTTGTGCCATTTGAGAATGGTTGATTAAGTCAGTAGTTCTTAATTGTCTTCTCAAGTACCCCCAGCTGTTCCAGAGTAAGCACACCTGCTCTGACAATAATAAAAGCTATGGAATTTGTAAAATATAATATCACTATTAAACCAGAATAAAAAACTCTGGAACCATTCTCTATAAAGGTTTGATAATGAACCATAGAAAAGTGTTACACAGTATATACCCCCCAAAAGGGTTGCAACCATAGCAGAACCCTTTTTGGGTGCTATATCAAAATTAAAACTGTATTTGTCACATGCGCTGAATACAACACCTTACAGTGAAATGCTTACTTACAAGCCCTTAACCAACAATGCACATTTAAGACAATGCCCCCAAAAAAGTAAGAGATAAGAAGAACAAATGATTAAAGAGCAGCAGTAAATAACAATAGTAGGGCTATATATAGGGGGTACCGGTACAGAGTCAATGTGAGGGGTCACCGGTGTCGAGGTAATCGAGGTAATATGTACATGTAGGTGGAGTTATTAAAGTGACAATAACAGAGAGTGGAAGTAGCGTTCCAGAGGGGGCAATGCAAATAGTCTGGGTAACCATTTGATTTGATGTTACGAGTCTTATGGCTTGGGGGTAGAAGCTGTTTATAAGCCTCTTGGACCTAGACTTGGCCCTCCGGTACCGCTTGCCGTGCGGTAGCAGAGAGAACAGTCTATGACTAGGGTGGCTGGAGTCTTTGGCAATTTTTAGGGCCTTCCTCTGACACCGCCTGGTATAGAGGTCCTGGATGGAAGGAATCTTGGCCCCGGTGATGTACTGGGCCGTACGCACTACCCTCTGTAGTGCATTGCGGTCGGAGGCCGAGCAGTTGCCATACCAGGCAGTGTGAGGATGCTCTCGATGGTGCAGCTGTAAAACCTTTTGAGGATCTGAGGACCCATGCCAAATCTTTTCAGTCTCCTAAGGGGAAATAGGTTTTGTCATGCCCTCTTCACGACTGTCTTGGTGTGCTTGGACCATGTTAGTTTGTTGGTGATGTGGACACCAAGTAACTTGAAGCTCTCAACCTTCTCCACTACAGCCCCGTCGATGAGAATTGGGGCGTGCTCGGTCTTCCTGTTGTCCAGAATCATCTCATTTGACTTGATCACGTTGAGAGAGAGGTTGTTGTCCTTGTACCACAGGGTCAGGTCTTTGACCTCCTCCCTATAGGCTGTCTCATCGTTGCCGATGATCAGGCCTACCACTACTGTGTCCTCAGCAAACTTAATGATGGTGTTGGAGTCGTGCCTGGCCATGCAATCATGAGTGAACAGGGAGTACAGGAGGGGAAAGGGTTCTTTAAAGCACCATACAGGTTCCATTTAGAACCTATGAGCATGGTTCTTTATTGAACCTTCAAAAAAAGGTACTGCTATGGTTACAAGCCAAATAACCCTTATTTGGCACTATATATAATAATTTGTGTATTGTGTGTCGAGAGGGTGGTGGTGGAGGGGGTTGTTTTAAAATTGATGATGTTAGGATGAACTATAGCAGAGAGAGAGAGATGTGGAGAAGAGCTGCGTGTACACTGAGGATACCTTGCCTCATATTGTGTCTCATAATGACTTTAGTTAGAGGGTGAAGAGGGATTGTTTTAAAAGGGATATGAGGGATGTGAATTAGAGCCTAGTGTGGACCAAGGATACCTCACCTCGTGCTGTGCTTCAAAAGGAGTGAGGGGCTCATTATGAAATGTATGGTGTTGAGCTGGGAGGAGAGAGAAAGACAGCAAAAAGGAGGGGGTGTGGACTGAGAAGACCTCACTTCCACTTTCCTCATCAAATGTCTCAAAGGTGTTATATAAGGAATGGAGAGTAGAGGGAGTGGAGGTGGGGGGTTGTTATAAAAGGGCTGGTGTTGAGCTGTTGTGATGTGAAAGGAGAGAGAGAGAGAGAGAGAGAGAGAGAGAGAGGGAGAGAGATGAAAAGATCGGGGGGGTGGAGAGAGAGCGAGAGAGGGATGTGGAATAATTGTCCCTCAGGTGGACTGTGGGGCTTCCGAGTCTCATCCTGGTTTCACAAGGCCTTCCAGAAGAGGAGGGTAGGGTTAGAAGGAGTAGGGCTTTTGTAAAAGAACGGTGCTGAGGCTTGAGCTGAGCATGTATCCTTACTGGTAGCTTGGGCACTTAGCTTGGTGAGGGAAGGAAAGGGAAAGACAGGGAAGGAGAGAGAAGGATAGGGAATACAGTGCATGCTGCTCTTCCATGCTCATGTCTTGGGAAAGCTAGTGGAGGGATTTGTGAACATGACAGCAGATTTCCCTTCTCTCGTTCTCATGTGGTTTCAGTGACACGTAGGAGGAAATTAGTTTACAACTAGAACTTGAAAGGACAAAATAATTTTGAACTTCAAGCCTTTCTTTGAATTTGAAGAATTCATTGTCCTCCCTCCCCGAATGACCCCTTAGTGTATGCAGTCTCCCTTTTTATACCTCCAAGCTTCCAACCAGCTTCCAACCAGCGAACAGCTCCAATGGCGAGTTACAAAGGTCATGGTCATTCATTTTTCTTAATGTGTCTGCATTTATCTAGCTAGTTGAGGACAAAGGGTTTATTTATGCTGTGTGTGTGTGAGAGACAGGGGAGACTAGCAGTAGTAATACATGGCAGTGCTGTGAACAGATAGGATTGTAAGACAAATAGGGTTGTGAGAGTCTTATGGTAAATTATTCCAGACAGAGGAAGGTCAGCTGTCACGGGGAAATGGAATGTGTGTGTGTGTCTGCGTGTGTGTGTGTGTATGTGCGTGTTTGAGAGAGAGAGAGACATGTCCGCAGTCATTGGAACAGACAACCGCATTTCCCCACTGTTCCACACACACACACACACACACACAGTCCTCTGACAATCTATCTTAGGTTAGGATGTAATCTACCATGTGCTGGGTAACTCCACAGTTAGAGTGTTAACAAAATAATAATATGGCATTGTAGAACGGGTTCTTAGTAATTTTCTGCCGTCTGTATCTTTCGCCTAGGGGTGAGAGATAGAGGACTAGACCCTTATATTGAGTCAAACCAATTATTACTGTGCAATTGTGTATGGAATGCACAGCTGGCGGTCAGGATGAGGTAACCACGATTTCCTGAGAAGTCTTGGTTAATCATGTAACCCTACTGTAGCATGACTTTATCAAATTGATAGACAGGTGTGATTAAATTGTCATCAAATTCATTAGATTACATCTAATGATTAACACAGTGGAGGGCAAGTGCCTTTGCAAGATGATAATGATCATAATGTGTCTATTAAAATGTAATAAAACAGTTATTACAAACATTCTGTAGCTAATGGTAATGGTGTGCTAATGATTGGTGTGGGCGGTAGATCCTTTTCTCAGCGGTGGCGTAATATTAGATTAGGTTAGTGTGATGAGGTCCAGATAGTACTCTAGGATAAGAGTAGAGAAGCATTCTCTATTTGGTTTGACTGATTTAGAGTGCAATGTGGAATTGTACATTGTTCAACACAAACTCCAAACAAGACTAATGAATAATGATAATTTTAGAACAAATCAAGATATGACAAATACAGTGTCATTAGTTATGACTTGGCTTTTGTCTGTTAATTGCAGTTTTCCTCAGTAAACAAATGTATTAACTCCTGTTCAGAGTCAAGGCACTTTATTTGACAACTGAATGTCAATGCTTGTCAGCAATAATACATTTTTAGCTGTACTTGAAAATGTAAAGTGGTTGTCTCTGATTGAATGCAGACACCCTTTCTGGCATCATGTGTTTGTCTTGGCAACTTAATCACTGAAAGTGATTGCATGACAGTAGCAGATTTTTATTTTTATTTCATTTCTATTAGGTATCCAATGATGTAGCTACTGGCTATGCTACTGACTATGCAGGAACACTTCTAGAACTTCTAAAGTATGTTCTCTTAAGTCCATCCGAAGATCAAGTTCACAAGGTACCAAGGTAAGTTCACCCATATACTAACAAGTTGCCATGTCGATGCCACAGAACCCAAACTCATTTAGGATTCTAGGGTCTCTCTCTCTCTCTCTCTCTCTCTCTCTCTCTCTCATGGGGCTGGTAAATCATTAATTGCCTTTCATTCAGGCATTCCTCCCATGGCAGCCATCATGTCAACCTGAAGTAGAGTCCTGTCTGTCTGTCATATTGGGTTACTGTAATCTTAGTAGGGCACTCTCTCTGCTCTCTCCTGGGGCTGGAGAGAACCGCCTACAAGTTTATTGTGTGTGTGTGTGCGCGTGTGTATCTGTAAATAGGCAACCCTATAGCACAGCACACAGATAATAGTAATACAGCCTTGCAGGCAGGATGGGATCAATACAGCCCATCATACCATGGGAAAACATTGATTTCCAACATGTCAAACTCTATGGATAATGGATTTAATTCTACAATTACAACAAGGCGATTATGGTTGGTTGGAGAGGCCATGTAGGGGTCAGGGTGATTTCCCCAGTAACAATACAGACATCACTGTTTCTCACTCACTTTGGTAGGAAAACATTTGCCAGAGAACGTGCTTCGAATGAAAACCCAAAGTCAGTGAATGTAAGGCAGTACATGTACACTCCCCTATATATGCCTGTCGCAGCCCTGCGGGGAGCTGGGATAGGACAGCGAGGTCCTCCAAAGGCTCTGTGGCTCATTGGCGCGAAGCGGCTGGGTCTCCAGAGCCCAAACGTAGCCGCTGGAGGTCTCTGGGAAACCACTGATAGGAGAGTTAATCAATTCCACTGCCCTGGCCCCGTTCTTAATGACATTTAATTAGAAAAAATATTAAAATAGTTAAAAAATGTATTCTATTCGTCAAGCTGAGGTGGACTCCATTACGACGCAGATTATGATTTCGAGCCCCCAGAGGAGGCTTGTCATATGTTTTTCCTCCACCAGCGATAAAGATGACATGGGGGGAGGAGAAAGAAAGAAAGAAGAGAGGAATAAAGAGAATGAACCATCAGTGATGATGAATATTGATAGCAGCTTTTATGATGGAAAAGAATATCCTCTCCTCTGGCCCGAGGGGATTTAACTATTGCAGTCCAGGGATGGGAACATGATAAATGAAGAGCGTTACAGAATAGAAAAAGGAATTCCGCCCCATCAAAGTCACTCGCTCTGTGAAGTGTCCATTTAGTGTTAATAGAGTAAAATCATAAAAGGAAGTATGCCAACCAATCACTATTTTATAATTAATTATGCACTTAAGCTCAGACCAGATGCCGGTCAGGTAATTTTATTTTCACGAGGTCAAAGTATAGAATAACATAGACATCAGTTTAATATTATTCTACCTTTACTACAGTGTTGTTATCAAAGTATAAGTATCATATACATATAATGTAGTAAACGATATAGTATATAATAATAATCCATAAATAGTTTCACACATCTTCACAGATCTTAAGGTAATATTATTACTAAATGCCTTTTACTCAATACATAAATACTTTGACATACAGTACATGTATGTCATGGAATACTCTACCTATCACATCAACTATTTGCTGGATGTTCAAGTACTAAATTGTACACAATGGGGGACCCTAAGCATTTTAGTGGTCCCCCCTCTTGACGGCGAAGAGAAAAATGTATGTTTTAAAGTTATATTTACTGCAATTCTAAACATTTAGTCATGGAGCAGAGATAATTTATTTTGCAGTTTTATAGCAAATGTCCTGCCATTCTACCCAATTGGCCATGGGTTAGACATAAATGTTTGCAGTTTTAAAGCTAATATCCTGCATTTTGCCAAGACATATGCCATGTTAAAGATATTTCAGTGAGAGTGACTAATAAAATCAATGGGGGCCACCTGGAGGTCAGGGACCCTGGGCACATGCTATGTGTGCCTGGTCAGTATTCGGCCATGATTACTACAAGTTTAGGTAGCTGGCTAGACTATCTTACCAACAAGAAAGAAACTGCTGATGCACAACAACATTTCTAAGCTGCACCATGACTATTCTACAATTATAACTCTCAACAGTAAGTTGAGACCCTGACTGAAATCCTAAAATGTGCCGGGGGCCCTGAGCGACCACTAATGTCGTTTATGCCTGGAGCCGGCCCTGATGGTTCTCTATATGTTGTGAAACTTTATATCAGTCAGTGAGTTTGTTGATTGTTTATTCATTTGCACCAGCAATTATACAGTGTAGCGCTCTACACACCACTCAGGTGTGACATACAGTAATAATAACTCATATCATCTGCTAAACAGAGTTGTCTCAACATATCAGGGGATTAATTATCACATAATGTGTAATAGTTTGTTGATTGGTGCAAATTATCAATACAGCAATTATCCATGAAGTGCAATACATTCCAGTACATTACACATTATACAATTATACTTACTATAATGCACAGTTACTGACACAGTTACTCACACTTACCTCCACATGTGAGTGCTTGCATGCATGTATGCATATATGTGTGCTTGTGCATGTTCACGTGTGTGTGTGTCTCCCTAGCCTGTTGTCATAGAGTGTAAAGAGGTCCTTAAGATAATGAATGGAGCTCCTGCAGTGTGGGTTTCCTTTTAATTACTTTGCCTCAATAAGCAATTTGCATTTGGTGAGGTGGCTTACAAAGGTTCACCAGTTAATTCACAGAAATCCTTTTAAATTAATGCAAGGCGGAATTTAGGGCACTTGGAGGAAATGGATTAATAGACGTAGAAACACAGCAAGTGTTTAACCCCAAATGCCTTAAACTTATTCAGGCTAGACAACTTCCGGGACAACTTCCGGTGAAACTGGAGGGTGCGCAATTCAAATAAATAATCATAGAAATTCTGGATATTAAACATTTAGGTACATACAAGTGTCTAAAATCGTTAAAAACGTACATTCTTGTTATTCTAACTGCACTGTCCGATTTACAATAGGCTTTACAGCGAAAGCATGCCATGCGATTGTTTGAGGACTGCGCCCCACATCAACATATTTTTCCAGGCTTCATAAAATCAAAAATAGCGATTAAATTTTCACTTACTTTTTGAAAATCTTCCTCTGATTTGCAATCCAAAGCTTCCCAGCTACAACATGTAGTGTCGTTTTGTTTGATAAATCCTTCTTTATATCCCAAAAAGTCTGTTTAGTTGGCACCATCGATTAATCCACTCGTTTAACATGCAGAGAAAGGAATCCAAAAAGCTACCGCTAAACTTTAAAACAAGTCAAAATATGTTTCTATTTAATCCTCAGGTACCCTAAAATGTAATTAAACAATAATATTTAATACTGAAAGAAGTATGTTAAAAAAAAAAAAACGATATTAGCAGGTGCGCGTCCTCTTCGTCGCGCGAGCACAGACTGATTTCCAACTCTGAGTCCCAGTACTAAAACTCATAATTCTTCCTCATTTGGGAAGAAACAAGCCTGAAACCTTGAACAAAAACTGTCGACATCTAGTGGAAGCCATAGGAATTGCAATCTGGGAGCTGGATTTGGATATGCCCCTATACTTTCCATTGTAAGAGCATGGGCTCTTCTCTCAAAAAAGAAAATCTGGTTGGTTTTTCTTTGGATTTTCTCCTACCATATCTATTGTGTTATAGTCTCATACATTATTTTAACATTTCTACAAACTTCAAAGTGTTTTCTATCCAATGGTACCAATTATTTGCATTTCCTGGCTTCTTGGCCTGAGTAACAGTATCTATTGCTACTTGATCTATTAGCCAATGGCCATTCAATTGATTCATAATGATGTTGTAATGGCAGAATTGTCTCTCATTGTCCTGCTAATGTACATACAATAGATAATGTGTATATTTAATTAAGTGATCATGCCTGAGAAGTTGGTGTTTGGAGGATATATTGGCACGTGTTGTTAGGCCCTAGACGAAGGCCAGCAAACAGTGTCAATATATCCTCCAAACACCAGCTTCGAGGGCATTATCACTTCATACAATGGGTTACCAACATATTCAAATAATGCTTTACATATTTTCATTTTTGATTAATTTATTATTACTATTTCATCCTATTTATACTATTTTATCCTTCCACAAGATATAGTCACAAATCTAGGGTTGCTACCCAAGCCGGCTGGATGTTCATTCTATCGGTTTGGTTGCCAGAGACGCGACCCAGTCGTTCAGTCTTTTTGTTCTGTATCTATGGACATAACGGAAAGAAGGACGGCGCCCCACACCCCAGTCATTCGTTCTAAGTGTTCCATTACCATACTTGCTGGCAACGGTCTTCTCCCTTGCTTGCTAGCTTGCCAACTACAGCTAACTTACAGTCACGTCAAAAAGTGCAGCCAGAATAACAACAAATTAGCTGCATTTCTGTTTGTTTAAGCTGTTTGCTAGTGACATTTATTTGGATACATCCATAACAATAAGCTAATGATGCACAATTTCGCCTGACATAGAAAATGTGCTCTCTTGTCAGGACACTGTTGTACAGAGGAGCTAGCCAACAACACAACTAACACAATCACCTCAAACTGAAGCTGGACAGACAGCAATCTAGCTGCACTTCGTTTAGTTGTACCTGTTTTCTATCGATAGTTTTTTGTATATATCCATACAAATTATGCTGGTTCTGCCTGTCTGTCTCATCCCGACTCCCAACATGTTCATTACAATAGGACAGCTGGAGATTGAATTTGAATATTGAAACAATGTTGCAAATGTCAGAGAGACAGACAGCAAAGTTTGTACAGTCGTGGCCAAAAGTTTTGAGAACGACACAAATATACATTTTACAAAGTCTGCTGCCTCAGTTTGTATGATGGCAATTTGCATATACTCCAGAATGTCATGAAGAGTAATCAGATGAATTGCAATTAATTGCAAAGTCCCTCTTTGCCATGCAAATGAAATGAATCGCCAAAAAACATTTCCACTGCATTTCAACCCTGCCACAAAAGGACCAGCTGACATCATGTCAGTGATTCTCTTGTTAACACAGGTGTGTGTGTTGACGAGGACAAGGCTGGAGATCACTCTGTCATGCTGATTGAGTTCAAATTACAGACTGGAAGCTTCAAAAGGAGGGTGGTGCTTGGAATCATTGTTCTTCCTCTGTCAACCGTGGTTACCTGCAAGGAAACACGTGCCGTCATCATTCCTTTGCACAAAAAGGGCTTCACAGGCAAGGATATTGCTGCCAGTAAGATTGCACCTAAATCCACCATTTATCGGATCATCCAGAACTTCAAGGAGAGCGGTTCAATTATTGTGAAGAAGGCTTCAGGGCCCCCAAGAAAGTCCAGCAAGTGCCAGAGCCTTCTCCTACAGTTGATTCAGCTGTGGGATCGGGGAACCACCAGTACAGAGCTTGCTCAGGAATGGCAGCAGGCAGGTGTGAGTGCATCTGAACACACAGTGAGGAGACTTTTGGAGGATGGCCTGGTGTCAAGAAAGGCAGCAAAGAAGACACTTCTCTCCAGGAAAAACATCAGGGACAGACTGATATTCTGCAAAAAGTACAGGGATTCAGCCGAAGTTGGTCCCGCTCCTTGTTCGGGTGGCTTTCGGCGGTCGACGTCACCGGTCTTCTAGCCGCCACCGATCCATTATTCAGTTTCCGTTGGTTTTGTCTTCTTTTTTCACACACCTGGTGTCAGAAGTCTCAATGTAGCAGGTAGGCAGAGTCAGGCGCAGGACAACGGAAATGAGTAATCACGTATATTTACTCAAAATACAAAACTACCAAAATTGGTAGTACAAATACAAGCTCACATAAACTAGAACCTCATAGAATAAACACGCACAAAACCATGGGGGAAACAGAGGGTTTAACTACTTAGGGAGCAGTGGGACGTAGTCATCAAAAGCTCTGATTCTTGCCAATATCACAGCGTTACGGTGAAAGCACAACATTTGATTGTTTGAGGATAGCCCCTCTCATATTTTATGCATTAGCATAAATCCATAACCAACGCGGGTCTCACAAAACGCATAAAATCGCTAATATAAAATCGCTTACCTTTGATGAACTTCTGCTGAGGGCTTCCCAAGTGTCCAACGAAGACAATCCATGCTTCTTTTGTTAGAAAAAGTCATTTATTATATCCATAAATCTCAGTTTGGTTGGCGCGTTATGTTCATAAAATCCACCGTCGAGTCGCCCATAGAACCCTGAAGAGAACGCGTTCAAATTATACCCATCATATTTCTCCAAACAAATCAAACATCATTTTTAATGTTTCCTTAGGTATCATTTGATGTATATTTATTATAATATTTCAACCGAATTGTAGCCTGACTGATAAGAAAGGAAAATAAAGTGAGGCGCGCTCTCGTTCTCGTGACCGGAAAAAGTATTTCTCATTTCCAGTTCCTTCAGTAAGTCTTCTTCTATACGATTCCCTTTAGCCCTATTGTTTTGAAACCTTGTCTAAAGACTGTTGACATCCTGTGGAAGCCATAGGTACTGTAGTCTCAGTCCTACATAACAGAGAAATGAATAGGCACAATGGAGAAAAAGGTCATTTACAAAAAAAACTGCACATCCGTAAGGATTTTTCTCGGGGTTTTCGCCTGCTATATCACTTTTGTTATACTCACATACATTATTTTAACACTTTTAGAAACTTCAGAGTGTTTCCTATCCAATAATACTAATTATGTGCATATCCTATTTTCTGGGCCTGAATGGCAGGCATTTTACTTTGGGCACGCCAGACTCTCCAAAACCGTCTCCTCGGCAGCCACTCCCTAAGAAGTAAAATAAGGGACATGTAATTATAGGAAGGAAACCAGGTGTGTATAATGAAGACAAAAAAAACATAGAAAATGAAAAGTAGATCGGCGGTAGCTAGAAGACTGGTGACGTTGACCGCTGAACGCCGCCCGAAAAAGGAGAGGGACCGACCTCGGCAGAAGTCGTGACAGTACCCCCAGCAGTGTGGCTCCAGCAGCGCACCGAAACCGGCCTCAGGGACGACCCGGAGGACGAGGTGCAGGGCAATCCGGACGGAGACGGTGAAACTCCTGTAGCAAGGAAGGGTCCAGGATGTCCTCCACCGGCACCCAGCATCTCTCCTCCGCCATCTCTGCCCAGGGGATGAAAGCCGCCCACTCCCCCGGCCAGTCCCGGCAGTATGACCGCATCCTGGTTAACTCTCTCCACCTGCCCATTACTATCGAGGTGAAAACCTGAGGTGAGGCTGACCGAGACCCCCAGATGTTCCATGAACGCCTTCCAGACCCTGGACGTGAACTGGGTACCCCAATCAGAGACTATGTCCTCAGGCACCCCGTAGTGCCGGAAGACGTGGGTGAACAGAGCCTCCGCAGTCTGTAGGGCCGTAGGGAGACCGGGCAAAGGAAGGAGACGGCAGGACCTAGAAAACCTATCCACAACGACCAGGATCGTGGTGTTTCCCTGGGACGAAGGAAGATCCGTCAAGAAATCCACCGACAGGTGCGACCATGGCCGTTGTGGAACCGTAGAGGTTGTAATTTCCCTCTGGGCAGGTGCCTAGGAGCCTTGCACTGGGCGCACACCGAGCAAGAGGAAACATAAACCCTCACGTCCTTAGCCAAGGTGGACCACCAGTACTTCCCACTAAGACAGAGCACTGTACGACCGATGCCAGGATGACCAGAGGAGGGTGACGTGTGGGCCCAATAGATCAAACGGTCGCAGACAGAAAATGGAACGTACAGATGCCCAGCTGGACGCGGACATCGAACGGGCGTTACGTACAGAGCCCACTCCAGCTCAGTGTCCAGCTGGGAATCTGTACGTTCCATTTTCTGTCTGCGACCGTTTGATCTATTGGGCCCACACCACCGGTGCCACCAGGCAAGAGGCCGGAAGTATGGGAGTGGGATCCATGGACCGCTCCTCTGTGTCTGCCTTAGTGTTTTGGGAAACTGGACGGTAGGATAGGGTGAAAACAAAGCGGGTGAAAAACATGGCCCACCTTGCCTGACGAGTGTTCAGTCTCCTCGCCGCCCGGATGTACTCCAGATTGTGGTGGTCAGTCCAGAAGGGTGTTTAGCCCCCTCAAGCCAATGTCTCCACGACTTCAGAGCCTTTACGACAGCCAACAGCTCCCGGTCCCCCACATCATAGTTACGCTCCGCCGAGCTGAGCTTCTTCGAAAAGAAGGCACGAGGCAGAGTTTAGGTTGCGTACCCGAGCGATGAGACAGCACAGCTCCTATCGCAGCCTTGGACACGTCCACCTCCACTATAAATGCCAAAGAGGGATCCGGATGAGCCAGCACACGAGTCGAGGTAAACAGAGCCTTCAGGTGACCAAAAGCCCTGTCCGCCTCAGCTGACCACTGCAGTCGCACCGGTCCCCCCTTCAGCAGTGAGGTAACAGGAGCCGCTACCTGACGAAAGCCCCAGATAAACCTCTGGTAGTAGTTGGCAAACCCTAAGAACCGCTGCACTTCCTTCACCGTGGTGGGAGTCGGCCAATTACGCACTGCTCTCCATCTCCACCCCTGAGGTGGAAATGCGGTACCCTAGGAAGGAGACAGACTCCATCTTTCTTCTTCACAAAAAAGAATCTCGAGAAGGCAGGTGAATTGGAGGGCCGAATGTATCCCTGTCTCAGGGATTCAGAGACATATGTTTCCATAGCCGCCGTCTCCTCCTGTGACAGAGGATACACGTGACTCCTGGGAAGTGCTGCGTCTACCAGGAGATTTATCGCACAATCCCCCCGTCGATGGGGTGGTAATTCGTCGTCTTCTTCTTACAGAAGGTGAGAGCCAAATCGGCATATTCTGAAGGGGATGTGCACGGTGGAGACCTGGTCTGGACTCTCCACCGTAGTCGCACCGATGGAAACACCTACACACCTCCCCGAACATTTTCGTGACCATCCCTTGAGAGCCCTCTGTTGCCACGGAATAGTGGGGTCATGATAGGCCAACCAGGGAGGGTCCAGCACCACTTGAAACGCAAGAGAATTAATAAGGTAAAGACGGATTCTCTCCTCATGACCCTCCTGCGTAACCATACTTAGTTGAGCAGTGGCCTCCCTAATCAGCCCCGACCCCAATGGTCGACTATCTAAGGCATGCACAGGGAAGGGGATATCAACAGGAACAATGGGGATCCCTAAACTATGGGCAAATGAACGGTCAATAAAGTTCCCAGCTGCGCCTGAATCTACAAGCACCTTACGCTGGGAATGTGGGGAAAACTCCGGAAATTCTATTAACCTCTACAGGCATCGGGGAAGTATTCGTAAGTTTGGAGAGTCTGGCGTGCCCAAAGTAAAATGCCTGCCACTCAGGCCCAGAAACTAGGATATGCACATAATTAGTACTATTGGATAGGAAACACTGTTAAAATAATGTCTGTGTATAACAGAACTGATATGGCAGGCGAAAACCTGAGGAATTTCTGTCCGTAATTTTTTTTGTTTGTGACATGCCCTCACTTTCAATGGCTGTCTATGGAATTCTCGGTAAAATAGGACCCAGATTGCAGTACCTATGGCTTCCACTAGATGTCAACAGTCTTTAGACAAGGTTTCATGCCTTTATCATGGAGGACAACCGAACAGAAGAAGAATTTGCAAGTGGACAGAGGAAGTCACTTTGTTTTTTTGTGCGCGTTCCTCTGTATTTTCCTTTTCTATAGTTTAGGATATTATCCGTGTGAAATATAATCATTAATATACATAAAAGTGTACCTAAGGATACATTATAAATGATGTTTAATTTGTTTGGGAAAGTTGATAGGTATAATTAGAACGCTTTCTCTTCCCAGTACAATGGGCAAGTCGACGGGGGATTTTCTGAACACAACGCGCCAACCAAACAGAGATTTATGGATATAAACAATGACTTTTTAACAAAAGAAACATGAATTGTCTTGCTTGGACACTTAGGATTGCCCTCTGCAAAAGATCATCAAAAGGTAAGCGATTTATTTTAGCTCTTTGTGAGACCCACGCTGGTTATGACAATCAAATGTTGTGCTTTCACCGTAAAGCCTTTTTGAAATCTGACAACGCTGTGATATTTCCAAGAGTCTAAGCTTTGTATATTGATGATTGTTTTATAATTCAACTTTTGGATTTTGAATTTGGCACCTTACATTTCCCCGGGTAGTGTCAGGAATGGAGCGCTAGCGCCCCAATGATCCGTAAGAGGTTAACACAAACATGTGAGCAACAGGGGGCTCTGGGAGAGTCTGGTGCCTACTCACCTGGGGTGACAAGATAGTGCCCTGCCTGCTGCCTCGACTCCCTAGGAACCCCCCCAGCACCGACCAGCAGTGTGCCCTCTGCGGCCACAGATGCTGCAGGGAATGGCCCCTCCTCCAGTCCCCCTAAGCGCAGCACCTCCCAGCTCGGAGCAGAGGTGCTGGGAGATGGGAATGACAGGTCCCGATGTGGACGTCCTTGGGTGGCCAGCAGGTTATCCAGCCGGATGGACAGGTCCACCAGCTGGTCGAAGGTAAGAGTTGTATCCCTGCAAGCCAGCTCCCGCCGAATGTCCTCGTGCAGACTGTAATGGTCGATCAGGGCCCTGTCATTCCATCCCGCTCTTCGGCAGCCAGGGTTCGGAAGTCCAGCGCAAAGTCCTGTGCGCTCCTCGTCCCCTGCCTGAGGTGAATCAGGCGTTCACCCGCCACTCTACCCTCAGGTGGATAGTCGAACACTGCCCGGAAGCGGCGGGTGAACTCCGCGTAGTGGTCCAATGCCGCTCCGTCCTCTCCTCATATGGCGTTGGCCCACTCCAGGGCTTTCCCGGATAGACAGGAGACGAGGGCGGACACACTCTCACGTCCCGAAGGAGCCAGGCGGACGGTCGTCAGGGAGAGCTCCAGTTGGAGTAGAAACCCCTGGCACCCGGCAGCCGTCACATCATACTCCCTCGGGAGCGCAAGACAAATCCCACTGCGACCAGGTGAAGGAGGGGTGGACAGTGGTGTGGGTTGTGGAGTGGGAGGTTGTGATGATGGTGGAGGCGCTGGAAAACCTCCTCTCTCCCATCGCTCCAGATTTTGCAGCACGTGATCCATGGCTATGCCGAGACGTTGCAACATGGCGTGCTGCTGGATGTGCTCCTCGACTGGCAGAGGAGGGCTGTGTGCTCCTGCTGACTCCATATTAAATTGGTAGTACAAATACAAGCTCACATAAACAAGAACCTCTAACATAGAATAAACACGCACAAAACCATGGGGGAAACAGAGGGTTTAAATAAGGAACATATAATTATTGGATAGAAACCAGGTGTGTATAATGAAGACAAAAAAAACATAGAAAATGAAAAGTAGATCTGCGGTAGCTAGAAGACCGGTGACGTTGCCCGCCGGACGCCGCCCGAACAAGGAGAGGGACCGACCTCGGCGGAAGTCGTGGCACCTGGTTTACATTCCCATGATTACATGTTCCTTATTTAACCCTCTTTTTCCCCCATGTTTTTGTGCGTGATTATTTGTTGTATTTTGTTTCCGTGTTCGAGTGATTGTTTGCCACTCGTATGGTATATTTTTGAGTAAAGTTTATGAACACTTATTTTTGTTGTCCTGCACCTGACTCTGCCTTACCGGCATCACGGAGAATTATTACAGCTGAGGACTGTGGTAAAGTCATTTTCTCTGATGAATCCCCTTTCCGATTGTTTGGGGCATCCTGAAAAAAGCTTGTCCGGAGAAGACAAAGTGAGCGCTACCATCAGTCCTTTGTCATGCCAACAGCAAAGCATCCAGAGACCATTCATGTGTGGGGTTGCTTCTCAGCCAAGGGAGTGGGCTCACACAATTTTGCCTAAGAACACAGCCATGAATAAAGAATGATACCAGCACATCCTCCGAGAGCAACTTCTCCCAACCATCCAGGAACAGTTTGGTGACGAACAATGCCTTTTCCAGCATGATGGAGCACCTTGCCATTAGGCAAAAGTGATAACTAAGTGGCTCAGGGAAAGCATCGATACTTTGGGTCCATGGCCAGGAAACTCCCCAGACCCTAATCCCATTGAGAACTTGTCGTCAATCCTCAAGAGGCGGGTGGACAAACAAAAACCCACAAATTATGAAAAACTCCAAGCATTGATTATGCAAGAATGGGCTGCCATCAGTCAGGATGTGGCCCAGAAGTTAATTTACAGCATGCCACGGTGGATTGCAGGTCTTGAAAAAGAAGGGTCAACACTGCAAATATTGACTCTGCATCAACTTCATGTAATTGTCAATAAAAGCCTTTGACACTTATGAAATGCTTGAAATTATACTTCAGTATTCCATAGTAACATCTGACAAAAATATCTAAAGACACTGAAGCAGCAAACTTTGTGGAAATTAATATTTGTGTCATTCTCAAGACTTTTGGCCACGACTGTACATGATCTCCGCTGTTGAAAACTAAATGTTAGTCAAAAAGAAATGTGAGATAAAGTCTGGATGCTTTTGATAGTGGAGATCAAGTTCATAAATTGCCTGGCTGGGCTGATGAGACAGTGGATTGTGTAGTCAGATGGAATAGAGTAAATAGGCATTTTAACGTCATGTATTTAGCCGGTGGTAACTTGTGGAATAGACACAGGCTGGAATGCAGTTTTAACCAATCAGCATTCAGGATTAGACCCACCCGTTGTATAATAATGTAAAATCAACTATGTAAAAGTTGTAATTGTGCAATGACTCTTGAGGAGTCGTAGTATTAAAGTCAGACCAGCATAACACTTAAAAAATCAAAGAATGGAAAAACTGTGACAGGAAAAATCATTCAGACTTTTCAAGTCGAGACACTTTCCTATTGGTTGTCCTTCACGGGGGGTGAAAACATATGTAAATAAAACGTTATACCTCTTTTCAGAATTTATCTCTTTTTGAGCGGATTGATGAGTTTCCTTCAGCGTGCCTGGCGAACTGTGTAATCCTGTGTCATACAGCCTCAATTAATTTGTGTGGGGAGCGAGCAGAGAATACAAATGAAGCCTTAGTTTTGCATGCCCTCCTAAAGTCAGTGTAAGCAGTGTTCAGTATAAAGCTGCTCAATGTACATCTCTGTGTGTATTTGTGTGTGTGTATTTGAGGGGGTTGGGGGTTGCTTGTGTGTTTGTGTTTATGTGTGTGATGCACGTGGATACTTTAGTTCGTTTACATGCACTTGCTTGCGTGTGTGTGCATGCACCCATGCTGTGTATCCACCTCCCTCACGCAACATTCCCTGCTGTTTCACCCACATTCAGGAATTTGTTTACCGTAACACCATAGCATGTTAACTCACTAGCACAACAACATCATAATCACGTCTACTATAATTGCTTCTGTCATTACGTGGGTCTCAGTTAAAACAGGGAAACCATGTGTATCGAGCTTTGATGTGTGTGTGTGTTTGTGTATGTACCAGTGGAACGAGCTCTGATAAAGTCTTCAGCATTTTCCAGGTCATTTAACTTCTCCTCACCCCTCCAAATTAACGAGACAGGAGGGTTAGGTTCCAGAACATTAAACAGACTTCCATGCTGACAGATCCCCTTATTTATTCATATTTATATCTCGTGTTTATTTCCCCTTCCGAAATGTACAAGTATAATTATAGGTAGGTAATTGCCCACACTTGCTCTGTTTGAACTTGGTTATTCCCCACTGACAGCGGAGCCACTGTGAACAGTCTTCAGGGAATTATGCCTAGACATTTCACCTGAAACAAGGTCATTTGTTTCCTATAGTGTGCAACAATTTTGTACCCGAAAGGCACTCTACGGAGAATCCCTAATTTCACGGGTTTGTGTTATGGGTTTTCGCTTAGGAATGCCAAAATTTTAAGTGATTAGTGAAAAATAGTTGTCAGTATATAATATTCTGCATTATTGAAGGTCCCCAAGAACACGGTGGCCTCCATTATTCTTAAATGGAAGAAGTTTGGAACCACCAAGACTCTTCCTTGAATTGGCCACCCAGCCAAACTGAGCAATTTGGGGGAGAAGGGCCTTGGTCAGGGAAGTGAGCTCCAGAGTTCCTCTGTGGAGATGGGAGAACCTTCCAGAAGGACAACTATCTCTGCAGCACTCCACCAATCAGGCCTTTATGGTAGAGTGACCAGACGGAAGCCACTCCTCAGTAAAAGGCAAATGACAGCCCGCTTGGAATTTGCCAAAAGGCAACTAAAGGACTCTCAGACCATGAGAAACAAGATTCTCTGGTCTGATTGTCACGCCCTGATCTGTTTCACCTGTCCTTATGATTGTCTCCACCCCCTCCAGGTGTCGCTTATTTTCCCTGGTGAATTTATCCCTGTCTCTCTGTGCCAGTTCGTCTTGTATGTTCAAGTCAACCAGTGTGTTTTTTCCTGTGCTCCTGCTTTTCTATTCTCTTTAACTAGTCCTCCCAGGTTTTGACCTTTGCCTGTTTTCTGGACTCCATTCCCGCCTGCCTGACCATCCTACCTGCCCTGACCTTGATCCTACCTTCCATTCTGTACCTCTGGAACTCTGAACTGGTTTTGACCTTCTGCCAGTCCACGACCATTCTCTTGCCTACCCCTTTTGGATTGTTAATAAACATCTTGGACTCTAACCATCTGCCTCCTGTGTCTGCATCTGGGTCTCACCTTGTGCCCTTATAGTATGAACTGGCCATGACAGACACAGCAGATCTGGACCAGCTCCGCCACGCTGTCTCCCTGCAGGGCGCTGGAAGGCTGCTCTCCTGGTCGACGGCTGTTTGGGAGGATTTTTTTTTTAGGATTTAGGATTAGGATTTTATGGCAGAGGTGAGGATAGTGTTCGATTCTCTGGTATCCGGGAGAGAGGCGGCACATAAAGGCGGCACATAAACTGCTGGATTTACCTGCTCCAGAGAGCTCAGGACCTCAGACTGGGGAAAAGGTTCACCTTCCAACAGGATAACGACCCTAAGCACACACCCAAGACAAGGCAGGAGTGGTTTCGGGACAAGTCTCTGAATGTCCTTGAGTGGCCCAGCCAGATCCCGGACTTGAACCCGATTGAACATGGAGAGACCTGAAAATAGCTGTGCAGCGACGCTCCCCATCCAACCTGACAGAGCTTCAGTGGATCTGTAGAGAAGAATGGGAGAAACTCCCCAAATACAGGTGTGCCAAGCTTGTAGCATTATACCTAAGAAAACTCGAGGCTGTAATCGCTGCCAAAGGTGCTTCAAAAAAGTGACTAAAGTGTCTGAATACTTATGTAAATTGTCACGCACTGATCTGTTTCACCTGTCCTAGTGCTTGTCTCCACCCCCTTCCAGGTGTCGCCCATCTTCCCCATTATCCCCTGGGTACTTATACCTGTGTTCTCTGTTTGTCTGTTGCCAGTTCGTCTTGTTTGTTCAAGTCAACCAGCGGTTTTTCTCAGCTCCTGCTTTTCCCCAGTCTCCCTTTTTCTCACCCTCCTGGTTTTGACCCTTGCCTGTCCTGACTCGGAGCCCGCCTGCCTGACCACTCTGCCTGCCCCTGACCCTGAGCCTGCCATCCTGTGCCTTTGCCCCTATTCTGGATTACCGACCTCTGCCTGACCTGACCCTGGGCCTGCCTGCCATCCTTTACCTTTGCCCCACTACTCTGGATTATCGACCCCTGCCTGCCTTGACCTGTCGTTTGCCTGCCCACAGTCTGCAATTGGGTATTACCCGAAACGTGATACAAATATGATACGATTTTTATGTTAAATACATTTTCAAAAATGTTTGCTTTGTCATTATGGGGTATTGTTGATGAGATTGATGAGATCTTTTCTTTTTTATCCATTTTAGAATAAGTCTGCAACGTAACAAAATGTGGAAAAAGTGAAGGGGTCTGAATACTTTCCGAATTTACTCTATATGGCCAAGCTATCATTGTGTATTTATTCCTTCTGTTAAAAAACAATTCTGGTATTATTATTATTATTTTTTTATTGTGTTCTGCATTGTTGGGAAGGGCCCATAAGTAAGCCATTCACTGTAAGTCTACACCTGTTGTTTACGAAGCATGTGATTTTTATATATATATATATATATATATATATATATATATATATATATTTTTTTTTTTTTTTTTTTGTAAGTGCCTATTCCCTATAGTGCACCACTGTTGATCAGAGCCACATATCAGCATCAACCTTCAGTAGAAGAACACTTCAAATGGCATCTTATTTTTCACAATGCACATAGAGAAGAGCGTTGTCTACTGTTCGTGTGATGATGCTGATACACTGATACTCATTGTAGAGGAACAACTGAAGGGCCAGCCTAGACTAGCATCCCCTTGACCTAATTTATCTACATTTTGGAGCCTAGGAGAGGAAGGAGGGCTGATGGAGAAGAAAAAATAAGAGAAGAGTAACATCTGCAAGGTTTATGGGATGTGTAAAAGGCCAGTGCATGTAACATGATGGATTGTGGTCCCTCATCCCCGGCCACACGAAGAAAGAGGCCCCCTGAGACCACACATTCATCGTCTCATTCTTAAAAACTCTCTGCACCCCCTCTCTCTCTCACATACACACACTCACGCCAGACCTTTATGAAGGTTCTGGGGGGAAATCAAGTATGTGTGTGTGAGGAGCGGAGCGTGGAGCAAGGATGTTGCTGAGTATGCTGTTTTCCCGGTGCCGCCCGCTCAGCCTGCTGGCTGCTGCTGCCTGGCGGAGGCCACTGATGCCTGAATAATCTGTCTTCATTCCCTCCCAAGGCCCTGAGCTGCATCAACATGCATAACACACATGATACTGGGCTGAAACTGGAACGGTCTGTCCGCCTGGCAGCAGGAACCGCCTGGGATTCATTGGGCCCTCAGAGGATAAATCACAGCTTTGAAGACCGAACGGGTCGTGGTTAGTGATCAAGTGTGTGTGTGTGTGTGTGTGCTTGTGTAGCAGCTGTCTTTATGCAGAATTCAGTCCCACATAAAAAAATACTACAGTTTACTATAGAATACTACAGTACTTACTATGGAATTATGTAGAATATTATACTACACACTGTAGTATCCCTCGATCATGTGTAGTACTTAGTATAGAGTTTTGTAGTATACTGTAGAATACTACAGTAAATACTACAGTATTATCAAAAAGAAAACACAGTTGTAAATACTACAGAAACGTCAGCAAAAACACTACAGTCCGCTACCCCATATCCCGAATTGTGTCACCCATAAGTGAGAAACCTACATGCCAAGTATAGCTCTTATATTGTGTTCCCTATAGTTATGGAAAAGAGTGGAAGCACTGAATCCTCTGATCCAGTCCTACAGTATCTACCTAGAGGTTATGGAACATTTTCTGTTTTAGTATTTTTCCATTGTGTTTCCTCAAGAAAAAAGGCCCCCACTTATATGTTAAAGATAATGAAACAAAAATGCTACAGTAAATACTACATTATGCTACAGTCCGTAAAACACTGCAGTAAATACTAGTGATGGGAAACCAAGGCTTTCTGAAGGTTTTGGCACTTTCACTTTCACTAAATCTTCATTAACTGTTCATAATGCACATTAGGGACATCTACTGGTCAGCAATGTGATTATCAGATGTTTTTGTTCACTGTTTTCATCAAAACTCTGTGGCAAGTTGTTGGCTTTAGTAGCCTGTAATCAGTTAAAATACCAGGTTTACATCATGGTTCCCTTTTTTGGGAAGCATGATGTAAACATGCTTACAATTTTTACTGAATCTATGGCATTATTTAGGATGCTTAAGACAGAAGCTTATACAATACTTAAACTAAAACTAATTATTTAAACAGTGCAGAAAGTGTGGTTTCACATAGAATTAAGTTTTTAATAGTGTACCTTCAACAGGATTTGACCTCATACCCTCACATCCCTGAACATTCCGTGGTTCCCTACTTTATCTGTTAAGCTACTGGTTAGGTGACACTTTTTGTACAAAATCCTAACCATATTTGTAAGTGTCCAGTAGAGGTAAGTGTTCGAAAGCAGCTTGGACTCAAAGAAAGCACAGGAACCTTGGCAAAATATGTGGGATATTGCATTTTGCAACACACGCTTTAAAAACATTTGATCAAACTAAGCTTCGGACATAATTGATGACATACTTCTGATAAAGTGATACGCATCGGCACACTGCTTCAAAGTTAGCTGTTTAGCTCGGAGCTCGGGTATCAAACGTAACATCACTAGTAAATAATATATTACACTACAGTCTGCAAAACACTAATTAATATAGTATATATTATTCTTTTTTTTACTACAGTATTTATACTACAGTAAACTGTAAATACTACAGTGAAGTCTGCAAAAACACAAGAGTGAATACTGTAGTATTTACAAGGTACGTTGACCTGCAATGACCTAGGGATTACTTGGAAGCTGGGGATAATTAGGTGGCCATGATGGTCAGATTGGGAATTTAGCCAGGACCTACTCTTATATTAAGTGCCATGGGACGTTTAGTGACCACAGAGAGTCAGGATGGCTGTTTAACATCCCAACTGAAAGACAGCACCCTACAGAGAGCAAAGTCCACAATCACTGCCCTGAGGAATTGTTTTAGACCAGAGGAGAGTGCCTTCTACTGGCCCTCCAACACCACTTCTAGCAACATCTGGTCTCCCATCCAAGGACTAATCCTGCTTAGCTTCAGAGGCAAGTCAGCAGTGGGATGCAGGGTGGTATGCTGCTGGGGAGCCATGCACTGGTGTCGGATTGCTACATGATTAAAATTGTGTTTTGGTGTTCCAATTTATTCAAATTCAATACCCTCCCAGCAAAGCACCAGAGGACTTGAATACAAATGTAATTGGTTTTACTTTGAGCATATGCTCATAGAAACAGACAGGCAGCATGGAAACACCAAAACAGCATTTCATCAAACGCTTGATTTATACTACTGCAGAACTCGTTGAGGGTCATTGTTTCAGCCATAGCCTTTCCTACTAACAGGGTGTTAGTCGGCCCATAAGGCTCTGCTTCTTTGTCTTTATGTCTTTAAGGCAATGCAGCCTGTTCTAACAGTGCAGTTGGCTATATCTCTTCCACTCTGATTTAAAGCAGCATGTAGAAACTATTAATTCAGAGAAGCGTAGTGTGAATATGTTTCTGCTATCACCAGAGGGTTGAGTCCCCTGCCCTTTCCCACCACTGCTTCTAAATCACAGAATGAACATTATATTACCAATGACTTAATGGCCTCTACGCTGAAAGAAGAGTTTCTGTTATCAGGGTGAAACAGACGGCCTCTGTTGAACCGTGGTGGATATGTGCTTAGAGGGGTTAGGGAGAATGCTGGGGTGGATATGTGCTTAAAGCAGGGGTTAGAAAGGCTATTTTCATAGTATTAAAGTATGACTTCAAACTTTTTGAATGGAAAGCAGGCAGTCAGAGTTGCTCTGTTTCACAGGGATATCAAGATAGACGTAGAGCTGATTGTTTTGGCTAGTGTTTGGTTTTTTTTGGCGGGGGGGGGGGGCTTGGCATGTAATTGAAACATAAGCTGTGCTTTCCTTTGCTCTTTCATCTTCAACAGGTTTACCAAGACATGCAAATTCAATCATTCATCATCCATAAAATGTTATACTCAATCAATCATCCAATCAAAAAAATTTACAATGATCCCTGGAGCATTGTCACATATCATTCCCTTTATAGTTTTCTCCGTAGGGTGACAGGGGCCCAGGGGGGCCATTCTAAATTAATCAATCAATAAATATCTACAATCTATCGCCCCAGCAATACAGCCTATAGGGGTTTAAGGCTTTAGGCACTTCATCATAAAACACATAATCCATCCACATGTGTACACACACACAGGCACTCACTCATGTACAGTAAGCACACGCACATGCGCATACACACACATGCGTCATTAAGGCAGGTCAGGTCAGGAGAGGGATTTGAGCAGTAATCTGTTCATGTTCATATTACAACAGAGATATTATGTTCATTTGTGAAATATTAATCCTACTGACTACAGGATTTATGTTTCAGCATTTTATTATTCCATCTATCTTGATTCTTCAGGAAATAGAAAAGCCATGTCATGCATAAGAACAGAACAAGCCTAACTTTAGTTGACTATCACACACAAAAAAAGAATAAGCCTCGTTGTGGTTCTCTGACACTCATATGTTGATGGAAGTGGTATTCTGAGTGACCCGGCCTATAGAGCGCCCTTCCAGCGCTCTAACGTCCATGGGAATGGAGAAAGCTGAGTGGGGATGCCCAGTTCGGACACCAGGGTAGCGTCCAAAAAACTCTCATTGGCCCCAGAGTTGATGAGTACCCGGAGAGATTTAGACTGGTTCCCCTACAGCAGGATTATCAGATTTCAGGTAAGATCCAAGTGCAGACTGTGTTGAAGTAACAATGTTTATTGCAACAACAAGGGCATGCAAACAACAGGTCAAGAAAGGCAGGGGTCGATAATCCAGAGTATTGGGGCCAAGGTACAGGAAGGCAGGCAGGCCCAGGGCCAGGTCAGGAAGAGGTCGGTAATCCAGAGTGGGGGCAAAAGCACAGGATGGCAGGCAGGAGCTGAGACAAACCGCTGGTTGACTTGAACAAACAAGACGAACTGGCACAGAAAACACAGGTATAAATACCCAGGGGATAAGTGAGGAAGATGGGTGACACCTGGAAGGGGGTTGAGACAAGCACAGGGACAGGTGAAACAGATCAGGGCGTGACAAGGATGACATGGAAAGTGGTGTGAATAAGGGGAGAGGAAAAGTTATCCGTATGGCCCACCAGAGTACTCGCCCCTTCTTGATGAGCCTGGGTTTTTAATGGGCAGATAGCCACAATATAGACAGCTCCGGGTGTGGAGTCGGCGCAAGCTCTCAGCCAGAGTCAATCTAGCCCTGCCAGGGTGCATGGACTTCGAAGGAGGTGAGTCGGCAGCCCTTCGCTGATTCCCGAGAGAACTCAGATGACGTCGGGTTCACTCGGACATGTAGACTTCGGGGGCCTCCGGGATTCTTTGGAGGCGAGGTGGGAATCGAGGGCGAGGGCGGGCGACAGGAAACAGATTTCAACTCCCTCCTACGTTCTCGAAGCCGGCCATCGAACCGGATGGTCAAGGCTATGAAGGAGTCAAGGTCCAAGGGCAGCTTCCGGGCTGCATGCACATCTTTGATCCCTTCCGATAATCCGTGAGGCACTGTCAACGTGCGAAAATCAACCGCGTAGTCTGCCACATTACAGGAGTTTTGACGTAGCTGGAGCAGCTTACAAGCAGCTTCTCTCCCGGACATCGGAGAATCAAACACCTTCTGAACTTCCCCCACAAACTCCTCCAGACTGAGGCAGACGGCGGACTGTTTCTCCCACGTGGCCCAGGCAACTGCCCTCCCGGACATCAGCGTTATGATGTACACTATCCTCGAGTTGTCCGAGGGGAACGAAGAAGGCTGCAGGTCGAAAATGAGGGAGCACTGGGAGAGAAAAGCCTGGCAGGTTCCGAGTCAGGGTTAGTTTTGCAGCTGTGGTGAAAGTGGAGCGATTAAGATTTAACCTTAGTCTGCAGCTTTGATATGTGCTGAGAGAAGGACAGTGTACTGTCTAGCCATACTCCCAAGTACTTGTATGAGGTGACAACCTCAAGCTCTACTCTCAGAGATAGTAATCACACCGGTGGGGAGAGGGGCATTCTTCTTACAAAACCAAATGAAAGCCTGTTGGACACTAAGAAGCTTTGTTGTAGAGACTTTAACACAAAATCCGGGGAGGGCCCAGCTGAGTATTTGACTATCATCTACATGTAATTGAATGAGAGAGCTTCTTACTGCTTGATCTATGTTGTTGGTGTAAATTGAGAAGGGCATTGAGCCTAGGATCGAGCCTTGGGGTACTCCCTTGGTGACAGGCAGTGGCTGAGACAGCAGATGTTCTGACTTCAAAACTTCTTAGGGATCGATAGGGCGCTAGCGGTCCACCTACGACAACATCCGGTGAAATGCAGAGCGCCAAATTCAAATGACAAAAATAGTAATATTAAACCAGAATAGAAAACCCGGTATGGTTCGCCAAAGAACCTTTGAGATTGAGAATGGTTCTACAAAGAATCTTTCTCCATAAAGGTTCTATAAAGAACCATCAAAAAGTGTTCTATATAGTCCCATAAAGGGTTGTAACCAAATGGAACCTTTTTTTTTATTGTTCTTTATAGAACCTTAGGAAAGGGGGTTCTTTATAGTACCATACAGGTTCCATTTAGAACTTCATGAGCAAGGTTCTTTATAGTTATATATAGCACCAAAAAGGGTTCCTCTGGTTACAAGCTAAATAACCCTTATTGAGCACTATAGAGAACCATTTGTTTTTTTGTGTGCAGGTTGATCCTGAATGCACAGTGGAAGGAAACAGGACCAGAGTTGTAATGTTTTCTGTCATATTTTCAGCATCCATGAGCTGACTTTTGTCTTGGCTTCCATTCTCAACAGATCACAGCAGAGCCACAGTGTCACAATCATGAAAGCTGTAGCTAGTCTCTAACGCATTGTGAAAACAGAGCCATGGAGTGTTTCCATGGAATAAACACTTTCTGTTTGTGTCTCCATGTGTTTTTTGTGTGTTTTTTTTCAGGGATTTGTGTGTGCGTGCACTCTTTCATACATGTTTCGGTGTGTCTCTGTAGTGTGTCCTCATAATGAAGACAACAGCTCATGTCAAAGCGTGGTGGGGCCCCAGTGCTATCACAAAGGATTGTAGAGAATGTTAAAGCTGGCTGGCACCAACTGATTGCCTGCTATCAGGAGGACTATACGTTCTGGTTGTGTCCCATATTTTCTTTTCTTTTTTTGACAGGGAGTCAAGCTGAGACCAAGGTCTCTTTCACAGATAAGCCCTGCATACAAATAGATATTCAATGTATTTATTTATTTTTTAACCTCTACTTTATTTATTTTATTTAACTAGGCAAGTCAGTTAAAAACAAATTCATATATACAGTGATGGCCTAGGAACAGTGGGTTAACTGCCTTGTTCAGGGGTAGAACAACAGAGTTGTACCTTGTCAGCTCGGAGATTAGATCTAGCAATCTTCTGGTTACCAGTCCAACGCTCTAACCACCAGGCTACCTGCCGCCCAAACGGCAGTTGTTCTCAAACCTTTCATAGTTACGTACCCCTTCAAACATTCAACCTTCAGCTGCGTACCCCTTCTAGCACCAGGGTCAGTGCAGTCTGAAATGTTGTTTTTTGCCATCATTGTTAGCTTGCCACACACAACACTATAAGATACATTTATTAATTAACTTCTTAGGGAGCGGCTCCCGAGGTGACCGTTTTGGAGAGTCTGGCGTGCCCAAAGTAAAATGCCTCCCACTCAGGCCCAGAAAATAGGATATGCACATAATTAGTACTGGTGGATAGGAAACACTGTGACGTTTCTAAAAGTGTTAACATAATGTCTGTGAGTATAACAGAACGGATATAGCAGGTGAAAACCCGAGGAATTTCTGTCCTGGAAAAAAGTGTTTTTGACACATTGCCTCATTTTGAACCCCTCCCTATTGAAAACAGCCATTTCTGGGAGTAAGATTGCAGTACCTATTGCTTCCACTGGATGTCAACAGTCTCTAGACAGTGTTTGGTGATGTTATAGTTGCTCTGGATGGTAATAGAAGAAGAATTTCGAAGTGGTCATCGGATGTAAACAGGAGAGGATGCGCGTTCACGGGCTCGCGCTCGCTGTGGTCCTATCGTCCAGTTTATAATCCGGTTGAAATATTATAGTAAATATACATAAAAGTGTTCCTAAGGATACATTATCAATGATGTTTGATTGTTCTTGGACAAGTGTATAGGTATAGGTTGAGCAACGTTCTCTTCACGGTTCAATGGGCGAGTGGGCGCTGTATTTTATGATCATAACGCGCCAACCAAACTGAGATTTATGGATATAATAAATGACTTTTTCTAACAAAAGAACCATTGGATGACTTCGTTGGACACTTGGGAAGCCTGGGAAGCTTGGGAAGTTCTTCAAAAGGTAAGGGATTTATTTTCGCTGTGAAATGTGTTTTGTGTGAACCGCGATGGTTTATGAATTTATGCCGAGGAATTTCTGTCCTGGAAAAAGTGTTTTTGACACTACCCGGTGAAATGCAAGGCGGTAAATTCAAAATCCAAAAGTTGAATTATTAAACATTCATCAATATACAAGTGTTGCATAGTCATCAAAAGCTCTGCTTCTTGGCAATATCACAGTGTTGTCAGATTTCAAAAAGGCTTTACAGCGAAAGCACTACATTTGATTGTTTGAGGGTAGCACCTCCAATAATTTCCATTAGCATAAATTCATAAACCATCGCGGTTCACACACAACCCATTTCACAGCGAAAACAAATCCCTTACCTTTTGAAGAACTTCTGCTGAGGGCTTCCCAAGTGTCCAACGAAGACATTGGCTTGAGGGGGCTAAACACCCTTTTCTCATCTGGACTGACCACCGCAATCTGGAGTACATCCGGGCGGTGAGGAGATTGAACCCTCGCCAGGCAAGGTGGTCCATGTTCTTTACCCGTTTTGTTTTCACCCTGTCCTACAGACCAGGTTCCCCGAATACGAAGGCAGACGCACTGTTCCCAATGTATGACACAGAGGAGCGGTCCATGGATCCCACTCCCATACTCCCGGCCTCTTGCCTGGTGGCACCTGTAGTGAGGGAGCTGACATCGAGCGGGCGTTACGTACAGAGCCCACTCCCCCCCAGTGTCCAGCTGGCCGCCTGTACATTCCGTCTGCTGTCCGCGACTGTTTGATCTATTGGGCCCACACGTCACCCTCCTCTGGTCATCCTGGCATTGGTCGGACAGTGCGCTGTCTTAGTGGGAAGGGTTTATGTTTCCTCCTGCTCGGTGTGCGCTCAGTGCAAGGCCCCTAGAAACCTGCCCAGAGGTTCCTAGGGGCCTTGTGGGAAGTTACAGCCCTTACCCGTTCCACAACGGCCATGGTCGCACCTGTCGCTGGACTTCCTCACGGATCTTCCTCCCTCAAAGGGTAACACCATGATCGATTCTCTAAGTCCTGCCGTCTCCTCCCTTTGCCCGGTCTCCCAATGGCCCTACAGACTGCGGAGGCCCTGTTTACACATCTTCCGGCACTACAGGGTGCCTGAGGACATAGTATCTGATCGAGGTCCCCAGTTCACGTCAAGAGTCTGGAGGGCGTTCATGGAACGTCTGGGGGTCTCGGTCAGCCTTACGATGTGTTTTCACCTCGAGAGTAACGGGCAAGTGGAGAGAGTAAACCAGGATGTGGTTAGGTTTCTGCAGTCGTATTGCCAGGACCGGCCGGGGGAGTGGGCGGCGTTCATCCCCTGGGCAGAGATGGCCCAAAACTCGCTCCGCCACTCCTCCACTCCTCCACTCCTCCACTAACCTCTCCCCTTTCCATTGCGTACTGGGATACAAGCCGGTTCTGGTACCTTGGCATCAGAGCCAGATCGAGGCTCCTGCGGTGGATGACTCTTCCGAGCGGTGGCGCTCGGAAGAGTCATGGGACGCCGCTCATGTGCACCTTCAGCGGGCAGTGAGGCATCAGAAAGAGAGTGCAGACCACCACCGCAGTGAGGACCGGGTCTGGCTCTCGACCAAAAACCTGCCCCTCCGCCTGCCCTGCCGGAAGCTGGGCCCGTGGTTTGTGGGGCCATTCAAAGTCCAGAGGAGACTTAACGAGGTTTGCTACAGGTTACAGCTTCCCCCAGATTATTGTATTAACCCCTTGTTCCATGTGTCTCTCCTCAGGCCGGTGGTGGCTGGTCCACTCCAGGAGTTTGAGGTGCGGGAGGTTCCTCCGCCCCCTCTGGACATCGAGGGGGCCCCGGTGTATGCAGTTCGAGTCATACTGGACTCGAGGCGTCGGGCGAGGGGCCTTCAGTACCTCGTGGAGTGGGAGGGGTACGGTCCTGAGGAGAGATGCTGGGTGCCGGTGGAGGACGTTTTGGACCCTTCGATGCTGCGGGAGTTCCACTGTCTCCATCCGGATCGCCCTGCGCCTCGTCCTCCGGGTCGTCCCGAGGTCGGTGCGCTGCTGGAGACTCACGTAAAAGGGGGTACTGTCGATCCATTTTCATACTCCATTTGTTTTGTCTTTATTTTTCACACCTGGTTTCAATCCCCCAATTACATGTTCATTATTTAACCCTCTGTTTCCCACATGTTTGTGTGAGTGATTGTTTATTGTTTCAGGCATTTACTGACGGCTGGAATTTTTGTTACCGGGTTTTTGTAATTTTACGCCCGTTGTGTTAGTGACCGGTATTTTTCCCGCACCTGAGAGTTTGTTTTTGTACTGGTGCTTCCTTATTAAAATACCTTGTCCACGCATCTCTGCTCTCCTGCGCCTGACTTCTTTTTCACCAGTTACCCACAGCCTGACACTGATCAATTTGATGTTATTTTAAAGGACACAATTTGCTTTTCTTTCAAAAACAAGGACATTTCTAAGTGACCCCAAACTTTTGAACGATAGTGTGTGTGTGTGTATATATATATATATATATATATATATATATATATATATATGTGTAATTTTTTAATTTTTATTTGGCATTGTGCGTACATTTTGGCAATACCTGCTCTACGGGATTGGTGCCGTTAGATTTGGGTATGTCATTTTTGGCAAAATATTTAAAAAAAGGGTCCAATCCTTAAGAGGTTTTGAATACTGCACTACTTTTAGACCACTATATAGGGAACAGGGTGCAATTTGGGATGCATGCTATTATTGGTCCCCCCTTTGTCGCTGTTTCATTACAAACCTCTAAAGATCTGGCATAATCAAAAACCCATATACAGATGAGGAGCTCTTGGCTTTGCTATGTGGTGATTTGATATGTCTGGCCTCCTCACCTGTTCTCTATCTCTCCTCCCATAGAACAGAGAGAAAACTAATAATTGAAAGTACAAGAGCAGAGAGCAGGGAGTTAGGCACCGTGGTAGAGAATACAGCACTGGAAATAAGGCACACGAATCCCTAAGGAATCAAGAGAGGCTGTTGTTATGTTGTATTCTCCTTCTCTCCTCCTCTCCTCTCACTCTGTATGCCGAGTCATGAGGCCGAGACAAGACCCAGCACTGTTTTTTTATATTGAGTGTCTGTCTGGATGATACATTCTGTCCCAACATGAAGTGACCCTCAATTTGTCACTCTGTCCCTGACTGGAAAGCCATCCCAACAAAGGACATTTTTCAGGGCTCTGGTGTCTTGCAGGATTGTCAAGATGGATGAAAACACACACCTGAGTTATTGTCAGGAACCTGGCAGGACTTAGTAGACCTGAGTAGATTTGATTTGTGTTTGTAGTAGATCAGTACTTCCAAATCCTTACCTATGGGACAACCAGACAGTCCACCTTTTTTCCACCCCTGCAAGGACACTCCTGATTCAACTTATCAAACAATCATCAAGCTCTTGATTAGTTAAACATGGGGTGTTTCTCAATATACATACTACTGTGCTCCGAGAACGGGTCGAAGCATGAGTCCAAATCAAAGTATGCGAAATGGAGTACGGAGGGCCCTTCTCGGATGCGTCCTCCGTTTGTACATAGAGTTGCGGCCAAATACAGTTGAAGTTGGAAGTTTACATATACCTTAGCCAAATACATTTAAACTCAGTTTTTCACAATTCCTGACATTTAATCCTAGTAAAAATTTCCTGTCTTAGGTCAGTTAGGATCACCACTTCATTTTAAGAATGTGAAATGTCAGAATAATAGTAAAGAGAATTATTTATTTAAGCTTTTATTTATTTTATCACATTCCCAGTGGGTCAGAAGTTTACATACACTCCATTAGTATTTGGTAGCATTGCCTTTAAATTGTTTAACTACTTAGGGAGCAGTGGGAAGCGTCCACTCCCGACACTACCCGGTGAAATGTAAAGCGCTTTACGGCGAAAGCACAACATTTGATTGTTTGAGGATAGCACCTCTAATATTTCTGCATTAGCATGAATTCATAAACCAGCGCGGTTCACACAAAACACATTTCACAGCGAAAACAAATCCCTTACCTTTTGAAGAACTTCTGCTGAGGGCTTCCCAAGTGTCCAACAAAGACATCCAATGGTTCTTTTGTTAGAATAAGTCATTTATTATATCCATAATTCTCAGTTTGGTTGGCGCGTTATGTTCAGAAAATCCAACATCGAATCGCCCATTGAAACGTGAAGAGAAAGCGTTCAAATATACCTATAAACATTTCCTAAACAAATCAAAGACCAGTTAAAATGCATCTTAAGTATCCTTTTATGAATATTAGCGATAATATTTAACTCGGATGGTAACCTAAACGTTATGAAAGGAAAATACAGTGGGGCGCGCATCCAGTCCCACGCCCAAGAAATCTTGTTGACATCTGAGCTCCCCTGACCATTTCCTGTTTCTATCCGTTTTGCTTACTCAAATCACTCTGTCTTTGTATATAAACTGCTGACAACTAGTGGAAGCCATAGGTACTGCAATCTCGGAGCTGGATTGCCTTGAAGTCAATGGGGAGAGTCTCAAACAGAGCAAAGGTCACAAAAAACTGCAATTCCGGATGGATTTTCCTCTGTTTTTTGCCTGCTATATCAGTTCTGTTATACTCACATACATTATTTTAACACTCTTAGAAACTTCAGAATGTTTCCTATCCAATAGTACTAATTTTGTGCATATCCTATTTTCTGGGCCTGAGTGGCAGGCATTTTACTTTGGGCACGCCAGAATCTACAAAACCGTCACCTATGCAGCCGCTCCCTAAGAAGTTAACTTGAGGCAAACGTTTCGGGTAGCCTTCCACAAGCTTCCCACAATAAGTTGGGTGAATTTTGGCCCATTCCTCCTGACAGAGCTTGTGTAACTGAGTTAGGTTTGTAGGCCTCCTTGCTCGCACATGCTTATTCAGTTCTGCCCACAAATTTTCTATAGGATTGAGGTCAGAGCTTTGTGATGGCCACTCCAATACCTTGACTTTGTTGTCATTAAGCCATCTTGCCACAACTTTGGGGTGATTGTCCATTTGGAAGACCTATTTGCGACAAATCTTTTACTTCCTGACTGATGTCTTTAGATGTTGCTTCAATATATCAACAAAACTTTCCTTTCTCATCATGCCATCTATTTTGTGAAGTGCACCAGTCCCTCCTGCAGCAAATCACCCCCACAACATGATGCTGTCACCCTCGTGCTTCACGGTTGTAATGGTGTTCTTCGTTTTACAAGCCTCCCCCTTTTTCTTCAAATGTAACGATGGTCATTATGGCCAAACAGTTCCATTTTTGTTTCATCAGACCAGAGCAGGCATTTCTCCAAAAAGTACAATCTTTGTCCCCATGTGCAGTTGCAAACCGTAGTCTGGCATTTTTCTGGCGGTTTTGGAACAGTGGCTTCTTCCTTTCTGAGCGGCCTTTCAGGTTATGTCGATATAGGACTCGTTTTACTGTGGATATAGATACTTTTGTACCTGTTTCCTCCAGCATCTTCACACGGTCCTTTGCTCTTGTTCTGGGATGGATTTGCACTTTTCGCACCAAAGTACGTTCATCTCTAGGAGACAGAACATGTCCCCTTCCTGAGCGGTATGACGGCTGCATGGTCCCATGGTGTTTATACTTGCATACTATCGTTTGTACAGATGAACGTGGTACCTTCAGGCATTGGGAAATTGCTCCCAAGGATGAACCAGACTTGTGGAGGTCTACAATTTTTTTCTGAGATCTTGGTTGATTTCTTTTGATTTTCCCACGATGTCAAGCAAAGAGGCACTGAGTTTGAAGGTAGGCCTTGAAATACATCCACAGGTACACCTCCAATTGACTCAAATTATGTCAATTATCCTATCAGAGTCTTCTAAAGCCATGACATCATTTTCTGGAATTTTCCATGCTGTTTAAAGACATAGTCAGCTTAGTGTTTGTAAACTTCTGACCCACTGGATTTGTGATTAAGTGAAATAATCTGTCTGTAAACAATTGTTGTAAAAATGACTTGTGTCATGCACAAAGTAGATGTCCTAACCGACTTGCCAAATCTATAGTTTGTTAACAAGAAATTTGTGGAGTGGTTGAAAAACATAAGTGTATGTAAACTTCCAACTTCAACTGTATATTGTCACCCTTGTACTTTTCTTAAGTGTTGTAGTTGCCTCCCAGGCTGTTAAGGATAAATAGGTGCCTTGCAGGCTGGCATATAATAAAAGGTTCCTCCCAGGCTGGTGTAAAAAAGGCTTTTTAAAATGATTTTCTGCTGACACATCCTTCTGAAGACTGTATATAGGCACAGGAAGACGTTTCAGAAAATCAAAGTAACATGTTGTTTATTATTATGGCAGCAATAAAATAATAAAATAAACACTTATTAAATAAAGATTAGTGTCTTTGAATACCATTTATAAAATCATCAAATGGTCTTGATAGTGGTTAAAAACATACTGTGCACTTATATTTGACAGTTGTCACTTTATTACAGAACATCAGGTAGCCTACTATTAAAGGTCAGTCTGGAATTGGTACTTAATTGTACTTTATTGATATATACCCATTCATTTTTCAACAGTGTAAATGATAAATACCTCATGAGCTTAGTTCAACTGCCTTACCCCACCAGAACCCAATATAAGCATTATTTACCCCATTGTATGAAAACAATGTAATTTTAAACAAACACTGTACAGCTTCAAAACATGGTTAAAACTATAATTTTATCTTATGGATGGTGAGTCCTTGCAACCATAGCCCCATCTATGTACACTTAACAAAAATACAAATACAAGATTTAAAGTGTTGGTCCCATGTTTTATGAGCTGAAATAAAATCGAACAGCAATTATCCACACGCACAAAAAGCTTATTTCTCTCAAATTGTGTGCACAAATTTATTTACATCCCTGTTAGTGAGTATTTATCCTTGACCAAAAAAATCCACCTGACAGGTGTGGCATATCAAGAAGCTGATTAAATAGCATGATCATTACAGAGGTGCTCCTGTGGGGACAATAAAAGGCCACTCTAAAATGTGCAGTTTTGTCACACAACAAATATTGCCAGAGCTGTTGCCAGAAAATGTAATGTTCATTTCTCTACCATAAGCCAACGTTGTTTTAGAGAATTTGGCACTACGTCCAACCGGCCTCACATCCGCAGACCACGTGTAACAATGCCAACCCAGGACATCCGGCTTCTTCACCTGCGGGATAGTGTGAGACCAGCCACACGGACAGCTGATGAAACTGTGGGATTGCACACCCAAATAATTCCTGCACAAACTGTCAGAAACCGTCTCAAGGAAGCTCATCTGCGTGCTCGTCGTCCTCACTGGGTCTTGACCTGACTGCAGTTCGGTGTCGTAACCTAATTTAAATGCTCATCTTTGATGGCCACTGGCACGCTGGAGAAATGTGCTCTTCATGGATAAATCCCACAACTGTGCCGGGCAGATGGCAGACAGCGTGTATGGCGTTGTGTGGACAATGAACACAATTGCATTTTATCTATGTCAATTTCAATGCACCGAGGTACCGTGACGAAATTCTGAGGCCCATTGTCATACCCTTCATCCGCCGCCATCACGTCATGTTTCAGCATAATAATGCACAGCCCCATGTCGCAAGGATCTGTACACAATTCCTGGAATCTTTTTTTATATATACAAGTTGAAATTCAAAAAGCTTTGTCTCCCCACCTTGTATGTGGATGTTCAACATTGCAGAACTAATAATCTACAAAATTAAAGACAAATTAAATGGACAAAATTATTGGCACCCCGTAGCTAGTACTTGGTTGTACAGACTTTGGCAAAGATAACTGCAGACGAACACTTCTTGTAGCCACTTTCTACTGGCAATTTGGCCCACTCTTCAGTAGCAAACTTCTCTGATTCTTACATTTTTGACTGATGCCCTTCACCAACGTCTGTTTTCATATCTCACCATAGGTTTTGGATGTAATTCCGATCTGGACTCTTCGCTGGACACTCCAGAACAGTCCAGTGTTTCTTCTTAAACCATTCCAGGGTGCTTTTGATGTGTGTTGGGTGTCGTTGGCCAGCTGGAAGACCAACAACCATCAACCTTGATAATCTGCTGATTTCAGTGCAGGGGGAGCACAAATATACAGTGGGGCAAAAAAGTATTTAGTCAGCCACCAATTGTGCAAGTTCTCTCACTTAAAAATATGAGAGAGGCCTGTAATTTTCATCATAGGTACACTTCAACTATGACAGACAAAATGAGGAAAAAAAATCCAGAAAATCACATTGTAGAATTTTTAATGAATTTATTTGCAGATTATGGTGGAAAATAAGTATTTGGTCACATACAAACAAGCAAGATTTCTGGCTCTCACAGACCTGTAACTTCTTCTTTAAGAGGCTTCTCTGTCCTCCACTCGTTACCTGTATTAATGGCACCTGTTTGAACTTGTTATCAGTATAAAAGACACCTGTCCACAACCTCAAACAGTCACACTCCAAACTCCACTATGGCCAAGACCAAAGAGCTGTCAAAGGACACCAGAAACAAAATTGTAGACCTGCACCAGGTTGGGAAGACTGAATCTGCAATAGGTAAGCAGCTTGGTTTGAAGAAATCAACTGTGGGAGCAATTATTAGGAAATGGAAGACATACAAGACCACTGATAATCTTCCTCGATCTGGGGCTCCACGCAAGATCTCACCCGTGGGGTCAAAATGATCACAAGAAGGGTGAGCAAAAATCCCAGAACCACACAGGGGACCTAGTGAATGACCTGCAGAGAGCTGGGACCAAAGTAACAAAGCCTACCATCAGTAACACACTACGCCGCCAGGGACTCAAATCCTGCAGTGCCAGACGTGTCCCCCTGCTTAAGCCAGTACATGTTCAGGCCCGTCTGAAGTTTGCTAGAGAGCATTTGGATGATCCAGATGAGGATTGGCAGAATGTCATATGGTCAGATGAAACCAAAATAGAACTTTTTGGTAAAAACTCAACTCGTCGTGTTTGGAGGACAAAGAATGCTGAGTTGCATCCAAAGAACACCATACCTACTGTGAAGCATGGGGGTGGAAACATCATGCTTTGGGGCTGTTTTTCTGCAAAGGGACCAGGACGACTGATCCGTGTAAAGGAAAGAATGAATGGGGCCATGTATCGTGAGATTTTGAGTGAAAACCTCCTTCCATCAGCAAGGGCATTGAAGATGAAACGTGGCTGGGTATTTCAGCATGACAATGATCCCAAACACACTGCCCAGGCAACGAAGGAGTGGCTTCGTAAGAAGCATTTCAAGGTCCTGGAGTGGCCTAGCCAGTCTCCAGATCTCAACCCCATAGAAAATCTTTGGAGGGAGTTGAAAGTCCGTGTTGCCCAGCGACAGCCCCAAAACATCACTGCTCTAGAGGAGATCTGCATGGAGGAATGGGCCAAAATACCAGCAACAGTGTGTGAAAACCTTGTGAAGACTTACAGAAAACGTTTGACCTCTGTCATTGCCAACAAAGGGTATATAACAAAGTATTGAGATAAACTTTTGTTATTGACCAAATACTTATTTTCCACCATAATTTGCAAATAAATAAATTAAAAATCATACAATGTGATTTTCTGGATTTCTTTTTCTCATTTTGTCTGTCATAGTTGAAGTGTACCTATGATGAAAATTACAGGCCTCTCTCATCTTTTTAAGTTGGAGAACTTGCACAATTGGTGGCTGACTAAATACTTTTTTGCCCCACTGTAGACAGGTGTGTGCCTTTACAAATCATGTCCAACCAATTGAATTTACCACAGGTGGACTCCAATCAAATTGTAGAAAGCTCAAGGATGATCAATGGACACAGGATTCACCTCTCATAGTCTCATGTAAATAAGGTATTTCTGTTTTTTATTTTTAATACATTTGCAAACATTTCTAAAAAAACCGTTTTTGCTTTGTCAATATGGGTATTGTGTGTAGATTGATTCGTATTTTTGAACAAGGCAGTTACGTAACAAAATGTGGAAAAAGGGAAGCCCGATATTATGCTCTCGATGCTGCTCCTGTAGAACGCTGTGAGGGCCCTCTGGGACAGGCCACATGTCTTCAGCCTCCTGATATTGAAGAGGTGCTGCAGTGCCTAGTTCCCCATGGTGTCCGTGTGGTTTGACCATTTCAGCTCCTCGGAGATGTGTACGCCAAGGAATTTGAAGTTCTTGACTTCCACGGTTGCCTCGTTGATGAGGATGGACACGTACAATTTCCAGGGCTGTGAGCTTTGTGGTGAGCTTAGAGTGCACTACTGTTTGAATCAAATCAAATGTATTTCATCACGTTTTGGCCTGGTTCCTCCTGAAGTCCACAATCAGCTCCTTTGTTTTGCTGACATTGAGGGAGAGGTTGTTTAACTAGCACCATGCCGTCAGAGTGCCTACCTCCTCTCTGTAGGCCGTCTCGTTGTCGTTGGTAATCAGGCCTACTAATGTTGTGTCGTCAGCGAACTTGATGATGTGAGGCCACACAGTCATGGGTATACAGGGAGTACAGGAGGGGATTATGGTTCATTGTTTAGCTAGCTAGGTAACTAGCTACTTGTCTTAACAAAAGACGTACTATGCAAGTAACCATTTCAGAATGTTCATGATGTCACTGCGACAACTGTTGAAAGACGTAGCTTGTAAATTCGCTCTGGCTATCTACTCTGATTTCAGAGCACTCTCGCCTGAGTGTGCCAGAGCGCAGAATAACTGTTAATTTATGAATGCTCAACACCCGTTGAATATGGCCGGTGTCATTAAACTTTTTCAAAAAAGAGCAATTAAATTGTTGCCAGCAGCACAGTTGCAGTCACCAACGCTCTGGATAACCTGCTCTGCTAGTTCGAGTAAAATGGTTAGAATGAGCTGTTCTCTCATTTGAGTCCGGAAGTAGCTATCAAGCTAGCCAATGTTAGCCAGTTAGCTTGGGTGCTTGACTGCTGTTGTTAGGACAGAACACTCGGATCAATTTCAAATTTTGCTACATAAGACCGAATCAAGCCGGTTGGTAACATAAGTACAGTTGAAGTCGGAAGTTTACATACACTTAGGTTGGAGTCATTAAAACTCGTTTTTTTTACCACTGCACAAATTTCTTGTTAACAAACTATAGTTTTGGCAAGTCGGTTGAGACATCTACTTTGTGCATGACACAAGTCATTTTTCAAAAAATAATTTACAGACAGATTATTTCACTTGTAACTCACTTGAAAAAAAGCAGTGTAAAAAAGGATGACCTTTTACACATACTGACCAGCTAAAATAGACAGAAGTGTGCTACATGGCAGACCAATCCGAACTCATCTCTTGGCATGTCCAGCTCACTCATTATCTCAGCCAAAAGGTTGCTGTCCTTTTCTGTGGCTAAACCAACTACGATTATAATTTAACAATTTTATTCGTATTTACAGATGGCATACAATATTTTTGTAAACTCAGCAAAAAAAAGAAACGTCCTCTCACTGTCAACGTATTTTCAGCAAACTGAACATGTGTAAATATTTGTATGAACATAACAAGATTCAACAACTGAGACATAAACTGAACAAGTTCCACAGACGTGTGACTAACAGGAATAATGTGTCCCTGAACAAAGGGGGGATAACAGTCAATATCTGGTGCGGCCACCAGCTGCATTAACTTGTTAGGGAGTGGCAGCTGAGGGGTCGGTTTTGGAGAGCCTGGCGTGCCCAAAGTAAAATGCCTCCCATTCAGGCCCAGAGAATAGGATATACACATATTTGGTACCATTAGATAGGAAACACTCGGAATTTTCCAAAACTGTTAACCATTTGTCTGTGAGTGAAACAGAACGTATATAGCAGGCGAAACCCCGAGGAATTTCTGTCCTGGAAAAAGTGATTTTGACACATTGCTCATTTGAGAACCCCTCCCTCATGAAAATGACCATATAAGGGCATATGAATGCAGTACCCATCGTTTCCTTCAGATGTCAACAGTCTGGAGACAGTGTAAGTTTTCATTTTGGATTAATTAGACCAGAGAATAAGAGCAAACCAGGAAGTCACTCATTTATGTAAACAGTATCCAGCGCGCGCGCCCGAGAAGGCACGCTGTGTCTTTTTTTACCGTCTTTATCGATCAGTTTATATTCCGGTTGATTTATAATAGTAAATATACGTAAAAGTGTTCCTAAGGATACATTTAAAACTATGTTTGATTGTTCTTGGACAAGTTTATAGGTATAAGATGAACGAGTTTGCGTCACGTTTCAATGGACTAGTGGAGGCTGTCGTTTCTGATTATAATGCGCGAACCAAATGGAGGATTTATGGATAAAATACATTACTTTTTCTAACAAAAGAACCATGGATTGTCTTCGTTGGACACTTAGGATGACCTCAGCAGAAGTTCTTCAACAGGTAATTGATTTGTTTTCGCTGTGAAATGTGTTATGTGTGTGCCATGATGGCTAATCGATTCATGGCTATGGGAAAAATATGTGAGGTGCTATCCTCAAACAATCAAATGTGCTGCTTTCGCCGTAAAGCCTTTTTGAAATCTGACAACGCTGTGATATTGCCAAGAAACATAGCTTTTGATGAGTATGGAACACTTGTATATTGGTAGATGTTTAATAATTCAACTTTGGGATTTTGAATTTGGCGCCTTACATTTCACCTGGTAGTGTCGGGAGCAGCCCGCTAGCGCCCCAGCAATCCCTGAGAAGTTAAGAACTGCCGTGCATCTCCTCCTCATGGACTGCACCAGATTTGCCAGTTCTTGCTGTGAGATGTTACCCTACTCTTCCACCAAGGCACCTGCAAGTTCCCGGACATTTCTGGGGGGAATGGCCCTAGCCCTCACCCTCCGATCAAACAGGTCCCAGACGTGCTCAATGGGATTGAGATCCTATTGGGCTCTTCGCTGGCCATTGCAGAACACTGACATTCCTGTCTTGCAGGAAATCACGCACAGAACGAGCAGTATGGCTGATGGCATTGTCATGCTGGAGGATCATGTCAGGATGAGCCTGCAGGAAGGGTAACACATGAGGGAGGAGGATGTCTTCCCTGTAACGCACATCGTTGAGATTCCCTGAAATGACAACAAGCTGCGTCCAATGATGCTGTAACACACCGCCCCAGACCATGATAGACCCTCCACCTCCAAATCGATCCCGCTCCAGAGTAAAGGTCTCGGTGTAAGGCTCATTCCTTCAAAGATAAACGCGAATCTGACCATCACCCCTGGTGAGACAAAACTGCGACTCGTCAGTGAAGAGCACTTTTTGCCAGTCCTGTCTGGTCCAGCGACAGTGGGTTTGTGCCCATAGGCGACGTTATTGCCGGTGATGTCTGGTAAGGACCTGCCTTACAACAGGCCTACAAGCCCTCAGTCCAGTCTCTCTCAGCCTATTGCGGACAATCTGATCACTGATGGAGGGATTGTGCGTTCCTGGTGTAACTCGGGCAGTTGTACCTGTCCCGCAGGTGTGATGTTCGGATGTACCGATCTTGTGCAGGTGTTGTTACAAGTGGTCTGCTACTGCGAGGATGATCAGCTATCTCCCTGTAGCGCCGACTTAGGCGTCTCACAGTACGGACATTGCAATTTACTGCCCTGGCCACATCTACAGTCCTCATGCCTCCTCGCAGCATGCCTAAGGCACGTTCACGCAGATGAGCAGGGACCCTGGGCAGTGTCTAAGTTGACTTTAGTGTCTAAGTTTTCATAACTGTGACCTTAATTGCCTACCGTCTGTAAGCTGTTAGTGTCTTAACGACCGTTCCACAGGAGCATGTTCATTAATTGTTTATGGTTCATTGAACAAGCATGGGCACTAGCGGGCCACTCCCGACACTACCCGGTGAAATGTAAAGCGCCAAATTCAAAATCCAAAAGTTGAATTATTAAAAATTCATCAATATACAAGTGTTTCATAGCCATCAAAGCTCTGACTCTTGGCAATATCACAACGTTGTCAGATTTCAAAAAGGCTTTACGGCGAAGAAGACATACATACCATACCATACCAATCTCAGTTTGGTTGGCGTGTTATGTTTATAAAATCCACCGTCGAGTCGCCCTTAGAACCGTGAAGAGAACGCGTTCAAATTATACCTATCATATTTCTCCAAACAAATAAAAAAATCATTTTTAATGTTTCCTTAGGTATTCTTTAACGAGTCAAGGAGCAGTGGGTCGCTAGCGGGCTCATCCCGACACTACCAGCGACAATGTAAAGCGCCAAATTCAAAATCCGAAAGTTGAATTATTAAACATCCACCAATATACAAGTGTTCCATACTCATCAAAAGCTCTGTTTCTTGGCAAAATCACAGCGTTGTCAGATTTCAAAAAGGCTTTACGGCGAAAGCAGCACATTCATTTGTTTGAGGCTAGCACCTCACATATTTTCCAATAGCCATGTATCGATTAGCCATCATGGCACACACATAACACATTTCACAGCGAAAACAAATCAATTACCTGTTGAAGAACTTCTGCTGAGGTCATCCTAAGTGTCCAACGAAGACAATTCATGGTTCTTTTGTTAGAAAAAGTAACGTCTTTTATCCATAAATCCTCCATTTGGTTTGCGCGTTATAATCAGAAATGACAGCTTCCACTACTCCATTGAAACGCGGCGCGAACTCGTTCAAATTATACCTATAAACTTGTCCAAAAACAATCAAACATAGTTTTAAATGTATCCTTAGGAACACTTTACGTATATTTACTATTATAAATCAGCCGAATATAAACTGAACGCTAAAGACGATAAATAAGACACGGCGTGACTTCTCGTCTTGTAGCGCAATGTGAACAGTTTTCATAAAGAGGGGACCTCATGGTTTCGTCGTTTTCTCTGGGATAACTCACCCAAAATGGAAGAAAACACCATCTCGAGGCTGGTGACATCACAAGGAAGCGACCTGTACTGCATTCATATGCCTATATATGGTCATTTTCAATAGGGAGGGTTTCCCAAATGAGCAATGTGTCAAAATCACTTTTCCCAGGACAGAAATTCCTCTGGGTTTTGCCTGCTATATGCGTTGTGTTTCACTCACAGACAAATGGTTAACAGTTTCGGAAGATTCAGAGTGTTTCCTATCCAATGGTACTAAATATATGCATATCCTATTTTCTGGGCCTAACAATGGCATTTTACTTTGGGCACGCCAGGCTCTCCAAAACGGTCACCTCATGCACTGCTCCCAGAGAAGTTAATGTATATTTACTATAATATTTCAACCGGATTGTTGCCTGAACGATAACAAAGGAAAATAAAGTGGAGCACGCACTCGGTTGCGCGCCCGCAAAATCTTGTTAACATCTGAGCTCCCTTGACCATATTCTCTTCCTATCTGTTCTGGTCAGGGCTACCGTTTCCTGGCTTTGTATAGAGACTGTTGACATCTAGTGGAAGCCATAGGTACTGACATCTCGGAGCTGGTAGCCTTTGAAATCAATTGGAAGACTCTCAAGCAGAGCAAAGGTCACAAAAAACTGTAATTCCGGATGGATTTTCCTTGGGTTTTCGCCTGCTATATCCGTTCTGTTATCTTGTTAGGGAGTGGCAGTTGAGGGGTCGGTTTTGGAGAGTCTGGCGTGCCTAAAGTAAAATGCTTGCCACTCAGGCTCAGAAAATAGGATAATTAGTACTGAAAGACAGAGTCCTGAAAAGGGGACATTTCTTTTTTTGATGAGTTTATAAATTCATGAGCTGTATTGGCTGTCTTTGCAATTCCTTTATTTCAAGTTGTGCTTGTTAGCATACTTAGCTAGCAGCCTCCATTTCAATTCGCTATTACATGTGCTAATATTGTTTGCATTCTGGTAATAGATACCCAATGGGATTTTTTGTGTTTTTGGTGCCCCCTTGTGTGAAAATCTGAATTCCGCCTAACCCTAGTGTGGAGTAATGGTGATCTACAGTTTTTTTGCCTCTAGTTGCACCGGTGACATTCTGGTCGAAAGGAGGTTAAACGGATTTCAGTTATCCTGCATTAAAATCACCAGCCACTAGAAGCGCTGCCTCTGGGTGAGCATTTTGGTGTTTGCTTATGGCCCTATACAGGTCGTTGAGTGTGGTCTTAGCGCCAGCATCGGTTTGTGGTGGTAAATAGACAGCTACAAAAAATATAGATGAAAACTCATGAGGTATTCTAACTAAGGTGAGCAGAACCAAGATACTTCCTTAATATTAGAGATTACGCACCAGTTGTTGTTAACAAAGAGACACACCCCTTCCTCTGAGTTTCCCCAACGCAGCCGTTCTGTCCTGCCGATGTATAAAACCAGGTATATTTATATTTACCATGTACTTGTTCAGCCATGACTCTTGAGAAACATAGAATATTACAGTTCTTCAAATCACGTTGATAGAATAGTCTTGAACAGGGCTTATCCAGTTTATTCTCCAGTGATTGCACATTCGCCAATAGAACGGAGGGTAGAGGTGATTTTACCACTCTCGACGTAGTCTCGAGTGTCGGGATTTGGGCCTAGTCCTAGCTGTAGCCGATGAACAGCATCCTCACGTAATCATTCCTTTTGTCCAGGTGTGTGAAGGCAGTGTGCAGTGCAATGGAGATGATGTCGTCCGTGGATCAGTCGGTGTGGTAGGCCTAATTGGAGAGGGTTGAGTGTGTTGGGGAGGAAGTAAGTGATGTGGTCTTCGACTAGCCTCTCAAAGCACTTAATGATGATGGAATTGAGTGCTACGGGTCGGCAGCCATTCAGTTTAGTTACTTTCCCTTTCTTAGACACAGGGATAATAGTGGACATTTTGAAGCAGGTGGGATTAGCGCCCTGAACTAGAGAGCGATTGAAAATGTCAGAAATAACGAGGGGGAGCGGAGGTTGCAGCTAGAGGGGGTGTCCGAAAATGTCCGAAAACACGAGGGGGGAGAGGAGGGTGCAGCTAGAGGCGTGTCCCGTTCTGGGCCCAGCCAGAAGGTTGATAGATTGAGAAGATATTTCAGTGCAATTAGGCTTCATTGGATGCTTCCAGCACCACTGTCATTACACAGCCAATTGCCCTGATGATGGCTGTAATATCAAATAAGTGCCAGTGAGAGAGATGAATCCTGAGTGTACTGTACCGCTCCCTCTAGGACGCAGGGGACCTAGTTTCTTACTCTATCTACTATATATATTTGTCAATACATCTTCACCTTCATCTTCTCTTCCTTCCCATTCAGTCTTCATTCAAGTAACTGTGATAGAGTACTTGCTGGAAAGGCTTCTCCCACTATGTACACCCGTCTATCATGTAACACCGCTGCCAGGTATGCTGTGCCAGATCAATGGTGTGGGAAGGAGAGCCTAGATCTATAACTTTGATGAAAGGTAGGGTGGAATCCCATAACAAGCAGACAACCAATAAGGGCTGAGGGAGAGATAGTGAGTGTGTGAAAGAGAGACCTCACAAGAGAGAGTTAGTGTGATTGACGGCTGAGAAACCGATAGCTGTGCTTATTATAGAGAGTTCAGTAGGGTCAGATATACACAATAGCCATTCATGCACTCGCTCTATCTTCTTGTCACACTCGAACAGTGACTCAGTGGTGTGCAGTCAGGGTAGGAAAGGCAAGCAGTGCTTACCCAGTGATAATCAAATAAAAAAGCTGTTATTTAATGTTTTTTTCTAAATGATTTTGGTGGTTTTCATGTTCAAAATAAAAAAGGTTGCTAAAAATGCCTTCCTCCCCAATGTCCCCATCCACTCAAATTGCTCACGCGTGAGGCGGTTCCTGAATCCAGTCACTATTAACGAACAGGGCCTTGTTGCTTTGCCTAGCTGACATTTGTTGCATTAAGTGTAATTTACATCCCTTAAAAGCAGTAATCCACAGGTCATGTGCACCCCTATGCCGCCCTACTTCTTGTATAGTGTTTTCACTTTGAACGAAACAAGGGGGCTGGGCAAAGTGTCTTTGCGTTAAATCCTGCCTACTCGAATGACCATGCTGCCCCGGAGCTGGAGAGGAAGTAAAAGTCACTTGTAAACTAATATTACAGCCGCCAGAAACAAACATAGAGCAAACAACGCCAACAAGATAGCTTGTTTGCAGCTAAACTGTCCTTGTAGCAGGGACAACAGAAACAAGCACCATTCTCGGTTTTTGGATCTGAATCAATTCGAACCCCAAAAGAGAAAAAAAAGCAAGAAAAAGACTGCTCAAGACCAATCCAGGATAAACATTGGAAGACCGAAACCGGATAAACATTGGAATTCAATTTGAAATTTGGTGCTGAAATGATGCTGAAATGGCTACTGTTCTCATGGACTTGGTGTTGGAGTGGGTTGGTGTTGGAGTGCGTTTTTAGCCTGCTAGCTATGTTAGCCGCTAACCTTATGCATCGATCAGAACGACAGCGCCACAGTGTTTTGGTGCACCAGAAGTACATTCATTTCCAGTGGAACACTGCGTTTGCCTGGCAGTTGCAGTGTGTTCTGTGTGGTGCTTACGTTAGATTTATCCAATGTGTGCATCAAATTGTATGTATAGACTTGACAGAAATAGTAGCAAAAGATGAATGTTGAACATTTATTGCTCACATATCCAGTAACAACTTTGGATTACATAATGAAAAGGTTGGACTGCAGAATTTATTATGCAGCATTAATGCAATGACACTGTCATTCTGTTGAAGGATTTAGTGTGTTCAATGTTCAAGCTAACTGACACCTATACTTAGCTAGCTAGCCAACAAATTCTGTATTTGGACTGTTTTGTACTGTGGTGGTTAATTTCTTTACTATCAAATGAGGAGAGACAAACTTATCACACAAGTCAGAGTTATACTTAAACTAAATCTTTAATCATTTATTAATAATGGAGCTGGTCAGTACAACGCACACATATAAAGTTTAATCGATTGAGTGCTCTAAGATAATGATGGCTGGTCATGGCTGGTCGATGATTCACGATCAAATGATTCGTTGAGAGCCCCGAGACAAAAGTACAAAGGTATTTTATAGCCAAGATACACCCCTTTCAACCCACATGACGAACAACAGATATATAGAATGGGTCACAAGGTTAAGATCTGTATGAAAGATGAACTATATTACATAGCAGACAGTATCTGCTGTGTCAACAGTTTTCATTGTATAGAGACCAGTGTCTGTCCCTCCGACTGCAAACTGGAACCATCTCTCCCTGGTACGGTATAGAACAGAAACATTAACTCATGCTCTGGAATGCTCTTTAGGTTTTATCACCCAAAAGACATCGTAAATCTCCTGTCAGTGTTATCTCCCAGAGGCCCATCCTCAGTAGAACACACAAACAATAGTTAACAAAATATTATATTCTGTTGCATAAAACAACCATTTGATGCAATAAATAGTATTATAACATAATCGTGCAATTTTGCTCTCACAGTACTCAAAGTAATGTAACAATAGCATCATGTAGCTACACTGTGTAAACCCCACAAGATGCCCGATGCCTTTATTTCAGCTAGCTAACGTTAGCTAGCTAGCTAGAGCTAGATATGCAGATGGTTGACATGATAACGTTAGTGTGTTTGGTTTGTAGATGATAACGTAACCTAGCTAGTAGTTCAACGTAATTTTTAACCCAGGACCACCCCAAAAAATGCCATTAACATCACACAAATATGTATTTCTCACGGAGATACTGGTGGAGACAATCTGATTTCAAAGGCTGTAAAATTTATGGTTGTGTAAACCCAAATACTGAAAGAGAGGTAAGAAATGCTGTATGCATTTCTTGTTATGCTTTGTGATTGAAAAATTATTTTGTTGGTTATCGACCCAAATAGTTAGCTGTGTTTGCCTATTCAGCACATTGCCTGCCTACACACAGCATGACTTCTTACCTAGTGGGAACTACCCACCAGAACGAATTAAAGAATATCCAACGTGGTCAGTCAAGTAAACAATGGCTCATCTGCATTACATTTTGGTGGACTATGGGCCATCAAGTAATAGCATGGTTACATTAGCATGACACATGTTACACTGGTTACAGCACAACACCACATCCCATGTACATATGTAAAGGAAACTGTTGTGACACGGACATATTTGGTATTAATGTCGTTCCACTACCCATTTAGCTGTAGTCAACAGAACGTTGATGGTGATTCACAACCCTGTAGAGCACTGAAGATGAGGTGGTTGAATTCATAAATGGTGCGTGCGTTCTAACTATAACTATATTCTACTCATATTACAGCAAGGGACTCACAAAACCCATATAAGAGCTAAAATAAATTGCTTACCTTTTGATGAGCTTCTGCTGAGGGCATCCCAAGTGTCAAACCAAGACAATTGGTTCTTTTGTTAGAAAAAAAGTAATTTATTATATCCATAAATCTCTGTTTGGTTGGCGCGTAATGTTCAGATAATCCACCAAGCATTCCCAGTCTGTTGTACAGTGAAGAGAAAGCGTTCAAATTATACCTATCAACTTTGCCCAAACAAATTAACCATAATTTATCATTAGGCATCCATTTATCTATATTGGCTATTATATTTCACTCGGATAATAACCTAAGCGATAGAAAAGGTAAATACCGAGCTGCGCACTCCGGGGTCTCTCGCGCACTAGACAGAATTGATTTCCTGGCTTGTCATACCAAATCGTCTTCCTTTCGGCTCTCTTCCATGATAAACGCTTCAAACACTGTCTAGAGACTGTTGACATCTAGTGGAAGCCATAGGTACTGCAACCTGGGTCATATTTCCCTGAAAATTCAATAAACAGGCATTCAAACTGAGAAAAGGTTACAAAAAATTTCCGGACAGAAATTCCTCGGGTTTTTGCCTGCTATATCAGTTCTGTTATACTCACAGACATTATTTTAACAGTTTTAGAAACTTCAGAGTGTTTCCTATCAATAATATTATGTGCATATCCTAGTTTCTGGGCCTGAGTGGCAGGCATTTTACTTTGGGCACATCAGACAGGCAAAAATTCGGAAAATGGGACCCTAGCCCTAAGGAGTTTTAAGTAAAAAAAAATAGGTATTAGGTGAACAATAGATAAGTATGGAAATAAAAACAAAAGTAAAAAGACAGTGAATAATAACAGTAGTGAGGCTATATACAGTAGTGAGGCTATAACAGTAGTGAGGCTATATACAGGCACCGGTTAGTCGGGCTAATTGAGGTAGTATTGTTGGAGATTAACTTCTTAGGGAGCGGCAGGTGAGGTGACGGTTTTGGCGTGCCCAAAGCAAAATGCCTGCCACTCAAGCTCAGAAAATAGGATATGCACATAATTAGTACTATTGGATAGGAAACACTCTGAAGTTTCTAAAAGTGTTAACATAATGTCAGTGAGTATAACAGAACTCATTTAGCAGGCAAAAACCAGAGAAAAAAAACATCCAGAAATCAGTTTCTGGTGACCTTTGTCTCTGTTAGACACACTCCCTATTGAATCCATTTGTTACCAGGACTGAGACTGCAGTACCTATGGCTTCTACTAGATGTCAGCAGTCTATATACAAAGACTCAGGGAGATTGGAGTAAGCAGAACAAATAGGTACAGGAAATGGCATGGGGACCTGAAATGTCAACAAGTTTTCTCGGGCGCGAGTCTGGCTAGAGCGCCCTACTTTATTTTACTTATATAAGGTATAGGTGACCATCCGAGTGAAATATTATTGCTAATATTCATAAAAGGATAGCTAAGGATGCATTTTAACTGGTATTTGATTTGTTTAGGAAGTTTATAGGTATATTTGAACGCGTTCTCTTCACGGATCTATGGGCGAGTGGAAGCTGTATTTTCTGAACATAACGCGCCAACCAAACTGAGAATTATGGATATAATAAATTACTTTTTCTAACAAAAGAACCATTGGATGTCTTCGTTGGACACTTGGGAAGCCCTCAGCAGAAGTTCTTCAAAAGGTAAGGGATTTGTTTTCGCTGTGAAATGTGTTTTGTGTGAACCGCGATGGTTTATGAATTTATGCTAATGCAGAAATATTGGAGGTGCTACCCTCAAACAATCAAATGTTGTGCTTTCGGCGTTAAGCCTTTTTGAAATCTGACAACCCTGTGATATTGCCAAGAAGCAGAGCTTTTGATGTCTATACAACACTTGTATATTGATGAATGTTTAATAATTCAACATTTGGATTTTGAATTTGGCGCCTTGCATTTCACTGGGTAGCGCCCCACCAGTAGTTAACTCACTACAATGATTACATTTCCAGTATTCTGACTGATCACTTTGAAGTAGTGAGACAGAAAAACATAGATAACGAATAAGACATATGTGAGCAGAATATCTGATGAGCTCAGGTAAATGGCCAAAGCTAGATAGTGGAACAGTGGACACCAGTAGAAACAGGATGTAAGCAGAAAAGGCATATGGAACTGATTAACAGACATGTAGAAACAGGATGTCAGCAGAAAATGGAACAAAGAAAGAAAATAGAAAATGACATAAGGGAAAATGTGTCACCAAATGGGGGTGGTCTATATATTTAATGTAAGGATGAAATACTATAAAGGCTGTGCTCTGCTGTACAGAAGTTGGTTGATCCATGGTTCAGCACGGCCTTGATACTCTGCATTAAAGGTCTTATTATTGAATTCACAAGTTCCAGTAAGGTGTCATATTTTGATTAAATATTCCACAACAGTATGTACATGTAGGTGTGGTTAAAGTGACTATGCATATAGTAGGATAAACAGAGAGTAGCAGTAGCGTTTAAGAGGGGTTGGGGGGACACACAATGCAAATAGTCCAGGTGGCCATTTGATTACCTGTTCAGGTCCTAGACTTGGCGCTCCGGTACCACTTGCCATTCGATAGTAGAGAGAACAGTCTATGACTGGGGTGGCTGGGGTCTTTGATCATTTTTAGGGCCTTCTTCTACACCGCCTGGTGTAGACGTCCTGGATGGCAGGCAGCTTAGCCCCAGTGATGTACTGGGCCGTACGCATTACCCTCTGTAGTGCCTTGCGGTCGGAGGCCGTGCAGTTGCCGTACCAGGCGGTGATGCAACCAGTCAGGATGCTCTCAATGTTGCAGCTGTAGAACCTTTTGAGGATCTGAGGACCCATGCATGATCTGAGGACCCAAATCTTTTTAGTTTCCTGAGGGGGAATAGGCTTTGTTTTGCCCTCTTTACGACTGTCTTGGTGTGTTTGGACCATTCTAGTTTGTTGGTGATGTGGACACCAAGGAACTTGAAGCTCTCAACCTGAACCACTACAGCCCCGTCGATGAGAATGGGGGCGAATCAATTCTGTATATAGGCAGGCAATGTGCTGAACAGGCAAACATAGCTAACTATTTTGGTCAATTACAAACAAAATAATGATTACTAAAAAAAATGCATACAGCATTTCTTACCTCTCTTTCAGAGTTTGGTTTGCACAACCACAACTTGTATAACCTCAGGTTCCTTCTCCACAAGTATCTCCCTGAGAAAAACATGTTTGTGTATTGTTACTGTACTGAATTTTATAGCTAGCATCATTAAGACTGATTAAGATGAATGTACCAATGTACCAATGGATGTGGAAATTGCCTTTAACATTGCTGAACCAATTGCCAATTGGGTAATTGTATGGTCCTGGGAGGGACCAATTGCTTACATGTACCGGTTTGATCTCCTGTTGGATAGATTCAATTTGGTTTCACAAGGGGAGGCTGTGCAGTCTTGCCCTCTACCTGTGTCGGTTCAGATAGGACAGGTTAAGCCTGATACAGAGGCTATTTCTTTTACTGTGTATATTTGGTCAATCCACTTGTATATGTTGTATGATATGGCTCTTTCACCATTGGATCAACAAGACCTGTAAATACATCTAGACACTGCACATGTCAACCTGCCTTGCCTTCTGCTGATTTCATGCCCTTCACTGCTACATTATCCCTATGTTACACCCTGATCTGTTTCACCTGTCTTTGTGATTGTCTCCAACCCCATCCAGGTGTCACCCATCTTCCCCATTATTCCCAGTGCATGTATTCCTGTGTTCTCTGTTTGTCTGTTGCCAGTTCGTCTTGTCTTGTAAAGCTTACCAGCGTGTTTTTCTGAGCTCCTATATTTTCTGTGTCTCTGTTTTTCTAGTCCTCCTGGTTCTGACCTCTTGCCTGCCCTGACACTAGGCCCGCCTGCCTGACCATTCAGCCTGCCCTGACCTCGAGCCCGCCTGCCACCCTGTATCATTTGGAACTCTGACCTGGTTTATGAACTTTTGTCTGTCCTCAACCTGCCTCTTGCCTACCCCTTGTTGTTGAATAAATATCAGAGACTCTATCCATCTGCCTCCTGTGTCTGCATCTGGGTCTCGCCCTGTGTCGTTGTAGTACGAACTGGCCATGACTGACCCAGCAGACTCGGACCAGCTCCACAACACGGTCTCCCTGCATGGAGCCACCACTGAAGACATAAGGAGCTACTCCAGAATCTTATGGAAGGGCTCCATTCGCTGGCGTAACGCCACGACCAGGGGTTCAAGATGTTACTGGAGCAATTCCGTGGATTATCTCACAGGCAACATACCACAACGGAGACCTCCCAGTCGATCAGTAACTCCCCTACCAGTGGTGGGTTGGTAAAGCCTACCCCGGCTCCCCGAGAACTCCGCTTACCTCCTCCGGAGCGATATTCTGGTGATCCTGGAACCTGCCGGGAGTTTCTTTCTCAGTGCTCCCTCTTTTGAGCTGCAGTCATCTTCCTTCCCTTCAGATAGGTTGAAGATAGCGTATCTGATTATGCTAATGTATGGAAGGGCGTTCTCTTGGGCGACGGCAGTTTGGGAGCAAAAATCTGCCATTTGTCATCATCTGGAATATTTCATGGCGGAGGTGAGGAAGGTGTTCGATTCTCTGTTATCCGGGAGAGGCAGCCCGAAAAGTTGGATTACATCAAGACTCCCGTAGTTCAGCACACTACGCAGTAGATTTATGCACGTTGGCTGCCGAGAATGGCTGGAATCCGGAGTCCTTATTCGAGACCTTCCTTCACGGACTGTCGGAGGAGATAAATGACGAGCTCGCAGCTCGAGTGTTACCTTTGGACCTCGATCCCCTCATTGCCCTAACCGCTAAGATTGATGGGCGTCTACGGGAACGCAGGAGTGAGAGGAAGTTGGGTCTTGGTCACACTTGTTCTGCCGCTGCTGCCGGCTCACCTCCGAAGAAGTCCAGAAGTCCCCTACGTCTGAAGTCCCCTACGAGTTCCCTCGGGAAACATCGGCGACGGGTGACTTGCTTACTCTGGAACTGGGCAGAGCTAGATTATCGCCTAAGGAACGTTCATGAAGGCTAAGCTCCAACTGTTGTCTGTATTGTGGTCCTGTGGGGAATTACATAGCCACCTGCCCAGTCAAAAGACCAGGCTCGTCAGTAGGAACAAGTATGCTGGTGGGCCAGACTGAGAGTTTTCTAACTCCCATTACTCGTACTAGTTTTATGGATGCTACCCTGGTATTTGAGCTAGATATCCCCACACAACCTCTCTCCATTCCCATGGACGCCAGAGAACTGGACGGTCGCTGAATTTGGCAGGGTCACGCACAGCACAGTTTCCATTTAACCTGCAGGTATCAGGCAATCACAGTGAGTCCATACAGCTTCTCCTCATCGAATCTCCCCACGTCCCGGGATTCTCATGGCTCCAGAAGCACAACCCTGTTGTTGACTGAACCACAGGTTCAATCCTGGGTTGGAGCCCGTTTTGCCACACACATTGCCTTAAGGCAGCGCAGCCTCCCCCGGGACGTCCTCCTCCAGGTTTAAGTACAGCCTCAGATTTCTTCTTTCAGCAAGGCTCGTGCTACCTCTCTTCCTCCGCATTGTCCTTACGACTGCACTATTGACCTCCTCCCGGGTACCACACCGCCTCTAGGCCGGCTATATTCCATGTCTGGTCCTGAGACCAAGGCCATGGAGGAGTACTTTGAGGACTCTCTGGCTGCCGGGAACATTCGCTCTTCTGCCTCCTGCTGGTGCAGGGTTCTTCTTTGTGGAGAAGAAGGATAAGACCATGCATCCATGTATCAACTAGCGGGGCCTCAATGACGTCATGGCTAAGAATCGTTACCCCCTGCCACTCCTCTCCTCTGCTTTCGAACCTCTCCAGGGGGCTACCATCTTTTCCAAGCTTGACCTTCAGAATGCCTACCACCTTGTTCGGATTTGCGATGTAGTCCCAGAAACTTTTCCCCCGTTTCATTGGTTCTTTCCCCATCTCTAGAGTCCTTGTCCAACTGCTGTTTGTCTGCTGTTACCCCGAACTCTCCGTATACACCCTACTTTTTATGTGTCCAGGATTAAGCCCTTGTCTCATAGCTCTTTGTATTTTGTTTCCAGGCCCACCCCTTCTCCCCTTGTCATCGATGGCCATCAAGCGTACACGGTGAGACATCTCCTGAGTGTTCGAACAAGAGGCTGGGGTTTCCAGTACCTGGTTGACTGGGAGGGTTATGGCCTGAGGAGGTGATGGGTCAACGCTAAAGACATCCTGGACCCGGCCCTCATCGCCGACTTTCACCACCAGCACCCCGGTCAACTAGGTATGGGCCCAGGTAGGATGCCAGGTGGCGCCCCTAGAGGGGGTACTGTCACACCTTCATCTGTTTCACCTGTCTTTATTATTGTCTCCAACCCCCTCCAGGTGTCACTCATCTTCCCCATTATTCCCAGTGTATTTAATCCTGTGTTCTCTGTTGCCAGTTCATCTTGTCTTGTCAAGCTTACCAGCGTGTTTTTCCAAGCTCCTGTTTTCTTTGTTCTCTGTTTTTCTAGTACTCCCGGTTCTGACCTCTTGCCTGTCCTGACACTAAGCCCGCCTGCATGACCATTCAGCCTGTCTGCTTCCCTGTACCGTTTGGAACTCTGAGCAGGTTCATGAACTTTTGACTATACATCTGGGTCTCGCCCTGTGTCTCGCCCTGTGTCTCGCCCTGTGTCTCGCCCTGTGTGTCGTTATACCCTTACAATTACATAATCAAAATGTGTTGTAGACAAAAGAATGAAAATGGCTGTCTGGTAGCCTCAAAAAATAGACAGATTTGAATATATAGATTATTTATTGTACTTGATAAAACTTGTGACTTAACTTGCACAGAATGCATGGCTTGGACTTGACTCGATACTCGACCCATTCTACTTGGGACTCAACTTAAGACTCGAACCTTGTGACTTGAGACTTGCTTGTGACTCAAATAATTGTGTTTTTTAATGCCACATCTGGCATTAACAAGTAACATCAATAAGGGATCATTGCTTTCACCTGGATTCACCTGGTCAGTCTATGTCATGGCAAGAGCAGGTGTTCTTAATGTTTAGTGTACACAGTTAATGTCTCCATGCAAAAGTGTTTACAGCCCATATTTTACTTTAAGTTATTATATCTCATATTGATTTTGTTTTTATTCCTGAGAAATACATAAGTGCCATAAGCAGCACTTTCTCCTCTACTCCCTTCCCATCCCCTCCAATTGAATAATTACACATAGCACCCAACACTGAAAGAACAGAAACTTCTTCTAAGGCTCAAAAGATGCATTTGTGTGTGTTATTTTTCTCTCCCTTCATCTCTTTTTTCTTTCTACCCCAGATACAGTAGAGACCTTCCCACTAGCTGCATGTGTTAATGACTTCTCATACATGTGGCTTTGAACCCTCAAACGGTGAGAAGAGGAGCACACTAGCATGCTAGCTAACTGTCAGAACAGATGCCTGATAGCTACAGTATAAGTGTGACAAAAGACAACGTTCTCCATAGCAACAGTCTAGTTAGTTAGCCGCGGTGCTACATTACCTAACCCTGGTGGTGTTGGATGTACAGTATGTGTCCTCTCCTCTGATGTGTGACATGTATAGTAGCTGTGTGCCGAAGCTCTCGCTGACAAGTTCCTAATCCACTTATAGTAGCTTGGCTACCACTGGGTTACATTGAATAGTTATGTCATGAGAGCGAGGGTTATTCTGTACTACAGGGAAGGTGCCTGATCTAGATGCATGCCGCCAAAACCTCTTTTCATTGTTAGTAAACCTACAACGTGTTTTAAACCAACATGGGGCACATGCAAAGTTTAGCGGATTTTGTTAAAAGGCAGTTAAACTGGTTTGGATCAGAAGACACACATTGATTCCTGAGAACCCTATGTAATCACTATTTCTAATTAGACCAGTTGGGATTTGTATCTGTTAATTAACTACCTTGTCATGTCACCCTGGGGCGTTGAAGCCTTTAGTTTCTCAGCACTGTACCTCTGTGCTGTGCTTCAACATGAGATATAATCCTATAGTGTATATGACTGATGTCATAGAGTGTAAGGACCGACGCCGGACAGGAGAAGCAGGTAAGGGGGAGTCAGACATTTATTCGGGAACAGACATAGAACAAGACAGGAACAGCGTCAGCACACAGTAACACGGACATCAGACAAACAAGGCAGCAGTGGGGATCAGAGCTGGGGAACTGACAAATATAGGGGAGGAAATAAACAGGTGATTGGGTGAGTCCAATATCGCTGAAGCGCGTGACGAGGGAAGGCAGGTGTGCATAAATGATGGTGGCAGGAGTCCGTAATGCAGGGCAGCCTGGCGCCCTTGAGTGCCAGGGGGGAAGAGCGGGAGCAGGCGTGACATGGAGAAACTTTCAAGGTTACTTTAAGCTCAGTTTTTCACATTCCTGAATTCCTGACATTTAATCATAGTAAAATGCCCTGTCTTAGGTCAGATAGGATCACCACTTTATTTGAAGAATGTGAAATGTCAGAATAATAGTAGAGAGAATGATTTATTTCAGCTTTTTATTTATTTCATCACGTTCCCAGCGGGTCAGACGTTTACATACACTCAATTAGTATTTGGTAGCATTGCCTTTAAATTGTTTAACTTGGGTCAAACATTTGGGGTAGCCTTCCACAAGCTTCCAACAATAATTTGGGCGAATTTTGGCCCATTCCTCCTGACAGAACTGATGTAACTGAGTCAGGTTTGTAGGCCTACTTGCTCACACACGCTTTTTCAGTTCTGCCCACAAATTTTCTATAGGATTGAGGTCAGGGCTTTGTGATGGCCACTCCAATACCATTGACTTTGATGTTCTTAAGTGCACCAGTCCCTCCTGCAGCAAAGCACACCCACAACATGATGCTGCCATCCCCGTGATTCACGGTTGGGATGGTGTTCTTTGGCTTGCAAGCCTCCTTCTTTTTCCTCCAAACGTAACGATGGTCATTATGGCCAAACAGTTCTATTTTTGTTTCATCAGACCAGAGGACATTTCTCCAAAAAGTACGATCTTTGTCCCCATGTGCAGTTGCAAACTGTAGTCTGGCCTTTTTATGGTGGTTTTGGAGCAGTGGCTTCTTCCTTGCTGAGCGGCCTTTCAGGTTATATCGATATAGATTACTTTGTACCTGTTCCCTGCAGCATCTTCACACGGTCCTTTGCTGTTGTTCTGGGATGGATTTGCACTTTTCCCACCAAAGTATATTCGCGTCTCCTTCCTAAGCGGTATGACGACTGAGTGGTCCCATGGTGTTAATACTTGCATACTTTTGTTTGTACAGATGAACATGGTACCTTCAGGCGTTTGGAATTTGCTCCAAAGGATGAACCAGACTTGCTTTATTTTACCTTTATTTAACAAGGTAGGCTAGTTGAGAAAAAAAGTCTATATACAGTGAGTGCAAAAAAGGTAAGATAAGGGAGGTAGGGCAACAAATAGGCCATGGTGGCGAGGTAATTACAATATAGCAATTAAACACTGGGATGGTAGATGTGCAGAAGATAAATGTGCAAGTTACTGGTGTGCAAAGGAGCAAGATAAATAAATACAGTATGGGGATGAGGTAGTAGGATGGGCTGTTTACAGATGGGCTATGTGCAGGTGCAGAGATCTGTGAGCCGCACTGACAGCTGGTGCTTAAAGCTAATGAGGAAGATATGAGTCTCCAACTTCAGTGATTTTTGCAGTTCGTTCCAGTCATTGGCAGCAAAGAACTGGAAGGAAAGGCGGCAAAAGGAGGAATTGGCTTTTGGGGTGACCAGTGAGATACACCGGCTGGAGCCGTGCTGCGGGTGGGTGATGCTATGGTGACCAGTGAGCTGAGATAAGGTGGGGCTTTACCTATCAAAGAGCCAATGAGAGTGTACAGGTCACAGTGGTGGGTAGTATATGGGGATTTGGTGACAAAACAGATGGCACTGTGATAGACTGCATCCAATTTGTTGAGTAGAGTGTTGGAGGCTATTTTATAAATGACATCACCGAAGTCGAGGATCGGTAGGATGGTCAGTTTTACGAGGGTATGTTTGGCAGCATGAGTGAAGGATGCTTTGTTGCGAAATAGGAAGCCGATTCCGGATTTAATATTGGATTGGAGATATTTAAAACTACTTAGGGAGCTACTGGTAAGCTTTACAAGACAAGACGAACTGGCAACAGACAAACAGAGAACACAGGAATACATGCACTGGGAATAATGGGGAAGATGGGTGACACCTGGATGGGGTTGGAGACAATCACAAAGACAGGTGAAACAGATCAGGGGTGTAACATAGGGATAATGTAGCAGTGAAGGGCATGAAATCAGCAGAAGGCAAGGCAGGTTGACATGTGCAGTGTCTAGATTTATTTACAGGTCTTGTTGATCCAATGGTGAAAGAGCCATATCATACAACATATACAAGTGGATTGACCAAATATACTGTTATAGAAATTTCTGTTATAGAAACCCCTCCCTCCATGGATACCCAGTCATCAATCTTCTTTCCCTTTGATACCCAATAACCCATACTCTCCCACCATTCTGACTATACCAGCAACAAGGTTCGCCGTCCCCACAGAAGTGATCAGTTTTCACCAGGAATTGTTCAACTATTCAGGGATTTCCAAAACAGTTCTATACAAATTAAATCCCACTTCAGTGAGACGTTTCACAATCGCATTGATTGTTCCTACACCCACTCACATCACACACACACACACACACGGCCTTGTAAGGTTGGTCTCTCACTGCCATAATCATGTACAAACACTGTTATCCCAATTTCCAATAGACCAATTTGATAGCTATTATACAGTAGACTATTTCTGTTAACCATTATCTATTGTCTCCCTTAATTAACACACATACACATGTATTTGACTTCCATTTTTCTTGAAAGCAAGCACTATATTCAAACCTCATATAATAGTTTTCCATTAAGTGGAATCGACCTTACTTTAAACTAACCAATCCCAGAGTTCCTTTCCAGTAATCCTATTAGTTTAACCTTTGCATTAGTTTAGTCAAATGATAAACTATTAGTTAACAAATGTTGGACCTTCAAAAAGTTGGTGCTGTCTTATCAGCTTGATTGTCGAACAATAGTAATGTTTTATTCATACCTTTACTTTTAAACATCCCACTAATTACTTGCTTCCAAGCCCTTAACTTTTTGCTAACGTTTGTTACCAGTTAAATTTTTTAATTTGTTAAATATAGTTAAAACAAAGCTATTCCTGCTTTTTACAGGGAGGCACTTTAATTAGTTATTATATCCTCCTTCACTGTCTCAATACTTACGCATTTATTTCGAATTAGAAAAGTCGCTTTACCAAAGCCATAAATCCTCGTTTTTTCTGCTCTACCACATAGCATAATATTTTATCAACATTGAACGTCAAATCTAAACTTTTAGCGATGGTTCGAATGTGGCGAAATACAACGTTAATATCCATTTTAAACTTAATATCCACTAATGAACTAGTTGTTTCAAACTTTCTAAATCATAATTCCTACTATTTTTCCCACACGGCGGCGGTCAAACACCTAAGCTAATCGTGGCTAACTCATTTAGCTAACGTTATTTCTAGATACAAGAAAATACATCTTCAATTTACTCACCTCACAAGGCTAGTTAAGTTCCTAACTTATCATTTAAACACGTCGAATTATGTTATTTCCCATGAATTTACTTACCCCAACAATATCCAAACCAAATAGCATTCGTGAATTCTACAATTATTCTGCACTCTGGTGTATTCAATCTAGTGCTTAAATAGCCTTCCCGTTTTACACTATCCATATACTTTCCCCAACAATATTCCCCCTCTCCTTTGGTTTGTTTTTGCAATCGAGGTGATTATGTCCCTTTATACCACAATGTTTACATGGGGCCTCGCACTCTCTAGCGAAATGTCCACTTTTCTGACAATTATAACATCTTATGTTATTCTTCCTCTCTTCCTCCGACATCCCCTTTCTTACTGACCTAGTCCTGTCCTCTCTGTATTTTCCTCCCGCGGCTCTGTCTTCTAGGACTGCCATTAGAAATTCATCTTTCCTGTATTCTTTCTTTTTGCAATTGTGACATTTAAATTCTCCATTTCTCCCTTTCTTGCCTGCCTCCGGAGTGCCGAGAGAACTGGCAATCTGATCTGTACTATCCATATCTGGCTTGGTTCTACCTTTCCTTTTAAACTTAATTCTAGCATCTTTCCTACATCTAGATGTCTATCAAATCCATATTTCTTTCTCCATTTTGGACCAAAATAAATGTTTCTTTTATCTTTTAACTCCATATAGCGCTCATCTCCCGTAAGTTCGGGAAACTCTTTTGAGGATTTACTGCCCATTGTTGGTATTACAAATATATTTTGATAGTCTCCTTACAGACGCCTAGGTTGGGTTTATACACATTTAAATACTCGCTTAATTATTCTATAACCCCCACCCTATGTGGATATTGTTAGATGTGCTTCTTGAGCTTCACATTGTTTCCTCATCTACTTATTTTATATCCCCTCTTAATGATCAACCTTATCCCTATGTGTTTCACACGCAATGTGTATGTCACTACCCCCTATGTGTGTGTGCTAGGCTGACCCTCTATGTTCCCAATATGTGTATCTATATTAGGTCTCCATGATCTATGTGTGTGGTTCCTAACATTATCAAATTACTCTAATTATGGTTCTATGTAATATTCCCACAGCCTATGTGATATGTAATCTACTTTGTGGGATTCTCCGGTCTGGAAACTTTATCTATAGAGGTGACTGTCGATTGGACATTAGATCTCACCCGTATACAACTATAAGCTATTTTCCAGGGGTCGTAAAGCCCTAGTTAATCGCCTATTTTTCTGTTGTTTTTTGGGGACTGTTGAAGCCAATATCTTCTATCTCACTCCGCTATATTAAGTGTTCCGGAAACTTTATCTATAGAGGTGACTGTCGATTGGACATTAGATCTCACCCGTATACAACTATGAACTATTTTCCAGGGGTCGTAAAGCCCTAGTTAATCGCCTATTTTTCTGTTGTTTTGTTGGGACTGTTGAAGTTAATATCTCACTCCGCTATATTAGGTTTCCCTCTCCTCCTGTTTTGGATATTATTTCAGTGGTTGATGGGGTTATCGTTCATAGCATTACCGTCTATCTCACCAAACCTAGTTTATATCCTCACATAAGGACTTTATTTAGGTATGTTTATTGAATTATCGACCGAGGATCCTATTCACAAAACCCCCATTTTTGCCCAGAGCACCTATTTAATATCCCGGGATTAATAATCCGTGTGTGCAAAGTCCGGATCTATTAAAATAGTTTTATTTATGGCAGCGCCTTACCTCAGGTTGTTTCGGACCTGCGCATCGCTCGTTTATAGTTAACTGTCGCAGGACTAGTACATTTGTTAAGAATGATTAAGCTCCTATTTTTGTTGAATTCTAAACATTTTAGAACCAAAATATCACAAACCATTCCCTTCAAAGTCCGTGAATAAAAACTCCACTGACCTGTCTTGCAGACTGGGAAAAGCAATGTAGGTTGGATCTCGTCACTATCTTTGTCGTGTTCCAGTCTCCCACCGGCCTGAATAAAATGTCAATTCAGAGGTCAGGTCTTTATCTCACGGATCTCTGATCCGCCCGTGCACGGTTTTCAGTGTCCACTGGAACTGGACAGAAACAGGTATTGAGATCCGGCTCGAAGGACCAAATTGTTATAGAAATTTCATTCTCAATGTTCATAAACTGAACTTCAATTAAACAAACTCTGTCTGTTACCCAGTATTTGTGAGATACTGGTTGAAATGAGACAAACAGAGGCCCAATCTATAATGATCAAATGTGGATTATTTATTCATGGGAGAGCTCTGAGCTCTAAAAGGTGTACACAGTCTTTTATATGGTACAATGTTGAAATACAAAGATGCAAAATTCCCACCTCTTCCCCCACCCTCTCCAAGAACATAGTGTCTTCCCACAGTACCCATTCATTCCTTATCACAATCTTTGCAAATAAGTCAAACTTGGGAGGTGTTGGGAGGTTCTTCTCAAGGACGGGCCTCTCGCATGTGTCTGGTAGAATCAAAGAATTCTTTGTTCACACAGACACCCCCTAAATGAAGTCATACTTCTGCACACCAAGTTAATATCTAGACACACACACATATTAATTGGACTGCCATTTGTCTTGCAACCCCATCTCCATTGCATACACTTTCAGAATGGAATGTTCTTAGTATTAAGTACAAACATTTAGTCATCAAAACATAAAATCTATAACATATACACAGTAAAAGAAATAGCCCCTGTATCAGGCTTAACCTGTCCTATCTGAACGGACACAGGTAGAGGGCAAGACTGCACAGCCTCCCCTTGTGAAACCAAATCGAATCTATCCAACAGGAGATCAAATCGGTACATGTAAGCAATTGGTCCCTCCCAGGACCATACAATTACCCAATTGGCAATTGGTTCAGCAATGTTAAAGGCAATTTCCACATCCATTGGTACATTGGTACATTCATCTTAATCAGTCTTAATGATGCTAGCTATAAAATTCAGTACAGTATAAATACACAAACATGTTTTTCTCAGGGAGATACTTGTGGAGAAGGAACCTGAGGTTATACAAGTTGTGGTTGTGCAAACCAAACTCTGAAAGAGAGGTAAGAAATGCTGTATGCATTTTTTTTAGTAATCATTATTTTGTTTGTAATTGACCAAAATAGTTAGCTATGTTTGCCTGTTCAGCACATTGCCTGCCTATATACAGAATTGATTTGCCCCCATTCTCATCGACGGGGCTGTAGTGGTTCAGGTTGAGAGCTTCAAGTGTCCACATCACCAACAAACTAGAATGGTCCAAACACACCAAGACAGTCGTAAAGAGGGCAAAACAAAGCCTATTCCCCCTCAGGAAACTAAAAAGATTTAGCATGGGTCCTCAGATCCTCAAAAGGTTCTACAGCTGCAACATTGAGAGCATCCTGACTGGTTGCATCACTGCCTGGTACGGCAACTGCACGGCCTCCGACCGCAAGGCACTACAGAGGGTAATGCGTACGGCCCAGTACAACACTGGGGCTAACCTGCCTGCCATCCAGGACCTCTACACCAGGCGGTGTCAGAGGAAGGCCCTAAAAATGGTCAAAGACCCCAGCCACCCCAGTCAGACTGTTCTCTCTACTACCGCATGGCAAGTGGTACCGGAGCGCCAAGTCTAGGACCTGAACAGGTAATCAAATGGCCACCTGTACTATTTGCATTGTGTGTGTCCCCAACCCCTCTTAAATTCACTTTAATCAGTGTAGACCGAGAGGAGGAGACAGGTTAAAGAAGGATTTTTAAGCCTTGAGACAACAAACAGCGCAAAGTTTAGCCCTCTGCCATAAACCCTCAGCCCTTGAATTACATTTTACATCATCACATCCGAGTGTACCTTATAATGTCCCTTGCCCAAGCGAGGGAGAGTGATGATCTGAGAGGCAATGTCCTTGGGGGAAATCTTGAAGTTGAACTTAAAAACAACCAACTTAAAACTATGAATGTGCCTAGCAAGTGAACGTAGCTAGCTACAATTACCCATATCTGGCTAGCTAGTTTTATAGTTTGGTCATTTATTCCAATACATTTCAGAATTCCCCCAAAATATGTTCGTGAAGCTAGCTAAGTTTTATAGGCTCCTCACTACGAGACTAAGCCAATTTTGAGCGTCATTCCCATTTGCCAACACTAAAATCAATGTCATCTATATATTGTTTTTGAAAGCTAGCGTCATCATTTTGTCTCACATGCCGAAAATGCAGCCGTGTTAAAATGGTTAAATTGTACACTTTGCGGCCACCGGAGTTTGACATGTGACTACAGTTTGCATTGAATTGTGGGTCATATCATTGGACCCCCACTTAAGATGGCATTCAAACTGCATCTGGTTTCGTTACGGATTCCCCCATGGAAAAGTGGCTAGTGCAAGGGCTATTGTGTATTTGTGCCATTCAGAGGGGGAATGGGCAAGACAAAAAATGTAAGTGCCTTTGAACAGGGTATGGTAGTAGGTGCCAGTTTGTGTCAAGAACTGCAACACTCAACAGTTTCCTGTGTGTATCAAGAATGGTCCACCACCCAAAGAACATCCAGCCAACTTGACACAACTGTGGGATGTATTGGAGTCAACATGGGCCAGCATTCCTGTGGAATGCTTTAAATGCCTTGTAGAGTCCATGCCTGATGAATTAAGGCTGTTCTGAGGGCAAAAGGGGGCCGGGGGGGTAGGATTACTCAGTGTATAGAGACAGCATAGAAAAAGTATTATAATTTATTGGCATGCATACTGAATATAACACACATTTTAACATGTTTACTTTGCTGTGACACCTCCCTAAATAGAATGTGACAGGTTTCCACAGGATAAAGAATCACATTCATCACAACAACAAAACAAAAACCTTTTCGGGATTCCGGAATTTTCACCCACATCACATCGCACTCCGCATTCCAAAACCTCCCCCCTCTTCACAATGTCAACAGGAATAAATCAATCGCATGTGAAACTACTCCTGACAGGTTCTTGGAAAGTTCTCAACCCAGTCATCTTTTATCAGGGTATCAGTGTAGCTCTCTCAGTGGCAGACCCACAGTTGTATATGCTCTCCCAGCTTGCTTCAAAGCATGGGCCCAACGCCCCTGAAAGCATGCCTGGGGCTACATTGGCAGGAGAAAACACCGCTCAGCGGTGAAATACAAACACAGCCGCAGGAGGGGGAGAGGTGGGGGCTCTAGAGGAGAGTACCTCAGCTCTTCTAGTTGTACAGATGCTGTAGTTGTTTAAAATGCATTCCTGGACAATGTCCCACATTGGTATTTTTTATCTGGTCACCCTAGTGATGGTGTGTGTTTTTTGAAAGAAGAGTAGTGCTGAGGGTCGGCTCATGAATCTGGTTCATGAGCCGAACCTCAGGTTTATGAATGTGAAAGGAAAGGGACATCAGGTGTACTGGACATCAGCTGAATACATTAGCTGTGGTTTCTCTCTTGTTCATTTGGAAAGAGCTCTATATATAGAAACAATATTCTGCGTGGTATATAAAAAATTAAAATAGAACAGGACATACAAATTACAAAGAAAAATAGAATAGAACAGACATTGTTATTAAAAAAAGAGACAGTTATTAGTATGTTTCATTGAAGAATCCTGTACGTTTTGTACTATGTCTATAGATGTGGTTCTAGAGAGCCTGTGGTTGGGTGTACACAAGGCTCTGTGATTGAGAGCAGCCAGATTAGATGGAATTGCACAAATCTGATGGATTTACTGTATTTTTACTGTCTTTGTTAAAAATGAATATGGCTAATTGGGTCATAACTCAAAGCAGTCAGTATTTGAAATTATAGGAGAGGAAATGACTGGTAAGGCATGTGAAACAAACGTTATTATTATTATCATTAGTATTACTATTCTACAATGCCCCTATGCAGGTTTATATCAAAGTTATATTTGGCTTCTCACAACATTTTATAAATGAATGTGCATCTGACAGTCTACTGCATTTACTGTATGTACAGTACCTGTCAAAAGTTTGGACACACCTACTCATTCAAGGCTTTTTCTTTATTTTCACAATTTTCTACATTGTAGAATAGTAGTGAAGACATCAAAACTATGAAATAACACATATGGAATCATGTAGGAACCAAAAAAAGTGTTAAAGAAATCTCACCATTCTCCAAAGTAGCCACCCTTTGCCTTGATGACAGCTTTTCACACTCTTAGCATTCTCTCAACCAGCTTCACCTGGAATGCCTTTCCAACAGTCTTGAAGGTGTTCCCACATATGCTGAGCACTTGTTGGCTGCTTTTCCTTCACTCTGAAGTCCAACTCATCCCAAACCATCTCAATTGGGTTGAGGTCGGGTGATTGTGGAGGCCAGGTCTTCTGATGCAGCACTCCATCACTCTCCTTCTTGGTCAAATAGCCCTTACACAGCCTGGAGGTGTGTTGGGTCATTGTCCTGTTGAAAAACAAATGATAGTCCCACTAAGCGCAAACCAGATGGGATGACGTATCGCTGCAGAATGCTGTGGTAGCCATGCTGGTTAAGTGTGCCTTGAATTCTAAATAAATCACAGACAGTGTCATCAGCAAAGCTGATCACCATCACACCTCCTCCTCCATGTTTTATTGTGGGAACCACACATGCGGAGATCATCTGTTCACCTACTCTGCATCTCACAAAGACACGGCAGTTGGAACAAAAAAATCTCAGATTTGGACAGACCAAAGAACATATTTCCACCGGACTAATGTCCATTGCTCGTGTTTCCTGGCACAAGCAAGTCTATTCTTTTTGGTGTCCTTTAGTAGTGGTTTCTTTGCAACAATTCGACCATGTAGGCCTGATTAACACACTCCTCTGAACAGTTGATGTTGAGATGTGTCTGTTACTTGAACTCTGTGAAGCATTATTTGGTCTGAAATCTGAGGTGCAGTTAACTCTAATGAACTTATCCTTTGCAGCAGACGTAACTCTGGGTCTTCCTTTCCAAAGGTGGTCCTCATGAGAGCCAGTTTCATCATAGCGCTTGATGGTTTTGCGAATGCACTTGAAGGCACTTTCAGTAATGATGGACTGTAATTTCTCTTTGCTTATTTGAGCTGTTCTTACCATAATATGGTATTTTACCAAATATTGCTATCTTCTGTACACCACCCATACCTTGTCACAACACAACTGATTGGCTCAAACGCATTAAGAAGGAAAGAAATTCCACAAGTTAACTTCAAACCCTTGTGTGTTTTTTTATACAATTAATATTTTTTCAGCTTGAGACTCGTTGGCCTTGGGTCATTTTTATATTACATATGTGGTGTTCGGGTCAACTGGACCCAAGGGTAATAAAAGTGTGTGTAGGTGAAAACATGTAAAAATGAAACAAAAAGGTTTGATGTGTGCCTTCACTCTATCTTCCTCCTCCCTGGGCCTGCTGTTTCAACATAGCACCAAGAACCTGTCTGTCTCCCTGCCTGTCTGCCTGTCTCCCACTTTTCTCGCACTATTTAGCATTTGTAGTGTGTGAAACTACACAATGTCTTGAGGGAACCTTCACAATGTTATTACAATACATTATTTTGATACATAAAAATAAAAGATCTGTGTTTTCCCACACTCTACCCCAGCCAGGTGCAAATTGGGGGAGGGACACAACAAATAAATAGCTTTGCATGTGTGGCTCCTTACCAAAATTAATCAGTTTGGCAAAAATAATCTCTGCTCAGAAGGCCTTAGAAATAATTTTTGCAGAGTGAAAAGCTAGTGTGGAAGGAGCATCTTCCACTCTGGAAGATGAAGAATTTTCAGAATATGAGGATCATGTCTCTGTCAATTCGAGTCTGACAGTGAGTTGGAAGAAGATGATGAGATTGACCCTCAGCCAGCCCCAGGACCAGCCCATCAGCAGCCAGACCCAAGACCAGCCCTTCAGCAACCAGCAGCCTGCGGGAGGAGAAATATGAATGTCAAAAAAATTTGAAATGTAATGGTGTTCTTGCCCAAGGAATGAGCCACCTCGCGTGGCTGCCAATGTGATAAGGATGCAACCAGGGCCAACGCGGATGGCAGTTACTCATGTGCAGGACATAAAGTATTCTTTTGAACTGTTCATCCCAGACACCATCTAGAAAATCATTCTGCACTGCACTAATTTGGAGGGACGGCATGTTTTTGGAGAAAGATGGAAGGAGATGGACCAAACTCATTTACATGCATACTTTGGGGTTCTTATCCTTGCTGGTGTTTTCAGATCCAATGGGGAATCCACAGAATCCCTGTGGGATGCAGAAATTGGCAGAAAACTTCTCAGTGCGACAATGTCTCTGAAAAACGTCCACATTGTTTCCAGGATTATCTGCTTCGATAACCGAGACACCAGACCAGCTTGATGGCAGAGAAACAAGTTAGCTGCAATCAAGTGGGTGGACCGCCTTCCCCTGTTTTACCACCCTGGGCCCAACATTACTGTTGATGAGCAGCTTATGTCATTTAGGGGCCACTGCCCCTTCAGGCAGTACATACCATCTAAACCCGCAAAATATGGAATCAAGATCTGGGCTGCCTGTGATGCTGCTTCATCATATGTGTGGAACTTCTAAGTGTATACGGGGAAGCCAATAGAGGAGCCCCTAATGTGACACAGTGGATGTGACACAGTGATGTTGTGGTCACAACATCACGTGATACATTCTTTACTTTACTCAAGCTGGGACATGTGCTCCTCAAGAGGAAGCGAACCCAGACTGGAACAGAGGGAAGCTCCAGAGGAGACGTCTCTTTCTCGAGGAGCTGGGCAAGGCATTGGTAAGACCTAAAATCCAGAGGAGGCATCATATCCCCAGCTTCTGCAGCCATCGTGAAGAGGGTTCAGGAGGAGGTTGCTGGTGCCCCATCCGCCCGACCAACAGAACCAACAACCATAATACTGGAAGTAAGTGTGAGTGATGTTGTTGCATTTGTGTGTGTGTCTGACTCTCCTACCTTGGCCTGCTGTAGCTATATACAGTGGGGCAAAAAAGTATTTAGTCAGCCACCAATTGTGCAAGTTCTCCAACTTAAAAAGATGAGAGAGGCCTGTAATTTTCATCATAGGTACACTTCAACTATGACAGACGAAATGAGAAAAAGAAATCCAGAAAATCACATTGTAGGATTTTTAATGTATTTATTTGCAAATTATGGTGGAAAATAAGTATTTGGTCAATAACAAAAGTTTATCTCAATACTTTGTTATATACCCTTTGTTGGCAATGACAGAGGTCAAACGTTTTCTGTAAGTCTTCACAAGGTTTTCACACACTGTTGATGGTATTTTGGCCCATTCCTCCATGCAGATCTCCTCTAGAGCAGTGATGTTTTGGGGCTGTCGCTGGGCAACACGGACTTTAAACTCCCTCCAAAGATTTTCTATGGGGTTGAGATCTGGAGACTGGCTAGTCCACTCCAGGACCTTGAAATGCTTCTTACGAAGCCACTCCTTCGTTGCCCGGGCGGTGTGTTTGGGATCATTGTCATGTTGAAAGACCCAGCCACGTTTCATCTTCAATGCCCTTGCTGATGGAAGGAGGTTTTCACTCAAAATTTCACGTTACATGGCCCCATTCATTCTTTCCTTTACACGAATCAGTCGTCCTGGTCCCTTTGCAGAAAAACAGCCCCAAAGCATGATGTTTCCACCCCCATGCTTCACAGTAGGTATGGTGTTCTTTGGATGCAACTCAGCATTCTTTGTCCTCCAAACACGACGAGTTGAGTTTTTACCAAAAAGTTCTATTTTGGTTTCATCTGACCATATGACATTCTCCCAATCCTCATCTGGATCATCCAAATGCTCTCTAGCAAACTTCAGACGGGCCTGAACATGTACTGGCTTAAGCAGGGGACACGTCTGGCACTGCAGGATTTGAGTCCCTGGCGGCGTAGTGTGTTACTGATGGTAGGCTTTGTTACTTTGGTCCCAGCTCTCTGCAGGTCATTCACTAGGTCCCCGTGTGGTTCTGGGATTTTTGCTCACCGTTCTTGTGATCATTTTGACCCCACGGGGTGAGATCTTGCGTGGAGCCCCAGATCGAGGAAGATTATCAGTGGTCTTGTATGTCTTCCATTTCCTAATAATTGCTCCCACAGTTGATTTCTTCAAACCAAGCTGCTTACCTATTGCAGATTCAGTCTTCCCAACCTGGTGCAGGTCTACAATTTTGTTTCTGGTGTCCTTTGACAGCTCTTTGGTCTTAGCCATAGTGGAGTTTGGAGTGTGACTGTTTGAGGTTGTGGACAGGTGTCTTTTATACTGATAACAAGTTCAAACAGGTGCCATTAATACAGGTAACGAGTGGAGGACAGAGGAGCCTCTTAAAGAAGAAGTTACAGGTCTGTGAGAGCCAGAAATCTTGCTTGTTTGTATGTGACCAAATACTTATTTTCCACCATAATTTGCAAATAAATTCATTAAAAATCCTACAATGTGATTTTCTGGATTTTGTTTCCTCATTTTGTCTGTCATAGTTGAAGTGTACCTATGATGAAAATTACAGGCCTCTCTCATCTTTTTAAGTGAAAGAACTTGCACAATTAGTGGCTGACTAAATACTTTTTTGCCCCACTGTATGTGAGTGAGTGAGATGTTAGTAAAATTCCTGAACTAAGTGTTTTAATAATTCTAGATTGCAGCCGGTAGCAACAAGAAGAAACGTTGCAATGTTTGTGGACCCAAGAAGGACAGGAAGACACAGTACACATGCATCAAGTGCAAGAAATACATTTGCAACACACGCACAGCAAAACTCTTTTCCTCATGTGGGGTGTAGACCGGCCTTAATTTGTGTTCAATGGGGCTCATTTGTCATTTCCATAAAATACTGTATGTAAAATGTGTCCTTCCAATGTGTTCAGTTTAAAGCAATAAACATCAATAGTGATGAAAAACGTATTCATTTATATTTGTTCAAGATAAACATGATTTGTTTTCCACCTATGTCTTGATTATCTTTTTTTTCTTTTTTAACGAATAGCGCTTTTATTAATTTGATCTAGCAGAGGTAAATGGCAAATATTATCCATGTATGCTGACTATATTGCTTGTAATTGATATAAGTCAACATCTAAGTATTAAGTATTTTTACGTAAATTGTTTTGGCTGTATTGTTTTAAAAACCCATAATGTTGTGGGTCCATCAGACCCGCGAACATTGGGGGAATAACAAAAACATGAACACCACACAAGGGTGAACAAAGCACACCTGTTAATTGAAATGCATTCCAGGTGACTACCTCATTAAGCTGGTTGAGAGAATGCCAAGACTGTGCAAAGCAGTCATCAAGGCAAAAGGTGGCTACTTTGAAGAATCTCAAATATAAAATATATTTTGATTTGTTTAACACTTTTTTTGGTTACTATATGAATCCATATGTGCTATTTCATAGTTTTGAAGTCTTCACTATTCTACAATGTAGAAAATAGTAAAAATAATGAAAAACCCTTGAATGAGATGGTGTGTCCAAACTTTTGACTAGTATTGTATCTATTTGCTTTTTGTATAGGTATAGTAATGAGGTGTCAATAGGCCAGGGCCTGACATGTGTACCTGCCAAATTAAAACCTTTGAGCACATAGTTAACTATTATAACGTTGTTAGCTATTTGGAACAATACACCTACATTGCTGCTGAAGTTGTGCTCAGTTATATGAGCAGAGGTGAAGGGGAGGCTAAGTATGATTTTTAATTAGTCAGAGGAGAAATGTCTGCTGAGGTTTGCAGAAAAAAATAATCCTTGTTTTTCGACGCCCTCGGGAGGGCAGAGGGAATCGTACACACAAACATGAAATCAGAGGTTTTCTTTCTAAGACTTCCTAATACAAGCGGGACTGCTGTGCGTGCCAAGCTGATACCAATGCATCAGTGAGTTAGATATAATGCTGTTGTTATAAATAATACATTTATCGTCGCACCAGTGTTTTTCATCTCGGTAGTACTTTGTCTCAGCTTATAAATCAAAGTAAGCACGCCACTTCACTAACCTATTTGGTACTGAAATGCAGTATGGTTTTTAAATGTTTAGACAAACTGTCAAAGCCTTCAGTCTTTGGCTAGATACACTGACACTACAGCTCAAGCCATGGCAGGCCTTGCATATTGTGACGTCCTGGCCATAGAGAGCCCTCGGATTTCTCTTTGGTGTTTTAGGTCAGGACGTGATTAAGTTTTTTTTTCTAGTTGGGGTTGTGTATGGTTCCCAATTAGAGGCAGCTGTTATTCGTTACCTCTAATTGCGGATCATACTTAGTGTGTTCTGTTCCCACCTGCATTGGTGGGATATTGTTTTGTGCTAGTGCCTGTGAGCGCTACGTTATTGTCCGATCACTTATTTAGTTTTAGTTTTTTGTATGTTTCAATTTAATAAATATGTGGAACTCCATGCACGCTGCGCCTTGGTCCATTTATGTAAATGAGTATCCCACCATCGCAGGACCAAGCAAGGCCCAGGAGGTAAAGGAGAGTTGGTCTTGGGAGGAGATACTGGATGGATGTGAGACACCGGGTCCGCCGGGGTCCGCCGGGGTCCGTGGCCAAAAAGAGCCCAAGGGCAATCCCAATAATCTTTTTTGGGGGGGGGCACAAGGGGCCGTTGGCCGAGCCGAGGAGAGAGCCAGAGCGCATATGGGAGTCTATTGAACAGTTTGAGGAAGGATATCGGAGAGAGGTGTTGGCTAGGAGTGTGCTGCAGGAGCGTGTCACCAGGCCGGTGCAACCTGTGCTGGCTCCACGCACCAGTCCTCCAGTGCGCCTCTCCAGCCCAGTACGTCCTGTGCCAGCTTCCCGCATTCGACCTGAAGAGCGTGTCACCAGTCCGGTGCAACCTGTGCTGGCTCCACGCACCAGTCCTCCAGTGCGCCTTCCCAGCCCGGTACGTCCTGTGCCAGCTCCCCGCACTCGCCTTGAAGAGCGTGTCACCAGTCCGGTGCAACCTGTGCCGGCTCCATGCACCAGGCCTCCAGTGCGCCTTCCCAGCCCGGTACGTCCTGTGCGGCACCCCGCATTCGCCCTGAAGAGCGTGTCACCAGTCCGGTGCAACCTGTGCCGACTCCACGCACCAGGCCTTCATTGCGCCTTCCCAGCCCGGTACTTCCTGTGCCGGCTCCCCGGACTCGCCCTGAAGAGCGTGTCACCAGTCTGGTGCAACCTGTGCCGGCTCCACGCACCACGCCTCCAGTGCGCCTTCCCAGCCCGGTACGTCCTGTGCCGGCTCTCCGCACTTGCCCTGAAGAGCGTGTCACCAGTCCGGTGCAACATGTGCCGGCTCCACGCAACAGGCCTCCAGTGCGCCTTCCCAGCCCGGTGCCAGGGCCGGAGCCTTCCTCTGCGCAGGTGCCCAGTCCAGGCACGGCATTCAGTCCTGCTCCAAGGCCGTAGCCTTCCTCTGCGCCAGTGTCCAGTCCAGGCACGGCGTCCAGTTCCTCTCCTAGGCCGGAGTTTTCCTCTGCGCCGGTGTCCAGTCCAAGCACGGCGTGCAGTCCTACTCCAATGCCGGAGCCTTCCTCTGCGCTGGTGCCCAGTCCAGGCACGGCGTCCAGTCCCGCTCCAAGGCCGGAGCCTTCCTCTGCGCCGGTGCTCAGTCCAGGCACGGCGTCCAGTCCTGCTCCAAGGCCGGAGCCTTCCTCTGCGCCGGTGCTCAGTCCAGGCACGGCGTCCAGCCCGGCTCCATGGCCGGATCCGCGGTCTGAGCGGGTGCTACGTCCCGCATTGGAGCCGCCACCGACGCTAGTCGCCCACCCGAACCCTCCCCATCGAGTTTCAGGTTTTGCGGCTGGAGTCCGCACCTTTGGGAGATGGGGGGGGGGGGCGACTGGCCATAAAGAGCCCTCTGGGTTCTCTATGGTGTTTTAGGTCAGGACGTGACTAGTGGGGTTGTTCTAGTTGTTTGATTTCTATGTTGGGGTTGTGTATGGTTCCCAATTAGAGGCAGCTGTTATTCGTTACCTCTAATTTGGGATCATACTTAGTGTGTTCTGTTCCCACCTGCATTGGTGGGATATTGTTTTGTGCTAGTGCCTGTGAGCGCTACGTTATTGTCCGGTCAGTTATTTATTTTTTGTTTTTTGTATGTTTCAATTTAATAAATATGTGGAACTCCATGCACGCTGTGCCTTGGTCCATTTATGTAAAAGACGATCGTGACACATATTTATCTACCAGGAAGTGAAAACAGACATAGAAAGTGAAATATAGTCTTACAGGAAGTGGATAATAGTAATCAAATATCAATTCATGGCACCTCTAGTGGCATCTTCATCTTTCTGTAAAAATAGGGTGGAGTGAGGGGGAGAGATATCACAAAATTCAACCCTTGAACGAAATGCTGTGTTTTACTGTTCTTGTGATAATACCACCTGTGGCCACATGATATCAAGTTGCCTGCAGACTTTGTGTGAACCAGTGCACATAACAGTCATGAAATGGCACAGGTCATAGAGAATCTGTTGATCGTCTATTGCACAACAACTGAACCTTCCTCCTGGCTCTTCAAGGTCTTGGCTCCACCACCTAAACAGCTCAGGGAGAAACTGAAGCCACTTTATCACTGTCCAAGTGGAGCCAATGATCCCACACACAATACCCTGATCACCAGTCACCAGGTGGCCATGTTGGATCAGAAGTGTCGTTCATTCTCAAAGTTTGATAGAAACAGCAGTAAGGCTGAATATTCTTGCCACAGAGAAGTCAGGTGAAGGAATGAAGAACCCCACCCCCTTTTGTAGATAACTTTTAGAGCTGCCAAACTGGTTTATATGAAGGACAAAAAACATTGAGACTTAGACCATTTAACTTCCGTTGCTATGGCAATGCCTTACTAAGAAATAACGAGCATCCCATTCTAAATTGGTCACCAACTTAATTCCACTCAAGGTCTGCTAGACAACAAGCGCCTGTAGCTTTGTCCCTCCCTCCAATTATTTTGATTGAATCTCACCACATAAACCAATTATATAGATGTTGTTTCAGTAGTTTGTATTTGTGCACTTTCGTTTACTTCGATATCACTCAGACTTAGTCAATAAAAAATGTCTTTCCCCTCATCAGTTCTCCAGGGCTCTTTTTATGACAGGATTAAATTGTCCAACTTACAATGAAGAATAAATAATTTCCCTGGTGTGTCTGTCTTCTCTTTTCACTTATTTTTTTCCACTGAACACTCAGCAAATTCACTCGTCCTTACTTCCCCAGACCCTTGTAGAGAGGGGGGAGTAGAAAAAACAACAACTGTCTTCTTCCATTCCAAACAGATAAATTTCATTTTGTAGTGCTGGCTGTTACATACCATCTACTCAAGACCAACAATGGGTAATAACCCTGCCAGAGAAGCAGGATGTATTTCCCTGTTCCCGTGCCAGCTCCACCACAAGCCAAGTGATACACACATCTCCATTGCATGGTTGTAGATTTCAGTTACTGTTTACATTCATTCTGTGGGTTCAGGCTCAGGTTTGTGTCTCTATGTTGGTGTCTAGTTTGTTCATTGTTATTTTAGACACTGCATCTGTTCTTCCTTACCATTCAAAACACATTCCATTTTACATACCCCTACTACACAATGAAAAAATAAAGAAACTTTATTTTACTGACCTCAAGCAGCAGTTGCAGTGCCTGAGGTTGCTGAGAAGGTGACGTCACTGTGCTAGGAGCAACAACCTGTGAGCTATCTCTGATATACTATGTCATCTTCAGGCAGGCCTGTCTTTGGAAGTGTGAGGCGGCAGAGAGCGTGTGAGGTGGCAGAGAGCCTCAGTGGCAGCCCAGTCAAATTTGCTCGCAAGATGTGATGCCCAGCTAGCCAGTGACTTCTATAGTAGCAATGGTCCAGCATCTTTGAGTTCCAGAGCCTTCGGCTAAAGGTGTCCGCATGCATGGGTTCGGTTTGCTGCTAGCAGAACTCGGCTAGGCGAAACGAACGCCTGTGTTCACATACTCCCTAAATACCTTACCTTGAAAAACAAAAGTATTTTTCAGAATATATGCACAAACTGTTTCAACTGGGAAGCATGTGACAGGCTTTACCCTGGGAACCACAACAGTAAATAACCGTAGTGCCAAAAATGCCCTGTGCCAAAAAGTCCCAGAATAAGCCACTGCCAGCCAGACCAACCAGCTCTCCCAAGACAAAAACACACGAGAAGGATTAAAGCTTTCATACCCAATAACTGTGGAATAAAACAGGACAGTCACAAACATGAGAGACCAATTAGAGAAATGTCCCATTAAATCAGTCATAAATGATTCATGGTGGATTATCACAGAGCGTATTTCACAGTGTGTTTACATTGACATGTAGGAGCTGTCTTGTTTTGCTGTTGTTGCTGCTCAGTTGTTGTCACTTGATTCAAGAGGAAAGGTAAGATTGTGTAAGACAGTTGCAGAAAAGGAGATATTGTGAGAGAGATTCATGAAAGAGTGATATCGTGAGGCAGAGATGTGAATATCCGCTTGGAAAACCAAAAACCAAGCGACTATCAGCATTTCCATTCCTCTAAATGCTTTTGAATCACAGATTGTGGAAGAGGAGAGGAAAAGTGATGCACTTGCAGAGAGAAGACAGAAGCTCATTTTAGACTGTGGGATTATCTGGGCGCTGATTGGTCCCTCAGAGATTTCCCAGAGAGATAGAGAGCACAGAAAAACTTCTACACTCTGCCCTCCACTCTCAGTTATAACTGAGCAGCCGATGTTTTTTAGTTAGTATATTTTTTTATGTACTGACATGTATATGTAACTGATAGATGCACACACACAAACAGCATGTTCATGTTTTTAAATTATTTGCAATTTCTGCTGTTTTGGTGTACTGATCAAAATATAGCTCTTGACTGGTGCAGGCTTGGGATATGACAGCATAAAAGATCTGACTCAAATACAACACACACAATGCATTATGTACACATACATACAAACGCATACACTGGCCAGCCAAAACTGACCAGGTGGCTAGCCAGCGGTGAGCCCCTGAAAATGCATAAAGTGTGAGTTGTGTCTGCAAGGCAATCATTATGCTAGCAATTAGTTATCTACTGAGGGCTGTCAGACTGTTTGATTTATGTATTTTATTTGCATCTGAGTGATGAAGAAAAAATAGAGACGGGTCTATTCCAGCGATGTGATTGAATGTGCTGGCAACCGTAACCTTGTCTCTCCCCTGCATGCTATGGATGTCTATATTCTCTCCACGTGATACATTTGCCACGGCCCTGTAACTCGGAGGAGCGAGCTAAATCATTAATCTGCTCCCATGTAAAATAGCGGTGACCTGGGGCAATTCCTCAGCAAGAGCAGTGTAGGAGAACTTTAATCTAGTTTACTGTGAAGTGGGGGAGTCGAGTGTGGGAATTTATATATGGAACCAGACCTTGAAAGGAGGATTTAAAAAAAAATGTTTTTATTAGCGTCCTTATTAGCCAACGCCAATGGCGACAGCTTTTCTTACTCGGGTATGAAACTAACGAAAAGAACATTACAGACAAAAGACTAAACAATTTACATACATTTGAAAACATTAACATGTAGGGAAAGGGGATACCTAGTCAGTTGTACAACTGAATGCAGTCAACCGAAATGTGTCTTTCGCTTTTAACCCAACACCTACGAATCAGAGGTGCAGTGGCTGCCGTAATTCACATCCTCAGCATCCGGTGAGCAGTTGTTGAGGGGCTGAACTACCTTGCTCAAGGGCAGTACTGCAGATTTTTCCACCTTGCCAGCTCGGGATTCAAACAAGCAACGTTTCAATTACTGTCCCAACGCTCTAATCACTAGGCTACCTACATATAGTGTGTGTGTGTGTGTGTGTGTGTGTGTGTGTGTGTGTGTGTGTGTTTATTAGTTACACATACAGGACATGTAAGTACTGTACATACACACAAAAAGTAGGTCACATGGGGGAGAGGCGTTGTGTTTTGAGGTGTTGCTTTATTCGTTTTTTTAAACCAGGGTTGCTGTTTATTTGCGCTATATCATGGCTCTCTATAATATTATACATTTCCTTGAAATTGTTCTGATCCTGTGGGCTGAGAAAAGATGGCATGGTGGTGGCATGTCTGGTGGGGTAAGTGTGTGTGAGTGCTGTGTTTAAGTTGACTATGCAAACTATTTGGGATTTCCAACACATTAACATTTCTTATAAAAACAAGAAGCGATGAAGTAAGTATTCTTTTTATCAACTCTTAACTAAGAGAGACTGGCATAATATTAGCCTTCTGATTTACAATTAAGAGCAAAACGTGCCACTCTGTTCTGTGCCAGCTGCAGCTTAACTAGGTCCTTCTTTGCAGCATTTGACCATATGACTGGACAATAATAAAGACTGGACAATGTATCTCCTAAACATTTTAATCTACTGCCAGGCATGTGGTGTAGATGGCTGCTGTCATACACACAAGATACACTGTTGAGTCATACAGTGTCTACATGCATGCCTATGTATCAGGGGAATAATACTATGGTAAACATTGACGATAAAAAGCACTGAACAAATCTGGAACTGTGTATAGGCTGTGTAAACATTTAGTGTACATTGCAGAGGAGTTGGTTTTCTTTGCCTTTGTCACTGTATAGACTAATTTAGACAGCAACTTCCTGATGGAGAAATTCAGCCCCCCCCCCTATGTAAGAATGTTGTTCATAGACTACAGCTCAGCATTTAACACCATAGTACCCTCCAAACTTGTTATTAAGCTCAGCTCAAGACCCTGAGTCTTGACCCTGCCCTGTGCAACTGGGTCCTGGACTTTCTGACGGGCTGCCCCCAGGTGGTATAGGTAGGAAACAACATCTCCATGCCACTGATACTCAACACTGGGGCCCCACAAGGGTGCGTTCTCAGCCCTCTCTTGTACTCCCTGTTCACCCATGACTGCGTGGCCACGCACGCTTCCAACTCAATCACCAAGTTTGCAGACGACACTACAGTGGTAGGCTTGATTACCAACAACGACGAGATGGCCTACAGGGAGGAGGTAAGGGCCCTCGGAGTGTGGTGTCAGGAAAATAACCTCTCACTCAACGTCAACAAAACAAAGGAGATGATCGTGGACTTCAGGAAACAGCAGAGGGAGCAGCCCCCCCATCCACATCGACGGGACAGTAGTGGAGAAGGTGGAAAGTTTTAAGTTCCTCAGCGTACATGTCAGGGACAAACTGAAATGGTCCACTCACACAGACAGTGTGGTGAAGAAGAAGCAACAGCGCCTCTTCAACCTCAGGAGGCTGAAGAAATTTGGCTTGTCACCTAAAACACTCACAAACCTTTACAGATGCACAATCGAGTGCATCCTGTCAGGCTGTATCACCGCCTGGTGCGGCAACTGCATCGCCCTCAACCGCAAGGCTCTCCAGAGGGTAGTGCGGTCTGCACAACGCATCACCGGGGGCCAAACTACCTACCCTCCAGGACACCTACAGCACTCGATGTAACAGGAATGCCAAAAATATCATCAAGGACAACAATCATTCGAGCCACTGCCTGTTCACCCCACTATCATCCAGAAGGCGAGGTCAGTACAGGTGCATCAAAGCTGGGACCGAGGGACTGAAAAACAGCTTCTATCTCAAGGCCATCAGACTGTTAAACAGCTAACACTAACATAGAGACGATGCTACCAACATACAGACTCAAATCTCTGGCCACTTTAATAAATGGACTTAATAAAGGTATCACTAGTCACTTAAATAACGCCACTTTAAAACTTGTTAGGGAGTGGCAGCTGAGGGGTCGGTTTTGGAGAGCCTGGCGTGCCCAAAGTAAAATGCCTCCCATTCAGGCCCAGAAAATAGGATATGCAGATATGTGGTACCATTGGATAGGAAACGCTCTGAATTTTCCAAAACTGTTAACCATTTGTCTGTGAGTAAAACAGAACGCATAAAGAAGGCGAAACCCAGAGGAATTTCTGTCCTGGAAAAAGTGATTTTGACACATTGCTCATTTGGGCACCCCTCCCTCATGAAAATGACCATATAAGGGCATATGAATGCAGTACCCATCGCTTCCTTTAGATGTCAACAGTCTCGAGACAGTGTATTCTTTTCATTTTGGATGAATAAGACCAGAGAAGAAGAGCAAACAAGGAAGTCACACTGTCATGTAAACAGTACCCAGCGCGCGCTCCCGACAAAGCGCGCAGTGTCTTTTTTACCGTCGTTATCGATCAGTTTATATTCCGGTTGATTTATAATAGTAAATATACGTAAAAGTGTTCCTAAGGATACATTTAAAACTATGTTTGATTGTTCTTGGACAAGTTTATAGGTATAAGATGAACGAGTTCGTCACGTTTTAATGGAGTAGTGGAAGCTGTCGTTTCTGATTATAACGCAGCGAACCAAATGGAGGATTTATGGATAAAATACATTACTTTTTCTAACAAAAGAACCATGGATTGTCTTCGTTGGACACTTAGGATGACCTCAGCAGAAGTTCTTCAACAGGTAATTGATTTGTTTTTGCTGTGAAATGTGTTATGTGTGTGCCATGATGGCTAATCGATACATGGCTATGGGAAAAATATGTGAGGTACTACTCTCAAACAATCAAATGTGCTGCTTTCACCGTAAAGCCTTTTTGAAATCTGACAATGCTGTGATATTGCCAGGAAACAGAGCTTTTGATGAGTATGTAACACTTGTATATTGGTGGATGTTTAATAATTCAACTTTTGGATTTTGAATTTGATGCCTTACATTTTACCTGGTAGTGTCGGGAGCAGCCCGCTAGCGCCCCAGTGATCCCTGAGAAGTTAATAATGTTCACATATCCTACATTACTCATCTCATATGTATATACTGTAATCTATACCATCTACTGCATCTTGCATATGCCGCACGGCCATCGCTCATCCATATATTTATATATACATATTCTTAATTCATCCCTTTACATTTGTGTGTGTCAGGTAGTTGTGAAATTGTTAGATTACTTGTTAGATATTACTGCATTGTCAGAACTAGAAGCACAAGCATTTCGCTACACTCAAATTAACATCTGCTGACCATGTGTATGTGACCAATACAATTTGATTTGATTTGATTTGAAGAACAGTAAAATACACCAGGTGAAATTTCGAAATTTGGTTGTGCATCTGCAATTTTCATCAACCACACCTGTGTAGTCTCAGGCGCTTTGCTACTTTCGGAACATCTCGGCCGAAAGCAGTACATCTCCATTACCCAGTACCTTTCCATCATTGCGCATTGCAAGCCTACAAAGGTTATCACATATATACAGTAATCATGCCACTGGTGTAGCCCCACACCAGACCCCCAGGGTAACCCCCAACAATATAAAGCATATAAGGTATGTCTGGATGTGATTATAAGTTTGATCGGCAATGAAATTCAAGCCTGATGCTACCTGAGCCTGATGAGCAGATTTGACACATTTTATGAGCCCTACATTAAATACATTTTAAGAGCCAAGCCCAAAAAAGCACAAATGATTGTGCCGTTATCCAATACATAGCCTATGTATTGCATATTAATATACTGTACACGACATAAAAACATAAAAGCCCATAGATGTAGCTATGCTCTCTTGGGTAAATAAATTAAACAAGCTGCAGTAGGCTAATCTTTTTAATTTGGACTGCATTACTGTATTGTATTATACTGTATTATATGGACTGAAATTACACAACTATTATTATTGTGCGACGTGCGTATTAGCTTACCTCCTCTTTCTCTCTCTATGGTTGCTTCATTCCTTCCTCGCTTTCAACAGTTTAATTAAATACAATTAGTTGTCCTTATCTTCATGTCGTGACTTGACTTTCATTAATCTGATGACTGTTGTTTATTAACTCAATAACTATTTTTAATTGTTACCCGATTAAATTAATCACGTAACAATTACCTCATTAGGAATTTGGGGCACCACGGAATAAGTTGTTTAACGAGTTGCCATCTCCCAAATTAAAGTCTAGAAGATATATAGAAATTATATAACAGTCAATATTATTCATTACCTCATATCAGTCTCATTCTGAACAGTCACAACCTTCTTGGATCCGCAAGAACCCCCGCTTTGCTGATTATTCAGTGCCACACAAATTTGATTAATCTAAGCAAATAATAACACAGAATACACATACAAACTAACATGAGACAAAAGTCCCTAGTGGACTGACAAGATATGACGGATTATTCAAATCAAATCACAGTTTATTTGTCACGTGCGCCGAATACAACAGGTGTAGACCTTACAGTGAAATGCTTACTTACAGGCTCTAACCAACAGTGCAAAAATAAAAAAATAAAAAGGTATTAGGTGAACAATAGGTAAGTAAAGAAATAAAAACATTAGCGAGGCTATGAAAGTAGCGAGGCTACAAACAGACTTCGGTTAGTCAGGCTGATTTGAGGTAGTATATGTACATGTAGTTATGGTTAAAGTGACTATGCATATATGATGAACAGAGAGTAGCAGTAGCGTAAAAAAGGGGTTGGCGGGTGGTGGGACACAAAGCAGATAGATAGCCCAGTTAGCCAATGTGCGGGAGCACTGGTTGGTCGGTCCAATTGAGGTAGTATGTACATGAAAGTATAGTTAAAGTGACTATGCATATATGATAAACAGAAAGTAGCAGCAGCGGGGGGCACAATGCAAAAAGTCCGGATGGCCATTTAATTACCTGTTCAGGAGTCTTATGGCTTGGGAGTAAAAACTGTTGAGAAGCATGTTTGTCCTAGACTTGGAACTCCGGTACCGCTTGCCATGAGGTAGTAAAGAGAACAGTCTATGACTGGGGTGGCTGGGGTCTTTGCCAATTTTTAGGGCCTTCCTCTGACACCGCCTGGTGTAGAAGTCCTGGATGGCAGGCAGCTTAGCCCCAGTGATGTACTGGGCCGTACGCACTACCCTCTGTAGTGCCTTGCGTTCAGAGGCGGAGCAATTGCCGTACCAGGCAGTGATGCAACCAGTCAGGATGCTCTCGATGTTGCAGCTGTAGAACCTTTTGAGGATCTCAGGACCCATGCCAAATATTTTTAGTCTCCTGAGGTGGAATAGGCTTTGTCGTGCCCTCTTTACGACTGTCTTGGTGTGTTTGGACCATTCTAGCCTGTTGTTGATGTGGACACCAAGGAACTTGAAGCTCTCAACCTGCTCCACTACAGCCCCGTCAATGGGAATAAGGGCGTGCTCGGCCCTCCTTTTCCTGTAGTCCACAATCATCTTCTTAGTCTTGGTTACGTTGAGGGAGAGGTTGTTGTCCTGGCACCACACGGCCAGGTCTCTGACCTCCTCCCTTTAGGCTGTCTCATTGTTGTCGGTGATCAGGCCTACCACTGTTGTGTCGTCTGCAAACTTAACTACTTACGGAGTGGTGGGGCGCTACCCGGTGAAATGCAAGGCTCCAAATTCAAAATCCAAAAGTTGAATTATTAAACATTCATCAATATACAAATGTTGCATAGTCATCAAAAGCTCTGCTTCTTGGCAATATCACAGCGTTGTCAGATTTCAAAAAGGCTTTACGGCGAAAGCACTACATTTGATTGTTTGAGGTTAGCACCTCCAAAAAAATGTCTATTACCATAAATTCATAAACCATCGCGGTTCACACAAAACACATTTCACAGCGAAAACAAATCCCTTACCTTTTGAAGAACTTCTGCTGCGGGCTTCCCAAGTGTCCAACGAAGACATCCAATGGTTCTTTTGTTAGAAAAAGTCATTTATTATATCCATAAATCTCCGTTTGGTTGGCGTGTTATGTTCATAAAAAACAGCGTCCACTCACCCATTGAACCATGAAGAGAACGCGTTCAACCTATACCTATACACTTGTCCAAGAACAATCAAACATCATTGATAATGTATCCTTAGGAACACTTTTATGTATATTTACTATAATATTTCAACCGGATTATAAACTGGACGATAGGAAAGGAAAAAACCACAGCGGGCGCGAACCCGTGAACGTGCTTCCTCTTCTGTTTACATCCGATGACTAGTTCGAAATTCTTCTTCTATTACCATCCAGAGCAACCTAACATCATCAAACACTGTCTAGAGACTGTTGACATCCAGTGGAAGCAATAGGTACTGCAATCTTACTCCCAGAAATGGCTGTTTTCAATAGGGAGGGGTTCAAAATGAGGCAATGTGTCAAAAACACTTTTCCAGGACAGAAATTCCTCTGGTTTTCGCCTGCTATATCCGTTCTGTTATACTCACAGACATTATGTTAACACTTTTAGAAACTTCAGAGTGTTTCCTATATAATAGTATCCTGGCACCACACTGCCAGGTCCTTGACCTCCTCCCTATAGGCTGTCTCATCGTTGTTGGTGATCAGGCCTTCTACTGTTGTGTCGTCAGCAAACTTAATGACGGTGTTGGAGTCGTGCTTGGCCATGCAGTCATTTGTGAACAAGAGGGAGGGGATTGAGCACGCATCCCTGAGGGTCGCCCGTGTTGAGGATCAGAGTGGCAATATTGTTACCTACAGTGCCCTTACCACCTAAGGGGCATTCCGTCAGGAAGTCCAGGATACAGTTGCAGAGGAAGGTGTTTAGTCCAAGGGTACTTATCTTAGTGATGATCTTTGAGGGCACTATGGTGTTGAATGCTGAGTTGTTGTCAGTGAATAGCATTCTAACCTAGGTGTTCCTTTGGACCAGGTGGGAAAAGGTCGTGTGGAGTGCAATAGAGATTGCGTCATCTGTGGATATGTTGGGGCGGTATGCAAATTGTAGCCGGTGTAGTATTTCTTAGTCCTGTATTGACACTTTGCCTGTTTGATGGTTTGTCGGGGGGCACAGCGGGATTTCTTATAAGCGTCCGGATTAGTCCCGCTCCTTGAAAGCGGCAGCTCTACCCTTTAGCTCAGTGCGGATGTTCACTGTAATCCATGGCTTCTGGTTGGGTTATATACGTACGGTCACTGTGGGGACGACGTCATCGATGCACTAGCCCTTACCTTAAATTAAGGCCTAAAAGAAAATGTTTGTTTTCATGAATTTTTCAATATATCCAATTTTGACATTGTAGCTGGCCCATCTAGCGGAAATCGCTCAGTTCATCTACAATAAACGTCAACCTGCCACACACACACACAACTTCACCTGGGTACAGATCTACAATGGCTCATTCAGGCAGCATCAAAGAAACACTTCACAAAAATCCTCCCCAGTGAAATATAACTTAGCAAGCTCTGTTGCAGAATAGTAAACGGTCAGACAGAGCGAGAAGGAGAAAGTGAGAGAGAGAGAGACAGAGCTTGACTGAGAATGAGAGATAGAGGGAGAAAGAGAGAAGAGAGAGACGGAGTGAGTCCGACACTAACCCCAAATAACTTTGTTGCTGACGGTCTGGATTTATATAAGATCTACCTTCTATTACCTGTGGTCCGTAATGAGGGAATAAATCAGCCTGGAAAGAGGGAGGATAGGAGAAGAAGAGGAATAAAAGGAGAACAAAGCAGAGAAGTGGAAAAAGTAAAGACGAAGCGAGAGAGAGGGAAAGTTCAATGAAAAGAGGTGAGATGCCTATTTATTTATTTATTTATTTTCTCCTTTATTTACACAAATTCTCATTTACAACTGCGACCTGGCCAAGATAGAGCAAAGCAGTGCGACACAAACAACACAGAGTTACACATGGAATAAACAAACGTACAGTCAATAATACAATAGAAAAAGTCTATATACAGTGTGTGCAAATGAGGTAGGAAAAGGGAGGTAAAGGCAATAAATAGGCCATAGTGGCAAAATAATTACAATATAGCAATTAAACACTGGAGTGATAGATGTGCAGAAGATGAGTGTGCAAGTAGTGATACTGGGGTGCAAAGGAGCAAAATAAATAAAATAAATAATGGGGATGAGGTAGTTGGATGGGCTATTTACAGATGGGCTATTTACAGATGGGTTATGTACAGGTGTAGTGATCTGTGAGCTGCTCTGACAGCTGGTGCTTAAAGCTAGTGAGGGAAAAATGAGTCTCCAGCTTCAGTGATGTTTGCAGTTTGTTCCAGTCATTGGCAGCAGAGAACTGGAAGGAAAGGTGGCCGAAGGAAGAATTGGCTTTGGGGGTGACCAGTAAAATATACCTGCTGGAGCATGTGCTACGGGTGGGTGCTGCTATGGTGACCAGTGAGCTGAGATAAGGCGGGGCTTTACCTATCAGAGAGTTATAGATGACCTGGAGCCAGTGGGTTTGGCGACGAATATGAAGCGAGGGCCAGCCAACGAGAGCATACAGGTCGCAGTGGTGGGTAGTATATGGGGATTTGGTGACAAAATGGATGGCACTGTGATCGACTGCATCCAGTTTGCTGAGTAGAGTGTTGGAAGCTATTTTGTAAATGACATCGCCGAAGTCAAGGATCGGTGGGATAGTCAGTTTTACGAGGGTATGTTAGGCAGCATGAGTGAAGGATGCTTTGTTGCGAAATAGGAAGCTGATTCTAGATTTAATTTTGGATTGGAGATGCTTAATGTAAGTCTGGAAAGAGAGTTTACAGTCTAACCAGACACTTAGGTATTTGTAGTTGTCCACATATTCTAAGTCAGAACTGTCCAAAGTAGTGATGCTGGACGGGCGGGCAGGTGCGGGCAGCTATCGGTTGAAGAGTAGGCATTTTGTTTTACTTGCATTTAAGAGCAGTTGGAGGCCACAGAATGAGAGTTGTATGGCATTGAAGCTCGTCTGGACAGTGTCCAAAGAAGGGCCAGAAGTATACAGAATGGTGTCGTCTGCGTAGAGGTGGATCAGAGAATCACCAGCAGCAAGAGCGACATCATGTATACAGAGAAAAGAGTCGGCCCATGGATTGAATCCTGTGGCACCCCCATAGAGACTGGCAGAGGTCCAGACAACAGGCCCTCCGATTTGACACTGAACTCTATCAGAGAAGTAGTTGGTGAACCAGGCGAGGCAATCTTTTGAGAAACCAAGGCTGTTGAATCTGCCAATAAGAATGCGGTGATTGACAGAGTCGAAAGCCTTGGCCAGGTCAATGAATACAGCTGCACAGTTTTGTCTCTTATCGATGGCGGTTATGATATTGTTTAGGACCTTGAGCGTGGCTGAGGCGCACCTATGACCAGCTCGGAAACCAGATTGCATAGCGAGAAGGTACGGTGGGATTCGAAATGGTCGGTGATCTGTTTGTTAACTTGGCTTTCGATGACCTTAGAAAGGCAGGGTAGGATAGATAATCAAATCAAATCACATTTTGTTTGTCACATACACATGGTTAGCAGATGTTAATGCGAGTGTAGCGAAATGCTTGTGCTTCTAGTTCCGACCATGCAGTATATAGGTCTGTAGTAGTTTGGGTCTAGAGTGTCTCCCCCTTTGAAGAGGGGGATGACTGCGGCACCTTTCCAATCTTTGGGGATCTCAGACCATACAAAAGAGAGGTTTAACAGGCTAGTAATAGGGGTTGCAACAATTTCGGCTGATCATTTTAGAAGGAGAGGGTACAGATTGTCTAGCCAGGCTGATTTGTAGGGGTCCAGATTTTGCAGCTCTTTCAGAACGTCAGCTATCTGGTTTGGGTGAAGGAGAAATGGGGGAGGTTAGGGCAAGTTGCTGTGGGGGGTGCAGTACTGTTGACTGGGGTAGGGGTAGCCAGGTGGAAAGCATGGACAGCCGAAGAAAAATGCTTATTGAAATTGTCAATTATCACGGATTTCTCGGTTGTGACAGTGTTTCCTAGCCTCAGTGCAGTGGGAAGCTGGGAGGAGGTGCTCTTATTCTCCATGGACTTTACAGTGTCCCAGAGCTTTTTGGAGTTTGTGCTACAGGATGCAAATTTCTGTTTGAAAAAGCTAGCCTTTGCTTTCCTAACTGTGTATATTGGTTCCTAACTTCCCTGAAAAGTTGCATATTGCGGGGGCTATTTGATGCTAATGCAGTATGCCACAGGATGTTTTTGTGCTGGTCAAGGGAAGTCTGGAGTGAACCAACGGCTATTTCTGTTCCTGGTTCTTTTGAATGGGGCATGCTTATTTAAGATGATGAGGAAAGCACTTTTAAAGAATAACCAGGCATCCTCTACTGACGGAATGAGGTCAATATCCTTCCAGGATACCCGGGCCAGGTCGATTAGAAACGCCTGCTAGCTGAAGTGTTTTAGGGAGCGTTTGACAGTGATGATGGGTGGTCGTTTGACCGCAGACCCATTATGGACGCAGGCAATGAGGCAGTGATCGCTGAGATCCTGGTTGAAGACAGCAGAGGTGTATTTGGAGGGAATGTTGGTTAGGATGATATCTATGAGGGTGCCCATGTTTACGGATTTTGGGTTGTACCTGGTAGGTTCATTAATAATTTGTGTGTGATTGAGGGCATCAAACTTAGATTGTAGGATGGGCGGGGTGTTAAACATGCCCCAGTTTAGGTCACCTAACAGCACAAGCTCTGAAGATAGATTGCAACTCCACCCCCTTTGGCAGTTCTATCTTGTAGGAAAATGTTATAGTTAGGGATGAAAATTTCAGGGTTTTTGTTCTCCTTTTATTCCTAAGCCAGGATTCAGACACGGCTAGGATTTCCAGGGTTGGCAGAGTGTGCTAAGGCAGTGAATAAAACAAACTTAGGGAGGAGGCTTCTAATGTTAACATGCATGAAACCAAGGCTTTTACGGTTACAGAAGTCAACAAATGAGAGCCCCTGGAGAATGGGAGTGGAGCTAGGCACTGCAGGGCCTGGATTAACCTCTACATCACCAGAGGAATAGAGGAGGAGAAGGATAAGGTTACGGCTAAAGGCTATAAGAACTGATCGTCTAGTATGTTCAGAACAGAGAGTAAAAAGAGCAGGTTTCTGGGCACGGTGGAATAGATTCAAGGCATAATGTACAGACAAAGGTATGGTAGGATGTGAATACAGTGGAGGTAAACCTATGCATTGAGTGACGATGAGAGAGATATTGTCTCTAGAAACATCATTTTAACCAGGTGAGGTCACCACATGTGTGGGAGGTGGAACTAAAGGGTTAACTAAGGCGTATTGAGCAGGGTTAGAGGCCCTACAGTGAAATAAGGCAATAATTACTAACCAAAACAGCAATGGACAAGGCATATTGACATTAGGGAGAGGCATGCGTAGCCGAGTGATCATAGGGGTCCAGTGAGTGGCTCGGCGAGCCTAGTGCCAGTAGTCCTCAGGATTCAGTGAAAGAATTCCTCCAGCTCACATCTCTCAAGGTCTTCTCCCCGTCTAGTATATTTATTTGTGTTGTTGAGATGTGGTGTGTCTGTATCTGCTGTATCTTGTATGTAGTAAATGTTCTGCTGTTTTATTGATTTATTGAATTATCATGTTGTGAGTTGTTTGTTTTCAGGGCACCATTGTGAATGAGACCCTGGTCTTAACCCTTTGAAGTGTACTATCACATATTTGTGATCATTGTAGAGGGGTCCCTGCAGCGTACCATCGCAAATGTGTGATTGGAACAGTAGCAACAAAACGTATGATGCATCAAAGAGTCTAAACACCATTGTTGTCTGAACTGCATCTAAATTACCTTTTAGTACGAATGGAAAATGAATGTCTTAAACTTTATTTTTCATTTTCACCTTTTATTGTAAAAGATCAATGCGAACTACATCATCCAAGCATTACACGGAACACAGTCAAAATCATCCCATAAAGCTGTCATCAAGTCAAAGGGTGGCTGCTTCGAAGAATCTAATATCTAAAATATATGTTGATTTGTTTAACACTTTTTTGGTTACTACATGATTCCATGTGTGTTATTTCATAGTTGTGATGTCTTCACTATTATTCTACAATGTAGAAAATAGTAAAAATAAAGAAAAACCCTTGAATGGGTAATTGTGAAAAAGCTTTTGACTGGTGCTGTATATATTTTTATATTTTTCACAGGTGCTGCAGCACCCTCAGCAGCCTTACTTCCCACAGTTTGGGGCAGGGTCTCTTGAGGCACACAATGCACTTGAGTCACTAGCCTTATTCTCTATTGGGCAAGAGTCCGTCCTCTTCGTCCTCCGTGACCCAGAAACCAATATGCGGTCGCAATATGTAGGAATGTGTCAATTTGTTATTAGGTAAACAGAGAAGTTTCCTCCTCTCCTCGATTGCCTCCTCTGTTTCCACGTTTCCTTTCCTCTGGGGTGGCAGGTAGCCTACTGCTTAAGAGCCCCGAGCCAGCAAGGTGGAAAATTCTGCTCTTCTGCCCTTGAGCAAGGCAGTTAATCCCCAACAACTGCTCCCCAGTTCCTAATCATGTCGATTAAAGCAGCCCCCCGTACTTCTCTGATTCAGAGGGGTTGGGTTAAATGCATTCATTTGAGCTTTTCATTAGGTATTATCCTCGATTACCTTTCACCTTTTTCAGAAGGAGGCGAGGAGAGGATGGAGGGGACACGAGGAAAGGTGGAGAGTTTCAAGGAAATCCAATTAAGATTCTCTGATTGACAGTTCCATGGCCTCACTGTTCTCATCATGGCACGTTTCCGTGTGTGAAAAGATCCTTCACTGCCCAGACCCAGATTTTCTAATCATAGATTCTAATCATAGTTACACAGCTTCGTTAACTGCTCCATTCTGATTGGTCAAAAGGATATTGATTAATGTCAGACGGGCACATGGTTGCAAAAAATAACACCTTTAAGGTGTTATCGGTCTCAAGACGCTTATTTTCACCATCAGGGTTTGTTCCTCACATACCCTCTCCACACGTGCACACACACATTCCCATATCCTTCCCCACCAGAGAAGAAATTGTAAATAATATTACTTTTTGGTGTTTATTTACCAATCAAATCTTGATAGCAGTCGATAACCAGCACACACAGTTCACACACATATAAGACAAATAGCAGACAACACACATGCATCCTGTTACATGAGACAGCAGTGGCCTCAAAGCACTGAAGCATCACAGAGATCATACAGAGGTCACATGTTGTGTACACTGAGCAGAGAAATGGTTCTGCGTGTGTTATCCTCAGTATCACTGTATTTTTGCCTCCTCATGACCTCATTCTCCATCATACACCAGCTCTAATGGGAGAATACTGGTTTACATGAAGCCCCAATGAATTATAGAAAATCATATCACCCTCCAAAATTCAAATCTTAAAAGCTTTTTGGGGATATATCTTCCAAAAGGGAAAGAGGGTGTTGTGTTACCCCCATGTCATGTAATCCTCCCCCTACTAAGTTCTTAACAAAGATAAATCACTGCTTTACCTGCAGATTTATACCGTCGTTGCATCAGAATAAAAAACCATTTTATCTGATATTAGAATATTACGATATGATAAGAATATGGAGGATAAGATATCACACACTGCCAAAGTGAATAATAAATATGATATTACTTCAAATCGCCACCATCCTAACTGTGTAGCAGCCACACTCATGCAGGCATACACACATACAAATTAAAGTACATGCATTACATAAAAACTCCTCTGACATTGATCCTGGGCATTACTTTCTCTAAGATGTGAGTGTGCATGTACTTGTATTGTACGTGTGTGTGCCTGCGTGAGTGTGGCTGCTACACAGTGAGGATGGTGGCAACAGTTAGTGGAGCTACGAGAAAGAAAGAACCACTGAGATAGCCTGTAGCTTATTAATAGTGTCGCTGAAAATGTGATACTGTACTGTATGTGTTGAAATGTTTTAAAACCTCTTTGGTTTTATGGCTCTTTGTAACTTTTAAAATAGATCATTTTGCTACATTTAAATATTCATGAATACAATATTTCTGTTTAATATGCAAGCCTCATTCTTCTCATGTTTGCTTTGTTTTTACTTCTGTAATTGTTTTAACTGCAATATCTACTTTATTATTATTTCATAGCTTGATACTTTATGCACACATAATAAGGCTGGTATTTGTGATGTATCTGCTGATACACTCCCTCAGACTCCTTCAAAAACATGACAATACATTTTTTTGCAATAAAGGTATTTCTAAATAGATAAATACAATTGTTGCTGAGAAGAAATATCTAATGGGCCACATTTCCCAAGATAATTGCTCAGGTTGCTGCTGAGTGTCGTCTCTCTCAAACTAAGAGCACACCATAACCAGTTAAATAGTTCCTTTTGAGATTAGCATGTAAATGCAGTAACAGTGAGTGCGACACTAATCCCACTGGGCAGAACAGAGGGATCCCACAAAATCTGACACCTGCTGATGATGAGTCACTGGCAGCATTTTGCTTCTACAGAGGCATGTCTGGCAGGAGACTCACCCCTGTACACCTGACACACATGGTGAACTAGTACTCGCATGCACTCATACACACACCAAGTTTTTATAGGGGGGAGACGGAAGAGCACCAGCTCACTCAACCTTGTAACAGAACGTATTTAGCGACAGCGTACTTAACCACAATGCAGCTGTCTCAGAGAGACTTATGCCTCCATATCTGCCATTTTCTGACTAAGGGGCATTAATTCTTGCATTAATTCTAACAGGCATGATGGGTGACTGGGAGACAGAGATGGAGCATAGAGACACTGCAGAGTGCGTCACGCTAACAGAAACAAACATCGCTCATCCATATATTTATATGTACTGTACATATTCCTATTCCATCCCTTTACATGTGTGTGTATAAGCTAGTCGTTGTGGAACTGTTAGATTACTTCTTACTTCAGGCTCTGCACACTCCTGAATTGCAGGTGGTGTGGAGAGGATCTGTGTGTGCACCACATGCTCGCACTACTGGTGTGCCTCTTGGCTCGGTTCTAGGCCCTCTCCTCTATTCTCTTTACACCAGGTGTTTGCCCACCACTTCAATCTCCACCTCGGCAGAACGGAGCTGCTCTTCCTCCCGGGCAGACCCGGCACCAGGATAAAGTGACTAAGGAGGCAGTTGAAATCGCCAAGGGGGCAACATTTTGTTGCGTTCTTGCATTGGAATTATATTGAATTCGGCTTATATAATCACGCTATAAACATAAAGTTCAAATGCCGAGACTTTGAGATCAATGAGTGCTTTTTAAATCTGTAGCCTAGTATCTCTGCTGCACTGCATCAGCACAATGGACAGCCCTCTACAATAATGCCGTTTAGATGGGCAATTACCCTATTACAAACAGCCTATGTGTAAGAGATCGCTGGAGACGAGAAGCAGGTAATGACCACGGACAGGAACGGAATACGGACAGCGTCTGGACAGGGGAAACGGAAATTACAATAATGATGACACAGGGATGAAACAGAGGAAACAGACAGATAAAGGGAAGGAAATAAAATGTGAAGGAGTCCAGGTGAGCCCAATGAGCACTGATGCGCGTAATGATGGTGACAGGTGTGCGTAATGAAAAGCCGCCGTGTGTCAGAGAGGGGAAGTGGGAGCAGGCGTGACACTATGTGAATGCAGTCGTACACACAGCTGTCTTAACCAAAATAATGCAAACTAAGTGCTGATAGTAGTAGCCTAAATAATTCAGGCATGCAAACAAAAATACTGAATAGCATTTTGGCTTAGATTAAAGACACAACTGCAAATGTGAACGAATGTAAACAGAACAAAACAGTCGTACAAAAATATCAGATCAATAGAGGCATGACAATCTATTTTTAGGCTAGTTACATTAACAGTAAACAAACGCAGTAAACAAAAGGCGAATGGAGATCCGAATAACCAAAACATAGCCTACTGCAGTGAGATGCAGCCATGCACAGCTGTCTCACCAATAACAAAATAGGCCTATACAGGCCTGCTTCAAACACAAAAAATCATGCCATTCGCTCATGAGTTCAGCAACACATTGTGATATGGCACAATACACTTATGTGAATCTAATTCGACCCACGTAATCAATTAAGCAACGGCAGTAAACCATAAACACGTTTCCAGTACGTACAGTTAAATTTACAGCAATAAAACCAATAGGCTACCAAAAAAAACAAAATAGAATGTAGCCTATGTATTTCTATGATGAAACATATCGATATGTAGCTATAGATGCGTTAAAGAGGTCAATCGAACTCGACAAAAACAATGGAATTGCCATTGAAATGCGTTGGGGAAAGGGGGAATGGTGAACGATCCCGAATCTCCTCATTGCCCGCCAGCAAAATTTGCTTACATTTATATGTGCATTTCACACTATGTTGAGGTGATCTTGACCAATCAACTGCATTACAGTTAAAAACAACTTTGACTACCACCACTGATTTCTGTATGCTAGTTATGCTTACCAGCTTATACAAACTGGAGTTACATTTAGCAGTCACTTCTTCTAAACCTGAAAAGGGACAACTTCTAAATGTTAAGCAGTGAAAACAGCCATATATGGATGGATCCGACGTGGATAGATCCGACGTCCTCAGATATGGATGTTGAATATGGATGTTGAATAATAACATGTTTCACAGATGTCCTGACTGCTCACCTATACTGACAAACACTGAATACAACAAACAAAATCTAAAAGCTCCATGCATCCACCCAGTCAGCGCTCAAACTAAGCTTGCAGGTTATTTGGAGGTCTTTTTGTTATCTCATACAGTGTCTTAGGGACTTTTTCCACATTTTGTTACATCACAGCTTTATTCTAAAATGGATTAAATAGTTTTTGTCCTCATCAATCTACACACAATACCCCATAATGACAAAGAAAAACACATTTTTAGAATTTAAACTGAATTATGACATTTACATAAGTGTTCAGACCTTTTACTCAGTACTTTGTTGAAGCACCTTTGGCAGCGATTACAGTCTCGAGTCTTCTTGGGTATGACGCTACAAGTTTGGGACACCTGTATTTGGGGAGTTTCTCCTATTCTTCTCTGCAGATCCTCTCAAGCTCTGTCAGGTTGGATGGGGAGCATCGCTGCACAGCTATTTTCAGGTCCCTCCAGAGATGTTTGATCGGGTTCAAGTCCAGGCACTGGCTGGGCACCTCAAGGACATTCAGAGTCTTGTCCCGAAGCCACTCCTGTGTTGTCTTGGCTGTGTGCTTAGGGTCGTTGTCTTGTTGGAAGGTGAACCTTCGACCCAGTTTGAGGTCCTGAGTGCTCTAGAGCAGGTTTTTATCAAGGATCTCTCTGTATTGTACTGCTCTGTTCATCCTGACTAGTCTCCCAGTCCCTGCCGCTGACAAACAACCCCACAGCATGATTCTGCCACCACCATGCTTTCCTTCAGATGTGACGCTTGGCATTCAGGCCAAGGAGTTCAATCTTGGTTTCATCAGACAAAAAAATATTTCTCATGGTCTGAGAGTCCATTAGGTGCCTTTAAACAAACTCCAAGTGGGCTGTCATGTGCCTTTTACTGAGGAGTGGCGTTCAACTTCTAAATGTTAAGCAGTGAAAACAGCCAAATATGGATGGATCCTACGTGGATGGATCCAACGTCCTCAGATATGGATGTTGAATATGGATGTTGAATAATTACTTGTTTCACAGATGTCCTGACTGCTCACCTAGCTACGGTATCTTAAGATGAATGCACTAATTGTAAGTCGCTCTGCATAATAGCATCTGCTAAATGACAAAAATGTAAAATGTAAATGTAATTAAAAGGATTATCACAACAGATTTACAGTGTCGTTTTGCTAGCCACAGAGTGAGTGGGTGTGGGTGTGTGTGTGTGTCTTGTGTGTATGTGTTTGAGAGCACTGAGTGCATTTTACATGTCACTCACCTCTTTGTGCTTGACTCGAGTGAGTCGGCTGCAGCTACTCCAAAAAGTTTGACATCACCACATATGACTAAAGAGTCAGGGATTGAATTTCAATTAATTAAAACCAACAATGAATTGAATGCGAAATTAATTATTTGTTAGTATTCGCTCATGGCTAGGTCAATATCAAGTGTGGCGAGTCATGACAAGTATATTTTGCATTTCATCAAATGTTTCCATTTCACATGAAACCTTTAACATTCTCACGGTGAGTTTGTCCCTGAACTCGGTGTGCTTTATCCTGTTGCCTAGGCGACATGCAAACACACACACACACACACACACACACACACAAACACACTTTCCCTCAATGTTGTTACCTTCCTACCGCGACATCATATCACGTTAGATAAGCTCCTAGACAAGAGGAAATAAAATATATTTGACAGGAAGTTACAGGCAATGACGGAATTCTATATACACCATCAGCCAATGAAACAGCAGACTGTGGTGTCTATGTTATGCTGGCAGCACCTTGACAAACTCAGATAGATCAATACCCATCCCAAGCTCAAGGCCCAATCCACAGATGACAGGAGTGATAACTATCACCATTAAAGCTGCAGCAGCGTCTTCACAGAAACAGACTTCATGATACATTGATAAGGCCTCCAGGCCATTCTGAGTGGATGAAACCCCCAGTCAATAAATTAGGCTGTCTGGTATGGTCTGAAAAGATGTGCGTCACAGGTAGATTTCAGCCATGATTTGAGCCCTGTCAATGAGATTGGAGCTAGCATTTTGGGTTGTTTTCTCTCCCTGGTTTTAAGAAATCACACACACCACGACTAAGGCAATAAAGAAAGAACAAGAAAAATAAAAACTAATTAATTTCCTGTGGCTGTCTGATGACGTCCCTGTGGTGTTACTTGTCCATGTCCCTGACTGTGAAATGATTAGCCCACATCAGAGAAGCTTATTTTGGGGAGTGTGTGTGTGATTGTGTGTGTGTGTTCTCCCAAGCAAACTCTATACTGACAGACACTGAATACAACAAACAAAATCTAAAACCTCCATGCATCCACCCAGTCAGCTCTCAAACTCAGCTTGCAGGTTATTTGGAGGTCTTTTTGTTATCACACAGTATCTTAGGGAGTGATATTGTCAAAGGGCTATTTTGCAGTCACTTTCTGAGGGATTTCCTTGAATATTTTGGTTTCTTTGATATGACAATCAAGGATAGAGTACTTGCCATTTTCAATTAGAAATTAATTATATTCTGTGTTTCCCTTAAGAGACGGTGTCATTAGGATTTGGAATTTGTGTTAAAAGCTTTCAAATGATAACTTGTACGTTTATGTGATATTGCAGTGAAGACCATGGGTCAAATACATGAGTTCATTCATTTTAAATACTTGAGGTGCACTTGGTGTAGTTGTCTGGTACGGTAGATAGCCCAGCGGCTATGGAGTTGGACCTGTGGCCGAAAGGTCGCCTGTCTGAACACTGGACTGGGCACAGGAAAAAAGGGGGGGGAAATTGATCTGGCAATTGGAGGGCTGCTGGACTCATAACCTAACAACAGTCCCATACTTTTGGGCCACTGAGCAAGGCCCTTAACCCTACAACATGCTCTCCATTCAGGGGTGCTGCACTGCAGTTTGACCCTGTGCTCCTCTCAACTTTGTGTCTGTGGGCGGTTGAGAAATGAAGGGGAGAAGACATTTCTGTTGTTCGCTATGACTATGGTCAATGAAGTTGTATTGTATTTGAGAGGTCCCAAGAGGACTAACTCCTGCTCAGCTTCATGCCAAAAAACTTACAGTGCATTCGGAAAGTGTTTTTACGATCCCTTGACTTTTCCACATTTTGTTACGTCACAGCTTTATTCTAAAATGGATTAAATAGTTTTTTCCCTCATCAATCTACACACAATACCCCATAATGACAAAGAAAAACACATTTTTAGAAATTAAAAACAGAATTATGACATTTACCTAAGTGTTCAGACCTTTTACTCAGTACTTTGTTGAAGCACCTTTGGCAGCGATTACAGTCTCGAGTCTTCTTGGGTATGACGCTACAAGTTTGGGACACCTGTATTTGGGGAGTTTATCCTATTCTTCTCTGCAGATCCTCTCAAGCTCTGTCAGGTTGGATGGGGAGCATCGCTGCACAGCTATTTTCAGGTCCCTCCAGAGATGTTTGATCGGGTTCAAGTCCAGGCACTGGCTGGGCACCTCAAGGACATTCAGAGTCTTGTCCCGAAGCCACTCCTGTGTTGTCTTGGCTGTGTGCTTAGGGTCGTTGTCTTGTTGGAAGGTGAACCTTCGACCCAGTTTGAGGTCCTGAGTGCTCTAGAGCAGGTTTTTATCAAGTATCTCTCTGTATTGTACTGCTCTGTTCATCTTTCCCCCGATCATGACTAGTCTCCCAGTCCCTGCCGCTGACAAACAACCCCACAGCAGGATGCTGCCACCACCATGCATTCCTTCAGAAGTAATGCTTGGCATTCAGGCCAAAGAGTTCAATCTTGGTTTCATCAGACAAAAAAATCGTATTTCTCATGGTCTGAGAGTCCATTAGGTGCCTTTAAACAAACTCCAAGTGGGCTGTCATGTGCATTTTACTGAGGAGTGGCATCCGTCTGGCCACTCGACCAAGGCCCTTTCTCCCATGATTGCTCAGCTTCGCTGGGAAGCGAGCTCTAGGAAGGGGCTTGGTGGTTCCAAACTTCTTCCATTTAATAATGATGGAGGCCACTGTGTTCTTGGGGACCTTCAATGCTGAAGACATGTTTTGGTATCCTTCCCCAGATCAGTGCCTCAACACAATCCTGTCTCGGAGCTCTACGGACAATTCCGTCAACCTCATGGTTTGGATTTTGCTCTGACATGCACTGTCAACTGTGGGACATTATATAGACAGGTGTGTGCCTTTCCAAATTATGTGCAATATATTGAATTTACCACAAGTGGACTTTATTCAAGTTGTAGAAACATCTCAAGGATGATCAATGAAAACAGGATGTCACGATCAGCTAGGAGTGGTGGGTGTGGAGTCAGACGCAGAGAGCACGGTGTAGGGAAAAACACTCCTCTTTAATTCGGCGTGTGAAATACAATGCCCAATACACGGCAGGCGCACAAAACAAACAGGCGCTCAAAAACAGACACGGGCATAAAATGATGACACACACGAACGTCCACCAAAACAGAGAAACAAGCCCGCACAAAAGGAGGCGGGCTTGACCGGCTTAAATAGCCCTAGAATACAAACACAAAACAGGTGCAAACAATAGAACAATCAACAGAAAGGAAACGAGGATCGGTGGCAGCTAATAGGCCGGTGACGACGACCGCCGAACGCCGCCCGAACAGGCAGAGGAGCCACCGTCGGTGGAAGTCGTGACACAGGATGCACTTGAGCTCATTTTAGCTGAAAACTGCAACTTTTTTTAATGTAATATCTACATAGGCGTACAGAGGCCCATTATCAGAAACCATCACTCCTGTGTTCCAATGGCAAGTTGTGCATAAAAAATGTTGCTTTTCTTTCAAAAACAAGGAAATGTCTAAATGACCCCAAACTTTTGAACGTTAGTATATATATATAATACGTTGAAGATATACACTGCTCAAAAAAATAAAGGGAACACTAAAATAACACATCATAGATCTGAATGAATGAAATAATCTTATTAAATACTTTTTTCTTTACGTAGTTGAATGTGCTGACAACAAAATCACACAAAAATTATCAATGGAAATCAAATTTATCAACCCATGGAGGTCTGGATTTGGAGTCACACTCAAAATTAAAGTGGAAAACCACACTACAGGCTGATCCAACTTTGATGTAATGTCCTTAAAACAAGTCAAAATGAGGCTCAGTAGTGTGTGTGGCCTCCACGTGCCTCAATGACCTCCCTACAACGCCTGGGCATGCTCCTGATCAGGTGGCGGATGGTCTCCTGAGGGATCTCCTCCCAGACCTGGACTAAAGCATCCGCCAACTCCTGGACAGTCTGTGGTGCAACGTGGCGTTGGTGGATGGAGCGAGACATGATGTCCCAGATGTGCTCAATTGGATTCAGGTCTGGGGAACGGGCGGGCCAGTCCTTAGCATCAATGCCTTCCTCTTGCAGGAACTGCTGACACACTCCAGCCACATGAGGTCTAGCATTGTCTTGCATTAGGAGGAACCCAGGGCCAACCGCACCAGCATATGGTCACACAAGGGGTCTGAGGATCTCATCTCGGTACCTAATGGCAGTCAGGCTACCTCTGGCGAGCACATGGAGGGCTGTGCGGCCCCCCAAAGAAATGCCACCCCACACCATGACTGACCCACCGCCAAACCGGTCATGCTGGAGGATGTTGCAGGCAGCAGAACGTTCTCCACGGCGTCTCCAGACTCTGTCACGTCTGTCACGTGCTCAGTGTGAACCTGCTTTCATCTGTGAAGAGCACAGGGCGCCAGTGGCGAATTTGCCAATCGTGGTGTTCTCTGGCAAATGCCAAACGTCCTGCACGGTGTTGGGCTGTAAGCACAACCCCACCTGTGGACGTTGGGCCCTCATACCACCCTCATGGAGTCTGTTTCTGACCGTTTGAGCAGACACATACACATTTGTGGCCTGCTGGAGGTCATTTTGCAGGGCTCTGGCAGTGCTCCTCCTTGCACAAAGGCGGAGGTAGTGGTCCTGCTGCTGGGTTGTTGCCCTCCTACGGCCTCCTCCACGTCTCCTGATGTACTGGCCTGTCTCCTGGTCGCGCCTCCATGCTCTGGACACTACGCTGACAGACACAGCAAACCTTCTTGCCACAGCTCGCATTGATGTGCCATCCTGGATGAGCTGCACTACCTGAGCCACTTGTGTGGGTTGTAGACTCCGTCTCATGCTACCACTAGAGTGAAAGCACCGCCAGCATTCAAAAGTGACCAAAACATCAGCCAGGAAGCATAGGAACTGAGAAGTGGTCTGTGGTCACCACCTGCAGAACCACTCCTTTATTGGGGGTGTCTTGCTAATTGCCTATAATTTACACCTGTTGTCTATTCCATTTGCACAACAGCATGTGAAATTTATTGTCAATCAGTGTTGCTTCCTAAGTGGACAGTTTGATTTCACAGAAGTGTGATTGACTTGGAGTTACATTGTGTTGTTTAAGTGTTCCCTTTATTTTTTTGAGCAGTGTATATACATTTGAAGTCGGAAGTTTACATTCACTTAGGTTGGAGTCATTAAAACTCATTTTTCAACCACTCCACTAATTTCTTGTTAAACAAACTATAGTTTTGGAACGTCGGTTAGAACATCTACTTTGTGCATGACACAAGTCATTTTTCCAACAATTGTTTACAGACAGATTTTTCACTTATAGTTCACTGTATCATAATTCAAGTGGGTCAGAAGATTACATACACTAAGTTGACTGTGCCTTTAAGGACTCCAAAGTCAAGATTTTGGAGTGGCCATCACAAATCCCTGACCTCAGTACCATAGAAAATGTGTGGGCAGAACTGAAAAAGCGTGTGCGAGCAAGGAGGCCTACAAACCTGACTGAGTTACACCAGCTCTGTCAGTGGGAATGGGTCAAAATTCACCCAGCCTATTGTGGGAAGCTTGTGGAAGGCTACATTTGTGTTTGACCCAAGTTAAACAATTTAAAGGCAATGCTACCAAATACTAATTGAGTGTATGTAAGCGTCTGACCCACTGGGAATGTGATGAAAGAAATAAAAACTGAAATAAATCATTCTCTCTATTATTCTGACATTTCACATTCTTAAAATAATGTGGTTATCCTAACTTACCTAAAACAGGGAATTTTTACAAGGATTAAATGTCAGGAATTGTGAAAAACAGAGTTCAAATGTATTTGGCTAAGGTGTATGCAAACTTCCGACTTCAACTGTATGTATTTTTTTTACGTTTGTAAAAATCTTTTTTAGCTTTGTCATTATGGGGTATTAGATAAAATGATTCAATCAATTTTAGAATAAGGCTGTAACGTAACAAAATGTGGAAAAAGTCAAGGGGTCTGAATACTTTCTGAATGCACTGTATGTCAGCTATGATGGGGTATTGGTTTGTTTAGAAGTTTACTAGGTGTTGTAGTGTTTTAGCTAGCACAGTGAGGAAAAGAAAGAGGAGAGAAATACAAAGAACTGTGATGAAACACCTCCCAACCCATCAAAAGAAAACCCCAAAAAACATACAGAGCTCTCACTCAGTGAAAAAATGTTTCTGCAAGAGCTTTTGTTTTCGTTAGCAGATGGCAAGTGATTTGAAGAAGAAAGCAACGTTCTGACATTAAAAAGCCTAAACAGGAGGGTTAGGAAAAGACTGGTAGAGCTGATAGATTATCGCCTGCGTAACACTGTTGCTGGGAGCCAGAAAAGGAGGGAGAGATGGAGGGAGGAAAGGACAGAGAGAGAGAGATAGGGAGAGAGATAAAGATAACAGGAGAGAGAGAGAGAGAGAGAGAGAGAGAGAGAGAGAGAGAGAGAGAGAGAGAGAGAGAGAGAGAGAGGGCAGACAGAGGGAGAGAAATTAGGCTGGTTATGGGTGATAAGAAAAAAAAAGAGAGTAAAAGTGGGAGAGATGGAGGGCTTATAATTGCATGGCATAGGGACAAATCAAAATCAAATTTTATTTGTCACATACACATGGTTAGCAGATGTTAATGCGAGTGTAGCGAAATGCTTGTGCTTCTAGTTCCGACCATGCAGTAGTATCTAACAAGTAATCTAACAAATTCAGACCAACTACCTTATACACACAAGAGTAAAGGAATGAATACGAGTATGTACATATAAATATATGGATGAGCGATGGCTGACCGGCGTAGGCAAGATGCAGTAGATGGTATGGAGTACAGTATATACAGTGGGGGAAAAAAGTATTTAGTCAGCCACCAATTGTGCAAGTTCTCTCACTTAAAAAGATGAGAGAGGCCTGTAATTTTCATCATAGGTACACTTCAACTATGACAGACAAAATGAGGAAAAAAAATACAGAAAATCACATTGTAGGATTTTTTATGAATTTATTTGCAAATGATGGTGGAAAATAAGTATTTGGTCACATACAAACAAGCAAGATTTCTGGCTCTCACAGACCTGTAACTTCTTCTTTAAGAGGCTCCTCTGTCCTCCACTCATTACCTGTATTAATGGCACCTGTTTGAACTTGTTATCAGTATAAAGACACCTGTCCACAACCTCAAACAGTCACACTCCAAACTCCACTATGGCCAAGACCAAAGAGCTGTCAAAGGACACCAGAAACAAAATTGTAGACCTGCACCAGGTTGGGAAGACTGAATCTGCAATAGGTAAGCAGCTTGGTTTGAAGAAATCAACTGTGGGAGCAATTATTAGAAATGGAAGACATACAAGACCACTGATAATCTTCCTCGATCTGGGGCACCACGCAAGATCTCACCCCGTGGGGTCAAAATGATCACAAGAACGGTGAGCAAAAATCCCAGAACCACACGGGGGGACCTAGTGAATGACCTGCAGAGAGCTGGGACCAAAGTAACAAAGCCTACCATCAGTAACACACTACGCCGCCAGCGACTCAAATCCTGCAGTGCCAGACGTGTCCCCCTGCTTAAGCCAGTACATGTTCAGGCCCGTCTAAAGTTTGCTAGAGAGCATTTGGATGATCCAGATGAGGATTGGGAGAATGTCAGATGAAACCAAAATATAACTTTTTGGTAAAAACTCAACTCGTCGTGTTTGGAGGATAAAGAATGCTGAGTTGCATCCAAAGAACACCATACCTACTGTGAAGCATGGGGGTGGAAACATCATGCTTTGGGGCTGTTTTTCTGCAAAGGGACCAGGACGACTGATCCGTGTAAAGGAAAGAATGAATGGGGCCATGTATCGTGAGATTTTGAGTGAAAACCTCCTTCCATCAGCAAGGGCATTGAAGATGAAACGTGGCTGGGTCTTTCAGCATGACAATGATCCCAAACACACCGCCCGGGCAACGAAGGAGTGGCTTCGTAAGAAGCATTTCAAGGTCCTGGAGTGGCCTAGCCAGTCTCCAGATCTCAACCCCATAGAAAATCTTTGAAAGTCTGTGTTGCCCAGCGACAGCCCCAAAACATCACTGCTCTAGAGGAGATCTGCATTGAGGAATGGGCCAAAATACCAGCAACAGTGTGTGAAAACCTTGTGAAGACTTACAGAAAACGTTTGACCTCTGTCATTGCCAACAAAGGGTATATAACAAAGTATTGAGATAAACTTTTGTTATTGACCAAATACTTATTTTCCACCATAATTTGCAAATAAATTCATAAAAAATCCTACATTGTAATTTCTGGAATTTTTTTTCCTCATTTTGTCTGTCATAGTTGAAGTGTACCTATGATGAAAATTACAGGCCTCTCTCATCTTTTTAAGTGAGAGAACTTGCACAATTGGTGGCTGACTAAATACTTTTTTTCCCCACTGTACATATGAGATGAGTAATGTAGGATATGTAAACATTATATAAATGGCATTGTTTAAAGTGGCTAGTGATATATTTATTTCATCCAATCATAATTATTAAAGTGGCTAGAGATTTGAGTCGATGGCCGAACGGCATAGGCAAGATTCAGTAGATGTTTTAGAGTACAGTGTATACATTTGATATGAGTAATGTCGGATATGTAAACATTATATACAAAATTGTTTAAAGTGGCTAGTGATACATTTGTTACATCCAATTCCTATTATTTAAAGTGGCTCAAGATTTAAGTCAGTATGTTGGCAGCAGCCACTCAATGTTAATGATGGCTGTTTAACAGTCTGATGGCCTTGAGATAGAAGCTGTTTTTCAGTCTCTCGGTCCCAGCTTTGATGCACCTGTACTGACCTCGCCTTCTGGATGATAGCGGGGTGAACAGGCAGTGGCTCAGGTGGTTGTTGTCCTTGATGATCTTTTTGGCCTTCCTGTGACATCGGGTGGTGTAGGTGTCCTGGAGGGCAGGCAGTTTACCCCCGGTGATGCGTTGTGCAGTCCTCACTACCCTCTGGAGAGCCTTACAGTTGTGGGCGGAGCAGTTGCCGTACCAGGCGGTGATACAGCCCAACAGGATGCTCTCGATTGTGCATCTGTAGAAGTTTGTGAGTGTTTTTGGTGACAAGACAAATTTCTTCAGCCTCTTGAGGTTGAAGAGGCGCTGTTGCACCTTCTTCACCAGGCTGTCTGTGTGGGTGGACCATTTCAGTTTGTCTGTGATGTGTACGCCGAGGAACTTAAAACTTTCCACCTTCTCCACTACTGTCCCGTTGATGTGGATAGGGGGTGCTCCCTCTCCTGTTTCCTGAAGTCCACGATCATCTCCTTTGTTTTGTTGACGTTGAGTGAGAGGTTATTTTCCTGACACCACACTCCGAGGGCCCTCACCTCCTCCCTGTAGGCCATCTCGTCGTTGTTGGTAATAAATCCTACAACTGTAGTGTCGTCAGCCAACTTGATGATTGAGTTGAATGCGTGCTTGGCCACGCAGTCATGGGTAAACAGGGAGTACAGGAGAGGGCTGAGAACGCACCCTTGTGGGGCCCCAGTGTTGAGGATCAGCGGGGTGGAGATGTTGTTTCCTACCCTCACCACCTGGGGCCGGCCCGTCAGGAAGTCCAGGACCCAGTTGCACAGGGCTGGGTCGAGACCTAGGGTCTCGAGCTTACTGACGAGCTTGGAGGGTACTGTGGTGTTAAATGCTGAGCTGTAGTCGATAAATAGCATTCTTACATAGGTATTCCTCCTGTCCAGATGGGTTAGGGCAGTATGCATTGAGATTGCGATTGCGTCGTCTGTGGACCTATTGGGACGGTAAGCAAATTGGAGTGGGTCCAGGGTGTCTGGCAGGATGGAGGTGATATGATCCTTGACTAGTCTCTCAAAGCACTTCATGATGACGGAAGTGAGTGCTACGGGGCGATAGTCATTTAGCTCAGTTACCTTAGCTTTCTTGGGAACAGGAACAATGGTGGCCCTCTTGAAGCATGTGGGAACAGCAGACTGGGATAGGGATTGATTGAATATGTCTGTAAACACACCAGCCAGCTGGTCTGCGCATGCTCTGAGGACACGGCCAGGAATGCCATCTGGGCCAGCAGCCTTGCGAGGGTTAACACATTTAAATGTTTTACTCACGTTGGCTGCGGTGGAGGTGAGCCCGCAGGTTGTGGTAGCGGGCCGTGTCAGTGGCACTGTATTGTCCTCAAAGCGAGCAAAGAAGTTGTTTGGTTTGTCTGGGAGCAGGACGTCGTGGTCCGCGACGGGGCTGGTTTTCTTTTTGTAGTCCGTGATTGACTGTAGACCCTGCCACATTCCTCTCGTGTCTGAGCCGTTGAATTGTGACTCTACTTTGTCTCTATATTGACGCTTAGCTTGTTTGATTGCCTTGCGGAGGGAATAGCTACACTGTTTGTATTCAGTCTTGTTGACAAATGTGGTCCTTTGACTATTTCCTCTTCCTATCTGTTCTGCTTAGTGCTAGAGCCTCCAAACATTGTATAAAGACTGTTGACATCTAGTGGAAGCCATAGGTACTGCAATCTAGGAGCTGGATCCCATTCAAATCAATAAGATGACTATCAAACAGAGGAAAGGTCACAAAAAATTCAGTTTTTCGCCTGCTTTATCAGTTATGTTTTACTCACAGACATTATGTTAACACTTTTAGAAACTTCAGAGTGTTTCTTATCCAATAGTACTAATTATGTGCATATCCTATTTTCTGAGCCTGAGTGGCAGACATTTTACTTTGGGCACGCCAGACTCTCCAAAACTGTCACCTCTGCTGCCGCTCCCTAAGAAGTTAAGTGTGCCTTGAATTCTAAATAAATCACAGACAGTGTCACCAGCAAAGGACCCCCACACCATCACTCCTCCTTCCTGCTTCACTGTGGGAACCACACATGTGAAGATCATCTGTTTACCTACTCTGCGTCTCACAAAGACACTGCAGAACCAAAAACCATAAATCTCAAATTGGAACTCATCAGACCAAAGGACAGATTTCCACCGGTCTAATGTCCATTGCTCATGTTTCTTGGCCCAAGCAAGTCTTTTCTTCTTGTTGGTGTCCTTTATTAGTGGTTCTTTGCAGCAGTTCAACCATGAAGGCCTGATTCACGCAGTCTCCTCTAAACAGTTGATGTTGAGATGTGTCTTTTACTTGAACTCTGTGAATCATTTATTTGGCTGCATTTGCTGAGGTTGGTAACTCTAATGAATTATCATCTGCAGCAGAGATAACTCTGGGTCTTCCATTCCTGTGGCGGTCCTCATGAGAGCCAGTTTCATCATAGCGCTTGATGGTTTTTGCGACTGCATTTGAAGAAACGTTCACATTTCTGGAAATGTTCTGTATTAACGGACCTTCATGTCTTAAAGTCATGAAGGACTGTCGCTTCTCTTTGCTTATTTGAGCTGTTCTTGCCATAATATGGGCTTGGTCTTATCTTATGTATATCCCCCTACCTTGTCACAACACAACTGATTGGCTCAAACGCATTAACTTCTCTGGGAGCAGTGCATGAGGTGACCGTTTTGGAGAGCCTGGCGTGCCCAAAGTAAAATGCCTCCCATTTAGGCCCAGAAAATAGGATATGCATATATTTAGTACCATTGGATGGGAAACACTCTGAATTTTCCAAAACTGTTAACCATTTGTCTGTGAGTGAATCGGAACGCATATAGCAGGCAAAACCCTGAGGAATCTCTGTCCTGGAAAAAGTGATTTTGACACATTGCTCATTTGGGAACCCCTCCCTATTGAAAATGACCATATATAGGCATATGAATGCAGTACACGTCGCTTCCTTATGATGTCAACAGCCTCGAGACGGTGTTTCCCTCCATTTTGGATGAATTTAGAGCAGAGAAAAAGACCAAACAATGAAGACCCTCTTTCTGAGAAAAGTTCCCGTGGCGCGCGCACGAGAAGTCACGGAGTGTCTTTTGTAGCCTCGTTATTGATCAGTTTATATTCCGGCTGATTTATAATAGTAAATATACGTAAAACTGTTCCTAAGGATACATTTAAAACTATGTTTGATTGTTCTTGGACAAGTTTATAGGTATAATTTGAACGAGTTCGCGCCGCGTTTCATGGACTAGTGGAGGCTGTCGTTTCTGATTATAACGCGCGAACCAAATGGAGGATTTATGGATAAAAGACGTTACTTTTTCTAACAAAAGAACCATGGATTGTCTTCGTTGGACACGTAGGATGACCTCAGCAGAAGTTCTTCAACAGGTAATTGATTTGTTTTCGCTGTGAAATGTGTTATGTGTGTGCCATGATGGCTAATCGATACATGGCTATGGGAAAAATATGTGAGGTGCTAGCATTAAACAATGAAATGTGCTGCTTTCGCCGTAAAGCCTTTTTTGAAATCTGACAACGCTGTGATATTGCCAAGAAACATAGCTTTTGATGAGTATGGAACACTTGCATATTGGTGGATGTTTAATAATTCCATTTTGGGATTTTGAATTTGGCGCTTTAGATTTTCGCTGGTAGTGTCGGGACGAGCCCGCTAGCGACCCAGCAATCCCTGACTGTTAAGAAGGCACACCTGTTATTTGAAATGCATTCCAGGTGACTACTTCATGAAGCTGGTTGAGAAAACGCCAAGAGTGTGCAAAGCTGTCATCGAGGCAAAGGGTGGCTATTTGAAGAATCTCAAATAAAAAATATATTATGAGTTGTTTAACACTTTTCTGGTTACTACATGATTCCATATGTGTTACTTCATAGTTTTGATGTCTTCACTATTATTCTACAATGTAGAAAATAGTAAAACTAAAGAAAAACCCTTGAATTACTAGGTGTTCTAAAACTTTTGACCGCTAGTGTATGTGAGCAGAAATCTGATCAGAGGGAGCTGTGTGTCAGAGATGTGCTTCTCATACCAAGCCATCTGCCTGGAGCCACAGATAAAAGGCTGGGCCTGCACGGAAACCTGCTGGGTCTGCCTCTGCTCTCTCTGTGCGTGTGGATGTGTGTGTGTGTGTGTTGGTGTGTGTGTATTTGTGCTATATTTCAAAATATATCATTGATATTTCTTTGATAAGATAACTTTGCTGCATGCAAAATAGTTTACTAACATTTTGGATAGTTTGGTCCCCTATTGATGTTCTGTATGTCAATGTCTTTCTGTCTTTTAAGTAAACAAACATGAGGCATTTTATAACAAGCCCCTGTATCCCTCCCTCCAAATATCTATAGCCAGCATGTTGAACACTGCACATTGTGATATCCCCACCTAGTTTGGATCCAACTAGCCCAGTTACAATTTAATTGACCATGACAGGTAGTCACACACACTCTAGCACCTGCACCATGTGATAGCTGCATAATAAACAGCCGTAGGGGACAACCACTACTGTAACCCCCCTATCCCTCACACAGCCCCCTCTCTCTCACACACTCACACACAAACACACACACAGACATTAGCATTGATTGCAGATGTTTTTAGGTCATATTATACGGTTATGAAGAATTCTGACACCAGTTTCATTATCTCCTCCACATGTGGAGTCTACTTCCAGGTAAATCCACTAAGAGTCAGACCAAGGGGACAGGAACACTTCTGCTGACTGTGTGATACTACAGTAGAACTAGGGTTGTTGATGCTCTAGAAGTCGTCTTTGCACAAAAGCCACAAACACCTTTTATTATTTAATCTTAGTGGATAAGAATGCCATTACATGATGCTTGTGGTGAGCTGGCTCAGATGTCATGGGAGATATAGTGGTTAAAGTAAATCCCATTTGTGAGTTATTTATTAGTTTCCTATAACTCCCATGTTATCAGGTACAACAACTGAGAACACATTCTTATTTCCAGCGAGGACCTTGTGATATCACAGAGATGACCAAATGGATTGTGAACAAACCATTTGAACCTTTGTCTCCACTTCCATGTACTCTTCAGTTCAAACTATGATAAACTATTGACATATTGGATGGAATCGAATGGACTAGGGGAGAGTTAGCTAGTTTTTCTACATTCTGTACGATCGGTGGTATTTCTCTGCGCTGTAGACATAACGGCCTGGTTGATTGTATTTTGTCACTGGAACTCCAAGGGGAGTAGTTCAACCGAGAATGACTGACTGCTGAGGGAGGCAAAAACAGTGGAGGAATGGAGAGAGAAAGGTCTGGGTGTATCCACTAAGTGTGCATCGGAGAAAGAGAGTGAGTGAATGTGTGTTCTGTGCTATGAGGCAGGCAAGAAGGGACGGAGGGAGGAGAGAAGGGGGTGGGGATGACATTGAGACTGATCATCTGCCATTTATCAAGTAACGGGGGACTCAATATAAATGTTCCTCCTCGACTGAGTGGGAAGATAAATGGCGTGCAGCCGGCCTGGCTCAGAGGGATGGAACGATAAACACAGCCTCAGGTAACACACACACACTCGTAAATAGTACATTAATGTCCGCAAAAACTCTATGGTCCGCAAAAACAAGACATTTTTTAAATCACTTTAGTATATACTACAGTTTTCTTTTACTGCAGTAGTTATACTATAGTTAACTGTAAATTATACGGCCTACTACACAAACCCCAAAAAGAATGCAAAAACACTATAGTGAATACTGTACTATTTATACCATAGTATTTTTTTACATTGTGGGCTTCCACTGCCAATGGGTTCCTGCCTGGAGCTAGAGTTGCTCACGAGCATTAGGGACTTTTATGCATTAGAGACTTAAAGTAGCCTGTGAGGCAGCGCTGCCTCCCAGGCTAATGCTTAAGCAACTCGGCCCATATATAAGCATCTCTGCCCATTCTTCCCATCATCAAATTAAATTTGCAAACGCGCAAGCGTGCTCCATCAAGAATATCCTTTTTCTACAGCATATGGCACCAAAAAACAAACAAAAAAACATATTATACTGGCTGACCTATATAACACTGACATGGCAAGACTATTTCCAAATTATACAGGCTGAAAAATACTGTAGATTTTCAAAGGTGCTTACTTAGCTTTTTGAGAATAACAACTTTCAGATCGATGACAATAATGTGATAGTTAATCATAATGGATTTCTGAAGGTAGTCCATTTAATGGATAAGCAATGCAGTTGGTGAGGTAGCCTTGGTGAGGTATGTGTTGGCTTCACACTTTCCAACATAATTGAATGGCAAAAGTCAAGTCCTGATAATGACAATATTGAATGTGCATCCATTAAAGGAATAGAGTGACAGCAGTTAATACAGAGACTGTCCACAATTGATTGCTGCTGTGAAACATGAACACCAACTTGCCTTTGGGAAACTCATTTTCACAACCAAGAGAAGGAAAATCTACAGACTACATGCATATAGGAAGAGCATTGAAAAGGCTAAACACAGAGTTGTGGCCATGCAAGGATTTAGAGTGACAAACCTAAACAAGACAGCTTTGCAGACATATAGACCTGACACTACATTCAAAGTTAACCCCCCCCCAAAAGAGAGTATCTGCCTTTTACAAAACCTCACAATAATGGCAAAACCACAACCAGCAGTGGAAACATCTTGAACCAACAGTGTTAAAGGGGGAAATCTGTAATTCAAACTATAACAAAGCGAGGGTGACCAGCTCGAGCAATGTAACCACTTTCAAGAAAGGGCTATGGATGCAAAGATTCACCATCCATGAGATAAAATGAAAGTTTTAACCATGTTTTGAACCTTAGTACTTTGGTTGTGCAAAACCACTGTTTTATCAGCTTTCCGGGTGGCTGGTCTCTTCACCTGCGGGATCATTTGAGACCAGACAACCAGACAGCTGATGAATTTGTGGTTGTGCACAACCAAAGCATTTCTGCACAAACTGTCAGAAATCTCAGGGAAGCTCATCTGCGTGCTCGTCGTACTCACTACCGGCCCAATGATCTGTCACCGGCATAAAACAAAGCCTGTTTGTCCACGTATTCTAATGATTCAACCATGCACTGCCCGTGTCAGCAACTACAGCCAATGAAGTCACTGAAACCCTTGACAAGGAATTGCCGTCAGTTTTGGATGGGTGGCCGGTAATAAATTGCTCCTGAACATCTCTAAAACTAACAGCATTGTATTTGGTACAAATCATTCCCTAAACTCTAGACCTCAGCTAAATCTGGTAATGAATGGTGTGGCTTTTGAACAAGTTGAGGAGACTGTCATGGTCAAAACATATAGATTCAATGGTTGTAAAGATGGGGAAAGGTCTGCCGAAAATAAAGATATGCTCTGCAGAGTCCTGCAGAGTTGTGTCATCTTGATTGTTGTCCAGTCAAGTGGTCAAGTGCTGCAAAGAATGACCTAGTTAAGCTGCAGCTGGCACAGAACAGAGTGAGAAGTCTTGCTCTTCACTGTAATCAGAGGGTTAATATAAATACTATGAATGCCAGTCTCTCTTGGTTAAGAGTTGAGTAGAGATTGACTGCATCACTTGTTCTTTTTATAAGTAACATTCATGTGTTACATTTCAAATTGTCAACTTACAAACAGCTCTGACACACACACCTACCCCACCAGACATGCCACCAGGGGTCTTTTTACTGTCCACAAATTCAAGAAAGCATACAGTATTGCATACAGTAGATTCATGATTGTTTGAAACTCCCTTCCATCTCATATTGCTCAAATAAACAGCAAACCTGGTTTAAAAAAAACAAATAAAGCAACACTTAACGAACGGCACAACGCCTCTCCCCTATTTGACCAATATATTTTGTGTGGATGTATTGATATGTAGGCTATGTGTGCCATTTTATTCATGTAGTTCTGTCCTTGAGCTGTTCTTGTCTATTAATGTTCTGTAATATGTCATGTTTCATGTTTTGTGTGGACTCCAGGAAGAATAGCTGCTCCTTTAGCAACAGCTAATGGGGATCATAATAAAATACCAAAATATCCAGCAACTTCGGCACACCCATTGAAGAGGAGTGGGACTACATTCTACAGGCCACAATCAAAGGTCGGATCAACTATATGTGAAGGAGATGTGTCGCACTGCATGAGGCAAATGGTGGTTACTGACTGGTTTTCTGATCCACCAACAGATGCATATCTGTATTCCCAGTCATATGAAATCCATAGATTAGGGCCACATTAATTTATTTCAATTATCTAGCTAGCTTCTTAGTTTGGATTCCGCGACGCAGTTGGCATCAGTTGCTGGGACTGCTTGTCTCTTTCCAGTGATCCTGCCGACCAAGGATGGGTCTGAGGAGCTATTTGGCGTCGCAGCTAGCCTAGCTGCTAGCTAGCTGCATATCAAGTTAGCGGGGTGTTCTTGAACACAGCCTGCGACACGGTTAGCCATTGTGGCAGGGACTACGGATTATCCCGGGTTTGTGGCTGTCTAGATCCCTGCTGTTTGTTGTTTTCAATCTTCCCCGTGTCCTTCCCTGTCTGGAACTGCGAGGAGTAACAGTGTAACCTGTGTTGCTAGCTACCATGACAAAGACCAAAGTCGGCGGGAGTACCATTGAGGACAGTGGTGTCTCTCTATAACATGTGAAGGATCTTTTCAACAAACGAAAAGAGACTTACAAGCAGTTGTTACAACAACAAGAAAATTGCTTCAAGTGTTTTGTCCAAATACTCGTGGATTCTACTAATAAAAGAATGGACGACCTGACCAGAGAGTTCCAGGACCTGAAGAACAGTTTGCGGTTCTCCCAGGGTCAGCTCGATAAGTTGAAACAGGAGAACGGCAAGATGACAGCAATCTGTAAGTTATTGAGAGAGGACATCAGTTCTGTGTGTGAATCCATGAGGGACAATCAAGGCGGAACAACATGGTTGTGGATGGAATTGCAGAATCTCCACATGAGACCTGGACGGAGTCTGAGGACAAAGTGGAAATTATCTCTGAGAAATTGAAGATGGACCACAGGAAGATTGAGGTGGGGCGCTGCCTACAGGACTGGAAAACCCACCACCGGCCCAGGTGATAGGCCCAGGCCGATAGTGGTCAAGTTCCTGAGGTTCAAGGACAAGGTAGCTGTTCTGGAAAGAGCCAAGAACTTGAGAGGAACGTACAGTATATCTTCCTCAACAAGGACTATCCTGAAGCTGTGCGCCAGAAGAGAAAAGAACTGAACCCAGCCATGAAAGCTGCCAGAGCTCGTGGGGACATGCTTACATCTGCTTTGACAAACTCATTGTCCACCCTCCATCCCAGAAGCCTGGAAGGGATGAGAGAGCCAAGCCTATGGGTTTGTAGCTTCAACACAGCAGCAGACACACACACACCAATTGATTAACTACTTACGGAGTGGTGGGGCGCTAGCCCGACACTACCCGGTGAAATGTAAGGCCCCAATTTCAAAATCCAAAAGTTGAATTATTAAACATTCATCAATATACAAGTGTTGCATAATCATCAAAAGCTCTGCTACTTGGCAATATCACAGCATTGTCAGATTTCAAAAAGGCTTTACGACGAAAGCACAAGATTTGTTTGTTTGAGGGTAGCACCTCCAATATTCCCATTAGCATAAATTCATAAACCATCGCGGTTCAGACAAAACACATTTTACAGCGAAAACAAATCCCTTACCTTTTGAGGAACTTCTGCTGAGGGCTTCCCAAGTGTCTAACGAAGACATCCAATGGTTCTTTTGTTAGAAAAAGTCATTTATTATATCCATAAATCTCTGTTTGGTTGCCCCGTTCAGAAAATCCAACGTCGAATCGCCCATTGAAACGTGAAGAGAACGCGTTCAAATATACCTATTAACTTTTTCTAAACAAATCAAATACCAGTTATAATGCATCCTTATCGATCCTTTTATGAATATTAGCGATAATATTTCATCTCGGATGGTCACCTAAACGTTATATAAGTAAAATAAAGTGGGGCGCGCACCCAGACTCGCGCCCGAGAAAACTTGTTGACATTTCAGATCCCCTTACCATTTCCTGTTCCTATCCATTTTGCTTACTCCAAACACTCCCAGTCTTTGAATATAGACTGTTGACATTTAGTGGAAGCCATAGGTACTGCAATCCAGGAGCTGGATTTCCTTGAAGTCAATGGGGAGAGTGTCAAACAGAGCAAAGGTCACCTTGCCTGCATTTCCGGGTTTGATTTTCCTCGGGTTTTCGCCTGCTATATCAGTTCTGTTATACTCACAGACATTATGTTAACACTTTTTGAAACTTACGAGTGTTTCCTATCCAATAGTACTAATTATGTGCATATCCTATTTTCTGAGCCTGAGTGGCAGGCATTTTACTTTGGGCACGCCAGACTCTCCAAAACCGTCACCTCTGCTGCCGCTCCCTAAGAAGTTAACAATACTTTAAGCTTTCAACCAATATAAGACACTTAAATGTTCCTAAATGTTTAATAATATCCATAATTTTTATGATTATTTATTTGAATTGCGTGCCCTCCAGTTTCACCGGAAGTTGTCCCGCTAGCAGGACGCCTAGCCCTAAAATTAAACATAAGAATGAGTGTGAGTTTTTGTCACAACCCGGCTCATAGGAAGTGACAAAGCACTCTTATAGGATCAGGGCACAAATAATAATATAAAAATAATAAATAATTTTGCTCTTTATTTAGCCATCTTACATATAATACTGGGGAAGATTAAACTTCCAATGGCACATTAAAAACGGTAACATCTAATGCTTCACAGAGTCATGGCTTATTTTATTTTTTCCCCTTTATTTAACCAGGTAGGACAGTTGAGAACAAGTTCTCATTTACAACTGCGACCTGGCCAAGATAAAGCAAAGCAGTGCGACAATAAACAACAACACAGAGTTACACATTGGATAGACAAAAGTAGTCAATAACACAATAGAAAAATCTATATACAGTGTGTGCAAATGGAGTAAGGAGGTAAGGCAATAAATAGGCCAATAGTAGCAAAGTAATTACAATTTAGCAAACTAACACTGGAGTGATAGATGTGCAGATGATGATGTGCAAGTAGAAATACTGGTGTGCAAAAGAGCAAAAAAAGTAAATAAAAACAATATGGATGAGGTAGGTAGGGATCAGGTAGGTAGTTGGATGGGCTATTTACAGATGGGCTGTGTACAGCTGCAGCGATCGGTAAGCTGCTCAGATAGCTGATGCTTAAAGTTAATGATGGAGATATAAGTCTCCAGCTTCAGTGATTTTTGCAATTTGTTCCAGTCATTGGCAGCAGAGAACTGGAAGGAAAGGTGGCCAAAGTAGGTGTTGGCTTTGGGGATGACCAGTGAGATATACCTGTTGGAGCGTGTGCTACGGGTGGGTGTTGTTATAGGGACCAGTGAGCTGAGATAAGGCGGCGCTTTACCTAGCAAAGACCTATAGATGACCTGGAGCCAGTGGGTCTGGCAACGAATATGTAGCGAGGGCCAGCCGACGAAAGCATACAGGTCGCAGTGGTGGGTGGTATATAGGGCTTTGTTGACAAAATGGATGGCACTGTGATAGACTGCATCCAGTTTGCTGAGTAGAGTGTTGGAGGCTATCAATAAGTGCATCGATGACGTCGTCTCCAAAGTGACCGTAGGTACATACCCCAACCAGAAGCCATGGATTATAGGCAGCATCCGCACGGAGCTAAAGGCTAAAGCTTCCGCTTTCAAGGCGGAGGACTCTAACCCGGAAGCTTATAAGAAATCCCGCTATGCCCGCCAACGAACCATCAAACAGGCAAAGTGTCAATACAGGACTAAGATTGAGTCGTACTACACCGGCTCTGACACTCGTCGGATGTGTCAGGGCATGCATACCATTACAGACTACAAAGGGAAACACAGCCGAGAGCTACCCAGTGACATGAGCCTACCGGACGAGCTAAACTACTTCTATGCTCGCTTCGAGGCAAAAAACACTGAATCATGCATGAGAGAACCAGCTGTACCGGAAGACTGTGTGATCACGCTCTCCGCAGCCAATGTGAGTAATACCTTTAGACAGGTCAACATTCACAAGGCCGCAGGGCCAAACGGATTACCAGGACATGTACTGCGAGCATGCGCTGACCAACTAGCAAGTGTCTTCACTGACATTTTCAACCTCTCCCTGTCTGAGTCTATAATACCAACATGTTTTAAGCAGACCACCATAGTGCCTGTGCCCAAGAACACTAAGGTAACCTGCCTAAATGTCTACCGACCCGTAGCACTCACATCTGTAGCCATGAAGGGCTTTGAAAGGCTGGTCATGGCTTACATTAACATCATCATCCCAGAAACCCTAGACACACTACAATTTGCATACCACCCCAACAGATCCACAGATGATGCAGTCTCTATTGCACTCCACACTGCCCTTTCCCACTTGGACAAAAGGAACACCTATTTGAGAATGCTATTCATTGACTACAGCTCAGCGTTCAACACCATAGTGCCCTCAAAGCTCATCAATTAGCTAAAGACCCTGGGACTAAACACCTTCCTCTGCAACTGTATCCTGGACTTCCTGACAGAATGACCCCAGGTGGTAAGGGTAGGAAACAACACATCCGCCACGCTGATCCTCAACACAGGGGCCCCTCAGGGGTGCGTGCTAACTCCCCTCCTGTACTCCTTGTTCACTCATGACTGCACGGCCAGGCACAACTACAACATCATCATTACATTTGCCGATGACACAACAGTGGTAAGCCTTATCACCAACAACAATGAGACAGCCTATAGGGAGGAGGTCAGAGAACAACCTCTCTTTCAACGTGATCAAGACAAAGGAGATGATTATTGACTACAGGAAAAAGTGGCTGCAGTGGAGCAAGTTGAGAGCTTCAAGTTTCTTGGTGTCCACATCACCAACAAACTAACATGGTCCAAGCACACCATGACAGTCATGAAACGGCACGACAAAACCTATTCCTCATCAAGAGACTGAAAAGATTTGGCATGGGTCCTCAGATCCTCAAAAGGTTCTACAGCTGCACCATTGAGAGCATCCTGATGGATGCATCACTACCTGGTATGGCAACTGGTCGGCCTCTGACCGCAAGGCACTACAGAGGGTAGTGCGTACGGCCAAGTACATCACTGGGTCCAAGCTTCCTGCCATCCAGGACCTCTAAACCAGGCAATGTCAGAGGAAGGCCCTAAAATTTGTCAAAGACTCCAGCCAACCTAGTCATTGACTGTTCTCTCTGCTACCACACAGTAAGTGGTAACGGAGCACCAAGTCTAGGTCCAAGAGGCTTCTAAACAGCTTCTTCCCCCAAGCCATTAGACTCTTGAACATCTAGTCAAATGACTACCCAGACTAACCCCCCTCCACACCACACCACTGCCACTCTCTGTTGTCATCTATGCATCGTCACTTTAATTAAATCTACCTAGATGTACATACTACCTCAACTAACCGGTGCCCCCGCACATTGACTCTGTACTGGCACCCCCTGTATATATTGCTATTTTTAACTGCTGCTCTATAATTACTTGTTACCTTTATCTCTTATTCTTATCCGTATTCTTTGAAACTGCACTGTTGGTTCGGGGCTCATGAGTTAGCATTTCACTGTAAGGTTGTTGTATTTGGCGCATGTGACCAATACATTTGATTTGAAAACCTTATTTGTTCATCAAAAAATTTGAATATCTCACCACAGGTTAATGAGAAGGGTGTGCTTGAAAGGATGCAAATAACTCTGCAATGTTTGGTTGTATTGGAGAGAGTCTCAGTCTTAAATAATTTTCCACACACAGTCTGTGCCTGTATTTAGTGCTAGTGAGGGCAGAGAATCCACTCTCACATAGGTACATGGTTGCAAAGGGCATCAGTGTCTTAACAGTGCCATTTGCCAAGGCAAGAAACTCTGAGCGCAGCCCTATCCAGAAATCTGGCAGTGGCTTCTGATTAAATAACATTTTCGCAATTTCGATGAGGCTCTCTTTTTCAGATATCGGTAAGTGGACTGGAGGCAGGGCATGAAAGGGACAACAAATCCAGTTGTTTGTGTCCTCCGTTGTGCAACCAGCTCACTCAGGTGCTTTGCTATATCACATTTGACATTGTCTGTAAGCTTGAGTTCATTTGCACACAAAAAAACATACAATGATGGAAAGACCTGTGTGTTGTCCTTGTTAATGCAGAAAGAAAAGAGCTCCAACTTCTTAATCATAGCCTCAATTTTGTCCCGCACATTGAATATAGTTGCGGAATATATGATCCTAGATTCAGATCATTCAGGTGAGAAAAAACATCACCCAGATAGGCCAGTCGTTTGAGAAACTCGTCATCATGCAAGTGGTCAGACAAGTGAAAATGATGATCAGTAAAGAAAACTTTAAGCTCGTCTCTCAATAAAAAAAAAAAAATGTGTCAATACTTTGCCCCTTGATAACCAGCGCACTTCTGTATGTTGTAAAAGCGTTACATGGTTGCTGCCCATATCATTGCATAATGTAGAAAATACACAAGAGTTCAGGGGCCTTGCTTTAACAAAGTTAACCATTTCCACTGTAGTGTCCAAAACGTCTTTCAAGCTGTCAGTCATTCCCTTGGCAGTAAGAGCCTCTCAGTGGATGCTGCAATGTACCCAAGTGGCGTCGGGAACAATTGCCTGCACGCGTGTTACCATTCCACTATGTCTCCCTGTCATGGCTTTTGCGCCATCAGTACAGATACCAACATATCTTGACCACCAAAGTTCATTTGATGCAACAAAGCTGTCCAGTACCTTAAAAATATCCTCTCATGTTGTCCTGGTTTCCAGTGGTTTGCAGAAGAGGATGTCTCCCTTTATTGACCTACCATAAACGTAACAGACATACTGTATACCACGAGCTGTGCCAGTCCCGCCACGTCTGTTGACTCATCCAGCTATAACGCATAAAATTCACTGGCTTGTATGCGAAGAAGTAATTGTTTCAAAACATCTCCTGCCATATCACTGATGCATTGTAAAACAGTGTTGTTTGATGAAGGCATTGTCTGTGTAGTTTTTTGGGCCTTTTCCCCCAGCATTGTCCCAGCCATATTCTTGGCAGCAGGAAGAATTAAGTCCTCCACAATAGTATGTGGCTTGCCTGTCCTAGCCACATGGTAGCTCACCGTATAAGTCACTTCTAGCCCCTTCTTATTAATGGTATCTGTTACTTTCATGTATTACTACTCAAAAGTCGTCTTTATTCTCGCTCAAAAAACTCCTGTAGCTTATTTTTCAAATTGTCATGTTTTGTTTCTAAATGTCTGTGCAAGAGTGAAGGTTTCCCGCGAGAGAGTAACGGTTAATGTGATTGCATGTTAATTATTTGACTAGGCTACCTGTATTTGACAATGTGTTGTTATTTTGCTGAACACTAGATGGTTTCATTTTATTTCTGGCAGTGAAACGAGGCTACTCAGGTGAGAAAATACCTCACCCAAATGTATAGCCCCCGTTGGAAAATATAAATGAACTGTTTTAAATTGTGACTTTTTAATTATTTTATTTTAAATCAAATAATTAAAAACTATTATTATTTAAAAAAAAATGGGAATCACATTTTTATTTGGCGTACCCCCGACGGCATTGCGCGTACCACTAGGGTTACGCATACCCCCCGTTTGGGACTACCTGTACAACTTACATATTAGGCCATAGCCTTGACACTTAATATCACCAGCGTTGCAATAAAAGAGCTCAGTTCTAAAAGTGTCACTACAGACCCTGGTTTGATTCCGGGCTGTAGGTGACCAAGATCCCGATGGTCACTCTGACAGAGCTCCAGAGTTCCTCTGTGGAGATCAGAGAACCTTCCAGAAGGACAACCATCTCTGCAGCACTCCAATCAGGCCTTTATGGTAGAATGGCCAGACAGAAGCCACTCAGTAAAAGGCACATGACAGCCCGCTTGGAGTTTGCCAAAAGGCACCTAAAGAACTCAGACCATGAGAAACAAGATTTCCAGTGTGATGAAAGCAAGATTGAACTCTTTGGCCCGAATGCCAAGCGTCACATGTGGAGGAAACCTGGCACCATCCCTACGGTGAGCATGGTGGTGGCAGCAATATGCTGTGGGGATGTTTTTCAGTGGCAAGGACTGGGAGACTAGTCAGGATCAAGGGAAAGATTAACGGAGCAAAGTACAGAGAGATCCTTGATGAAAACCTCAGATTGGGGCGAAGGTTCACCTTCCAACAGGACAACTACCCTAAGCACACAGCCAAGACAACACAGGAGTGGCTTCGGGACAAGTTTTTGAATGTCTTTTGAGTGGCCTAGCCAGAGCCCGGAATAAACATCTCTGGAGAGACCTGCACATAGCTGTGCAGCGACACTCCCCATCCAACCTGACAGAGCTTGAGAGGTTCCGCAGAGAAAATGGGAGAAACTCCCCAAATACAGGTGTGCCAAGCTTGTAGTGTCATACCCAAGAAGACTCAAGGCTGTAATTGCTGCCAAAGGTGCTTCAAAAAAGTATTTTTAACATATTTGCAAAAATGTATAAAAACCTGTTTTTACTTTGTCGTTATGGGGTATTGTGTGTCGATGTGACGAGGGGAAAAAACTATTGAATCCATTTTAGAATATGTCTGTAACGTAACAAAATGTGAAAAAAGTCAAGCGATCTGAATACTTTCCAAATGCACTGTAAGGTAGGCCTATTAGATATTGGAATCGTGCCCCTTCATTTGTGCAATTACTCTGTCTGAAAAATTCTGCCAGGCTCCCTCTCTGGCTTTTAAAGCGGTGTATGTATTACTTTTTTTGACAAATATGTGAACATTTTCATTGTATGTTGTTACAATTGTTTCTTGTCCTAGACTCATGAAATATCGGGCACTGTCTTTTGACTCCATATCTACCTTTTTTCTTTCATCGACATGTGGACCTTTTTGAATGTTGCGTGCACACGGCAGTTGTCAGATCAATCAATCTGCACTTTGCTTAGTCTAATAACTTCAATGCGAAGCAGCCGTTCTGGAACCAAGAAATCCTGAACTCCCTCATCTGGTTAAGACAAGCAGGATATGTTCATGAAATCCAGAATTTGTTAAACCATCTTTTTGGAATACCCCTCTGCTCTTTCCATGACATAGACTGACCAGATGAATCCTGGTGAAAGCTATGTTCCCTTATTGATGTCACCTGTGCAGATCAATGATTGTGTATGTGTGCCATTTCGATGGTGAATTTGCAAGACAAAAGATTTAAGATTGAACGGGGTATGGTAGTAGATGCCAGCACACCGATTTGAGTGTGTCGAGAACTGCAACGCTGCTGAGTTTTTCTCGCTCAAGTTAGTAGCTGTACTTGCTGCATTATGTAGTTAGATAAAATAAAGTCCCTTATGCCGCTCGCATGGGCTTTCTGAGGGAACAAGAGGGGCTGGTTTCTGGGTCGAGACAGTCCCCTCTAGCCCCTCTCTGGTTCTGGTTGGCAGTGGTAATGATAATGATAGGCCTGCTGGTGAAGCTGCAGCTGCATAGGACGTATGAACTACCCACGCACACACACAGACAGAAATGTGAATACACTATCTGTGTCTTTTTCTCTGATCTATATCAGTCTTTCTCTCTCAGCCCCACACACACACACACCAACAGGGGGAGAGAGAGAGAGAGAGAGAGAGAGAGAGAGAGAGAGAGAGAGAGAGAGAGAGAGAGAGAGAGAGAGAGAGAGAGAGAGAGAGAGAGAGAGAGAGAGAGAGAGAGAGAGAGAGAGAGAGAGGGTGGTGCCTGGTCAGGCAGATCTAATGCGGTTCTGCAGAATACAGTAATCAGTGTCAGGGTTGTGGAGCGTGATGAAATCCTCACCACTGAAACCTCAATCACGGGATGAGATCTGATGGTGCAGTGAAGGAGAGGGCACAGAAACTGTGTGTGTGAGAGAGAGTGAGCTTCTATGTGTATGTGCTTGTGTGTGTATGAGAGAGAAAGAGAGAGATAGGAAAATAATTTCAGTATATGATGTCACACTTCAATTGACCTAGTTGTGTGATCATGCATGTACTTTGTGTGTATATAAGTGTGTATAGATAAACACACGTCTCCTCCCTACCTTTTATACTCCGTTATAGTGAGGCAGATTGCTGGAAACCAGACAGCACATCCATTCTCTTTCGATGCATATAAAAAACAAGACTATTGGATAACAATAAACATGTGTTCTTTACTGTCTCTGCCCTCTCTTCCGGGTCAATAACACCATTAACATCCCTGACCAGGATCCATTATGGCTGCTGAGGAGTCAATATTACGACCAGGAGATGTAAAACATATTGTCTGCTCCTGGGTAATTTAAGAGGAGCATCCTGTGGCCACAACTTTGATTTTCAAGCCGCAGATGTAACCAGATCCTACAGGGCCCCAAGTGGTTCCCACCATGTTTAACCCTGGGTTAGCCCAGGTCTAGCCCCCGTCTCTGTTATTAACTGGCCCTGTATGGATCCAGCTCCACCGAGCTGCATGGAGCATACAGTCTCAATAAGGCCTTTCCTGTAAAAACACTCAAAACACACTACATGAGTTGCTCTAACATGGGTTTTACTCCCTCTTGTTTCTTTATTTTCACTGGTGTTGTGTGGTGTGTTTGTGTATGTCTGTTTGGGGTGTGTGTGTGATCACAAATTTGGGTAGGCGGGCCACGCCCCAAAAATTATATGATTCTTATTTGTTCATATTTATGTGCCATTTGTGTTAAATTTGGGTTTTAAAACATGTTCCAAGGTCAAATAAATACCCCCAATACGAATCACTGTGTATGGAATACAGATTGGCTTAGAGCAAGGACTTTTCACGGTGCTGCAATACATGTATTGTAAGGAATACTCAGTAGGGTCTGTCGAAAGGATGTATGGTGTCATATCATGAGGCTTTGAATAATACGGAGTGTTGCTGGCCTTTTACTCCACCCATTCCATTGGCGGCTGAATCACCTCACATGCGCGCTTACTGCACTACAGAAAGCCTGCTAACCAAACAACAGTGCAGGGCATGCTCCCTGAATTAAAGGGCAACTACACTCAAAAAAGGTTCTTCAATTTTTTCCATACCTCAAAAATCCTGCCATGATGTGGTTTTAGCACTGTTGGGAACACAGAAAATAGAATTATGCTGTTTTTCTATTAAAAAAGTGTGAAAAAAAACAAGAAAACAGCAGTAGGTAAAAAATGCTAATGGTTTTTAAAAGACCGTACCAAGGTTTTTTGCTGTGCATGACTGTGTCATCCTGTAGCACAGCATTTTGAGGGAAGCTGAGGTCACATCCAATATTGACTATGCATCTAAGAGGGAAAGAGGTTGGGCCTTCCTATAAATGTTTTAGTGAAATATAATATATAAAATTTAGCAGATGCTTTAAACCAAAGCAATTTACAGTCATGAATGAATAGATTTTTATGGGTGGTCCCTGGAATCGAACCCAATATCCTGGTGTTGCAATGCTCGACCAAGATGCATAACAGGGTTATAAATGCTTTGTGAAGTCTCAATTTAATATGATTTACAAGGCCTTTATTAAGCGGTGCTTATGCCACCCTTTATTAAGCACAGGTTTATGTCATATTTGACATAGTGGATTAGGTCAGATTTGGCATTGGTGATAATGTCACACACACAGTTATGACACATTTATGAACTCTCTATCAAATAAAATAAAATGTTATTGTTCACATGCACATATTTAGCAGATGCTATTGGTCCATACACATATTTAGCAGATGTTATTGCGGGTGTAGCGAAATGCTTGTGTTCATAGCTCCAACAGTGCAGTAGTATGTAACAATTCACAACAGTACACACACATCTCAAAGTAAAAGAATGGAATTAAGAAATATATAACTATTAGAGCGAGCAATGTAGGAGTGGCATTGACTAGAATACAATATATACATATGAAATGAGTAAAACAGTAAGTAAACATTATTAAAGTGAACAGTGTTCCAATATTAAAGTGAACAGTGATTCCATGTCTACAGTATGTACATGGGGCAGCAGCCTCTAATGTGCAGGGTTGAGTAACCGGGTGATAGCCAGCTAGTGACATTGACTAAGTTCAGGGCAGATTACTGGGTGGAGGCCAGCTAGTGATGGCTTTTTAACAGTCTGATGACCTTGAGATTGAAGCTTTTCAGTCTCTCGGTCCCAGCTTTGATGTGCTTGTACTGACCTTGCCTTCTGGAAGATAGTGGGATGAACAGGCTGTGGTTCGGGTGGTTGATGTCCTTGGAGATCTTTTTGGCCTTCCTGTGACATCGGGAGCTGTAGGTGTCCTGGAGGGCAGGCAGTGTGCCCTCGGTGATGCATTGGGCAGACCGCACCACCCTCTGGAGAGCCTTTGGTTGCGGGCAGTGCAGTTGTCGTACCAGGCGGTGATACAGCCCGACAGGATGCTCTCAATTGTGCATCTGTATACGCTTGTGAGGGTCTTAGGGGCCAAGCCACATTTCTTCAGCCTCCTGAGGTTGAAGAGGCACTGTTTCGCCGCACTCATGGGTGAACAGGGAGTACAGGAGGGGGCTAAGCACGCACCCTTGTGGGGGCCCTGTGTTGAGGATCAGCATAGGGAGGTGTTGTTGCCTACCTTCACCACCTGGGGGCAACCTGTCCGGAAGTCCACCACCCAGTTGCACAGTGCAGGATTCAGAACTAGGGCCCAGAGCTTAATGATGAGCTTGGAGGGTACTATGGTGTTGAAGGCTGAGCTGTAGTCAATGAACAGCATTCTTACATAGGTATTCTTCTTGTCCAGATGGGATAGGGCAGTGTGCAGTGCGATGGCGATTGTGTCGTCTGTAGATCTACTGGGGCGGTGTGCAAATTGAAGCGGGTCTAGGGTGTCAGGTAAGGTGGAAGTGATATGATCCTTAACTAGACTCTCAAAGCACTTCATGATCACAGAAGTGAGTGCTACGGGGCGATAGTCAGTTACCTTTGCTTTATTGGTTACAGGAACAATGGTGTACATCTTGAAGCAAGTGGGGACAGCAAACTGGGATAGGGAGAGATTGAATATGTTTCTAAACACTCCAGCAAGCTGGCCTGCACATGCTCTGAAGACGCGGCTGGGGATGCCGTCTGGACCGGCACCCTTGCGAGGGTTAACATGCTTAAATGTCTTACTCACGTCGGCCACGGAGAATGAAAACCCACAGTCTTCGTGAGCGGGCTGCTTCGGTGGCACTGTGTTATCCTCAAAGCGGGTGAAGAAGGTGTTTACTGTAGCTTGTCCAGGAGCAAGACTTTGGTGTCTGCGACGTGGCTGGTTTTCCATTTGTAATCCTTGATTGTCTTGAGTCCCTGCCACATACATCTCGTGTCTGAGCCTTTGAAATGTGACTCCACTTTGTCTCTGTACTGACGTTTTGCCTGTTTGATTGCCTTATGGAGGGCATAACTGCAGTGTTTGTATTCAACCATATTCCCAGACACCTTGCCTGTGGTTAAATGCGAAGGTTCGTTCTTTCAGTTTTGCGTGAATGCTGCCATCTATCCACGGTTTTTGTAGGTTTTATTAGTCACAGTGGGAACAACATCACCTATACACTTCCTGATTAACTCAGTCACCGTGTCAGTGTATACATCAATGTTATAAATCATGACATACAGTTATAGATGATTTGTAACACATTTATGTAGTGTTTATGAAGGCTTTATAAGCTGCACGCCATTAATAGCGTGATTGAAAATGTACTACTTTGATATGAACGTTGTGATCTCTATACATATGCCCAGTTCCGACGGACGCAGTTCCGACTGGTGCAGGAACTTGTACAGACGAGACGTGTATGCTGGAACCATAGAGATGTATAGAGAACTCTAGTACCCAAAACCCAGTTTTGGCATGGGCAGTGCCATTGAGAACTTTCCCCATTTTGAGGTAGTCAACTGGGTGTGACTTCCTATGGGTTAAGGAAAGATCATGTGATTCCATCCAGGTCATCAGGAGCGATCAGCCAATGAATTACACTCTAGAGCAAATATTCCACAACTGCAGATTGCAGTAAATCTCCAATCTTGGCTTTATACCTGTTCAAAGAACACACTCCAGGTGGCAGTATGTACCCTTTCAGTTTGGCTACCAACCCCATCGAACACCTTTGGGATTAATTGGAACGCTGACTGCGAGCCAGGCCTAATCGCCCAACATCAGTGCCCAACCTCACTAATGCTCTTGTGGCTGAATGAATGCAAGTCCCCGCAGCAATGTTCCAACATCTAGTGGAAACCTTTCCCAGAAGAGTAGAGGCTGTTATAGCGGCAAAGGAAGTATCAACTCCATATTAATGTCCATGATTTTGGAATGAGATGTTCGACGAGCAGGTGTCCACCTACTTTTGGTCATTTGCTCCTTTTCAGCAATTATTATGAGCCGTCCTCCCCTCAGAAGCCTCCTATGGAGTCAACCCATCTGTCTAGGGACTAGATAGCTAGTGATAGTGATGCACAAGCTAGGCCTGTTTGAAAAATCACCATCTCCTGGCAGCATTTACCTGTCAGATTCAGAAGTTCAAAAACCTAATTTGAAAAGAAGCTTGAAAACCTAATTAGATTGTTGCCCAAAGTTTAGAGGAGACAAAACTAAAACGTAACACAATTTCTGATGGTTTTGATTTTAGTTCGTTTTGCAGTCAAATAAACATTTTTTTATGTAGTTTTTGTTTTTCAAACAGGTTTCTTAATTATTTAATTTCTGTTCACCAAATAGTTTTTCATGATTGGTTTTAGTTTACTATGATAACCTTGGTAGAAACAGGTTATTCCTATACTCTATATTGCTGTAGGCTGCTCCTCCTGGGGCGCTGCATGGTGGAACTCCAATTCCGCAAGGTGAACTGAGGAAAGGCCACTGGTTCCACAGAGACTCGTCATTATATAGAGTGTTAATTAAGGTGAAAACTCTGGGCAACTCGCAAGCAAGTGTGTGTGTGTCTGAACAATTCCTCATGGTTTCTTCACAGTACACAGTATTTCTCCTCATTCAATTAAACTTTGTTGGTTGACCTTTTGTTTTGTGAAAAACATTGCTCCTTATTATCCCCCTCATAGCCCCCCATCCATTCGAACCATCAGGCAAACATTTTTGGGAAACGGAGCCTAAGTGTTACCAAAGTCTTCTCTTTAACACATAGAGGGGAAGAGAGAAACAGAAAACAACCAATGCTCAGGCTCTTCTGTCAAAGGAGGGTGTGAAGTTGGCCATTTAATAATACAATATGGCTGCCATTGTTTCCTTTCAAAGCACTAGCTCCCCTACCTGATTTTATAGTTATAAACAACAATGTTTTTTTTACGATATTCTTAACTGAAGGATAGTTGTGTAGGTTATTCACTCACTCATCTACAAGCTCTCACAGTCTCAAATCAGAAATAGGCATTCATCCATGTTTCTCAAACATAAAATGTTGATGTTGTTCTAAATGTCAAATTTAAAAGTGTTTAAGGTTAAGTTAGGCATTAAAACTTCTTAGGGAGTGGCGGCAGTGTTGGGAGTTTTGGAGAGTCTGGCGTGCCCAAAGTAAAATGCCTGCCATTCAGGCCCAGAAACTAGGATATGGACATAATTAGTACTATTGGATAGAAAACACTAAATAATGTCTGTGAGTATAACAGAACTGATATGGCAGGCGAAAACCAGAGGAAAATCCAACTGAAAGAATTTGTTTCTGAGAAATGGGTCCTTTTCCAATGGTTGTCCAGCTCCCAGATTGCAGTTCCTATGGCTTCCACTAGATGAGTTTATCTTGAAAACGAATACAGGAAGTTTTTCCAAGTGGACTAATGAAATGCCTTTTGTGTTTTGCGCGCAGGACCGTGAGCACGCGCCTCTGTATTTTACTTTTCTATCGCTCAGGTTATTATCCGTGTGAAATATTATAGTTAATGTACAAAATAGTGTACCTAAAGATACATTATAAATTATGTTCGATTTTGTTGGACAAGTTTATAGGTATATTTTGAACGCACTATATGCCTTGTACAATGGGCGAGTGGACAGAGATTTATGGATATGTGGACAGAGAGTGGACAGAGATTTATGGATATAAACATGGACTTTTTGAACAAATGGAACATTGAATGTCTTGCTTGGACACTTCGGATGACCTCAGCAGAAGTTCTTCAATGGTAAGCGATTTATTTTAGCTCTTTTTATGTGTTTTGTAACACCCGTGCTGGTCATGTTTTTATGCTATTGCTGAAAATATGCGGGGCGCTGTGCTCAGACAATCAAATGTTATGCTTTCGCCGTGAATCCTTTTTGAAATCTGACAACGCTGTGAGATTGCCAAGAGTCTAAGCTTTTGAATGTTTTATAATTCTACTTTTGGATTTTGAATTTGGCGCCCTGCATTTTTCCGGATGTTGTCGTGACTGGGGCGCTAGCGCCCCAAAGCTCCTTAATTATCCCCAAGAGGTTAACTCCTAATTCTTAAGGTTAGTCATTATGAATGCTTAGGGTAAGGGTTAACTTCTTAGGGAGCGGTGGGGCGCCAAATTCAAAATCCAAAAGTTGAATTATTAAACATGCACCAATATACAAGTGTTTCATAGTCATCAAAAGCTCTGCTTCTTGGCAATATCACAGCGTTGTCAGATTTCAAAAAGGCTTTACGGCGAAAGCACCACATTTGATTGTTTGAGGGTAGCACCTTACATATTTTTTCCATTACCATAATTTCATAAGCCTCCACAGTTCACAGAAAACACATTTCACAGCGAAAACAAATCAATTACCTGTTGAAGAACTTCTGCTGAGGGCTTCCCAAAGTGTCCAACGAAGACAATCCATGGTTCTTTTGTTAGAAAAAGTATTATATCCATAAATCTCAGTTTGGTTGGCACGTTAGAATGAGAACATACAGCCTCCAATCGTCCATTGAAACGTGAAGAGAACTCGTTCAACTTATACCTATAAACTTGTCCAAGAACAATCAAACATCATTTTAAATGTATCCTTAGGAACACTTTTCTGTATAAATAGCATAATATTTCAACCGCAATATAAACTGGGCGATAAGAAAGGAGCGTGCGTCTTCTTGTAAAGGACATCTGTGGGAGCACTTCCTTATTCCTCATCTTCTCTGCTCTAAAAGCATCCTAACGAATCAGAACACTTTCTCGAGACTGTTGACATCCAGAGGAATCGATAGGTACTGCATTCATATGCCCTTATATGGGCATTTTCATAAGGGAGGGGTTCCCAATGAGGCACTCTGTCAAAACCACTTTTTCCAGGACAGAAATTCCTCGGGATTTCGCCTGCCATATCCGTTCTGTTTTACTCACAGACAAAATGTTAACACTTTTAGAAAATTCAGAGTGTTGCATATCCTATTTTCTGGGCCTGAACGGGAGGCATTTTACTTTGGGCATTCCAGGGTCTCCAAAACGGTCACTTCGTGCGCTGCTCCCAAAGAAGAAGGTAGGACAGTTGAGAACAAGTTCTCATTTACAACTGCGACCTGGCCAAGATAAAGCACAGCAGTGCGACAATAAACAACAACACAGAGTTACACATGGGATAGACAAAAGTACAGTCAATAACACAGTAGGAAAATCTATATACAGTGTGTGCAAATGGAGTAAGGAGGTAAGGCAATAAATAGGCCAATAGTAGCAAAGTAATTACAATTTAGCAAACTAACACTGGAGTGATAGATGTGCAGATGATGATGTGCAAGTAGAAATACTGGTGTGCAAAAGAGCAAAAAAAGTAAATAAAAACAATATGGATGAGGTAGGTAGGGATCAGGTAGGTAGTTGGATGGGCTATTTACAGATGGGCTGTGTACAGCTGCAGCAATCGGTAAGCTGCTCAGATAGCTGACGTTTAAAGTTAGTGAGGGAGATATGTCTCCAGCCAAAGGGGGAGTTGGCTTTGGGGATGACCAGTGAGATATACCTGCAGGAGCGCATGCTACGGGTGGGTGTTGTTATCGTGATCAGTGAGCTGAGATAAGGCGGAGCTTTACCTAGCATAGACTTATAGATGAACTGGAGCCAGTGGGTCTGGCGATGAATATGTAGCGACTGCCAGCCGACTAGAGCATACAGGTCGCAGTGGTGGATGGTATAAGGAACTTTGGTAACAAAACGGATGGCACTGTGATAGACTGCATCCAGTTTCCTGAGTAGAGTATTGGAAGTTATTTTGTAGATGACATTGCCGAAGTCGAGGATCAGTAGGATAGTCAGTTTTGCTAGGATATGTTTGGCGGCGTGAGTGAAGTAGGCTTTGTTGCGAAATAGGAAACCGATTCTAGATTTAATTTTGGATTGGAGATGTTTAATATGAGTTTGGGAGGAGAGTTTACAGTCTAGCCAGACACCTAGGTACTTGTAGTTGTCCACATATTCTATTTCGGAACCGTCCAGAGTAGTGATGCTAGTCGGGCGGGGGGGTGTTGGCAGCAAACGGTTAAAAAGCATGCATTTGGTTTTACTAGCATTTATATAATGTATACACACTGAGTATACCAAACATTAGGAATACCTTCCAATATTGAGATACAAGTGACATCAATAAGGGTCCATAGCTTTCACCTGGATTCACCTGGTCAGTCTATGTCATGGAAAGATGTTTTGTATACTGTATACTGTCGTGGCCAAACATTTTGAGAATGACACAAATATTAATTTCCACAAAGTTTGCTGCTTCAGTGTCTTTAGATATTTTTGTCATATGTTACTATGGAATACTGAAGTATAATTATAAGCATTTCATAATTGTCAAAGGCTTTTATTGACAATTACATGAAGTTGATGCAAACAGTCAATATTTAAAGTGTTGACCCTTCTTTTTCAAGACCTATGTAATCTGCCCTGGCTTGCTGTCAATAAATTTCTGGGCCACATCCTGACTGATGGCAGCCCATTCTTGCATAATCAATGCTTGGAGTTTGTCAGAAATTGTGGGGTTTTGTTTGTCCACCCGCCTCTTGAGGATTGACCACAAGTTCTCAATGGGATTAAGGTCTGGGGAGTTTCCTAGCCATGGACCCAACATATCGATGTTTTGTTCCCCGAACCACTTAGTTATCACTTTTGCCTTATGGCAAGGCGCTTCATCATGCTGGAGAAGGCATTGCTCGTCACCAAACTGTTCCTGGATGGTTGGGAGAAGTTGCTCTCGGAGGATGTGTTGGTACCATTCTTTATTCATGGCTGTGTTCTTGGGCAAAATTGTGAGTGAGCCCACTCCCTTGGCTGAGAAGCAACCCCACACATAAATGGTCTCAGGATGCTTTACTGTTGGCATGACACAGGACTGATGGTAGCGCTCACCTTGTCTTCTCCGGACAAGCTTTTTTCCGGATGCCCCAAACAATCGGAAAGGGGATTCATCAGAGAAAATGACTTTACCCCAGTCCTAAGCAGTCCAATCCCTGTACCTTTTGCAGTCCCTGATGTTCACTGATGTTTTTCATGGAGAGAAGTGGCTTCTTTGCTGCCCTTCTTGACACCAGGCCATCCTCCAAAAGTCTTTGCCTCCCTGTGTGTGCAGATGCACTCACACCTGCCTGCTGCCATTCCTGAGCAAGCTTTGTACTGGTGGTGCCCCGATCCCGCAGCTGAATCAACTTTAGGAGACGGTCCTGGCGCTTGCTGAAATTTCTTGGGTGCCCTGAAGCCTTCTTTACAACAATTGAACTGCTCTCCTTGAAGTTCTTGATGATCCGATAAATGGTTGATTTAGGTGCAATCTTACTGGCAGCAATATCCTTGCCTGTGAAGCCCTTTTTGTGCAAAGCAATGATGACGGCACGTGTTTCCTTGCAGGTAACCATGGTTGACAGAGGAAGAACAATGATTCCAAGCACCACCCTCCTTTTGAAGCTTCCAGTCTGTTATTCGAACTCAATCAGCATGACAGAGTGATCTCCAGCCTTGTCCTCGTCAACACTCACATCTGTGTTAACGAGAAAATCACTGACAAGATGTCAGCTAGTCCTTTTGTGGCAGAGCTGAAATGCAGTGGAAATGTTTTTTGGGGATTCAGTTCATTTGCATGGCAATTAATTGCAATTCATCTGATCACTCTTCATGCAATTCTGGAGTATATGCAAATTACCAAATTACGTACTGTTTATAGAGAGAGAGAGATGTCCTAGCCTACCTCTCTCAGGTAATACATTCAATGCAATATAAGCCTTATATTTAGCTAAGGAATGATGGGTTACGCATCAGCTTCTAATTTATAGCCTCTGTCTCTTGTGCAATATGCACCTGCGCTCTGCTGGCCTCTCTTCTTAAAACACCCTCCTTAGCACTTGGAGTCTCAGGAGAATATAGACTAGAATAGCTTGCTGGATTATTTTGTGTTTTTGCATTTCTTATACTAATAGACTATTTGAAGAGGGATGTAAGAACTTGTCTGGTTAATGTTAATTACTTGTTATTTTCCAATTTTCCAATTTTTTGTAAATACTTTCTTAACACATTTTTCTTAAACTGCATTGTTGGTTAAAGGTTTGTAAGTAAGCATTTCACTGTAAGATCTACCCTGTTGTATTCAGCGCATGTTACAAATAAAATTTGATTTGAGGGCAAGACTCATGACAATACATGCCAACCTGTGTGTGTGCGTTTGAGTGCAGGCATCTGTGTGTATATGCATGTGGTTGTTTGCGGGTGGATGTGTGCATGTGTATATGTGTGTGTGTGTGTATGTGTGTGTGAGAGAGGGGTAATGTAGACTAATGAGCGAGGATGGCCACAGGCGAGCTTATCACTCATCTCTTACGACGCACAAAATCCAGCGCCATCGCCATCCCTGGTCCCCGCTGGCAAAAGCACACATTCGTCAGCACTCATTCTTCCTCTCTCCTCGCTCTCTTTCTCTCTCCTCCCACACTCACTCTTTCCTTCATCTCTCTCTATCTCTCTCTTCCCTCTCTGCCTCTCTCTTCCCTCTCTGCCTCTCTCTTCCCTCTCTGCCTCTCACTTCCCTCTCTGCTTCATCTTTCTCTATCGATCTCCCCTCTCACAGGCTCAGATAATACCTTCTACATCACATTTATCATTTACGTGCGAATCATTCGTTTTAAAATGGGGTGTTCTCCACCAACCTGTCTGTGTTCATAGCAGTGTTTTGCATCATTTTTGATCATATCCAATCAAAATGTAATCAAATTTTGTTGGTCACATACACATGGTTAGTAGATGTTAATGCCACTGCAGCAAAATGCCTGTGCTTCTCGTTCCGACAGTGCAGTAATATTTAACAAGTAACCTAACAAATCCCCAACAACTACCTAATATACACAAATCTAAAGGGATGGAATAAGAATATGCACATATAGATATATGGATGCGCGATGGTCAAGCATCATAGGCAAGATGCAATAGATCGTGTAAGATGCAGAATATACATATGAGATGAGTAATGTAAGATATGTAAATATTCTTAAAGTGACAATGTTTAAAGTGACTAGTGAGTCTCTATGTAGGCAGCAGCCTCTCTGAGTTAGTGACTGCTATTTAGCAGTCTGATGGCCTTAATTAAGATAAAAGCTGTTCTTCAGTCTCTCGGTCCCAGGTTTCCCAGCTGAGCACGCACCCTTGTGGGGCCCCAGTGTTGAGTGTCAGCAAATTGGATATGTTGTTTCCTACCTTCACCACCTGGGGGCGGCCCTTCAGAAAGTCCAGGACCCAATTGCACAAGGCGGGGTTGAGACCCAGGGCCTCCAGCTTGATGATGACCTTGGAGGGTACTATGATGTTGAACGCTGAGCTGTAGTCAATGAACAGCATTCTTACATAGGTATTCCTCTTGTCCAGATGGAATAGGGCAGTGTGCAGTGGGATGGTGATCACATCGTCTGTGGACCTGTTAGGGCGGTATGCAAACTGGTGTGGGTCTAGGGTGGCAGGTAAGGTGGAGGTGATATGATCCTTGACTAGTCTCTCAAAGCATTTCATGATGACAGACGTGAGTGCTACGGGGCGAAAGTAATTTAGTTCAGTTATCTTTGCCTTCTTGGGTACAGGAACAATGGTGGCCATCTTGAAGCATGTGGGGACAGCAGACTGGGATAGGGAGCGATTGAATATGTCCGTAAACACACCAGCCAGTTGGTCTGCGCATGCTCTGAAGATGCGGCTAGGGATACCGTCTGGGCCAGCAGCCTTGTGAGTGTTAACATGTTTAAATGTCTTACTCACGTCGGCCACAGAAAAGGAGAGGGGGGGCCAGCAGTCCTTGCTAGCGGGCTGTGTCGGTGACACTGTATTATCCTCAATGCGGGCAAAGAAGGTGTTTAGTTTGTCTGGAAGCAATGCATCGGTGTCCGTGACGTGGCTGGTTTTCTTTTTGTAGTCCGTAATTGCCTGTAGACCCTGCCACATATATCTCGTGTCTGAGCCGTCTAATTGCGACTCCACTTTGTCCCTATACTGACATGTTGCTTGTTAGATTGCCTTGCGGAGGGAATAAGTACACTGTTCATAGTCAGACATATTCCCAATCCTCTTTCCATAGTTAAATGCGATGGTTCGCGCTTTCAGTTTTGCGCGAATGCCGCCATCCATCCATGGTTTTTGGTTAGGGTAGGTTTTTACAGTCACAGTGCGTACAACATCTCCAATGCACCCTCTTATTAACTCACTCACCGAGTATAGATCAATGTTATTCTCTGAGGCTGCCCGGAACATTTCCCAGTCCGCTTGATCAAAACAATCTTGAAGCGTGGATTACGATTGATCAGACCAGTGTTGAATGGTTCTAGTCCCGGGTACATCCTGTTTGAGTTTCTGCCAATAGGCACGGTAGGAGCAAGATGGAGTCGTGGTCGGATTTGCCGAAGGGAGGGCGAGGGAAGAACTTTATATATCTCGGAAGTTAGAGGAGCAATGGTCCTGTGTATTGCTGCAATCAATATGCTGATAGAATTTAGGTAGCCTTGTTCTCAATGTTGCTTTGTTAAAATCCCCAGTTACAATAAATGCATCCTCATGATATATGGTTTCCAGTTTACATAGAGTCCAGTGATGTTCCTTGAGGGTCATCGTGGTATCTGCTTGAGGGGGGTATATACACAGCTGTGACGATAACTAATGAGAATTCCCTTGGGAGATAAAATGGTTGGCATTTGATTATAAGGAATGCTAGGTCAGGTCAACAGAAGGACTTGAGTTCCTATATGTTGTTTTGATTACACCATGAGTCGTTAATCATGTAGCATACACCCCTGCCCTTCTTCTTCCCAGGGAGATGTTAATTTCTGTCGGCGCGACGCATGAAGAAACCTGGTGGCTGTACTGACTCCGAACAACATATCCCGAGAGAGCCATATTTCCGTGAAACAGAGAATGTTACAATCGCTGATGTCTCTTTGGAAGGCATACCTTGCCCTAATTTCGTCCACCTTGTTGTCTAGAGACTGGACATTGGCGAGTAGTATACTCAGAAGCGGTGGGCGGTGTGCACGCCTTCTAAGCCTGACCAGAAGGCCGCTCCACCTATCTCTTCTACGGCGATGTTGTTTTGGGTCGGCCTCAGGGATTAGATCCATGGTCTGCGTGGTGGTCCGAACAAAGAATCCGCTTTGGGAAAGTCATATTCCTGGTCGTAATGTTGGTAAGTTGACTTCGCTCTTGTATCTAATAGTTCTTCCTGGCTCTATGTAATAACACTTAATATTTTCTGGGCTAACAATGTAATAAATAATACATAAAAAAACGAAATACTGCGTAGTTTCCTAAGGACCCGAAGCGAGGTGACCATCTCTGTCGGCACCATCTTGCTAATGGTCAAGTTGACAGAGTCATTTTCCATTTCTCCGTCTTTCATATCTCTCGTTCTCTCTCTTTCTCTCTCTCTCTCTCTCTTTATTTCTCACTGTCTCTCTCTCATACACACACCAGAGAGAGAGAGAGAGACACAGACTCAGCAGCCTCCCCTTTGTATCATGCCGAAACAGGCTTTTATTTGTCGTCCTGTCAGTGTGTTTGGTGAAGGATGGTTTCAATTGACCCCCCAGCGGTCTATCCTAGGGTTCTCACAGAAAAGATTGGCAGTGGTAAAACTCCAAAACAGCCTATAACAGGAAATACACACCATGATTGGCCAGCCTGCTGTGGATCCACATTCACATCCATAGTTATTCTGATTCATACCTAAATAAAGTAGCATTCCATTATAGAATGAATGTATGTATGTTTCTCAAGGGAAGTTTTTGCAAGGCAACTTTCTCCAAGGGAATATGACATTCACTATTGGAACCCACCATACTTAACATAATACATTACTGTATTTACTGTATCTAAAAGCAATAAATATATATATAAAAATGACAAGAATATAAGCGGAACTCTTGTATGTTTAAATTATAAGGATATTGAACATTTTAATTTTTTACAGCGTGCATTGGAAGAAGTACAGTTTCCTACAAACTCTATTTCCATAAATTATATTGCAGGAGATAATAACACAATTGCATAGATCAGCGTCACTTAGGTAGGGACATTCAGAAACTATGTCCAACTCCACATCCATAGTAACAGCAATATCATAACCCACCAAGCCATTACAGAATATGCCAGGTAGGGGAAAGCCTTCCATGCTGAGTGGAACTCACTTCCAATGTCACCCCAGCCGTGTAGTAAGATACATTAACACACCCAGGAACTAATGTGATGAAATCTGGCAGCGTATTTGTCTGAGGAACATCTTCTTTCACGCACAAGAGTCATTGGGATTTATGTAAGCCTGTGTAATTTGGCCATTTGAAGACACAGGGAGCTTTAGTCCATCCAGATAGCGTGTGGTGTTGATTTAAAACCTAATTTATGAATGGGAAGCGGTGATGGACTGAACATCCATTTTTACAGAATGGGTAAGCCAAGGGTAACATTGTGATCCCAGTGGTCTAGTAGGCTAAGTCATTCTTGCAGTAATAAAATTAAGGCTGTACCTGTAAATGAGATAGGAAGGGACAGTCAAGGATGGGAGAGCAGTGGTAGCATTAAAAACATAGTGTAAGTTGAGTTAGCAGGCGGTTGCAGTATATTAACAAAAGATTGGGTCAGGTCCATCCGGAGAGCAAAGATGACATCAGCTGGTCTTTTCATCAAGAGGAAGAAGAAGAGAAAGAGGGAGAAGTTCATCAGCTACACAGTGGAAGGGAGGAAGTGGAAATAGCAGGGGGTTGCAGTATATTAACAAAAGACTGGATCAGGATAGCGGAGATGGCATCAGCTACTCTTTTCTCCAAAAGGGGAGAGATGGAGAAAGAGGGGGATGATAGAGAGCTGCAAAGAGAAGCATCAGTCAAGACTGCATAAACAATGCAGGAAGTATCTGTAGCTGTAACAGGAAGAAAACAGAGATCAGCTTACATTACTAAAGATGTACAGGTCATGCTTGGGTTTGTAAAGGCCAACAGCAAAATTGATGTGTGCTCTTTGAAGACAAGGGTACTTGAGCAATAGAGTACACCTGGAAATGATGGAGGAGTTTCTTGGAAGCTAAGATAATAGCAGTGTGTACTGGCTATTTCATTGAGGTGTTCCTATTATTTCTGCAGCATCATAGGGTGCTGAAAAGAGGAGCACGGTTCATGACTGTTCGTGATTTTCAAGATCCTTTGTTTTGCTTGGAGCAGTTCTCACCCACTCCCCCCTTTCATCTCAAGAGGCTTCTGGCAGTGAAAATATCACTCACAATACAGCGCAATGACTCATCCGTGAGAGCTATTGGAGCTATTGGATTGCACAGCAACAGATGAACTGAAAAACAGAACATTTACATTTATGTCTTTACGAAGACCCGAAATCTTTACAGAGTATTTAAAAGTGGTGTAGAAGACAATGTAGCCATGGATACAGTCCAGTATATCATGATATAGAATCAGCAGAATGAAATGGAAGAGAGTGAAGGAAATTATGGGGTAATTTTCTGCAGCAGTGATAAAAATTGGAATTCTAAGAGCCATCGATTGCCATGGATTTTCGTTTTTTCTTTCCTTTCTCAGGCTGCATATTAGAGTTCAAGGCCTGAACGAGGACAAAGGGAGGGCTGGAGGCTCTCCAAGTCTTTCTCTCTCTCACTCGTTCTCTCTCTATCAGCAGAGTCAGATCCGTTATGAATGTTAAAACACAGCAAGGTTCTTTATCTCCACATGTGATCCTATACTAAACCAGAACATGCTCGATAGTATAGACTCAACTCAATAGCCTTTGTATAGATGTCTTAGGGTGCAGGGTTGTAAGGGCATATGATCTAGAAAAGGAAAACCTGCACTCATTTAAATGGACATATACTGCCCTTCCTTCCTTTATAGAACCACTGCTCTGCCCTCCTGTATGGGATTTCTGAGAACTCTGAGTGGTAAATGCTGTTGTGACTCTCACTCACTAATCCCTGCTGTTGGAGGGGTTTCTCAGATTTCAGTGAAGCTTTATATGATACAGCACCGCTTTGATAGGGATTTTGTCTGTTGGAAAATTAGTTAGGTAATTAACTTGTTAGGGAGTGGCAGCTGAGGGGTCGGTTTTGGAGAGCCTGGCGTGCCCAAAGTAAAATGCCTCCCATTCAGGCCCAGAAAATAGGATATGCACATATTTAGTACCATTGGATGGGAAACACTCTGAATTTTCCAAAAGTGTTAACCATTTGTCTGTGAGTGAAACAGAAGGCATATGGCAGGCAAAACCCCGACGACTTTCTGTCCTGGAAAAAGTGATTTTGACACATTGCTCATTTGGAACCCCTCCCTCATGAAAATGACCATATAAGGGCATATGAATGCAGTACCCATCGCTTCCTTTAGATGTCAACAGTCTCGAGACAGTGTACATTTTCAATTTGGATGCTTTAGACCAGAGAAGAAAAGCAAACCAGGCAGAGGAGCCACCCTCGGTGGGAGTCGTGACAGTACCCCCGACGCGGCGGCCTCGCAGCGCGCCGACACCGCCTCGAGGACGACCCGGAGGGCGAGGCGCAGGGCGATCCGGATGAAGGCGGTGGAACTCCTTCAGCAGTGATGGATCCAAGACGTCCTCCACCGGTACCCAGCACCTCTCCTCCGGACCGTACCCTTCCCAGTCCACGAGGTACTGTAGACCCCTCACCCGGCGCCTAGAGTCCAGAATGGAGCAGCCTGTGTACGCCGGGGAACCCTCGATGTCTAGAGGGGTCGGAGGGACCTCCGGTACCTCACCTTTCTGCAGGGGTCCAGCTACCACCGGCCTGAGGAGAGACACATGAAACGAGGGGTTAATACGGTAGTAAGAAGGAAGCTGTAACCTATAACACACCTCGTTTATCCTCCTCAGGACTTTAAATTGCCCCACACACAGCGGCCCAAGCTTCCGGCAGGGCAGGCGGAGGGGCAGGCGGAGGGTCGAGAGCCAGACCCGGTCCCCCGGTGCGAACACGGGGGCCTCACTGCGGTGATGAATTAAACAAGCTTAAACTAGCTTGTTTAATTGATTCCTGGACGGCTCTCCAGGTCTCCTTTGAGCTCTGCACCCATTCCTTCACCGCAAGAGCTTCGGTCTGGCTCTAATTCCACGGTGCCAGGACCGGCTGGTAGACCAAAACACTCACTGGAAAGGTGACATGTTAGTAGAGGAGTGGCCATGGGACGTACCTCGCCCACTCATTCGGCCGGTCCTGGCAATACGACCGCAGAAACCTACCCACATCCTGGTTCACTCTCTCCACCTGCCCATTACTCTCAGGGTGGAAACCCGAGGTCAGGCTGATCGAGATCCCCAGACGCTCCATAAACGCCCTCCACACTCGGGACGTGAACTGGGGACCCCGATCAGAAACGATGTCCTCAGGCACCCCGTAGTGCCGGAAAACGTGGGTAAACAGGGCCTCCGCAGTCTGTAGGGCCATAGGGAGACCGGGCAACAGGATGAGACGGCAGGACAGAGAACCAATCCACAACGACCAGGATCGTAGTGTTTCCCTGAGACGGGGGAAGGTCGGTGAGGAAATCCACCAACAGATGAGACCACGGTCGTTGTGGAACGGGGAAGGGCTGTAACTTCCCTCTAGGCAGGTGTCTAGGAGCCTTACTCTGAACGCATACCGAACAGGAGGAGACATAAAACCTCACGTCCTTAGCCAAAGTGGGCCACCAGTATTTCCCCCTAAGACCCCGTACTGTCCTCTCAATCCCCGGATGACCCGAAGAGGGTAGCGTATGAGCCCACCGAATCAGTTGATCACGAACACCAAGAGGCACGTACTGATGACCCGCTGGACACTGAGGAGGTGCAGGTTCCAACCGCAACGCCCGCTCGATGTCTGCGTCCACCTCCCATACCACCGGTGCTACCAGACATGAAGCTGGAAGGATTGGAGTAGGCTCGATGGACCGCTCCTCGGTATCATAGAGACGGGACAGCGCGTCGGCCTTAGTATTCAGGGAACCTGGCCTATACGAGATCGTAAACTGAAATCTGGTGAAAAACATGGCCCCACCTAGCCTGCCGCGGATTCAGTCTCCTCGCTGCCTGGATATACTCCAGATTATTGTCTCCACACCTTCAGGGCTTTAACCACAGCTAACAACTCCCGGTCCCCCACGTCATAGTCTCGCTCCGCCGGACTGAGCTTCTTCGAAAAGAAAGCACAGGGCGGAGCTCGATGGCGCACTGAGCGCTGTGATAGCACGGCTCCAACCCCAGCCTCAGACGCGTCCACCTCCACTATGAACGCCAAAGAGGGGTCCGGATGAGCCAGCAAGGGAGCATTGGTGAACAGCTCCTTCAGACGACTAAAGGCTCTGTCCGCCTCTGCCGACCACCGCAAACGCGCCGGCCCCCCCTTCAGCAGTGAGGTAATGTGAGCAGCCACCTGGCCAAAACCTCGGATAAACCTCCGGTAGTAATTGGCAAACCCTAAAAGCCGCTGCACCTCCTTTACCGTGGTCGGAGTCGGCCAATTACGCACGGCTGTAACGCGGTCACACTCCATCACCACCCCAGAGTTGGAAATGAGATAACCCAGGAAGGAAACGGCTTGTTAGGAAAACACACATTTCTCCGCCTTGACGTACAGGTCATGCTCCAGCAGTCGCCCAAGTACCTTACGCACCAGAGACACATGCGTGGCGCGTGTGGCGGAATAGATCAGAATATCATCTATATACACCACCACACCCTGCCCGTGCAGGTCTCTGAGAATCTCGTCTACGAAAGATTGAAAGACTGCTGGAGCATTCTTCAACCTATACGGCATGTTGAGGTACTCATAATGGCCAGATGTGGTACTAAACGCAGTCTTCCATTCATCTCCTTCCCGGATACGCACCAAATTATATGCGCTCCTGAGGTCCAGTTTTGTGAAAAAACGCGCTCCGTGAAATGATTCTACCGCTGTAGCGATGAGAGGTAGCGGGTAACTAAATCCCACTGTGATGGAATTTAGACCTCTATAATCTATGCACGGACGCAGACCTCCCTCCTTTTTCTTCACAAAAAAGAAACTCGAGGAGACGGGTGATATGGAGGGCCGAATGTACCCCTGTCGCAGAGATTCAGTGATATATGTCTCCATAGCCACTGTCTCCTCCTGTGACAACGGGTACACGTGACACCTCTTAAGTGCTGCGTTTACCTGGAGGTTTATCGCGCAATCCCCTCATCGATGAGGTGGTAATTGGGTCGCCTTCTTCTTACAGAAGGCGATAGCCAAATCGGCATATTCTGAGGGAATGCGCACAGTGGAAACCTGGTCTGGACTCTCCACCGTTGTGGCACCGACGGAAACTCCTCTACACCTACCTGAACACTCCTCTGACCACCCCTGGAGAGCCCCCTGTTTCCACGAAATCATAGGATTGTGAGTAGCCAGCCAGGGAATCCCCAGCACCACTGGAAACGCAGGTGAATCAATGAGGAATAGACTAATCCGCTCCTCATGACCCCCCTGCGTTACCATGTCCAGTGGAACCGTGGCCTCCCTGACCAGTCCTGACCCTAACGGTTGGCTATCTAAGGAGTGCACGGGGAAGGGTTGATCTATTGGCACTAGCGGAATACCTAGCCTCAAAGCGAGTCCGTGATCCATAAAGTTCCCAGCTGCGCCTGAATCGACTAGCGCCTTATGCTGGAGAGAGTGAGAAAACTCAGGAAAGATATAGGTAAAAACATGTGACCAACAGGGAGCTCTGGGTGAGTCTGGTGCTGACTCACCCGAGGTGACCGAGTAGTACTCTGCCTGCCCTCTCGACTCCCAGAGGAGCTCCTCCAGCACCGATCGGCAGTGTGTCCTCTCCGACCACAACTGGTGCAGGAAGAGCCTCCTCATCCGGTCCCCCTCGATGCGGTCCCCCTTAACTCCATAGGGATTGGACCGGGAGGTGGAACTAACAAAGCCCTTTCTGACCGACCCACGAGCAGCCAGCAGGTTGTCCAATCGGATCGACATGTCAATCAGCTCGTCGAGGGAGAGGGTAGCGCACCGACAAGCTAGCTCCCTGCGGACGTCCTCCCGGAGACTACATCTGTAGTGGTCCATCAGGGCCCTGTCGTTCCACCCCGCTCCAGCGGCCAAGGTCCGAAACTCCAGCGCGAAGTCCTGCACACTCCTCGTCTCCTGTCTAAGGTGAAACAGCCGTTCACCCGCCGCTCTGCCCTCTGGTGGGTGGTCGAACACGGCCCGGAACCAGCGGGCAACTCTGGGTAGTGTTCCCTTGCGGAGTCTGGGCTGTCCCACACTGCGTTGGCCCACTCCAGGGCTCGACCCATCAGACAGGAGACGAGGACGCTCACGCTCTCCTCCCCAGAGGGAGTCGGGTGAACGGTAGCCAGGTATAGTTCTAACTGGAGTAAGAACCCCTTGCACCCAGCCGCCGTCCCATCGTACTCCCTTGGGGGTGCGAGACGAAGTGAGCTGGATCCGGACGCCACCGGAGGAATCCGTTGAGGAGGAGCTGAAGGCAAGGTAGGGAGACCACTCCTCTCCCATCGGTCCATTCTCTCTATCATCTGATCCATGGCTGACCCAATTCGGTGGAGGATGGTCGTGTGATGGAGGACACGCTCCTCCATCAATGGGAGAGGGGGGGTAGCTGCTCCTGCTGACTCCATAATGGTGCGGGCTTCTGTCACAACGGAGGAGTAATGGGTGCGGAGTCAGGCGTAGAGAGCAGAGGATAAGGAAAATCGTCCTTTAATTCGGTGCGTAATAATAACGCCAAACTAATACAGGCGCACTAAAACAAAAGGCGGCCCAAACAGGACACTGAACAATCAAGTACATGCACCAACCGAGCGTCCACCAACAAACAGAGAAACAAGCCCGCACAAAAGGAGGCGGGCCTAACCAGCTTAAATAGCCCTAACCAAAAAACAAAAAACAAGGAACAGGTGCAGCCAATAAGAAATAAATAACGGAAAGGAAAAGGGGATCAGTGGCAGCTAGTAGGCCGGTGACGACGACCGCCGAATGCCGCCCGAACAGGCAGAGGAGCCACCCTCGGTGGGAGTCGTGACAGAAAGGCTGGTCATGGCTCACATCAACACCATTATCCCAGCAACCCTAGACCCACTACAATTTGCACTCCACCCCAACAGATCCACAGATGATGCAGTCTCTATTGCACTCCACACGGCCCTTTCCCACCTGGACAAAAGAAACACCTATGTGAGAATGCTATTCATTGACTACAGCTCAGAGTTCAACACCATAGTGCCCTCAAATATCATCACTAAACACCTCCCTCTGCAACTGGATCCTGGATTTCCTGACGGGCCGCCCCCAGAAGGTAAGGGTAGGTAACAACACATCCACCATGCTGATCCCCAATAGGAGGGGGCCCCTCAGGGGTGCGTGCTCAGCCCCCTCCTGACTCCCTATTCCTTCATGACTGCATGGCCAGGTATGACTCCAACACCATAATTAAGTTTGCCGATGACACAACAGTGGAAGGTTGTGAAGATGGCACGACAAAGCCTATTCCCCCTCAGGAGACTGAAATAATTTGGCATGGGTCCTCAGATCCTCAAAACATTCTACAGCCGCACCATCGAGAGCATTCTGACTGGTTACATCACTTCCTGGTATGACAACTGCTCGGCCTCCAACCGCAAGGCAGGTAGTGCGTACAGCCCAGTACATCACTGGGGCCAAGCTTCCTGCCATCCAGGACCTCTATACCAGTCATAGACTGTTCTCTCTGCTACCGCACGGCAAGCAGTACCGGGAGCACCAAGTCTAGGTCCAAAAGGCTTCTTAACAGCTTCTACCCTAAAGCCATAAGGGTGTTGACCAGCTAATCAAATGGCTACCCGGACTACACCCCACCCCCTTTTTTACGCTGCTGTTTATTATCTATGCATAGTCACTTAACCCTTACCTACATGTACATATTACCTCAACTAACCTGTACCCCCGCCACATTGACTCGGTACCGGTACCCCCTGTATACAGCCTCGTTATTGTTATTTTATTGTTGCTGGTTTATTTTTTTACTTTAGTTTATTTAGGAAATATTTTCTTAACTCTTATTACTTTTAAAACTGCGTTGTTGGTTAAGGGCTTGTAAGTAAGCGTTTCACAGTAAGGTCTACACCTGTTGTATTCGACGCATGTGACAAATATGATTTGATATGATTTTAATGTGTTTGCTTGTCACGTGTGCTCTCTCTCCGGCCTCTAGGTTACCAGGCTGCTCGTTATGGTGCACACCTTTCAGCATCGTTACGTGCACCTGCGCGTCATCAGACTCACCTGTACTCCATCACCTCCCGGATTACCTTCCCTATATATGTCACTCCCTTTGGTTCCTTCCCCAGGCGTTATTGTTTCTGTTCCTGTGTCATGTCTGTGCGTTGTTCGTGTTTCTTATTTTGTATTTTGTTGTGTTTATTTATTATAACACTCTCTGAATTTGCTTCCCAAATCTCAGCGCACGTCGTTACATTGCTTGATTAATGCCTAAGGAAGTACATTTCCATGTGTCCTATCTGTGCTTAAAGTTCAAAAACTTTAACCCCAAATAAGCTAGCATTGAAACATTCAGTAAAAGTTTCATGAAAGTTACCTATAATTTCCATTCTCAGAGTGTTAATAAAACCTCACAGGAAAATGTTCAAGGAACCAGAGTAAAACAATCTCAGAACCTTACTGCAACCTAAAAATAAACATTCCCAGAACAGGCAAAATTCACTTCTATTCTCAGAACTTTCAGTTTTACCTGTCAGGAAACGTTTGGCTTCGTTCCCACAAGAAATGTGAAACCAAAAACCTACATTCCCACAACTTTCAAGGAATGAAATGTGCTAGCTGGGTAGTTACCATTTAAGGCAGGTTACCTTGGTGTTCTTGGGCTCCGGGACTATGTCAGTCTGCTTGAAACATGTTGATATTACAGACTCGGTCAGGGAGAGGTTGAAAATGTCAATGAAGACACTTGCCAGTTGGTCAGTTGGCCCTGCGGCCTTGTGAATGTTGACCTGTTTAAACTTCTTAGGGAGTGGTGGGGCACTACCAGGTGAAATGCAAGGCGCCAAATTCAAAATCCAAAAGTTGAATTATTAAACATGCACCCATATAATGCATGCACCCAACAAATCTGAACACTGTCTCGAGACTGTTGACATCCAGAGGAAGCGATCGGTAGTGCATTAATATGCCCTTATATGGGCATTTTCATAAGGGAGGGGTTCCAAATGAGGCACTCTGTCAAAACCACTTTTTCCAGGACAGAAATTCCTCTGGGTTTCGCCTGCCATATCCGTTCTGTTTTACTCATGGACAAATGGTTAACACTTTTAGAAAATTCAGAGTGTTTCCTATCCAATGGTACTAAATATGTGCATATCCTATTTTCTGGGCCTGAATGGGAGGCATTTTACTTTGGGCACGCCAGGCTCTCCAAAACGGTCACCTCATGCGCTGCTCCCTAACAAGTTAATGGTAGGTTTATTTGAACAGTGAGAGACAGAATAACAACAAAAAAATCCAGAAAAACGCATGTGAAAATTTTTAGAAATTGATTTGCATTTTAATGAGGGAAATAAGTATTTGACCCCCTCTCAATCAGAAAGATTTCTGGCTCCCAGGTATCTTTTATACAGATAACGAGCTGAGATTAGGAGCACACTCTTAAAGGGAGTGCGCGTTGTGATAAGAAAATACTGGGTCCACTCGCCCATTGAAACGTGAAGAGAACTCGTTTAACCTATACCTATAAACTTGTCCAAGAACAATCAAACATCATTGATAATGTATCCTTAGGAACACTTTTATGTATATTTAGTATAATATTTCAACCGGAATATAAACTGGGCGATAGGAAAGGAAAAAACCACAGTGCGCGCAAGCCGGTGAACGCGCCATTCTCTTCTGTTTACTTCTCTGTGACCACTTCTTAATTCTTCTTCTATCACCATCCAGAACAACTAAATAGAATCAAAACACTGTCTAGAGACTGTTGACATCCAGTGGAAGCAATAATACTGAAATCTTACTCCCTTATATGGGCATTTTCATAAGGGAGAGGTTCAAAATGAGGCAATGTGTCAAAATCACTTTTTCCAGGACAGAAATTCCTCGGGTTTTCGCCTGCCACATCCGTTCTGTTATACTCACAGACAATATTTTAACACTCTTAGAAACTTCAGAGTGTTTCCTATCCAATAGTAATAATGTGCATATCATATTTTCTGGGCCTGAGTGGGAGGCATTTTACTTTGGGCACGCCAGGCTCTCCAAAACCGTCACCTCGGGAGCTGCTCCCTAAGAAGTTAATGAAGGGGCGCCAATAATTGTGGCACACAATGTTTTATGATAAGAATAATTGTTTTTCTTTTTACTTTAATTAAAGGTTAGATTTTTTGTGAATATTTTGAATGAAATACAAAGAGAATAAAACAAAGAAACATTTTCACAGCCCCTTTTGCTCATATTTACCAAGGGTGCCAATATTAGCTCGTCAGTGGCCAAGAACTTGACTTTGAGCCAATTAGAGAGCACAAACCTCCACATGGGGAAGATGACAGAAGTTATTTTTTTTTTTATAATTGGTTAGCACCACATAGCTAGCTAGCTACTCCACCGATTCTCAATAGTTAATAGGCAGCTACTTTACTCAAAAATGTGTCCATTGTAATATGTTGCTAGCTACGCTAGGTATCTAGTTGTGGCCATCTGGTTAGTATCAACAAGGGCTTACTACAAATTCTAGCTAGCTATCAACAACATTAACGCCAGCAGGCACAAGCCAAACAAGCTACTGCCACCTTGTGGCCTGGAGTATTTCAACTAAGCAAATCGGAGCTAAAACTGTTCTGTGAACAACAAAAATTTAACTGCCGACACTGGGCAGAGGTGCTAAGTACTTATCGGTAGTCAGATTTCTCGGTGTGTCTGAATCTTTTACCTATAAGTTATTTCTAAACAACGTTCTCCTTTGTTTTCATTTAATATGTGTTGTCTTTCAATTCCCAATGCTCTTTAGCAAATCTTCTCTTCCCCGCTCCTGTCAAACCATCCCCCAACAAATCAAAGAACTGCTCTCTGTCTCACCCCGTTTCACTCTCTTCTACTCTTTATCTCTCTCTTTCTTTCTCTACCTCCACCCCTCTCTCTTGCTCCCCCTCTCTCTCTCTCACCCCGTCTTTCTCTCTTTCTCGGCTATGAAAACAAAGTATTTTTCCCTTGATGTTAATTAGTGTATCACGGTCCAGGCAGGGATAAGAGTAATAGCCTACACACAGCTGTGGAAGCAATGAATCCATTATCCCAGGCACCTGCTAGATGAGCAGCAACAAGACATCACTGATAGTGCTACTCTCTGCTTGGCACGCTAATGGAGAAGTACATTCTTAGCAAAAAAGGTGCTATCTAGAACCTTAAAGGGTTCTTCGACTGTCCCCATAGGAGAACCCTTTAAAGAGACCTTTTTGGTTCCAGGTAGAACCCTTTTGGTTCCAGGCAGAACCTTTTTGTTTCCAGGTAGAACCCTTTTGAGTTCCATGTAGAGCCATTTACACAGAGCATTCTACATGGAACCCAAAATAGTTCTACCTGGAACCAAAAAGTTTTTTCGTATGGGGACAACCAAAGAACCCTTTTGGAACCCTTTTCTCTAAGAGTGTAGAGAAATGGGCTTTGGAAATAATTATTTAAAAACATAGCTACATATAAAAAAACTGAAAAGCACATATTCTTTAGAACTACAGATATAGGACCTTCATTTGATCACCCTGTTGCAGGACAACTTTCCTGCAATGCAGGAATTGTTTTACTTGCAGTTGTCTTTGAGGTTTAAATAGGTTTCTGAAGTTTGTAATTTCCAAATCTCAGACTTGATTTTCCCTTACAAAAAATAAATGCCTAAATTGGAACACAGTGGCTGTACATTAACATGCTATACATAAAGTCAGAGCTTTGGCTCTACGCTTCACAGCGCTGTATGGATTTTGACAGACAGATGTCCTGAGCTTAAGCACCTCGCACGACAACAAGTTGCCCCATCCCTCCCGCTAATTGGACAACTTTTGAAATGTTTTGGTTATCTGAGTGAAGAGGACTCTATGTATTTTGAAAAATGATTATAATAAATACGGTTATGATGTCATACAAACAAGCCAAACACCTATGAATCCAAATGTGCACTTCACATTTCCATAGAATAAAACTCATGTAACATACAGTGTCAACGTTTATGATCACTATGTTTGGTTACAGTTACAAGATGACTTGTCGTCATACCCTGGGCTGTTCTTGAACAGCACACGCACCTGAAGAAACTCATAAATCTTTTCTATGAGCACCAAAATTACAATATTTTTCCCTGAATTGCATTGTGAAAGCTTAACACTGTAACATCATATGTAATATACCTTAGCTAGTCATGTTGGCAATAGAACAGCCTTTCAAATGATGCCCACCTGACCCAGATTGCGATCTATAATGGACTGTTTTTGGATTGCATAAACAACAACAGTAATTGTATGATGGCAGTGATGCAGGGTTGTGTTCCAACCAAAATGACTACAACTGGGCTTGCTGTAGTTCCTCAATGGCACAGCTAGGAGAGCAAAAAAAAATCTACTTATTGTTGAACACTCTTTTTAGAGTCATTAAAGTGCATAGAAATTATTTAGAAACTTTGGAGAACTGTGTGGCCACTTCGAGACACCAGTTAGTCCCTTCATTCAAACCCTTGTAATCTTATGTTGCACCTACCCCACATTTTCCAGGAATATTCTTATCATGTCACTGAATGTATCCAGAGTATTTTCAGATTTGGTTATCAACAAATGTGGCTAAAAGTACAGTAAATGGAAAATGCACATAAATCTTTGGATTCAGTCTTCCGTCAGGTGAACTGTTGTGTCCTTACCTTTGGCCTAATGATTTTCCCATGATCTCCAAACTGTTCGCTTTCAATTGCTACCATTTCTTCTGTAAGAAACATTTCAATTTAGCCCTATCCATATAGGCCAATTCCAACAAGTGTATAAGGGTTATTAATGATCATTCACATAATAATTCACATTTCCTGTTGCTGCAGGAATATTTTCCTGCTGTAGCAAACTGTCTGAAATTAAGATCCTACATCTGTATAGTGGGTTATTATAGAATGGTAGGTTTTGATGGTATTGGTAGTAGAACAACACATCTAGTCTTATAACATACTTTACCACTCAAGGTTAACTAGTATCAATACATACAAACACATTCAATTCATCAATATATACCAGTTTATACACCCAATCAACCTACCTATATCTCATTACGACCCCCCCCCCTTCTCTGTTATTATCTCTTCTCCTCCTTTGTATTCACCCCATCTTCCTACAGATTCCAGCCCTCTCATCAGAAACGGACAGACAGAGAGAGAGGAGAGAGGGCGCACGACCTCTTATCAATATTTTATTTGCAATGAAAAGGGGAGTGAAGGGGATGAAGATGAGGAGCGGGAGGGGTGAAGAAGGGAGCAGGAGGGAGGACTGTGCGGAATTCAGCAGTAACATAAAACCGCAAGAGTAAAAAGTAGATTTTGGCCAACTACGACTAACAGCTTCTCCAAATGACACACAATACCCTGCATGGGCATGGCGCGGTGGGGTTCAATGACTCATGAACAGGTTATGTCGACTATAAAAACACGCCAACGTAAGGTACGACGTGGAAAAACTGTAACATTGTTACTCTTCTCTATTTCTTCTCTCTTCTTTTTTTTCTATCTCACTCTTTCTTCTCTGTGGTTTTGGTACATTAACCCACATTTACATGGGGAGCCATTTGCCAAAGGTGAAGATAAGCGGAGTAGCAGGGCAGCGCCCTCGGTAAATGTATGGAAATGTGTTTCTCTCTCTGCTCAATAAATCATAGGAGCTGTGCCAGAGTACAGTAGCAAGCCGTGATCTGACAACCGTCATGCAGCTTTTGAAATGTTTTATGTGTTTTATTTAAATGAAGGGATGGCACTGTTGGCTGTTACATTAAATAAATGGCATGGCTGGCTATTAGGTTGCTCTATGTTTCACTAGGCTGTAGCTGAAATAGAAATACAAAACAGTCTATTTTATGTACATACTGAAGGTGCTGAGCGCTCTGGAGCAGGTTTTCATCAAGGATCTCTCTGTACTTTGCTCCGTTGATCTTTCTCTCCATCCTGTGTGGTCTCCCAGTCTCTGTCACTAAAAAACATCCCCACAGCATGATGCTGCCACCACCATGCTTCACCGTAGGGATGCTGCCAGGTTTCCTCCAGAGGTGATGCTTGGCATTCATGCAAGAATATTGTTTTAGGTGCCTTTTGGCAAACTCCAAGCAGGCTCTCTCTTTAGGTGCCTTTTGGCAAACTCCAAGCAGGCTCTCATGTGCCTTTTACTGAGGAATGGCTTCCGTCTGGCCACTCTACCAAAAAAGCCTGATTGGTGGAGTGCTGCAACGATGGTTGTCCTTCTGGAAGCTTCTTCCAATCGTACAATTGAAATTAATGTGCCTTAATAACAAACGTTTATGGTATCGGTAAATATGATTTAGCCATGGCCATGATTGGCTGAGATAATGGATTTGCTGGACATGCCGAGAGATTGGATTGGTCTACCATGTAGCTCGCTTCTGTCTATAACATGAGATGCTTAGTATGTACAGTGGGGCAAAAAAGTATTTAGTCAGCCACCAATTGTGCAAGTTCTCTCACTTAGGTACACTTCAACTATGACAGACAAAATGAGGAAAAAAAATCCCGAAAATCACATTGTAGGATTTTTAATGAATTTATTTGCAAATTATGGTGGAAAATAAGTATTTGGTCACATACAAACAAGCAAGATTTCTGGCTCTCACAGACCTGTAACTTCTTCTTTAAGAGGCTCCTCTGTCCTCCACTTGTTACCTGTATTAATGGCACCTGTTTGAACTTGTTATCAGTATAAAAGACACCTGTCCACAACCTCAAACAGTCACACTCCAAACTCCACTATGGCCAAGACCAAAGAGCTGTCAAAGGACACCAGAAACAAAATTGTAGACCTGCACCAGGTTGGGAAGACTGAATCTGCAATAGGTAAGCAGCTTGGTTTGAAGAAATCAACTGTGGGAGCAATTATTAGGAAATGGAAGACATACAAGACCACTGATAATCTTCCTCGATCTGGGGCTCCACGCAAGATCTCACCCCGTGGGGTCAAAATGATCACAAGAAGGGTGAGCAAAATCCCAGAACCACACGGGGACCTAGTGAATGACCTGCAGAGAGCTGGGACCAAAGTAACAAAGCCTACCATCAGTAACACACTACGCCGCCAAGGACTCAAATCCTGCAGTGCCAGACGTGTCCCCTGCTTAAGCCAGTACATGTTCAGGCCCGTCTGAAGTTTGCTAGAGAGCATTTGGATGATCCAGATGAGGATTGGGAGAATGTCATATGGTCAGATGAAACCAAAATAGAACTTTTGGTAAAAACTCAACTTGTCGTGTTTGGAGGACAAAGAATGCTGAGTTGCATCCAAAGAACACCATACCTACTGTGAAGCATGGGGGTGGAAACATCATGCTTTGGGGCTGTTTTTCTGCAAAGGGACCAGGACGACTGATCTGTGTAAAGGAAAGAATGAATGGGGCCATGTATCGTGAGATTTTGAGTGAAAACCTCCTTCCATCAGCAAGGGCATTGAAGATGAAACGTGGCTGGGTCTTTCAGCATGACAATGATCCCAAACACACCGCCCGGGCAACGAAGGAGTGGCTTCGTAGAAGCATTTCAAGGTCCTGGAGTGGCCTAGCCAGTCTCCAGATCTCAACCCCATAGAAAATCTTTGGAGGGAGTTGAAAGTCCGTGTTGCCCAGCGACAGCCCCAAAACATCACTGCTCTAGAGGAGATCTGCATGGAGGAATGGGCCAAAATACCAGCAACAGTGTGTGAAAACCTTGTGAAGACTTACAGAAAACGTTTGACCTCTGTCATTGCCAACAAAGGGTATATAACAAAGTATTGAGATAAACTTTTGTTATTGACCAAATACTTATTTTCCACCATAATTTGCAAATAAATAAATTAAAAATCCTAAAAAAAAAAATTCTCATTTCGTCTGTCATAGTTGAAGTGTACCTATGATGAAAATTACAGGCCTCTCTCATCTTTTTAAGTTGGAGAACTTGCACAATTGGTGGCTGACTAAATACTTTTTTGCCCCACTGTATAGGTAATCCTTGCTAGTGCCTTTTTTGATAGATATCGCGAATAAGTGTTGCTAAGGCGCTCCACTTTCTGGAGGACTGAGTTATAAAATCTGTGGAATGCCCAGTGGAAGCAGAATATGATAGCCAAGGAGATGCAGAAAATGCAGCCGTTTGATTGCAAATGTGAGGGAATGGAAAAGAGAAAACAGAAGGCTGTTTTGTCAACGTCATTTTCATTGCAAGTTAAATCGTACTGTTATCTAACTAGCTAATGTTAGCTGGCTGGATGGCTCTCTAGCTAATGTCACATGTAAGATCTGTGTAGTAATATATTTGTATCTCAGAGCTATTTGCATTGCTACTTATAGCCTAATTTTATTTATTTATTTCACCTTTTATTTAACCAGGTAGGCAAGTTGAGAACAAGTGCTCATTTACAACTGCAACCTGGCCAAGATATAGAAAAGCAGTTTGACACATACAACAACACAGAGTTACACATGGAGTAAAACAAACATACAGTCAATAATAAAGTAGAAAAACAAATCTATATACAAAGTGTGCAAATGAAGTAAGATAAGGAAGGTAAGGCAATAAATAGGCCATGGTGGCAAAGTAATTACAATATAGCACTTAAACACTGAAATGGTAGATGTGCAGTAGATGAATGTGCAATGTAGAAATACTGGGGTGCAAAGGAGCAAGATAAATAAATAAATATGGTAGGGGATGAGGTAGTTGGTCTGGCTATTTACAGATGGGCTATATACAGGTGCAGGGGTCTGTGAGCTGCTCTGACAGCTGGTGCTTAAAGCTGGTGAGGGAGATAAGTGTCTCCAGTTTCAGAGATTTTTCACTAATAATGGCTAGCAAGCTAATATTGAACTTAGCTAGTTGGTTAGCTTTAGCTTCCTGTAGATTCATGCAGGGTTGTAAACGTTATGAGTTGAAATTATGGTTTATTGTTTAGCTAGCTAGCTACATGTTTAGGTAGCTATCTACATGTCTAGACAAAAGACTCCACTGTGCAAGTAAGCATTTCACTGTACCGTTTGCACCTTCTGTATCCTGTGTATGTGACAAATACACTTTGATTTTATTTCATATAGTGTGTGTTTCCCAGAGATGGTAATGTGAATAACAACATGACTTGCACCAAATTCAAATTAGGATATAACGTTGAGATGAGACAGTGTCCAAGTTCTAAAATTCTCTGTTAGAATGTCCTGCTTTTAATTCATCACACTCCCAACCGTAAGCTATTTTCTGTAATTAAATCACCATTAACTTGTAAATAATGATCTTGTTGTGAGTTTATTTTCATGTAATAATGAATGGATGTCTTATGTTAGCTAGCTAGCTAACGTTAAGACATGGATGTCGATTAAGGCAGCCCCCCGCACCTCTCTGATTCAGAAAGGTTGGGTTAAATGCGGAAGACACATTTCGGTTGAAGGCATTCGGTTGTACAACTGACTAATAATGGTGACTTTGACTTTGACTTTGACTTTGGTCATTATTTGAACTGGCTAGCCAGCTAACATAACGTTAGCTAGCTAGCTAACAAGCTAGTAACGAACCAAAATATTATTTAGATAGTTGCTTTTAGTAGCCTGGTTCACTAGATTGACATATACTAAATACATTCTTAAACAGATGGGTTTATTGGTGTTAAAATACACCAGTTATGCTATTTTGGACCATTAGGCTGCTGATGTCATGTAGCCTGTTGTTTGTTGTGTTTATACTTTTTCATAACGACAACGACAAGTTTTATTTTTGGATGACAATAGAATGTTCATGATGTCACTGCAACAACTGTATACAGACATGTCGATAGACGTAGCATAAAACAACTTTTAGTCTTGAAATCTTTGATTTTACATGACCATACTGATATGGACTCACATGTGAATCCTTAAAGAGATGGGTGGGGCTAAGGCTTAAGAGGCTGTAAACGATGTTGAACGGTTTATACAAAGAAAAGCTCTCCAGTAGGTGTACCAAAACATTCAAGGGCCATTTTCTCAAAAGCGGGGAAAGTTGATCAACTTTCAAAGCATAATTACTGTAGTGTATGATATACCATTTTCTAGCTCTGAGTCTCTACTTTTATCGAATGTAAAAAACATAATTTCAAATGTTGCTACAAAAGGCCAAATCGAGTCGGTCGGTCACATATATATATATTATTTAATTTCTTGGGTCTGTAGGCCTACAAAAAGGGGGATGCAGCCTGTGGGCCACCTGTTGCCCATCCTTGCTTTAGACTATGGTTACAGCGACCTTCATTTACATTTTTATAAACTTTTTACCAAATTTACCTACAATGCAATTTCTTGAACGGTCAAGCTTCAGCATCAATCTCTTATTCAATTCTAATTTATTCATTTGTTCATTGACATGTAGAAACATTATCTTTGTGTCCATAGAAATTGCTCTTAAGAACCATCTCCTGCATGTTTTTTTTCAAGGTTTCTCAGTGGTCTCAGCATCTACACTACATGACCAAAAGTATGTGGATACATGCTCATCGAACATCTCATTCAAAATCATGGGCATTAATATGGAGTTGGTCCCCCCTTTGCTGCTATAACAGCCTCCACTCTTCTGGGATGGCTTTCCACTAGATGTTGGAAAATTGCTGCGGGGACTTGTTTCCATTCAGCCACAAAAGCATTAGTGAGGTCGAGCACTGATGTTGGGTGATTAGGCCTGGCTTGCAGTCGACGTTCCAATTCATCCCGAAGGTGTTCAATGGGGTTGAGGTCAGGGCTCTGTGCAGACCAGTCAATTTCTTCCAAACTGATCTCGACAAACCATTTCTGTATGGACCTCGGTTTTTGCACAGGGGTTTGTTATGCTGAACAGGAAAGTGCCTTCTCCAAACTGTTGTCACAAATTTGGAAGCACAGAATCGTCTAGAATGTCATTTTATGCTGTAGCGTTAAGATTTCCCTTCACTGGAACTAAGGGGCCTAGCCCAAACCGTAAAAAAGAATCCCTAGACCATTATTTCTCCTCCACCAAACTTTACAGTTGGCACTATGCATTCGGGCAGGTAGCATTCTCGTGGCATCCGCCAAACCCAGATTAGTTCGTCGGACAGCCAGATGGTGACTCTGGAGTCCAATGGCGGCAAGCTTTACACCACTCCAGCCGACGCTTGGCATTGTGCATGGTGATCTTAGGCTTGTGTGCGCGGCTGCTCGGCCATGGAAACACATTTTATGAAGCTCCCGACTAACAGCTCTTGTGCTGACATTGCTTCCAGAGGCAGTTTGGAACTCGGTAGTATGTTCCAAACAGACAATGTTTATGCGCTACGCGCTTTGTCACTCGGCAGTCCCGTTATGAGAGCTTGTGTGGCCTACCATTTTGCGTCTGATCCGTTGTTGCTCCTAGACGTTTCCACATCACAATAACAGCACTTACAATTGACTGGGGCAGCTCTAGCAGCGCAGACATTTGACGAACTGACTTGTTGGAAAGATGGCATCCTATGACGGTGCCACGTTGAAAGTCCCTGAGCTATTCAGTAAGGCCATTCTACTGCCAATGTTTGTCTATGGAGATTTCATACACCTGTCAGCAATGGGTGTGGCTGAAAAAGCCGAATCCACCAAGTTGAAGGATTGTCCACATACTTTTGTTTATATATTGTATTTAATAACTTATCAGTTCTGATGGGAGTCTCTCTCTCTCTCTCTCTCTTCCTCTTTGTCTCTCTGTTCTGTAATTAATAAATAAAATATACTTTGCTTTTTATTATCAGCCCACATTTGTTTTTGAAATGCGACACACTTCGTTTGCTGGCAATTTGCCTTCCTCAGCAGTCGTGTAGTTGATAAGGCAGAACCTATTCAATTGGTGTAAATCGCTGCTTGTGGTGGAGTTGCGTGGATGCTGAGAAAATATAAATGTTGTACATTATCGATGCAGGTATTGAGTTTGACGAGGATGTTATGTGTAGAAAGTGGCTTGCTATATTCAAAGAGAGAGAGAGCATGCTTTGGTCCCTGCATTTTTCAATGTGGCATGCATGCATGCCAGCATGTGTGTCTGTGTGTCTGTGTCTATGCCTGTACCTCTGCCCATGCCTATGCCTGTTTCTGTGCCTGTGTTTCAATATGAGACATTATGTGCTCTGTGCTGTAACTATCAGCCAAAGGTTGGTTAAATTTAATTTCCCGTAGTGTGGAGGGGCCAGTAGGTTGTCCTCTGTAAATCAGAGGCCTCTGGGATTAGACAGAGATGAACTCTTATGTCACATTCTAATGGCTTCAGAACGCCACACACAGACGCATGTCACACACACAGTCTCTCTCTCTCTCTCTCTCTCTCTCTCTCTCACGTTCTCTCTCTCTCTCTCTCTCTCTCTCTCTCTCTCTCTCTCACTCACTCACTCACTCACTCACTCACTCACTCACTCACTCACTCACTCACTCACTCACTCACTCACTCACTCTCACAAACACACACACACACACACACAGAGGAGCTGAAAAGTTGGTGTCCTGCGGGACAGAAAGAGTGAAATGTCTTGGCTGGAAGTAGAACAGTAAGTAAAAGAGAGAGAGAGAGAGAGAGAGAGAGAGAGCCCCCTGAGATTCCAGGGTAAAACAGTAAGAGAGAGGCCCCTGAGGTTCCTGTGTACAAGGACAATACTAATCATTATACCTCTTAAGGCTGAAGAGAACACTTCATGTTTTGAAAAGGTAGTTGTGCAACCTACATTGTTGGATATTTTGGACGTTTCATATTTAGTACTGTTTCAAATACTCATTTCGATGTCTCACTATGGGATACGCCTGGGCGTGTCCACAAGTTCAAAGTAGCCAATCACACAGCTAGCTATTGAGATTTGGTTAGCCATCGATTCACGGCTTTAGTTAACTTGGCTGACTAGATGCAAGACTAGCTAACCACACAAAGGGCTAGCTCTCGCCGCAAGGCATAAGCTAACCCGGTGTAACTCGCCACAGGGCTAGCTACAACAAAGAAAGCATGTGCTTTTTCCGGCTAGCAGTGTTCTAACTAGCTAGACCTCACTCCCATCGTAAATTATAAGGCAGCAGCCCAACTCCATTCTGTTCTCTAATGTGAGAGACTGGAAGGTCTGTGTGCCTTAGGAGGAGTTTACAGCCCAAAACTACAGAATATCAAATGAATGGACTTTAGGACAATATATTTCATCAGCCAAAATGTTGGTAACAATGACAGACGGAATATGAAAATTAATGTCTATTTAATGACTTTATTAAAAGTTAAATGAGGATGTTATAACAAAAACATTGTAACTTGAATAGTTTTCAGAATGTATATGTGATGTTTATATGCAGTATTTTATGTTGTGTAGAGAATATCCAGATGAAAGAGAATGTTTTGGTTACGATAAGACTGTGATTTTGTTTGTCTAAAAGAGATCATAGTAAATCCTAATACCTTGCCTTGTAACTAGCTACGCCCCAGGGAACCCAGAGTGTGTCATAAAGATGGAAACACCCCTTTCTACTCTAGGGTATTAACTCTAGGGAGTTAAGAATTTACATATCAGACTAAGTTTACCACACGCTGCAGCTGAGGTTTACGACTAGTTGTGACCCTGAAACGCAACACGAGGTTGAAGACAAAGAACATATCGGATTGGTGGAGTAGCTATTCTAAGTACTGTATCTAGGAATGTGAATTTAAGCAGGACCACCCGGTTATTCTTTTCAAGTCACCGGGTGTCTATACAGCCCTCCTACCCACGCTGGGAGCGGAGTACATGGCTAATTAACCATCCTGAGAAGACCACTCTCACAGAACGAGTGCAAGGAAACAGACGACTAAGAGAAAGGACATTGTGACACTGGCCATTGTTCTTTGTAATAGTGAGATATGCACCACTGGGACTGGATGTGCTGGCACACCCTTGGCCAAGAGTGATGCTCTTTGAATTTTCTCCTCTATGCTTGATTCTTCCCACTCTGAACAGCCCCTCAATAGCCAGGCACACTGGTAAGCGAAGATCATTCTCCTGCTTTACGATGAGCCCTGGCACCTTCCGTTACGCAGGGATCTGTTGGGACCCTGGCAAATGGAGAGATTTTCCACCCTGACCTGGAAACCATGGCCATCTGGGCCTGGCCCATGAAAGGATACATCTGAATGCCCATGAGAGGATAAATCTGAGTGTGACAGGCTTGCCTCTCGTAGTCATTGAGACTATCGAGAGCGCAAGAGCTCCTTCTACACGCTTACTGTATGGAAAAAAAGTGGTGTGACTGAAAACAGGTAATTCCCTGCCAATTCTCTGTATCCTAGGTTTTATGCTTCTTTTAAGGACCTTTTGGACATAAGGAAGGCGTTTTCACTGTTAAGGTCTATTTAACTGCTATCTCGACCTGTCATATAAGCTTTGACAACAACACAGTTGGGAAAGACCCGCTGTTGTGTTGTTCCATGAGTGTGAGCTGTGCACATCACTTACGCCCAGTCTCCAAACCTTTAACCCCGTCTTGGTCACCATCTATTGTGCTTGAGGCAATTTCTCAGCAACCTTTTGAGCCGCTGGAAAGCGTGGATTTAAATATCTCTCCTTCAAGATGACTTTGCTGATTGCCCTTATATCCTCAAAGTGAGTGTTTGAGCTGTTTGCACTCAGTCCACCATTCGTTCCTACAGTTTGCCCTGGGGCTTTCCAAGGTAACGTTGTTACCCAACTTCGCCTTTATGCCCAAGGTTAGCGGAAATTACAATGTCTCGTCTCACACCGTGTGCATTCCAGCGGAAGTCCATTCATTTCAATGGGATACAGTCCGCACCGCTGCAACTCATCTGCCTTGCGTGCAGTGTATTGCATGCATTGCATTTTTCCAACTTGCTTTGCTGTGCGATCTCAGAAACAGAAGTAGAAAACCACAGAAGAAGATGCTTGTGTGTAGCTGTGAGATGTGGGATAGGAACAAGATACATCTTTAAATAATTATTTGCTAGTGAAGTTTGCACAGTATTTAGGGTATATTTAAGAAAAAAAAATGGCGGGACATTTTTGCGGTATAAATGGTATATATAGGCTATCTCACTGAAAAGTTTTCATTCATCTACTGCAATGAGACCAAAGTTGAGGAAGCTCCTTCTCATTCCCTAGGACAGTACGGCCTTAAGGCACCCTTGGTTTTTCTGGGTCCACCCACTACTACAGACCAGAAAAGCATCACAGGGAGTACCATCGGCTGGTCATGGAATTGGAAAAGAGTTCCGACTTGACCGGGGCTAGTTTGACCTCCTACTCTCCAAGATAGGTGCGTCACGAGGATGAAGACCAACTTCTGCGAGCCCATCAGTCCCGCTGAACGGCTCGCAATTTGTCTCTGTTAATTTGGGACACAAATTAATTAATTAATAGTTGGCTGCTGATTACAAAATTGCTCATGGCAAATTAAACTATCAAGATTCTAAGGTAAAATGTATTAGCCTATAATGAGTTTGTGTCACGTCTACTCCCGCTCCCCCGCTCCGGCACTCAACGTCGCCGGGTTTACTAACCACCGGTCCTGGCAACCCATCATTTCGCACAACTGGCAACCATTATTACGCACACCTGCACCCCATCATTAGGCACACTTGGACTTCATCATCATCACCTCCCCTATATCTAGCACTCTGTAGCTTTTTCACAAGGCAGTATTGGTTCCGTTTTCATGTCAGACGCTCATCCAGGTTTGTATATTGCCATGTTTGTTTATATTAAACCCACCAACTGCACCTGCTTCCTGACTCCCTGCATTTCCGTTACAGTTTGGTGTAGCCTACAATACAATACTGAATGGATGAAACAATAGTTTGCCAGATTATAATTAATTTATGAGGCAATGGTGAATAGACTAGGCCTACTGATTAGATTGAATTAATGTAGCAGGGGGTAGGCTAAATAATATCATATCAACATAATATCAACTTTAATTCTTTCTTTTTGACCAAACTGGACCAACTCTGAACCTATCATAGATGTACACTGACTTTACAAAACATTAAGAACACCTGCTCTTTCTATGACATAGACTGACCAGGTGAATCCAGGTGAAAGCTATGATCCCTTATTGATGTCACTCACTAAATCCACTTCAATCACTGTAGTTCAAGGGGAGGAGATGTTTAAGTCTTGAGACAATTGAGACATGGATTGTGCATGTGTGCCATTCAGAGGGTGAAAGGGGAAGATAAAATATTTACATGTCTTTGAACGGGGTATGGTATTAGGTGCCAGGCACACCGGTTTGTGTCAAGAACTGCAACGCTGCTGGGTTTTTCATGCTCAACTGTTTCCTGTGTGTATCAAGAACCCAAGGACATCCAGACAACTTGACACCACTGTGAGAAGCATTTGAGTCAACATAGGCCAGCACCCCTGTGGAACGCTTTTGACAGCTTGTGGAGTCCATGCCTTCACGAATTGCAGCTGTTCTGTGGGGGGGAGTAGAATTTTATTTTTAATTATTTACAGCTATGATGGCTGCCAAAGTGTTAACTCTAGATTGTGAAGACACACAATCAAGACATGTTCTTATTTTATTGCATATTAATTTACACAATTTTGTGGAGCAGGTTGTGTAGATCAGTAGGACAAAAATTCAATTGAATCCCTTTTTAGTTTAATATTTAAGGCAGCAAAATGGGACATCTGTGCAAGGAATGTGTAGACTTTTACTAGACATTGTATATCAGAACAGTATCGTGAGTAATTAAAATAGCTGGTCCTAATTTAACCTGGTATCAGGCAGGTAGCGGTGATTGGGTGACGGTGCAGGGGAGGAGATGTCTGTTCTGCCTGGCTGATTATTCTGAAAGCTTCCCTTCCTCTGGGTCCAGAGACCACTACTCCTATGTCTGTCCATCTGTCCGTCTGTCCGTCTCTCTCTCTCTCTCTCTCTCTCTCTCTCTCTCTCTCTCTCTCTCTCTCTCTCTCTCTCTCTCACTCTCTCTCTCCGTGTCCTTTCCCTTCTTCAACTATAATCATATCACAATGCCCCCCCCTCTCCCTCCCTCTCCTCCCTCCTTCTCCCATCCCTCTCTCCTCTCCTCAGTGGGAGTCATGCCACGGTCTGGCCACCTTGACCCCTCTCAGCACCACAGCAGAGCCACAGCAGAGCCACATCGGACCCGCTGGCTCTGTTACCGTGTGTTTATACGGAGCAAATGGAGGTCCAGTCCCCTGCTGACTGCTGTTGTGTTAGTACAGCAGAGCATTGTATTTGTGTGGGGAGAGAGAAAGAGAATGAATATGATGATAGGAGGCCTAGGGGAGTTGTCGATGCTGTGTTTGAAACAGTCTTCTTTCCATTGTGTGTCTTTTGGCTTGCTGGGTTAGATGTACAGTATGCAAGGTCTCTCATTGAGCATGAATGTATTCAGCTTTGTTCATGTCCTTTTTTGCAGTGAAAAACATCCTGTAAATATACTGTGGGAAATCATAAGTATTCCCCTCGCTCAGATTTTTTCACCTTTTGTTAAATTACAAAATGGGATTGAAATAGATTTGATTGTGATTTTTGGTAATTGATCTACTACAGAAAATACTCCATAATGTCAAAGTCAAAAGAAAATTGCATAAGAAGTATTCACCCCACTGTCAACAGTGAAGAGGCGACTCCGGGATGCTGGCTTTCTAGGCAGAGTTCCTCTGTCCAGTGTCTGTGTTCTTTTGCCCATTTTAATCTTTTATTTTTATTGGCCAGTCTTTGTTTTGTAATTCTGTTACCAATTACTAGTCACAATAATTCATAAACATAACTGAGATCAGTAAAATCACTATAACTAATTGGTAGGTCTACCATTACTTGTTACTTCTGTGAACTTTCATTATCCTCCCTCCTCATGATGGAGAGAAATTAGAAAATATCCTAAAGATAAGTTGTTTTTGGTAAGTGGTTTGGTAAGGGGTTGATTGCACTTCAATTCAGCCAGTTCAGGAGATACTTTTAAATTCCTGTTCAAGATTTAAAAAGTACCGTCATTTATTTTCATTATCAAAAGTGAAAATGACAAATCAAAAACAAATAACATTTTATTTGTCACGTGCCGAATACAACGGGTGTAGTATTTACCGTGAAATGCTTGCTTACGAGCAATTCCCAAAGATGCAGAGTTAAAAAATTATATTAAAAAGAAAAACAGTAACACAAGATAAATAAAATAGACAAGAATTGAGCTATATACAGGGAGTACCATTACCAGATCAATGTGCAGGGGTACGTGGTAAGTGAGGTAGATACAGTGCATTTGGAAAGTATTCAGACCCCTTGACATTTTCCACATTTTGTTCCGTTAGACCTATTCTAAAGTGAATTAAATGAGTGGCCCTGTCAGAGCCCGGACTTGAACCCGATCGAACATCTCTGGAGAGATCTGAAAATACTGTAGCTGTGCATTGACGCTCCCCATCCAACCTGACAGAGCTTGAGAGGATCTGCAGAGAAGAACGGGAGAAACTCCCCAAATACGGCTGTGCCAAGCTTGTAGCGTCATACCAAAGAAGACTCGAGGCTGTAATCGCTGTCAAATTGCTTCAACAAAGTACTGAGTAAAGTGTCTAAATACTTATGTAAATAAGGTAATTCTTTTTTTTTTTTTTATACATTAGCAAACATTTCTAAAAACCTGTTTTTGCTTTGTCATTATGTGTAGATTAATAAGGAAAACATTTAATTTAATCAATTTTAGAATAAGGCAGTTACGTAACAAAATGTGGAAAAACCATGCGACAGTTGCATACACATTTCAAAAAAGGGACCTAAAATACATATCATTAGCGTGGTTAATATGCACTCATGTAAATACACGTGATACGAGTCATCGTTTGTAAAAAATAAAACCATTTAATAGCCAAAACCTTTATAATAAAAATGCATTTAACCCGAGATGCCATCTTGTCTCAAAACAGGATGAATAAGGAGACACAGACAATTGACATTTTTCCACTGGGATTCTGTTTCTACTTCTCTTATTCCAATGTATGAGGCGCCTGCATCTAACAGTTTGTATGTCTTCCTCTAGTGGTAGTGCTAAGTATAGATGTATATTAAAGCAAAACCATTGAGGACTACAAAAATAATGTTGTGGACAAACAAACTTCAAAATATGGACATTTATCGAATATATCACAGCACATTGTTTGTTGTTGTAAGGGTAATAATATAAGCCAGATAGGCCTATCACACATAGTACCAGTCAAACGTTTGGACACACCTACACATTCCAGGGTTTTTCTTTATTTTTACTATATTCTACATTGCAGAATAATAGGGAAGACATCAAAACTATGAAATAACACATATGGAATCATGTAGTAATCAAAAAAGTGTTAAACAAATAAAAATATACCTTATATTTTATATTCTTCAAAGCCACCCTTTGCCTTGATGACAGCTTTGCAAATTCTTGGCATTATCTCAACCAGCCACATGAGGAATGCTTTTCCAACAGTCTTGAAGGAGTTCCCTAATATGCTGAGCACTTGTTGACTGCTTTCCTTCACTCAACAGTCCAACTCATCCCAAACCATCTCAATTGGGTTGAGGTCAGGTGATTGTGGAGTCCAGGTCACTTGAATGCAGCACTCCATCACTCTCCTCCTTGGTCAAATACGCCTTACACAGCCTGGAGGTGTTGGGTCAGTGTCCTGTTGAAAAATAAATGATAATACCAACTAAGAACAAACCAGATGGGATGGCGTATCGCTGCAGAATGCTGTGGTAGCCATGCTGGTTAAGTGTACCTTTAATTCTAAATAAATCACAAACAGTGTCACAAGCAAAGCACCCCCACACCATCACACATGTAGGAGCGACACATGCGGAGATAATCAGTTTACCTACTCTGCGTCTCACAAAGACATGGCGGTTGGAACCAAAAATCAAAAATTGGGACTCATTAGACAAAAGGACGGATTTCAACCGGTCTAACGTCCATTGCTCATGTTTCTTGGCCCAAGCAAGTCTCTTCTTCTTATTTGTGTCCTTTAGTAGAGTTTTTTTTGCAGCACATCAAGCATGAAGGCCTGATTCATGAAGTCTCTTCTGAATAGTTGATGTTGAGATGTGTTTGTTACTTGAACTCTGTGAAGCATTTATTTGGGATGCAATTTCTGAGGCTGGTAACTCTAATAAACTTGTCCTCTGCAGCAGAGGTAACACTGGGTCTTCCTTTCCTGTGGCGGTTCTCATGAGAGCCAGTTTCATCATAGCACTTGATGGTTTTTACAACTGCACAATTTTTCCGGATTGACTGACCTTCATGTCTTAAAGTTGTTTCTCTTTGCTTATTTGAGCTGTACTTGCCATAATATGAACTTGGTGTTTTACGAAATAGGGCTATCTTCTGTATACCACACCCACAGTGCCTAGTAAAAGTATTCATCCCCCTTGGCGTTTTTTAAAATTTTTTGCATTACAACCTGTAATTTAAACAGATTTTTATTTGGATTTCATGTATTGGACATACACAAAATAGTCCAAATTGGTGAAGTGAAATGAAAACAATGACTTGTTTCAAAAAAGTATAAAAATTAAAAACTGAAAAGTGGTTTGTGCATATTTATTCACCCCCTTTGCTATGAAGCCCCTGTTAGGTTCTTATTTTTCAGAGTAAATATCTCACGGACACTAGAGAAGCTTTAACCAAGTTTAATTCTTCCCAAAGTTTCTGTACAGCTGTAATTCAGACAGCAGAACATTTCTTACTATCACAGTTATATACATTCCACTTAAGACACTCCTCCTTCTTTCCAATCCTTACATCTTATGGTTCTACAGGAAGAGGGTAAAGAGGGTAACAGGATACCACACCCTTATTACTCCCTTAAGGGAATCTGTCCTCACCTCCTGACCTCAACCCCTCTTTCACCTAATCCACAGATATCCATCTGTCTCCCCTATATCAACACGTTGCTCCCCTCCCGTCCACCCAACACATTCCAGATCTATCTGTATTTCTTCAGAGAAACATTCTGACATAAAATCCAGTCCCTTTCAGTCCTTTTATTCTATGCTTCTTTCCTATCATTTATTTAATATCTCAATGTTCAACGTTTAGCCGATTCCAACACCCCTAAATAAGATCTGGTGCAACCAATTACCTTCAAAAGTCACATAATTAGTTAAATAAAGTCCACCTGTGTGCAATCTAAGTGTCACATGATTCTTTAAAGTAGCCATCGTTTGCCTTGATGACAGCTTTGCACACCCTTGGCTTTCTCTCAACCAGCTTCATGAGGTAGTCATCTGGAATGCATTTCAATTAACCTGTTACGGATCCAATCCCGTGAACGGGATCGATTTTGACAACATCCGGTGAAATGCAGAGCGCCAAATTCAAATTACAAAAATACTAATTTCAAACATTCATGAAAATACAAATGCTGCACACCCTTCAAAAGCTTAGACTCTTGTTAATCTAACAGCATTGTCAGATTTCAAAAAGGCTTCACGGCGAAAGCAGAACATTTGATTGTCTGAGGACAGCACCCCCACTCCAAAACTCAAAAATAGCATAAAATAAATTGCTTACCTTTGATGATCGTCCTCTGATGGCATATCAAAGCATCCAGGTTACACAATAAAAGGTCCTTTTGTTCGATAAAGTTCCACTTTATATCCATATAGGTCCGTTTGGTTGGCGCGTTTTGTTCAGTAATCCACCTGCCCAAAAGCTTTCATCCATGCAGACAAACGATATCCCAAAAGTACCCGTAAAGTTTGTTGAAAAAGGTCAAACAGCATTTGTAATCAATACTCAGATACCCTAAAATGAATATACACTATAATATTTCAGACGGAATATAACCTGCTGAATAGGAGAGAAAAAGAACCGAGCGTGCAAAATCCAAAACAGTACACTTGACGTGAACTCAGGAACAAGTGGTCTTACTCCCTTGATTTTCATGATTGAACGTTCCAACCTTTTTCTAAAGACTGTTGACATCTAGTGGAAGCCATAGCAATCTGGGAGCTAAAATACCCTGCATTGAATAGAATGCTAATTGAAAGCAGTGTGACATGACTGATTCAGACATACCAGATGGATTTTGCTCTGGTTTTTGCATGCCATGTCAGTTCTGTTATACTCACAGACATTATTTTAACAGTTTTAGAAGCTTCAGAGTGTTTTCTATCCAAAGCTACTAATTATATGCATATCCTAGCTTCTGGGCCTGAGTAACAGGCAGTTGACTTTGGGCACGTTTTTCATCCGAACTTCAAAATACTGCCCCCTAGCCCTAAGAAGTTAACAGGTGTGTCTTGTTAATTAGAGGAATTTCTTTCCTTCTTAATGTGTTTGAGCGAATCAGTTGTGTTGTGACAAGGTAGGGGTGGTATCCAGGAGATAGCCCTATTTGGTAAAAAAACAAGTCCATATTATGGCAACAACAGCAAGAACAGTTCAAATAAGCAAAGAGAAATGACAGTCCATCATTACTTTTAAGAAATGAAGGTCAGTCAATACGGAACATTTCAAGAAGTTAGAACATTTATTCAAGTGCAGCCGTAAAAGCCATCAAGAACTATGCTGAAACTGGCTCTCATGAGGACCACCACAGGAAAGGAAGACCCAGAGTTACCTCTGCTGCAGAGGATAAGTTAATTAGAGTTAACTGCACCTCAGATTGCAGCCCAAATAAATGCTTCACAGAGTTCAAGTAACAGCTGTCTGTGATTTATTTAGAATTCAAGGTACACTTAACCAGCATGGCTACCACAGCATTCTGCAGCGATACGCCATCCCATCTGGTTTGGGCTTAGTGTTTCTCAACCGGACAATGACCCAACACACCTGCAGGCTGTGTAAGGTCTATTTGACCAAAGAGACTGATTGAGTGCTGCATCAGATGACTCCACAATCACCCGACCTCAACCCAATTGAGATGCTTTGGGATGATTTGGACCGCAGAGTGAAGGAAAAGCAGCCAACAAGTGCTCAGCATATGTGGGAACTCCTTCAAGACGGTTGGAAAAGCATTCTAGGTGAAGCTGGTTGAGAGAATACCAGGAGTGTGCAAAGCTGTCAGCAAGGCAAAGGGTGGCTATTTTGAAGAATGTAAAATTTGTTTGACACTTTTTTGGTTACTACATGATTCCATAAGTGTTATTTCATAGTTTTGATGTCTTCACTGTTATTCTACAATGTGAAATAAGTAAACATAAAGAAAAACCCTTGAATGAGTAGATGTGTCCAAACTTTTTACTGGTACTGTACATGACAATCGGTCATGAGTCCCAAAGAGGGAGTTTTTTCCTGCTCATGCTTTCATCAAAGTCTTCAGCGACAGAGCATTGGGCTAGGCACGTTTGACATCAATGTGTATTATGTGTATTTACATTAGAATGGTAATAAAAATGTTTTATAAGAATGATTTGCCTCGTGTGGTGTCATGATATGTGTCATGACAGTGTTATGACAATGTTATGACAGGTTATGTCAGCTGTTATGACATGTTATGACATTGTTATGACCATGTCATAACGTGTTATGCCGCTAGGTGTCAAATGAAATGTTACTGAATCCTCACACTCCTGCTCTGAAGCACAGCAGCTATTGACTGTAGCAATCATCTCCCATCAATAAAGACAATAGCCTATAATTCTCTCAAACTCACAAAGTATGTATGTATTAGCACAACCGCTGAGGGCAGAGGAAAATAAAATGCTCACACTGTGAGGAAAACCTGCCAGCCTGTGAATAGGCCTAAAAACAGTCTCAGGTAGGTGTGTTTTGGAGGGGAGCGAACGAGCCCCGGGCCAAGATTTCATTTGTAGCGACAACGCCTGAAAAACGTAATTAATTAAACAATACCATGTTCCTTTTCCAACAAAATTGTTCACCAATTGTAGCCCGAGGTACAGCTATGTGTTGTTTGTTGCCAGGTACCTAAGCTCCTAAATGAGAGAGAAAATAATGCAATCTGGATAAAATGGCAATCTGAGTGTTGTTGCCTTCAGGGGCGATGCATATAAACAAGCTGAATGTGCTAACAATAAAATTAGCTAAATTAGGATGTTCTGCCGTTCAAATGGAAAAAGGAAATAGCTTTTATTTTTCATTTTGTTTTTTGTTTGTCAAACAAGCATTTTCGTTTATGATATACCACAAGTAAACAAGTGAAATGCTAAACACGCACACACACGTCATCATCATCATCGTTATTGTTCTCCAGAAACACTTTTTATGATGCACTTGCTCTAGTCAGGGGAAGATACGCCATCCTCCTGCTAATGTAGCAAAGAGGAGAAGTTAGCATTGCACAAAGGGGTAGCTAAGTCATAATCCCATGAAAACAGATGCCTCATGGTATTCTGACTATATTTTCTCACTTTAAAGTCTCTCTGCATCCACAATACTGCCCACTGGAGCCCTGGCATCAATTTTAGATAAAGTGGTTAATCAACCCAAAGAAAGAACAACCAAGAACCTTGTCTTTATTACCATCACAGTACATGCCATGGACCGATGGTTAGAGTTTGTGCATGGACGGACTTGAGTTGAGATGTTAACACTCGTGTTCTTTTGAGTTTTTGATGATGCTGGAACTAGTGTCAAAATGTATTGTTTTCCATTATTGTTTTCAACAGAAATGCAATCATGATTCATGGTGTTATGTTTCCTATCCTAAAATGGCTGAACTTTCCTAACTCTCAGTGATGCCTGCTTGAGACCAGGCTTATTGATTGTCCTTCTCCTGAAGGACAATCAAACATTCAGTTTGCTCATCAGTTCATGCACCTTGTTTGGAAAGCAAGGTAGTGACAGTATTATTTTCCATTCTTGCTAGCTTATTGTTATCACCTTGGAATAGGCCTAGATGCCTACCTAAAGTGCCTTCAGAAAGTTTTCACACACCCTAACTTTTTCCATGTTGTGTTGTGTTACAGCATTCATTTTAATGGATTAACTCTTTGCAAAGAAGGGCACCTATTGGTAGATGGGTAAAAAAAAAAAAAAAAGACATTGAAAATCCCTTTGAGAATAGTGAAGTTACTAATTACACATTGGATGGTGTATCAATATACCCAGTATCATCAAAGATACAGGCATCCTTCCTAACTCAGTTGCCAGAGAGGATGGAAACCGCTCAGGGATTGCATCATGAGGCCAATCGTGACTTTTTGGTGACAGTTGGAGAGTTTAATGGCTGTGATAGGAGAAAAATGAGGATGGATCAACAACATTGTAGTTACTCCACAATACTAACCTAAATGACAGAGTGAAAAGAAGGAAGCCTATACAGAATACAAATATTCCACAACATGCATCCTGTTTGCAAAACAGCTCTAAAGTAAAACTGCAAAAACTGTGGCACAGAAATGTACTTTATTTCATGAAGACAAAGCGTTATGTTTGGGGCAAATCCAACACATCACTGAGCACCACTCTTCGTATTTTCAAGCATGGTGGTTGCTGCATCATGTTATGGGTATGTTTGTCATCAGCAAGGATGCAATTCAACAGACACTGGGAAAAAAATTCACCTTTCAGCAGGACAATAACCTAAAGCACAAGGTCAAATATACAGTGGAGGTGCTTACCAAGATTACATTAAATGTTCCTGAATGGCCTAGTTACAATTTTTACTTAAATCGGCTTGAAGATCTATGGCTTGAAAGACTTGAAAATTGCCGTAGAGTACTGTCAACAACCAAGTTGACAGAGCTTGAATTTTAACAATCCAGGTGTGCAAAGCTCTTAGAGATTTACCCAGAAAGACTCATAGCTGTAATCACAGCCATAGTTGATTCCAACATGTATTGACTCAGAGGGTTGATTTCTTATGTAATCAAGATATACTGTATTAGTGATTTATTTTACATAATATCTATATATTTTTTACACTTTGACATTAGAGTATTTTGTGTAGATCGTTGACAAAAAATAAACTATTAAATCAATGTTATTCCCTCCTTGTAACACAACAAAATGTGGAAAAATCAAGGAAAGTGAATTCATTCTGAAGTGAGAGGATGTGTTTCCTTGGCAGGACACTAATGATAGGAGCTTTTGTAGACGTAGACTCTGGAGGTCACCTGCCACCATTACTTACTCACAGCACTTAATCTTCTAAGCTTTCTAAAGGCTGTTGACACACACTAACGGCTTTATAGAGAGGCAGGACACAAGGATGCAAGCTCCAGTCGGCAGGCATTTGACCATTGTCTGTTGGTGGAGTGGTGAAGTTCAGAGCTAGTTTAACCAAGTTGGAAACCTTTTAACCCCGCAACTACCCTGGCGGCTGGATGAATAATGGGCTCAGGAAACCACCACACTCCAACCAGACATACATATATTTTTTTGTACCTTTATTTAACTAGGCAAATCACTTACCTTTGAAGATCTTCCTCTGTTTGCAATCCCAAGGGTCCCAGGAACACAAAGAATGGTATTTTTGTTTGATTAACTTCTTGCCGCACGGATCCCGTGAGCGGGATCATTTTCGATAAAAACAAAGCACGCCATAATTCAAAATAAGAATTCATAATATTTAACATTCATGGAAATACAAGTGTTCTAAATCTGTTGTCAGATTTCAAAAAGGCTTTACGGCGAAAGAAAAGCATTTGATTATCTGGATTCAGCACCTCACAAAAATAGCTTTTTCAACCAGCACTGGCGACACAAAATCACAAATTAAAGATATAAAAACTCACTTATTTTTTAAGATCTTCTGATGTTTCAAACCAGGAGGGTCCCAGCTACAAAACAGCTGTTCGTTTTTTTAGATAAAGTACATATTTATATCCGAAAAACGCTGTTTAGACGGCGCCATTGAATTCAGAAATCCACAGGAAACACCTCCGTCAAAATGACGACAGAAAAGTCAAAATTGCTCCCGGTAAACTTAGTCTATTTTTGTCAAACAAAGACTCTATATAATCCAATCCTTAGGTTGTCTAAAATGTTAAAAAACGATAAAACTTCGCGCGGAAACAACTATGTTCAATAGACAAGGCAAATTCCCTCGCGAGTGCTCTCCCCAGAACTCGCCCAAACACTGTTTTTCTTCTGGCTCACTCTTTCCTTCATGTGAAAAAACGTATTCATTTTTCAAAATACAAGCCCAAAGCCATCAATAGTAGACTGTTACCATATAGGGGAAACCATAGAAATAGAAAAATGGTGGATGGATTCAATGCCTTTCAATAGCTTTTCAAATTAAGAGCATGGGAGAAGAATAAAAAAGAATTCTGGTCGGATTTCATTCGGGTTTTCGCCTGCCAAATCAGTTCTGTTATAGCCACAGACATAATTTTAACGGTTTTGGAAAATTCAGAGTATTTTCTATCCAAAGCTACTAAATGATATGCATGTGCTAGCTTCTGGGCCTGAGTGTCAGCCCGTTGACTTTGGGCACGTCAGACAGGTGGAAACTAGGAATTCTGCCCCCTAGCTGTAAGAGGTTAAGTCCTTCTTTATATCTCAAAAAGTCTGTTTAGTTGGCGCCATGGAGTTCTGTAATCCAGTCATTCAACATGGAGACAAAGAAATCCCAAAAGTACTGGTAAAGTTCATCCAAACAAGTCAAACGATGTTTCTAATTAATCCTCAGGTTGTCAAATATCTAAATAAACTATCATATTTCAGACGGAAAATAGTCTGTTCAATAGAAAAGAAAAATTACAAGAAGCGCACACCCATTCACACGCACCCATTCACATGCACAAAACAGTACAGTCGTGGCCAAAAGTTTTGAGAATGACACAAATATAAATTTTCACAAAGTCTGCTGCCTCAGTTTTTATGATGGCAATTTGCATATACTCCAGAATGGTATGAAGAGTGATCAGATGAATTGCAATTAATTGCAAAGTCCCTCTTTGCCATGCAAATGAACTGAATCCCCCCAAAACATTTCCACTGCATTTCATCCCTGCCACAAAAGCACCAGCTGACATCATGTCAGTGATTCTCTCGTTAACACAGGTGTGAGTGTTGATGAGGACAAGGCTGGAGATCACTCTGTCATGCTGATTGAGTTCGAATAACAGAATGGAAGCTTCAAAAGGAGGGTGGTGCTTGGAATCATTGTTCTTCCTCTGTCAACCATGGTTACTTGCAGGGAAACACGTTTCATCATCATTTCATTGCACAAAAAGGGCTTCACAGACAAGGATATTGCTGCCAGTAAGATTGCACCTAACTCAACCATTTATCAAATCATCAAGAACTTCAAGGAAAAACATCAGGGACAGACTGATATTCTGCAAAAGGTACAGGGATTGGACTGCTGAGGACTGGGGTAAAGTCATTTTCTCTGATGAATCCCCTTTCCGATTGTTTGGGGCATCCGGAAAAAAGCTTGTCCGGAGTAGACAAGGTGAGCGCCACCATCAGTCCTGTGTCATGCCAATAGTAAAGCATCCTGAGACCATTCATGTGTGGGGTTGCTTCTCAGCCAAGGGAGTGGGCTCACTCACAATTTTGCTTAAGAACACAGCCATGAATAAAGAATGGTACCAACACATCCTCCGAGAGCATCTTCTCCCAACCATCCAGTAACAATTTGGTGACGAACAATGCCTTTGTCAGCATGATGGAGCACCTTGCCATAAGGCAAAAGTGATAACTAAGTGGCTCGGGGAACAAAACATCTATATTTTGGGTCCATGGCCAGGTAACTCCCCAGACCTTAATCCCATTGGGAACTTGTAGTAAATCCTCAAGAGGCGGGTGGACAAACAAAAACCCACAAACTCTGGAAAACTCCAAGCATTGATTATGCAAGAATGGGCTGCCATCAGTCAGGATTTGGCCCAGAAGTTAATTGACAGCATGCCAGGGCGGATTGCAGAGGTCTTGAAAAAGAAGGGGCAACACTGAAAATATTGACTCTGCATCAACTTCATGTAATTGTCAATAAAATTCTTTGACACTTATGAAATGCTTGTAATTATACTTTAGTATTCCATAGTAACACCTGACAAAAATATCTAAAGACACTGAAGCAGCAGACTTTGTGAAAATTAATATTTGTGTCATTCTCAAAACTTTTGGCCACGACTGTAGTGTTTTGCGCACAGCAGCCACTTGGAAGAACTTCAATTTCTTGTTCGTTTTTCAAAAAAAAGCCTGAAACCATGTTAGAAAAACTGTGACATCAAAAAAACTAATTTTCCGGATGTATTTTCTGTATGCATATCCTAGCTTCTGGTCCTGAGTAACAGGCAGTTTACTTTGGGCATGTCAGACTCTCCTTTCTTCCAAACAATGCCCCCTAGCCCATAGAGGTTAACTGCAGTTATACTGCAAAATTACTGCAGTAAAAAAAACATTGTTAAAAAAACATTTGGACGCATTTTCTGCTGCATACTGCAGTTATACTGCACTCTAACGGCAGTTATACTGCAGTGTACTGCAGTTTTACTGCACTCTGACTGCAATATTTTTTTGTAATGGTGCTCTCTGACAGTGATGACATTGCAAAGTAAACTAATTTGCTTGAAAGTCTGCAGTGGATCAAGTCGAAGGCTTGCATATTCCAAACAATGTATGTGACATAAACAAAAATGTCACACTTAAATTCTGTGAAATGGACTCTGGAATCAATGTAACTCAATTGTTTCTTTGAACTCAGAGTTCCACTTTTGGAATTCCATTTTACTTCAGAGGTATATCCTGTGAACTCTACCTGGGGATTGGGCTGAATGCCATTTACGATGAACACACATGCACACACACACATTGAAATTTTCAAATATCTCTTTCCAATACGACAATACAGACTCCATCATTCACATCATGTTTTCCTCATTATAATTTTTCATCTCTCGTTTTGACTCGTTGTTTTCCAAATCAAATGTAGATTTGCTTGTATTGCTTCCTCTTTGTGAATCCTATATGAGTGTATTGGAGCAGAGGAGCATATTCATAGGGCAATACAGTGCATAGCCCTCAAGGACAATGCTACCTAACGTCTCCTGTGTTGATGAAACATACAGTCACATGAGGCAGTGATGTGTTGGTGGATATACAGTATCATCAATATGTACCATATATCACAGCCTTTCAGGCCTTATTACTTTGCTAAACACCTATCACCATTCTAAAACGTAACATTAATAAGCTCATTCTTACAATGACCTGGTTCTAAGATATGTGGTTGATTTGACTTCCAATTGGTTTAATATTCAAAATGTAAGCATTTTTTATTCCAGGTTTGTATTCAATTTACAACAATGTTACTTTATCATATGTAGGACACGTTTAAGTTAGTAGTCTGTGATTCCAAGGTCTGGTATGAACAGCATGGCTTGTATAAGAAACACATGTTACTGTGACCTTGTTCTTCAATGTACTCAGATATCATTAAAGACCAGACACAAAATGCTACCACATTTGACTGGTAACACATGAGGAATGCTTTTCCAACAGTCTTGAAGGAGTTCCCACATATGCTGAGCACTTGTTGGCTGCTTTTCCTTCGCTCAACGGTCCAACTCATCCCAAACCATCTCAATTGGGTTGAGGTCAGGTGATTGTGGAGGCCAGGTCATTTGATGCAGCACTCCATCACTCTCCTCCTTGGTCAAATAGCCTTAGACAGCCTGGAGGTGTTGGGTCAGTGTCCTGTTGAAAAATAAATGATAGTCCCACTAAGAAAAACCAGATGGGATGGCGTATCGCTGCAGAATGCTGTGGTAGCCATGCTGGTTAACTACTTACGGAGTGGTGGGGCGCTACCCGGTGAAATGCAAGACGCAAAATTCAAAATCCAAAAGTTGAATTATTAAACATTCATCAATATACAAGTGTTGCATAGTCATCAATGTTGCATAGTCATGCTTCTTGGCAATATCACAGAGTTGTCAGATTTCAAAAAGGCTTTACGGCGAAAGCACAACATTTGATTGTTTGAGGGTAGCACCTCCAATATTTTCCCATTACCATAAATTCATAAACCATCGCGGTTCACACAAAACACATTTCACAGCGAAAACAAATCCCTTAACTTTTGTAGAACTTCTGCTGAGGGCTTCCCAAGTGTCCAACGAAGACATCCAATGGTTCTTTTGTTAGAAAAAGTCATTTATTATATCCATAAATCTCAGTTTAGTTGGCGCGTTATGATCATAAAATACAGCGTCCACTCGCCCATTGAACCGTGAAGAGAACGCGTTCAACCTATACCTATACACTTGTCCAAGAACAATCAAACATCATTGATAATGTATTCTTAGGAACACTTTTATGTATATTTACTATAATATTTCAACCCGATTATAAACTGGACGATAGGAAAGAAAAAAAAAAAAACACAGCGCCTTGAAAGCCATGAGCAGCGCATCCTCTTCTGTTTACATCCGATGACCAGTTCGAAATTCTTCTTCTATTATCATCCAGAGCAACTAAACATCATCAAACACTGTCTAGAGACTGTTGACATCCAGTGGAAGCAATAGGTACTGCAATCTTACTCCCATATATGGTTATTTTCAATAGGGAGGGGTTCAAAATGAGGCAATGTGTCAAAAACACTTTTTCCAGGACAGAAATTCCTCGGGTTTTCGCCTGCTATATCCGTTCTGTTATACTCACAGACATTATGTTAACACTTTTAGAAACTTCAGAGTGTTTCCTATCCAATAGTACTAATTATATGCATATCCTATTTTCTGGGCCTGAGTGGGAGGCATTTTACTTTGGGCATGTCAGACTCTCCAAAACCATCACCTCGGGAGCCGCTCCCTAAGAAGTTAAGTGTACCTTGAATTCTAAATAAATCACAGAAAGTGTCACAAGCAAAGCACCCCCACACCATCACACCGGTGGGAGTGACACATGCGGAGATCATCTGTTTACCTTCTCTGCGTCTCACAAAGACATGGCGGTTGGAACCCCAAATCTCAAATTTGGAGTCATCAGACCCAAGGACAGATTTCAACCGGTCTAACGTCCATTACTCCAGATTGACTGACCTTCATGTCTTAAAGTGATGATGGACTGTCGTTTCTCTTTGCTTATTTGAGCTGTCCTTGCCATAATATGGACTTGGGCTATCTTCTGCATACCACCTTAACCTTGTCACAACACAACTGATTGGCTCAAATGCATTAAGAAGGCACACAAGGCACATCTGTGAATTGAAATCCATTCCATGTGACTCCCTTATGAAGCTGGTTGAGAGAATTCCAAGAGTATGCAAAGCTGTCATCATGGCAAAGGGTGGCTATTTTGAAGAATGTCAAATGTAAAATATTTTTTGAATTGTTTAACACTTTTTGGGTTACAACATGATTTCATATGGGTTATTTCATAGTTTTGATGTCTTCACTATGTAGAAAATAGTAAAAATTAAGAAAAACCCTTTATGGTGTGTACATAGGTGTGTAGGTGTGTCCATAAGTAGATGTGTCCAGATTTGTAGGCTTTGGGAATGTTCTGGCAATATTTTCCAATGTCAGTATGGGGATATCAGTCACTGCCAAGAAGTAGTCTGTTCTATGCTAATCAACAGCATTATACATACTCTGGGGGTAAACACACACACACACACACACACACCCTGAGGGAGACAACAAGGAGAGCAGAGAAAATCACATTTTTACATCCACACACACATTGACATTTTCCAATATCTCTTCCCAATACGACAATACAGCCTCCATCATTCACATCATATTTTCCTCATTATAATTTATCTCTCATTTTGACTCGTCGTTTTCCAAATTAGATTTAGATTTGCTTGTATTGCTTCCTCTTTGTGAATCCTATATGAGAGTATTGGAGCATTGCAGCATATTCATAGGGTAATACAGTGCACAGCCCTCAAGGAGAATGCTACCTAACCTCTCCTGTGTTTATGAAACATAAAGTCAGGGGCACAACTGTCACTGAAATAGCATTTTTGTCCATGTGGACACCTCAAAGCAGTCGTGTAGGCCGTTTGACGGTTTCAGACGGTTTCAGCTGGCTGGATTTAGAGGCAGCTGTTGTCTGTGTGTGTTGTGCTTTTTCTCTGAGTTGTAAAAGCAAGCAGAGCATAATCTGGCTACTCTTATTTTGACTGATGTAGCTGGCAAGGTACAGTGCATTCTGAAAGTATTTAGACCCCTTCCCTTTTTCCACATTTTGTTACGTTACAGCCTTATTCTAAAATGGATTTTAAAAAAAAGAATCCTCATCAATATACACACAATACCTTATAATGACAAAGTGAAAACAGTTTTTATACATTTTTGCACATTTATATATTTTTTTAAACTGAAATACCTTATTCACATAAGTATTCAGACCCTTTGCTGTTAGACTTGAAATTGAGCACAGATGCATCCTGTTTCCATTGATCCGCCTTGAGATGTTTCTACATCTTGATTTGAGTCCACCTGTGGTAAATTCAATTAATTGGACATGATTTGGAAAGGCACACACCTGTCTATATAAGGTCCCACAGTTAACAGTGCATGTCAGAGCAAAAACCAAGCAATGAGGTCAAAGGAACTATGGCAGAGCTCCATAGTTCCTCTGTGGAGATGGGAGAACCTTCCAGAATGACAACCATCTCTGCAGCACTCCACCAATCAGGCCTTTATGAAAGAGTTTGCCAACAGGCACCTAAAGGACTATCAGATTATGAGAAACAATATTCTCTGGACTGATGAAACCAAGATTGAATTATTTTCGCCTGAATGCCAAGCGTCACATCTGGAGAAAACTGTACCATCCCTATGGTGAACCATGGTGGTGGCAACATCATGCTGTGGGAATTTTTTTAAGCACCAGGGACTTGGAGACTAGTCAGGATGGAGGGAAAGATGAACGGAGCAAAGTACAGAAAGATCCTTAATGAAAACCTGCTCCAGAGTGTTCAGGATTTCAGACTAGGGTGAAGGTTCACCTTCCAACAGGACAACGACCCTAAGCACACAGCCAAGACAATGCAGGAGTCGCTTTGGGACAAGTCTGTGAATGTCCTTGAGTTTTTGATAGATTTGCAAAATTTTGTCATTATGGGGTATTGTGTGTAGACTGACAATGAAAAAAAAAACAAGTGAATCAATTTTAGAATAAGGATGCAACATAACAATGTGGAAAAAGTCAAGGGGTCAACAGAAGTAAATTAACGTGGCTCTTTTCCGCCAGTTGGTTTCATTGGCTAACGATAGCTATTATTTTAGCCTCAATCCCACATACCTGAATCAGCAATGAAACCAGCGATCAAACGATTGAATACTGGTATTCAACGTTATTGATTTGTCAGTGTCCCTAGCTATTTCCATACTTTTCACACTGGCACGGTATAAATAGCTCTACAGGCTTCACTGTCATGGTGCACAGTCAGTACACAGGATCAGATGGTGACAGGTGTCCCAGGAGGATCAGATGGTGACAGGTGTCCCAGCACAGTCAAACAGCCAGGGAAGACCAGTCTACAGAGCTCAGTTGAATTTTCCATTATATTATAAGGAACAGTGAATGGATAGAAAGTTCCATCTTGAGTTGATGGGTAGGCCACAGTCTGGGGTCTGGGAATAATGGTAATTTATTTATTGTACCATTGATTCTAATCTTGGATAATATAACGTATGAATGTACATCAAGGTAATTCTTTGTCATGCCTCATCTGAGCAGGATCAGATGGTGACAGGAGTCTCATCAGGGTCAGGCAGCCAGGGAAGACCAGTCTGTGACGGCGCTGAGGTGAACTTTTGCAGATGCAACACTTTATTCTCTCTGTGAAGTAAACACTGAACAAGCCAGATGCTTCAAAGATTGAAACAATTTTAAGTCAGTCTGACAAACCTCTAAAGTTGATTTCCAAGGGGCTTTATCCGATGACACAAAACATGTAATACAAAAATGTGAGGAAGACCTGGCAGACACTTTTGATGATGATGATGATGATGAATGAATACAGATATGTTAGAATGCCCAGGCAATTTAGGACCATCCATAGAACATCATGCACTAAGAAATGTACCTCTGCTGGAGGAGTAAAACACAAAAGAGGAGATATTTGCATATGTTATGCTCTTGTGAAGGCTGGCTGAATTCTGACAAGAGTATGCTCATTCATCTCAGCATGTCGACAGATTGTCCCTTCTCCCTGTTTTTATTTGCTTGGAAAGGTTATCAGAAGAAACTGTGTAACCTAGTGTTCATAGTGGCTAAGAAATGCATTGCCATTCATTGGAAGGTTGGTTATCCTCCCACAATGTCACAATGGATGGCAGAAATGTCAAGTTACAATATGTTTCACTAGATTTGATTTATTACAAGATTAAGGGTATACTGTGTAACTTTCATAAGGTCTGGATGCCTTATATGGAATATTGTCCGACAAAAGGAATCTGTAATGAAAACATGCCCATGTCAGGGGAGAAACCTATTTAGTCAATCCCTAGCTGTTGGGCTGTTCAGTCCTGGCATCGGGGGTCTGCTGCACTATTGGATGTCACTCTGGCCTTGGTCTAACACACCCAAAACCAATAATTAATATTTCACTAAGATCCTAAAGCTGAGTTGGGTGTGTTGGGTTGGTGCGCTGCAGGGCGGTGGACTCCTAGGGGCAGGACAGGGCGATCCAGCTATAGTAAATTGTGTGCAAGGAAAAAGCTTTACAGTACTATTAGGCCTATAATATGAATTACAGTGCCCTTCATAATTATTGGGACAGTGAAGCATGTTTCATTCTCTTGGCTCTATAGCCAAAAAGTTTGGATTTGAAATCAAACAGTCATTATGAAGGTAAAGTGCAGACCATCAGCTTTTGTTTGAGAGTCACAAGAGGCAGTGATGTATTGGTGAATATACAGTATCACTAATATTTACCATATATCTTAGCCTCTTAGGCCTTATTACTTTGCTAAACACCATTCTAAAACTTAAAATTAATGAGGTCTTCTTACAACAACCTGATTCTAAGATATTATTTTTTTTGTTTTAATTTGTTTGGTTTTGTAAAGTATTTTCAAGTTTCATTCCAGGTTTGTTATCAACTTAGATCAATGTTATCTTATCATATGTAATGTACATTTGTGTTTGTAGTCTGTGATTCCAAGGTCGAGTGTGAACAGCATGGCTTGTATAAGGGACACGTAACTGTGACCTTGTCTTCACTGTACTTAGATATCGTTAAAGAACAGGCAGCTGTCTGCCCTTTGGACTTCTATAAGCTGCTGTTTTGAGACCTGCCCTGCCTTTCCCTGACACGGCCCTTCCTTTCCCATCCCTCTGCCTCTCTCTCCCCAACCCTCCCTAATCCATTCCCCCCTCGCCTCTCTCTCTCTCTCTCTCTCTCTCTCTCTTACCCCCACCCTCCCTTCTCTCTCTCTGCTCCTCTAACAGGCTGTTCATCAGTGAAATCGGTCACACCGCACCACCAGCAGCCTGCCTCAGCATACCAGGGACTGGTACTGGGGCCAAACACACACACTGAGGCCAGTGGCTACCCCATTGCTGCAACGGTACAACCAGGGCCTCAGGCAATCAATGAGCTAAAGAGGGGGTGAGAGAGTGAGTGAGGCGGGGGGGAGAGGGAGAGAGCAATAGAGAAAGGGAGACAAAGAAAGCAATAGGGAGGAATAGAGAAGGAACCCCTGAAACAAGGAGACTGTGGAACAATGCAGCTCCACTAGATTGCTCTGAGAGCTGCTCTCAGCTTGGCACCAATCATAGTCGAGTCTCTCTGCTCCCGTAGTCTGGGCCTGTAGCTGCGGGGTCGTTCCAGTTCACTGTTTTAACGAGAAATATTCCACCAATATTCCTGGCCTGATCCCCTGTCTGATCCCTACGTGCCCCCTCACACACAGAAACACACACACACGAACACCAGCAAAAAAGGTTACTCACCGCACGAATATAATACGTTAAACCACCTTCTGGCTATACCAGCAGTATACAACCATATTTGCGCGCAATAGAAGCTGCTTTAGGAGCTGTTACTGCTACCAGGTCCATGGTGGGACATTTCAATTATTGACCTGAAGCTGTAACCTTTCCTGTTGCCAGCTAAATGTACATAAATGGATGGGAAGACACACTAATTTGCAGAGAGGCTCTGTCTGGGTCCATCCAGGGGATTGCAGCAAACTGTTTTAGGGAGGTGACTGTGGTGTCAGAGGTTTGTTTAGGCTATTGTCTCTCACGAGCTTCCTTTGTGAGGAACACCGCAAAGGTTGTGATAGGGAATTTACTGAGGGTGGGCTTATAGAGAACGTCAAGACATTAGGGAGTAGGGTCTTGCAGGATGTCTGGCTAGAATTGTTACTTTGTTATTTTAGGGTTGAATTCGAAGTTAAAATCTGTGTGCCAAAGTCACAAGACATTCCAGTAATCATGCCTTATGTAATGCATTCGAGATATGCACATTTTATGTTGATGAATTTGTGTGACCTATGCATCATCTGACTAGATGAGTGAGATGATCTATGTGGTATCTCCCTCCACCGCCTGTATTACCTCTCCTTTTGTCTCTCCTTCCCCCTCTCTCTCTCGCTCTCTCTTTCTCTCACTCCGTGCCCCATATTACCATCAATCACCATAATACAGACACAGTCATACATTTTTAAACCCCGACAGAAAAATACAACACTGGCGTGTGCAGAGAGAGAGAAGTCGCCCATTTGTATTTATTCCCTCTCTTTTCCCCTGCCGTTTGACATGGCCTGTCAAGGTGTGCATTTAGGTTGCGGCCCGCCAATAGAGAAAGACAAAGAAACCCAGCTCAGGCGCTAATTGACTCAGTGCTATTCATTAGATTACTTAATCCTAGGAAACAAATAGCTTGGAGGCTTGTTTAAACCCCTCAACAATCACCCATGTTGACTGGGAGGGCTGGAGATGCTTGGAGGCTGTATAGGCGCATCTGGGTTAGACCTGAATAAATACACACAGAGAAATGGGAGGAAGAGATTTGAATAAGGAAGGTTAATTTAATGTAATTCCAGTTGACTGTTACGATCACGATGATCTGTCTGTCGTTTGCCCATTATCAGCCTCAAAACGTCATCCTGTCAAGTTTTTGCAAAAAGCTTTGAGTCAAGTAATTGAAGCTTACAGTATGTCAACTGGCCATGCTCCCAGCAGGCTTTGCGGTGCCAATGGTAAAAGATGACTATCAACCACTTGATGCTTATGTCAATATGTTAATTCAACTGGAAAATATGATTGTCACAGGGTTGATGCTTATGTCAATACATTTGCAGTTAATGTAAAAGAGATGAGTGTCAACCTATTGAAGCTTATGTCAATTCATCGCAGTCAATGGGAAAAGATGTGTCACAAGGTTAAAGTTTATGTCAGTAAATTGCATTCAATGGGAAAAGAAGAGTGTCACATGATTGATGCTTATGTCAATTCATTGCATTGAAAGGGAATAGATGAGTGTCACAACGTTGAGGCTTATGTCAATACATTGCAGTCAATGGGAGAAGATGTTTCACAAGGTTAAAGTTTATGTCAGTAAATTGCATTCAATGGGAAAAGATGAGGGTCAACCAATTGATGCGTATGTCAATATATTATAGTCAATGGGAAAAGATGAGATTATATTTTCTCTCTCTCTCTCTCTCTCTCTCTCTCTCTCTCTCTCTCTCTCTCTCTCTCTCTCTCTCTCTCTCTCTCTCTCTCTCTCTCTCTCTCTCTCTCTCCTTTCACCACCACCAGCCTCCCTCCCTCCCTCCCTCCCTCCCTCTATTGCTCACTCTCTTGCTCCCTGCTATCTCCCGCCTCCCTATCTCTCTCCCCTCCCTCTTCTCTTTCCCCCTCCCTCCTTCCCCCTCTCCCTCTCTTTCAGGGTAAGATGGAGGCGCTGAGGAGGGAGCACGTCTTTCCGATTCCTGCTCGACTTTCCTTTTTTTTTATATTTTTGCGTTAATTATTACTTTGTTTGCTCAGAATGTTTGTGCAATAATTTCCTACGACAGACAAACACTTCTGGATCATGAAGCACAGGGCCCCCTCAGGGCCCTCGCCACCAGGGGTGTGTCCTCAGCCATTTGCTGTACTCCCTGTTCACACACGGCTACGTGACTTTGCACGACACCAATTCCATCATAAAGTTTGCTGACGACACCTCGGTTGTAGGCCTGATAACCAACAATAACGGGAGGGGTAAGTGAACTGGCATTGTCGTGCATGGACAACAACCTCTCCCTCAATGTCGGCAAAACAAAGAAGTTGATTGTTGACTTCAGGAAGCAGAGGAGGGAACACGTCAATGATCCACATCAATGGGACTGCAGTAGAGAGAGTCAGCAGTTTTACATTCCTCGACATCTACATCAAAGAGGATTTGTCATGGACCAACAACACAACCACTCTTGTCGAAAGGGCGCAATAGCGCCTCTACTTCATAAGGTAGATGAAGAAATTCAGCAAATGCCACCCCGGGTCCTCTCCAAATAATGCAGCTGAATCATCGATAGCGTCATGACCAGTTGTATCATGGCCTGGTACAGAAGTTGCTCCGTCCACGACCACACGGCCATCCAGCGGGTGGTGAAGAAGACCCAGTACATCACTGGGGCCATGTTCCCACCCATCCATACTTGAAACGGTGCCTGACAAAGTCCTGCAGCTTTATTAAGGACCCCACGCATCCCAGCCACGAGCTGTTTACTCACTTACCATCAGGCAGACCGTATTGGATTATGAGGTCTGATAGAAACTGTCTCTGAGCCAGATGGTATCTACAAGCCATCAGACTGCTGAACACATGAACTGGACCGACCACCTGCACAGACTCTCCGCACCTTAGCACACATCCACATCCACATAACAACAGCTGCTACAGGCTATTATTTACACAATTTAGACACTTGCCCCCCAACAACCCCCCTTCCCTGATACGTGTGTAAATATTGTACTATAAATTGTGCCTTCCTGTATTATACTTATGCTAAAATGTTTATTCTATTCTGCTGAGCCATTTACTTTATGTTCGTATTCTTATCTTCTGTTCTTTCTTATTGTTGTTAAATTGTCAAGAAGGAACCTGCAAGTAAACATTTCTTTGGACAGGGTATACGACGGCAGGTAGCCTAGTGGTTAGAGCGTTGGACAAGTAACGAAAGGTTGCAAGATCAAATCCCCGAGCTGACAAGGTAAAAAGCTGACAAGGTAAAAATCTGTCGTTCTGCCCTTGAACAAGGCGGTTAACCCATTGTTCCCCAGTAGGCCATCATTGAAAATAAGAATTTGTTCTTAACTGACTTGCCTAGTTAAATAAAGGTAAAATAAAAAAATACCATGTGTATCCTGTACATATGACTAAGAAAAACTGAATTTGAAACTCTCTCCCATCCCTCCAACCCCACCAGCCTTCTGACCCTCCTCACTTGCCCCCCTGTCCCTCTCTCTCCCCACTCTCCCACCACCACAGACAAGATATGGATGCAGAAATGAGCCAAGGGCATCGACACATACAGTACGTAGGTTGATACAGTGATTTCAAGGCAAAAAGTTGGTGATACAGCAGCAATAGGTAAATTGGTGGCAGGCAGGCAGGCTGACACAGACAGGCAGACAGATGCAGGCAGGTGGTCACACAAACACAAGCAAGCAGATAAAGAGAGATGCAAACAGTTTAAAGTCAATAAAATAAATGTGACCAATACCCTCTTCAGAATGACTTATAACCAGGATCTTACCATTTCAAACTGCAAGACCATTATGTCCAATGGAGATCAAAAGTTATTTTGTGTCGATTGAATTTCATATGCCGGGTCATGTCGGTTCGCCGGTCGAAAATATGTAAAATTTGGGAAGATTCAAAATGTTTAACCCTTTGAAACTTCCCCTATGATCCCCAATGTAGTTACTTCCGAAGGGTTAGATAGGTTGAATCTTCCCAAATGTTACAATTTACAAAGCATGGCGCCGACATAGATGGTCACCTCACTTCGAGTTCTTAGGAAACTATGCAGTATTACATTTTTTTTATGTATTATTTCTTACATTGATAGCCCAGCAAATCTTAAGTCTTATTACATACAGCCGGGAAGAACATTACCAACATTACGACCAGGAATACGACTTTCCCGAAGCGGATCCTCTGTTCAGACCACCACCCAGGACAATGGATCTAATTCCATAAGGCGATCCAAAACAACGATGCCACAGAAGGGGCAGACGAAGTGGCCACCTGGTCAGGCTCCGTAGACGTGCACATCGCACACCGCTCCCGAGTATACTACTAGCCAATGTCCAGTCTCTTGACAAGGTAGACGAAATTCGAGCAAGGGTTGCCTTCCAGAGAGACATCCGAGATTGTAACATTCTCTGTTTCACATAAACATGTCTCTCTTGGGATATGTTGTCGGAATCGGTTCAGCCACTGTGCTTCTCCATGCATCATGCCGACAGAGATAAACATCTCTCTGGGAAAAGGAAGGGCAGGAGTGTATGCTTTATGATTAACGACTCATGGTGTAATCATAACAACATACAGGAACTAAAGTCCTTCTGCTCACCCGATCTAGAATTCCTTACAATCAAGTGCCGGCCATTTTACCTACCAAGAGAATTCTCGTCAGTTATAGTCACAGCTGTGTACATTCCCCCTCAAGCAGACACCAAGACGGCGATCAAGGAACTTCACTGGACTATATGCAAACTGGAAACCATACATTCTGAGGCTGCATTTATTGTAGCTGGTGATTTTAACCTGTTACGTATCCAATCCCGTGAACAGGATCGATTTTGACAACATCCGGTGAAATGCAGAGCGCCAAGTTCAAATTACAAAAATACTCATTTAAAACATTCTTGAAAATACAAATGCTGCACACCCTTCAAAAGCTTAGACTCTTGTTAATCTAACAGCATTTTCAGATTTCAAAAAGGCTTTACGGCGAAAGCAGAACATTTGATTGTCTGAGGACAGCACCCCAACTCAAAAATGTAATTAGCATAATAACATAACCAGCAGAGGTGTCACAAAACAAAAAAATAGCATAAAATAAATTGCTTACCTTTGATGATCTTCCTCTGATGGCATATCAAAGCGTCCAGGTTACACAATAAAAGGTCCTTTTGTTCGATAAAGTTCCTCTTTATATCCATATAGCTCCGTTTGGTTGGCGCGTTTTGTTCAGTAATCCACCTGCCCAAAGGCTTTCATCCATGCAGACAAACGATATCCCAAAAGTACCCATAAAGTTCGTCAAAAAAAAAGTCAAACAGCATTTGTAATCAATACTCAAGATACCCTAAAATGAATATACACTATAATATTTCAGACGGAATATAACCCGCTGAAGAGAAAAATAACTGAGCGCGCATTCCCTGTTACGTGCAAAATCCAAAACTGGACACTTGACATGAACTCAGGAACAAGTGGTCTTACTCCCTTGATTTTCATGATTGAACGTTCCAACTGTAAAGACTGTTGACATCTAGTGGAAGCCATAGGAACTGCAATCTGGGGGTTAACTTCTTGCCGCACGGATCCCGTGAAGCGGGATCATTTTCGATAAAAACAAAGCGCGCCTAATTCAAAATAAGAATTTGACATATTTAACATGAAATACAAGTGTTGCACATGGTTACAAAGCTTAGCGTCTTGGTAATCTAAATCGGTTGTCAGATTTCAAAAAGGCTTTACGGCGAAAGAAAAACATTTGATTATCTGAGGTCAGCACCTCACAAAAATAGCTTTTTCAACCAGCACTGGTGACACAAAATCACAAATTAAAGATATAAAAACTCATTTAATTTTTAAGATATTCTGATGTGGCCAGTGATTGGGTCTCAATGTAGCTGGGAGGATCCCGTTTAGACGTCGCCATTGAATTCAGAAATCCACAGGAAACACTTCCGTCAAAACAACGACAGAAAAGTCCAAATTGCTCCCGGTAAACTTTGTCTATTTTTGTCAAACAAAGACTCTATATAATCCTTAGGTTGTCTAAAATGTTAAAAAATATAAAACTTCACGCGGAAACAACTATGTTCAATAGACAAGGCAAATTCCCTCGCGAGTGCTCTCCCCAGAACTCGCACAAACACTTTTTTTTCCAGCTCACTCTTTCCTTCATGTGAAAAAACGTATTCATTTTTCAAAATACATGCCCAAAGCCATCAAAAGTAGACTGTTACCATATAGGGGAAGCCATAGAACTAGGAAAATGGTGGACGGATTAAATGCCTTTCAATAGCTTTTCAAATTAAGAGCATGGGAGAAGAATAAAAAAGAATTCTGGGAATTTCATTCGGGTTTTCGCCTGCCAAATCAGTTCTGTTATAGCCACAGACATAATGTTAACTTCAGAGTATTTTCTATCCAAAGCTACTAAATGATATGCATATCCTAGCTTCTGGGCCTGAGTGTCAGCCCGTTTACTTTGGGCACGTCAGACAGGCGGAAACTAGGAATTCTGCCCCCTAGCTGTAAGAGGTTAAACTATTAGGCTTTGAATAGCTGGCTTAAAACAGTGTGACATGACTGATTCAGACATCCCGGATGGATTCTGCTCGGGGTTTTGCCTGCCATATCAGTTCTGTTATACCTATATACATTATTTTAACAGTTTTAGAAACTTCAGAGTGTTTTCTATCCAAAGCTACTAATTATATGCATATCCTAGCTTCTGGGCCTGAGTAACAGGCAGTTTACTTTGGGCACGTTTTTCATCCGAACAAGCAAATTTGAGAACAAGTCTACCTAAATTCTACCAGCATATTGATTGCGCTATGCGCATGCGCAATACCCTCGACCAGTGCAACTCTAACTTCCACGATGAATACAAAGCCCTTCCCCACCCTGCCTTTGGCAAATCTGACCACAACGCCATCTTGCTCTTTCCATCATATAGGCAGAAACTCAAACAGAATGTACCAGTGACGAGAACCATTCAACGCTGGTCCGACCAATCGCAAGCCACACTTGAAGACTGTTTTGATGCCGCGGACTGGAATATGTTCCGATCAGCCTCAGAGAACAACATCGACCTATACGCTGACTCGGTGAGTGCGTTTACAAAGAAGAGCACTGGAGATGTTGTACCCATTGTGACTATTAAAACCTACCCTAACCAGAAACCGTGGATGGATGGCGGCATTCGTGCAGAACTGAAAGCGCGATCCAAAGCATTTAACCACGGAAAGAGGTCTGGGAATATGTCTGACTATAAACAGTGTAGCTATTCCCTCTGCAAGGCAATCAAACAAGCGATGGCTCAGACATAAGACGTAAGTGGCAGGGTCTACAGGAAATCACGGACTACAAAAATAAATCCAGCCACGTCACGGACACCGACTTCACACTTCCAGACAAACTAAACACCTTCTTTGCCAGCTTTTATGATAATAGAGTGCCATCGTCGCGGCCCGCTAACAAGGACTGCATCCCTCTCCTTCTCCGTGGCTGACGTGAGTAAAACATTTAAAAGTGTTAACCCTCGCAAGGCTGCTGGCCCAGATAGCATCACTAGCCGCGTTCTCAAAGCATGCGCAGACCAGCTGGCTGAAGTTTTTACGGACATATTAAATCACTGCCTATCCCAGTCTGTTGTCCCCACATGCTTGAAATTGGCTACCATTGTTCCTGTACCCAAGAAGGCAAAGCTAACTGAACTAAATGACTACCGCCCCGTAGCACTCACTTCTGTCGTCATGAAGGGCTTTGAGAGACTAGTCAAGAATCATATCACCTCCACCTTACCGGCCACCCTAGACCAACTTTTGCATACCGCCCCAACAGGTCCACAGACGACACAATCACCATCTCACTGCACACAGAACTATCCCATCTGGACAAGAGGAATACCTATGTAAGAATGCTGTTCATTGACTACAGCTCAGCCTTCCACACCATAGTACCCTCCAAGCTCATCATCAAGCCACCATCCACTTCGCTGACCCTCAACACTGGGGCCCCACAAGGTTGCGTGCTCAGCCCCCTCTTAAACTCCCTGTTCACCCACGACTGCCTGGCCATGCACGCCTCAAACTCAATCATCAAGTTTGCAGACGACAACACAGTAGTGGGCTTGATTACCATCAACGACGAGACAGCCTACAGGTGAGGGCACTCGGAGTGTGGTGTCCGGAAAACAACCTCTCACTCAACGTCAACTAAACAAAGGAGATAATCGTGGACCAGGAAACAGCAGAGGGAGCACCCCCTATCTACATCGAAGGGACAGTAGTGGAGAAGGTGGAAAGTTTTAAGTTCCTCGGCGTATACTTCACATACAAACTGAAATGGTCCACTCACACAGACAGCGTGGTGAAGAAGGCGCAACAGCGCCTCTTCATCTTCAGGAGGCTGAAGAAATTTGGCTTGTCACCCAAAACCGTGACAAATGCACAATTGAGAGCATCCTGTCGGGCTGTATCACAGCCTGGTACGGTAGGTGTCATGGAGGGCAGGTAGTTTGCCCCCGGTGATACGTTGTGCAGACTGCACCACCCTCTGGAGAGCCTTGCGGTTGAGGGTGATGCAGTCTGCACAACGTATCACCGGGGGCAAACTACCTGCCCTCCATGACACCTACAGCACCCGATGTCACAGGAATGCCAAAAAGATCATCAAGGACATCAACCACCCGAGCCACTGCCTGTTCACACTGTTACCATCCAGAAGGCGAGGTCAGTACAGGTGCATCAAAGCTGGGACCTTCTATCTCAAGGCCATTAATTAGACTGCTAAACAGCAATCACTAACTCAGAGAGGCTGCTGCCTACATTGAGACCCAATCACTGGCCACTTTAATAATCACTAGTCACTTTATACAATGCACTCTAAATAATGACACTTTAACAATGTTTACATATCTTACTCATATCACATCTATTGCACCTTGCCTATGCCGCTCGGCCATCGCTCATTCATATACTTACATGTACACATTCTCATTCACCCCTTTATATTTGTGTGTATTAGGTAGTTGTTAGATTACTTGTTAGATATTACTGCACTGTCGGAACTAGAAGTGCATTTCGCTACACTCGCATTAACATCTCCTAACCATGTGTAAGTGACAAATACACTTTGATTTGATATTTGGGACCGAGGGACCGGGGGTCTGACCCGACATATGCAATTTGAAGTCAATTGACCCAAAATTGACCTAATTGATTCAGAAGAGGATATTTGTCTCAATGTTTTAAGATTGACTTGAAACTTGAAACTGTCTGTCTGTCTTTGGTTCTGTCCTTCTGTCTGCCTTTGTGTCTGTTTGCCTGCATGCGTGTGCCTGCCTGCCTGCCTGCCTGTATGTCTGTCTGTCTGTCTGTCTGTGTCAGTCTGTCTTTCGGCATCTCTCCGTCTGCCAGCCCACCGGCCTTTATGAGACAGTGAGAGTGAGAGTGAGAGAATATCAACATTGTTCCTAATCAGAATAAATCAGAAGTTCTGTAAAAATATGATAACCACCTCAGACAAAAGCTCCCTTTCGTGAAGGCATGTATTCATTATTCATAATTAATGTAATTCTGGCAATATTGACATTGTGACAAGCACAAACCTTCAGCCAACTCAGCAGAATAAAATCAAACTAATCACATTTAATGCTTCTTTAACTGCTAAGGTCAGGGAGAGGGTGAATTAAGTATCACCTAAAAGGCCTACTCCACTCCCCCACTGACTCTCCCAAACCTGACAGGCTGACACTGTAGAATAGGGGAGTAGATAGGAAGGCCTTAATTAGCCATGGGGTCATGGTTAATATATATAACTACCCCATGGGTCTGTCCGACAGTAAAACACATTGTAGTGGACTGGCCATGGCAATTGTGTTTCAACTACAGTAAAGTAGATATGACTGGACTGGGAATGCCCAGCGGGGGCCCGCGGGACTTTACACCAATGCCCAGTGGGGGCCCTCGGGCCTTTAGACCAAAGCCTTTGCTTCCCACAATAGAAATAGGGCTCATTAGGGATGTTGCAAGGCAAAGTAATATAACGTACCAGTCAAAAGTTTGGACACCTACAGTACTCATTCCAGGGTTTTTCTTTATTTTGACTATTTTTTACATTGTACTATAATACTTAAGACATCAAAACTATGAAACAACACATATGGAATCATGTAGTGACCAAAAAAAGTGTTCAATAAGTCATAATATACTTTATATTTGAGATTCTTCAAAAGTAGCCACCCTTTGCCTTTATGACAGCTTAGCACACTTGGCATTCTCTCCAGCTTCATGAGGTAGTTACCTGGAATGCATTTCAAGTAACAGATGTGCCTTGTTAAAAGTACATTTGTGGTATTTCTTTCCTTCATAATTTCCTTCATAATTTCTTTCCTTCATAATGCGTTTGAGCCAATCAGTTGTGTTGTGACAAGATAGGGGTGGTATATAGAAGATAGCCCTATTTGGTAAAAGACCAAGTCCACATTTTGGCAAGAACAGCTCAAATAAGCAAAGAGAAATGACAGTCCATCATTACTTTAATCAAATTGCATTCTAAACTGAAGATCATGATTAGTTGATTATTGGAGTCAGGTGTGTTAGCTGGGGCTGGGGCAAAATTGTGACACCAATCAGGCCCTCAAGGACTGGAATTGCCCACCCCTGCTTTAAGACATGAAGGTCAGTCAATCTGGAAAATTGAGCGGAAAAACCATCAAGCGCTATGATGAAACTGGCTCTCAAACCGACGCAAGAAAGGAAGAAGCGTAGTCACGTTTGCTGCCGAGGATAAGTTCATTAGAGTTACCAGCCTCAGAACTTGCAGCCCAAATAAATGCTTCACAGAGTTCAAGTAACAGACACATCTCAACATCAACTGTTCAGAGGAGACTGCAGTGAATCAGGCATTCATGGTAAAATTGCTGCAAAGAAACCACTTCTAAAAGACACCAATAATAAGAAGAGACTTGCTTGGGCCAAGAAACACAAGCAATGTAAATTAGACCGGTGGAAATCAGTCCTGTGGTCTGGTGAGTCCAAATTTGAGATTTTTGGTTCCAACTGTCTTTGCGAGACGCCATCCCATCATGTTTGCGCTTAGTGGGACTATAATTTGTTTTTCAACAGGACAACGACCCAACACACCTCTTGGCTGTGTAAGGGCTATTTGACCAAGAAGGAGAGTGATGGAGTGCTGCATCAGATGACCTGGCCTCCACAATCAACCGACCTCAACCCAATTGAGATGGTTTAGGATGAATTGGACTGCAGAGTGAAGGAAAAGCAGCCAACAAGTGCTCAGCATATGTGGGAACTTACACAGATCGTTGGAAAAGCATTCCAGGTGAAGCTGGTTGAGAGAATGCCAAGAGTGTGCATAGCTGTCATCAAGGCGAAGGGTGGCTATTTTGAAGAATCTAAAAACCAAAATATATTTTGATTTGTTTAACACTTTTTTGTTTACTACATGATTCCATATGTGTTATTTCATACTTTTGATGTTTTCACTATTATTCTACACTGTAGAAAATAGCAAAACCCTAGAATGAGTAGATGTGTCCAAACTTTTGACTAGTACTGTATAATTAATCAATAAGGCCCATGGGGGTGTGATATATGTCCAATATAACACAGCTAAAGATATTTTTTTTCCACGACGCAACACAGAGTGCCTGGATACAGCCCCCAGCCGTGGTATATTGGCCATATAGCACAAACTACCTAGGTGCCTTATTGCTATTATAAACTGGTTATCAGCGTAAATAGAGCAGTAAAAATATAGCTTTTGTCATGCCTGTGGTATATGGTCTGATATACCACGGTTGTAAGCCAATGAGCATTCAGGGCTCAAACCACCCAGTTTATAATATATAATAATACATGCCATTTAGCAGACGCTTAAAAGCAACTGTTACGCATGCATACATTTTATGCATTGGTGGTCCTGGGATTCGAACCCACTACCCTGGCATAACAAGCAACATGCTCTACCAATTAAGGATCACCTCATGTCAAAGTCCAGCAAAAGAGATCAATATTGCAACACTGAGGAGAATGCCGTAATAGTGACTCTGAAAGAGTAGATGTCTTCTGAGGTGGTGAACTCAGGGGGAGTGAGGATCCACTCCTGGACTTGGGGAGGGCAGGACTCTGTTCTTCTGTTTAGTCAGTAATTGGTTCTATTTATTCATTCTATTTCATGGTTCTATTTCAGCATTCTATTTCAGAAATATATTAACTTCTTAGGGAGCGGCAGCAAAGGTGACAGTTTTGGAGAGTCTGGCGTGCCCAAAGTAAAATGCCTGCCACTCAGGCCCAGAAAATAGGATATGCACATAATTAGTATGTATGTGAGTATAACAGAACTGATATAGCAGGCGAAAACCCAAGGAAAATCCATCCGGATTTGCATTTCTTTTTGTACATGACCTTCTTCTCCAGGCTGCCTATTCATTTCTATTTTAACTAGGACTGAGACTGCAGTACCTATCGCTTCCACTAGATGTCAACAGTCTTTATACAGTGTCTGGAAGCTCTAGCACTAAGCAGAACGGATAGGAAGAGGAAGTAGTGAAGGGACCACTTTTGTCAACAACATTTGACGGGCGCGAGATTGTGAGCGCGCCCCACTTTATTTTCCTTTTCTATTGTTCACGTTATCATCCGGATTAAATATTACAGTAAATATACATAAAAGGATACCTAAGGATACATTAAAAATGATGTTTGATTTGTTTGTAGAAAGTTTATAGGTATAATTTGAACGTGTTCTCTTCACGGTTCAATGGGCGACTCAACGGTGGATATTCTGATCATAATGCGCCAACCAAACGGAGATTTATGGATATAATAAATTACTTTTTCTAACGAAAGAACCATTGGATGTCTTCTTTGGACACTCTGGAAGCCCTCAGCAGAAGTTCTTCGAAAGGTAAGTGATATTTTTTAGCTCTTATATGGGTTTTGTGTGACCCGCGTTGGATATGAATTTATGCTAATGTGGAAAATATATGAGGTGCTATCCTCAAACAATCAAATGTTGTGCTTTCGACGAAAAGCCTTTTTGAAATCTGACAACGCTGTGATATTGCCAAGAAGCAGAGCTTTTGATGACTATGCAACACTTGTATATTGATGACTGTTTAACAATTCAACTTTTGGATTTTGAATTTGGCGCCTTACATTTCACCGTGTAGTGTCGGGAGCGGCCCGCTGGCGCGCCGCTACTCCCTAAGTAGTTTTAACTACAATTGAATCTTAAGGGTTTTCCTCTCATCAAGCAATCATAAAAAAAAGTCTAAGGCTTATTTCTGTTATGGTCATCTTACAGGTGGGGACACCAAGAGAAAGGAAAACTTTTGACTAGAGAGAGATCGCCTGGAGTCTCTCCCACGAAGCTGAGACATTACAACAAAGGTATTTGATGTTGTTGTTCATGTTCCCTCTTCAGGGGTCGTACAGAGATGTGGCTGGGGATCGGAGTATGGAAATGTTGACATTCTACATTTTCTCTCCAAATGTTTATTGGTAAAACCAAAGGTCTACAGAGAGAGAGGGGGGCATGACTATTTGTCTTTCTTTAATTTCCTTTTCTTCTACCTCCCAGGACTCTGAGTGAAATGTTGAAAGCATTTGGTGTAGAGGAGCCTCTGTGGCAGCACAATGCCATCCTAGAGCGTTGGTCTGCCTGCCTTCCTGCCCGCCTGCCTGCTGTAACCTTTACCGGGGCACACAGTCAGGGGAGCCTCTCTGAAAGCTGAAGGCTAATTTGTCTACGTCACATAAATTATGGTTGTCTGGAGGGTCTGGATGAGCGATCAATGTTCAACAAAAAGGGCAGTCAATGAGATATTGAGTGAGTGAGCTTTTTGTGTTTTGTTTAGTTCTTTTCTGTTTCGGTCTTGTGTTTTTATACCTGCTGGGTCCTTGGGTAGATGGAAATTTAAGCTGAAACTACAATCACGCACACACACGCACACACAGGCACAGACACACACACACCATCTGTATCGAGAGTTACACATACGTCCTTGTTGTGACTAAAAAAAGTCAATTACAGTAAAAGATGTCTCTCCATGCTCAGGTTCCTCTTGAGGTATATGTGACAATGATCTATTGACGTTTCCCTCTCTGCCAGCTTTGCCTCAGGACAAACGCATTAACCTGATTACTATGCCAACTGACAGAGGACAGGCCTGAAATCTAAATGAGCCTGTGTGGGGAAAATAAGAGATATCTGTCGGGAGAAAAACATTTCAACACACGAACGCAGGCACGCACACAGGCACACACAGTTAGGGGCGGCAGGAATTCCCAGGCCAACTAGGTGAAAAATCTGTCAATCTGCCCTTGAGGCTCTTAACCCTATTTTCTCCAGGGTCGCCGTCAATAATGGCTGATCCCTGGCCGTGATCCAACTCTCGAGGGTGTCTCAAGAGGAGTGGCATATGCACATTTGTATTTCACACCACACAGGTTATACACTTGTGTGGAACAGGACAAATATAAGCACACCCTAATTGACCTTTGACACACAAGATCCAACAGACATTGAAATGTGTCACCAATACTGTCGTCTCAGCTAGGCATCATTCAGGTGGGACATTGTTCTCTCCTCTTTGGAGATATAGAGCCTTGAGACATTTCTGCTCGATTTTTTAGCTCGATGACATTCTGTGGGCACAAACAGGAGAAAAACAAGTTTAGATACCTGTAGTACCTCCTCTGTTTCAAATCAGTTTCTTTCCACACACCCTGCTGCTTAACTGTTTATAGCTGCAGTGTTTGTTGTCTGCTTCCTGTCTTCTCCAGCACGGTGCCAAGTCTTGTGTGGTGAAGCGGCCAGCTTGAGGACGTGTGCTGTAATAGCTTCATTTGTTGTGCATATTACGTTAATATGTGCAATGCTGCTTCGCTGTCTCCAGATCCCTGTTATATCTCTGGGCAGAATTCTGCACAGCGGGACTCACCAGCAGTTAATATGCATCATACTGTAACTGTGCACAAACACACACACACAAACACATACTCACTGTCCCGTTATTGTCGCTACGGCTGCCCCAAAATGAGAGGCTACTAATTACCATCACTAATCAAACGCTTCTGGTCTGAAAGCACTTACCGGCATTCTTGCCATTTTGCCGTTCCCCCGGAGTTAAGAGGGCCTTTATGGGTGATGAACTAAGCCATTCAAACTAATGAGAGCCCAAAGAACGCAGGTCAAGCTCTTCATATTACAGCAGTGTATTGAGTCACGGGTATTAAGTCAATTGGAGGGTGAAATTTCTCCACGGCAGGCGATGTTAGAATGTCAAAACTGACTGCATGCTTTAGTTAACAGTTTTCTTTAGGCTCTAAGTAGTATTGTTGTGTAAATCTATTGTATGTGTCATCTTCCCTGTGTTGAGTGTAAGGTTAAATAACATTGTATACATGTCATATGTAATGGGCTACATTGTGGTTGTAATCTGGTTTCTTGATCTATTCAACCAGAATACGATTTGGATCAAAAAAAGATGTCATAATGATATCCCATGCCAAATTCTGCCCACTGGGCATGGGCACTACAGAGTTCAGGTGAGTTAAAGTTTAGCTGGGGTAACAACAAGGCGTACATTCCATCAATCACGTTAGGGTTGAGTTCAAGATCACATCAATGTTTGGCAATCTTTCAGAGCACGTCCGTCATCCAGTCACACGGCACAAAGAAAGAAGTCGGCACTTTTCCACACTGTCGAGACTTTCTTCCATAACATTGTCACTGGACTTAATTATTAGAGGCGAATGGACTGTACTTTGTTGGGGGAAATGTTGAGTTGTTTGCCTTTTAATGTACAGTACCAGTCAATAGTTTGAACACACACTCATTCAAGGGTTTTTCTTAATTTTTACTATTTTCTACATTATAGAAAATAGTGAAGTTATCAAAACTATGAAATAACACATATGGAATCAAATTGTAACCAAAAAGTGTGGATTCAAATTATATTGAATATTTAGATTCTTCAAAGTAGCCACCCTTTGCCTTGATGACAGCTTTGCACACTCTTGGCATTCTCTCAACCAGCTTCACCTGGAATGCTTTTCCAACAGTCTTGAAGGAGTTCCCACATATGCTGAGCACTTGTTGGCTGCTTTTCCTTCACTCTGCGGTCCAACTCATCCCAAATGTATCTCATGCTGGTTAAGTGTGCCTTGAATTCTAAATAGATCACAGACAGTGTCACCAGCAAAGCACCTCCACACCATCACACCTCCTCTTCCATGCTTCACGTTGGGAACCACACATGTGGAGATCATCTGTTCACCTACAATGGATCTCACAAAGACACAGCGGTTGGAACCAAAAATCAACTATTTTGACTCATCAAACAAAAAGACAGATTTCCACAAGTCTAATGTCCATTGCTCGTGTTTCTTGGCCCAAGCATGGCTCTTCTTATTATTGGAGTCCTTTAGTAGTGGTTTCTTTGCAGCAATTCTGGGTCTTCCTTTCCTGTGGCGGTCCGCATGAGAACTAGTTTCATCAAAGCACCTGATGGTTTTTGCTACTGCACTTGAAGAAACTTTCAAAGTTCTTGAAAAGTTCTGCATTGACTTACTTAATTTTTAAAGTAATGAAGGACTGTCGTTTGCTTATTTGAGCTGTTCTTGCCATAATATGGGCCTGGTCTGTTACCAAATAGGGTTATCTTCTGTATACCTTGTCACAACACAATTGATTGGCTCAAACGCATTAAGAAGGAAAGAAATTCCACAAATTAACTTTTAAGAAGGTACACCTGTTAATTGAAATGCATTCCAGGTGACTACCTCATGAAGCTGGTTAAGAGAATGCCAAGAGTGTGCAAAGCTGTCAAGGCAAATGGTTGATTTGTTTAACACTTTTTTGGTTACTACATGATTCCATATGTGTTATTTCATAGTTTTGATGTCTTCACTATTATTCTACAATGTGGAAAACAGTCAAAATAAATAAAAACCCTGGAATGAGTATGTGTGTCCAAGCTTTTGGCTGGTACTGTGTATTTTTGAAAGAGTCAAATTAACAAAGTTAAAAATGCAGAAGGACAACAGCAACGTTATCTAACTTAATGGTTACCGTGATGATGTCTATCTATCACTGTCATGCGTCAGGACATTTTCTGAATCCCCTGATTGCTTCACAAATGGAAAGTACATTAGGTATGGTGCATTATTTACCAGCACAGAATCTGAAACTGAATAGCATTGATGTTGATGTGATGGATGAAGCGGGGAGAGACTGCCAGTGTCACTCCATCAGAGCTAATGGAGCTGAGAGAAAGAGAGTACATAGAGACTGGGGAGACTTGGGGCCAAGGTTGCATACAACCTCATGTATTCCTAATTATTATAGAGAGAGTGTTCTGTGATGTGGTGGGCTCGAGTCGTTGACTTTCCTTGTCTGTCTCGCACCTCTCTTACCTGTAATCAATGAAACAATGTTAATATGTGAAACATGGACAGACTTTAGGCCTACTGAAATTTAATTATGTGTTTTATTGTAGAGAGGAAAGATTGTTTGTATGCCTTACGGTGTCGGAATTATAATCATAGACGGATGCCAAATAAGGGTTTAGCCTCAATAGCATGTCCTATTGACTCTTAAGGAGTATCCAGACCCTATGCAATGCACCGATTCAGAGTGCAACGCAGTACGTGAATTTTGTTTTCCTCAAAATGGGCGGCTCCTAGAATTAGGCCAACCTACAGTACCTCCCATTTTACACAGTTTTGTTCCACAAAAATGTTGTAACAGAGCAGATTATTCCTTGCTCGATGGTGGATGCAGTGTTGTGTACAGACAATGAAGCTATATTTTACCACCAAATTCACTTGGTTGAAGTGGAACCAGAAACATTTATTTTGTTTCTATCAGACCTTAGGATGAGACCCAGATGCAGACAGTTCGAAATAACTAAGGTTTATTTACAAAACAGGGGGCAGACAAACAACAGGTAGAGGTCAGTCATCCAGGTCAGAGTCTGTAAAGTACAGAACGGCAGACAGGCTCAGCGTCAGGGTAGGCAGGGGTCAGTAATCCAGGGCAGTGTCAAAAGGTACAGAACAGCAGGCAGGCTCAGAGTCAGGTGAGGCAGAATGGTCAAAAACCGGGAGAATTATAAACAGGAACTACGGGGAAAAAACGCTGGTAGTCTTGACGAGACAAGACAAACTGGCAACAGACAAACAGAAAACACAAGTATAAATGCACAGGGGAAAATGGGTGACACCTGGAGGGGGGTGGAGACAAACACAAGACAGGTGAAACAGATCTGGGTGTGACAGTTCCTCTTTCTATTTTGGCACAAAGTTGTTTCACAAGATAATTAACTCAACATCTATCAATTTAAACTGCTCTAAAAAATAAGCACCAATGTCGCTATAAATCTGTTAAATCAAAAGTGATCAAAGTATAAATGCTGCTCTCATAAAGCTATGCATCAAATACTCAGCCTATTTTGGATTGATAACCAAATATAATCTCAACAACTGTTCAAACAATAAATCAAACAACATTGTAGCCTTATTAGAGTCTCCCCAAACATGTATTTTGTTTAGAAGTAATAACTATGTGATCTAGGCTATTTTGAAATTGTAAAAACAGCTGCTAGCCATGTGCTTTTTCTCCCTGAGCAAACATTTTGACATTCTATTTTTAGCTGATATGGGAAAGAATACATTCAAGCAGCATATCAAACTGGGATAATGTTAGTTACACAAGTATATTAATATTTTCCACGGCAAAATATTTAATTATACAGTTGAAGTCAGAAGTTTACATACACCTTAGCCAAATACATTTACACTCAGTTTTTCACAATTCCTCACATTTAATCCTAGTAAACATTCCCTGTTTTAGGTCAATTAGGATTACCACTTTATTTTAAGAATGTGAAATGTCAGAAAAATAATAGAGAGAATGATTTATTTCAGCTTGCATTTCTTCCAACACATTCCCAGTGGGTCAGAAGTTTACATACACTCAGTTAGTATTTGGTAGCATTGCCTTTAAATTGTTTAACTTGGGTCAAACATTTTGGGTAGCCTTCCACAAGCTTCCCACAATAAATTGGGTGAATTTTGGCTCATTCCTATTGACAGAGCTGGTGTAACTGAGTTAGGTTTGTAGGCCTCCTTCGTCGCACACACTTTTTCAGTTCTGCCCACACATTTTCTATGGGATTGAGGTCAGGGCTTTGTGATGGCCACTCCAATACCTTTACTTTGTTGTCCTTAAGCCATTTTGCCACAACTTTGGAAGTATGCTTGGGGTCCTTGTCCATTTGGAAGACCCATTTGCGACCAAGCTTTAACTTCCTGACTGATGTCTAGAGATGTTGCTTCAATATATCCACATATTTTCCGTCCTCATGATGCAATCTATTTTGTGAAGTGCACCAGTCCCTCCTGCAGCAAAGCACCCCCACAACATGATGCTGCCACCCCCGTGCTTCACAGTTGGGAAGGTGTTCTTCGGCTTGCAAGTCTCCCCCTTTTTCCTCCAAACATAATGATGGTCATTATGGCCAAACAGTTCTATCTTTGTTTTATGAGACCAGAGGACATTTCTCCAAAAAGTACGATCTTTGTCCCCATGTGCAGTTGCAAACCGTAGTCTGGCTTTTTTATGGCGGTTTTGGAGTAGTGGCTTCTTCCTTGCTGAGCGGCCTTTCAGGTTATGTCGATATAGGACTCGTTTTATTGTGGATATGGATACTTTTGTACCTGTTTCCTCCAGCATCTTCACAAGGTCCTTTGCTGTTGTTCTGGGATTGATTTGCACTTTTCGCACCAAAGTACGTTCATCTCTAGGACACAGAATGCGTCTCCTTCCTGAGCGGTATGACGGCTGCGTGGTCCCATGGTGTTTATACTTGCGTACTATTGTTTGTACAGATGAACGTGGTATCTTCAGGCTTTTGGAAATTGCTCCCAAGAATGAACCAGACTTGTGGAGGTCTGCAATTTTGTTTCTGAGGTCTTGGCTTATTCCTTTTGATTTTCCCATGATTTCAATCAGAGGCATTGAGTTTGAAGGTAGGCCTTGAAATACATCCACAGGTACACCTTTAATTGACTCAAATTATGTCAACTAGCATATCAGATGCTTCTAAAGCCATGACATAATTTTCAGAAATGTTCCATGCTGTTTAAAGGCACAGTCAACTTAGTGTATGTAAACTTCTGACCCACTGGAATTGTGATACAGTGAATTATAAGTGAAATAATCTGTCTGTAAACAATTGTTGGAAAAATTACTTGTGTCATGCACAAAGTAGATGTCCCAACCGACTTGCCAAAACTATATTTTGTTAACAAGAAAGTTGTGGAGTGGTTGAAAAACAAGTTTTAATGACTCCAACCTAAGTCTATGTAAACTTCTGACTTCAACTGTACATCTGATTATTTCACATGGGGGAGATGTAGGAAGTTAAAAGGCCAGCTTGCTTGCTGTTTTTAGCCAGCTAGCTAGGAAGCTTCTAGCGGAGTAGCCTAGAGCCAACTGACAGGCACAAAACGAGGTAATGTACAAGCAGCTATTATTCAAATATGTAGTTGGTATCTTTGAAATTAGCTGACAGCAGTGATAATGTTTTCAACGTGTTTATTGTTTGCTTTTACCACAAATGAGAAGAGAACCACAAGAAAATCTCTGCTATGTCCCCCTTGTAAATGTTGCTTTCGAGAGTCTAAGAGACATGGACCGGCGATGGTATTATGTTACCAAAAGGTGCACCATGCTCCAAAAAGTCGGAGTCCACCCAAGCACACACAGTAAATGACAGAGTTCTCTGTGGATCGAACTTTATCTGTCAGTACATGTGCGGGCCCGATTGACAGAGCTGTGAAAAGGAGGCATGATGAATGACTACCCCCTTCTTTTTCTCTCCATCACTATTTCTCCAGGAGGGAGGGAGAAAAGCAGGTCTTTCTAGCTGCCATCCACCTCCATTGTGGAGATGATTCTGCGGACCCTGTAGACTTGAATCTGTACAACAATAGTCAGGTTGATAGCAGTGTCTGGCAGGCAGAGAGAAGGCTTTAGACATTGCCTCAAGAGCATGCCACTCTTATGTACAGTCCAAGGACTGCAGGGAATAGGCCTGGTCATGTCAGACAGACACAGTATGTTAGAAAATAGCCCTTTAAAACAATTCCATATAGCATAGTAGAACCACCCCAGCTTCGACAGGGCTTTTACATTTTTAAATAGGGCTACCAATCTGTCTTGGAGAGGGTATAGTCAGTAGCTATGGCAGGACTTGGTGTTGTATGTAGTCTGTTGATACCTTACCTTACAATATCTCACAAATAGCCTGTTCATGTGCTTGTTTACATGGTGTACGTACTACGTAGGTGTATGACAGTCCTAGTAACACCATGACAGGCCTAGTATAAAGACATTTATTGTGTGTGTCTGAAATTAAATTTTGTCTGTGACTGCCTGAGCTCCAAGGGAGGGTATTCAACTCCTTTTTCAAAAGCTATTCCCAATTTGTTTCTGAGGATCAAGCAATCTGGACCACTGCTGATTGGAATGCTAATGTATGTGTGTGTGTTCGTGTGTGTGCGTGTGTGTGCATACTGTTTACTGAGACGACAAGCGGGTGGCAGGGCAGCTGTCTCCCTCCCGTGCCTCATGTTATGCCAGTCTCTATCATTACTGGTTTCCATAACAGGTTTAGATTTGTGGATGGTACGTTTTTACCTAGATCTGTGCCTGGTCTAGGCAACTTCTACTCTACCTAGATCCTGATTACGCTGTAGCATCTTGATTAGCAGTCGTGTCATGCTCTACACGGTGGCACAGGGAGGGAGACAGACACGTGGAGGGAGGGAGGGAGGGAGGGAGGGAGGGAGGGATGGATGGACATGGAGGGAGAGGGATTGAGTGACAGGGAGGGAGAGACAGGCAGGGAGATATGGTGAGGGAGGGAGAGAAAGGCCCTTCATATTGATGAAAGGTCCTGACTCCCGACAGAGTGTGAGTGGTTAAGCAAATGGATTGAAGATTGAACTGATTTCTCTATAGCAGCAGCCGAGTAACCCCCGTATCTCCCCCAACTCTCCTCAGCTCTTCAAAAGCTACCCACTTAGAGACAGACTGGCTGGTTGGAGAGAAGAGGAGGAGAAAACCCCCTGTGACCTACCGACCTCTCACACACACACACACACACACACACACACACACACACACACACACACACACACACACACACACACACACACACACACACACACACACACACACACACACACACACACACACACACACACACACACACACACACACACACACACTAACCCAATCCCTGTAGTCCAACTGACATTATATGACACTTCATGGTCATACATTCTTTTTATCAAGCTGACAGAGGGTTTCAAAATCAAATTTCTCCCAACCTATGATACACTCAGTTTCTCCACACACTCTTCTTTAGCCAATGGGAGTGAGTATAATAGGAAGCACATCATAGCCACAGGCATCTGAATCAGTGATGAACCAAGCCCTTTTTGTTACATTCTGTACAGAACTCTGTCTACACAGGCAGTATTGTCAGTTTGACAATTAACCACACCCTTAAATTCTACATAAAAAACAAATGTATACATGCTTAGGCTGTTGCATTTCTGAAATTGTGTCTTTCCTTACCTTGATTCTTAAATTCCCCTGCCTAGATTATATTTATCCTGTCTATAAAATTCTGACGCATACTGTTTTTCTATCGCCTATCTCTTTTGCTCTCTCAAGACTGAATTTAATTTCAGTCCTATTTTCTAGGTGGAACAAGCTTGCCCTCTTGTGGTTCAACAAGTGATGCTCATAACTCTAGTCTCTGAATGATGATTGTCCACTCTCCAGAAGGTCCATCTTCAACTTAAAAACTCCCAACTACATTGCAGGCGTTGCGTGGCATCAACAAATGGTTTTGTGCCACGCCATCAACTCGGCAGCAGTCGAGCAGATTGCTTTTTCATATTATGGGGTTATGCTGATATGTTAAAAAAAACCTATCCAGACATTGTAAGATCTAGCAGGCGTCTGCAATTTAGTCAGGCAGGAACTCCCCAATTAGTAATCCAGGTCTAGTTCCTGCCCGACTACATTGCAGCAAATGCCAGATCTTACAACGTCTGAATAGGTAATAAAATATATTAGCCAACCCCTTCATATTATATAGCAATCTGATGACAGAAAAATATTTGTAAGTATTGCTTTAGACTAGCAATTGTTTTAAATGTTTTATATGATTTACTTCTTAATGTCTTTTGTAATTTATATTTAATAATGATTTAGTCAGAAATGATTTTGTTTAGAATAGATAGATTAAACAGGTAACACAACCAAAATGGAGGTCTGGTGAAGTGACCAAACAATAATATCAAAATGTACTGAGAAATGGTACCAGTGAGGAAGCATAGAGTCAGCTTGTTCACAATGCTTCCTATATAAAGATGTGTACTATTATTTGTGTGTTTGTGTTCTTTACTGACTCAGCAGACATCTCTTACTGTGCTCCACTAGATGGCGGACAAAGCACATGTGAGGAGCGGCATTTCTGACGAGTATGTCTGCATACATACACTCATATGCAAGGGTTGTATTTTGTGTGTGTGTGTGTGCGTGCGTGCGTGTGTGTGGGCGTGCGTGCGTGTTTGCGCGTGCGTGTTTAATAATGAGGGAAGAACATAAACTTAACAACACAATTAGACATGTTGTGTGTCTTCTTTCTATGACATGTGTAGAGAGATGTTTCGTCAGTGACTAGAGTCATGGGAGCCTTCTCATGCTATGGTTCTTCTTGGACGGAGAGGTTAGAATCAGTGAAGTAGTCTCCTCATACCTGTTTGTAATGGATCAAGCAAAGCTTCAAACGTGTTGGTTTTGGGGTGTGGATTGATGTGGGTGTCTCTTGTGTGTGTTCGCAGTTTCAAAGTCTACGAGGCTATTTAGGGCCCGTCAATAAATTACACAATGTAAATGACACAATATTTTTATGTTGCACACCTTTTAGTTTTCTCGTTAAATGCTTTTTAATATTTGTATATGAATTTATACAATTTATAGTTTGTTTGAAGTTTTTAAGTCATTGACATTTTTAGCTATTGGAATATTAAGATATTGTGTAATTTACCGATGCTCCTTAACTAGCCAAATCAAAATCAAATCCCTAACTAGCCCCATAGGGATATCCTAAGTCAAGCCAAATTTACAAAAGGCATTACGATTGGGTCGCCAATTGCTGATTACTTGTGTACTGCCAGTTGCGGACATGTGGGCAGGATTTAAACAAACCCAACCTTCATTTACGTTGTGATGTGGTCACGACCACGTCTCACAAAAGTTTGTTTTGGACTAGACTGACTTTATGACAAAAATTATTGTATTTAGACTTTGTAGTCAATTTTGACAGTAGAATAACTGTTTTCTAAAGAATACATTTTTTGGGGGGGGGATCCAGAGTGGCTCAATGGTCTAAGACACTGCATCTCAGTGCTAGAGGCATCACTACAGACCCTGGTTCAATTCCAGGCTGAATCACAACCGGCCGTGATTGGGAGTCCCAGCGCACAATTGGCCCAGCGTTGTCCAGCTTAGGGTTTGGCCAGGGTAGGCCGTCATTGTAAATAAGAATTTGTTCTTAACTGACTTGTCTAGTGAAAAAAAGACAACTACTTAAAGGATTAAATTGTAAAAAAAATAATAACAATAAACAAATAACACTAATGTAGCAAGCTAGGTTGCCTGGCTAACTATCTAGGACCACTTCTGGCAAGTCGGTGACCACCTTTCAAAGTGTGTTGCATTACAGGGAAAGAATTGTCAGACTTGCACCTACTGAATAAACTTTACAAAAAAAAAAGAGATTTGACTGCAAGTCTCTGCAGTAAACGTCATTCTGCAGCCATCACTGCAATGTGGGAGGCTCTAATGTCAACCAATCATTAGGGTGTTTTTGTTTGACCCACCCGAAAATGACCAAAGACATTACTTAAACAGCAAAAAAATTCGCAAATCATATGTACAGTGAATATTTACAAATACGGTGCAAAGTATTCAGACACCCCTTGACTTGGATTTGTCATTTTTGGTCAACGATCTACACAAAATACTCTAATGTCAAAGTGGAAGAAAAATTATAACATTTATGAAAGATTTATGAAAAATAAAACACTAATATTATCTTGATTATAGTTAAATATTCACCACCCTGAGACAATACATGTTATAAACACCTGTGGCAGCGATTACAGCTGTGAATCTTTCTGGATACGTCTCTAAGAGCTTTGCACGCCTGGATTGTACAATATTTGCCCATTAATGTTTTTTTAAACGCTTCAAGCTCTGTCAAGTTGGTTATTGATCATTGCTAGAAAGCCATTTTTAACTCTTGCCATAGATTTTCAAGCTGATTTAAGCCAAAACTGTAACTAGGCCACTCAGTAACATTCCATGTCATCTTGGTAAGCAACTCCAGTGTAGATTTGGCATTGTATTTTAGGTTATTGTCCTGCTGAGAGGTGAAATCGTCTCCCACTGTCTGTTTGAAAGAAAACTGAACCAGGTTTTCCTTTAGGATTTTGCTTGTGCTGAACTGTATTCCGTTTCTTTTAAAAAAAAACTCCATAGTCCTTGCCGATGACAAGCAAACCCATAACATGATGCAGACACCACCACGTCTGAAAATATAAAGAGTGATACTCAGTGATGTGTTGTGTTGGATTTGTCCCAAACATAACGTTTAGTATTCATGTCATATTTTGTACAGGCTTCCATCTTTTCACATTAGGTTAGTATTGTGGAGTAACTACAATGTCGTTGATCCATAGTTTTCTCGTATGATAACCATTAAACTCTATAACTGTTTTAAAATCACCAATGGCCTCATGGTGAAATCCCTGAGCAGTTAATAACATGGGTTAATCCTTCCTCTCCGGCAACTAAGTTAGGAAAGACGCCTGTATATTTGTAGTAACTGGGTGTATTGATACACCATCCAAATTCTAATTAATAACTTCGCCTGTAATGCGTCTGTGTGTAGCTGGTGTAGAGGAGTCAGGCGCAGGACAGCAGATATGAGTAAATATAGCAAATTTTACTCAATATTATAACAAACGTCAAAAATATCCAAGCCCACAAATACGGACTGCAATACAATAAAACAATTACTCAAACAAACAAACATGGGGGAACAGAGGGTTAAATAATGAACAAGTAATTGTGGTATTGAAACCAGGTGTGTAAAACAAGACAAAAACAATGGAAAAATTTAAAGTGGATCGGCGATGGCGATGGCTAGAAAACCGGTGACGTCGACCGCTGAACACTGCCCGAGCAAGGAGAGGGACCGACTTCGACGGAAGTCGTGACATCGCCATCCTCAAGGGGATATTCATCAGCTTTTTTTTTACACTTCAAATAATCAGTGCCCTTCTTGGTGAGTCATTGGAAAACCTCCCTGGTCTTTGTGGTTGAATCTGTGCTTGAAATTCACTACTGGATTGAGGGACCTTACAGATAATTGTATGTGTGGGGTACAGAGATGGGGTAGTCATATTGTTGAACACATGATGAGTCCATGCTACATATTATGTGGTTTGTTAAGCACATTTTTACTTCTGAACATACAGTGAGGTCCAAAGGTATTGTTTGTAAAAACCAATATCTGAATATCCTTTTGAGGATGGTGAAGTTATTAATTACGATTTGGATGCTGTATCAACTCCAAAATGCTGGAGTACAGAGCCAAACAACAACAAAAATGTCACTGTTCCAATACTTTTGGAACTCACTGTATTTAGGCTTACCATAACAAAGGGGTTGAATACTTATTGACTACAGACATTTTTGTTTTTCATTTTTTATTAATTTAGAAAATGTTCTACAAACAAAATTCCACTTTGACGTTATGGCGTATTGTGTGTAGATCAGTGACACAGAATATAAATTGATTTTAAATTCATGCTGTAACACAACAAAATGTGTAAAAAGTAAAGGGATGTGTGTACTTTCATTACCCATCCTGACAACCTGGCCCTAATTTTAAAGCTTCTGGAAGCACCATCCAAGTGAGAAAGAATTAACACACTAATACACCACAGAGTGCATGTAATATTTGCATACGTACATTGTAATTACTACTACAGGATTTAGCTAGTTAAAATTAAGTGTTGAGGGGTACTTGTAATTATTCAAAGTCAAAGTCAAAGTCAAAGTCATCATTATTAGTCAGTTGTACAACCGAATGCCTTCAACTGAAATGTGTCTTCCGCATTTAACCCAACCCCTCTGAATCTGAGAGGTGCGGGGGGCTGCTTTTAATCGACATGTGTACCTAGAATGTGTACCTAGAAAGTATGTTACCCATCCTGACAATCTAATTGTCAGCTTCTGAGAGCACTATCCCATTGAGAAAATAAACACACTAATGCACCACAGAGTACATATCTGTAATATCTGCATAAGTACAAGGTCATCACTAGTTGTAACACATGATTTAGATATTTCAAGTTGTGTAATTAGTTACCTATGTGCAATTTCTATGTAATTACTTACTACTCATTACCACGTGAAATTACCTGGAAACTCAAGATGAGCTTCTCATTTATTCAACTTTATTGCAACATGTAAAAATACCTTACATTTCTCACATACAAAATGAAAAGGAATATTTATTGTTAAATTCATAATTTGATTTATTAAATTAAACACAGATAGGCCTACTCAATAACATAAAAATATAAATTCTATTGGTGGTGAGTAGTAGTATAGATAGCTAATTTAGAAAAACAGATTGTCTTTTGTTACCTTTTTAACATTACAATTGACAACGGAAATGAGCAACTCTGTCTCTCTCTTTATCTGTTTCCTTGTTGTAAGCATTTCCGATCCTGGAGTCTGAGACCTTTTGGGAATCTGTGGTAGAGAAGAAGAAGAATGTAGCTAAGACAATTTACATTACCCTATATTTGGTATTTTATTAGGATCCCCATTAGCTATTGCGAAAGCAGCAGCTACTCTTCCTGGGGTCCACACAAAACATGAAACACGGCATAATACAGAACAGCGCAAGGACAGAACTACGTACTAGTTATTATCATCATGATTTCTATAGTTTAGGCCTGCTAGAGTACCTATCTAGTTGTTGTGTTATCCAGCTAACAATAATAGTGCTGGCCAACACTAATACATTAGCTAGTGTTTAGCTACATTGAAAAGGAACTAATAATACTCATAGTGTGTTGACACAAGTAGCTATCTAGCTAGCCAACATTAACATCCTGGGTGTGTCTTGAGTAATACCCTTGGGGTCGGATACCCTGAGAACAAGGTTCAGGAGCGATAACACCATAGTTAGCTAGCAAGTAACGACCACAGCATAGCTATTTGCCAGCTTTAGTTAGCTAGCTAGTCAAGGTTATAAAACTAGCTAGCATGCTAGATAATCCCCAAAAAATCAACAGATTGCATGGAAAGTCTATTCTGTAGATGGTAACAAGCTAGCTAGCTAGCCTAGTTGGTAGGCCTAACAAAATCACCAGAGAAGCTAATGATAGCTAGCTACTGTTAACTAGCTTGCCAACACGAGGCTAGCTAGCTGGAAAACACTATCTAACTAGCTAACTACCTATGCTAAATCATCCTGTGTTGACATTTTTGTCTTGTCTACAACACTTCGTTTTTTTCACGGCAATTTGTCATGGCTGCACTCCAAAAAATTATGGTCTAAAAACAATTTGGGTTAATTGGTAACCCAGCACTGGTTACAAAGTGGACAGAACATGTTGAGTTACTTTGACTCAGCCAGTTGGGATTACCCAAGCATGTGTTAATTTAACCGTAATGGGTTAATTTAAACGTAACCCTTTGGTTATTTTCAGAGGGCATGGCTTTCAGCTAGCTCTCATTGGCCTCCCTTTCAGCAACTCAGATCACGACTCCATTTTGCTCCTGCCTTCCTTTAGGCAGAAACTCAAACAGAAAGTACCCGTGCTAAGGTCTATTCAACGCTGTTCTGAACAATCGGAATCCATGCTTCTTGATTGTTTCGATCACGCAGACTGGGATGTGTTCCAGGTAGCCTTTGAGAATAACATTGACCTTTACACGGACACGGTGACTGAGTTCAACAGAAGGTGTATAGGGGATGTTGTTCCCACGGATACTATTAAAACCTATCCAAACCATAAACCGTGGATAGATGGCAGCATTCACGCAAAACTGAAAGCACGAACCACCGCATTTAAACATGGCAAGGTGACTGGGAATATGGCAGAATACAAACAGTGTAGTTATTCCCGCAGTAAGGCAATCAAATAGTCAAAACATCAGTACAGAGACAAAGCGGAGTCGCAATTCAATGGCTCAGACACAAGACGTATGTGGCAGGTTCTACAGACAATCACCAAAGAGAAAACCACCCATGTCACGGACACTGACATCTTGCTCCCAGACAAGCTAAACACCTTCTTTGCCCGCTTTGAGGAAACACAGTTCCACCAACGTGGCCCGCTCAGATGTGAGTAAAACTTTTAAGCGTGATAAGCCTCGCAAGGCTGCTGGCCCAGACGGCAACGCTAGTCGCATCCTCAGAGCATGCGCAGACCAGCTGGCTGGCGTGTTTTCTTTCACTGTAATAGCTACTGTAAATTTGACAGTGCAGTTTTAAGCTTTCTGCCAATATCAGACATGTCTATGTCCTGGGAAATGTTCTTGTTACTTACAACATCCTGCTAATCGCATTAGCCTACGTTAGCTCAACTGTCCCGTGGAAGGGACACCGATTGCGATGAAGTTTTAAGGATCATATCAGCTCTACCTTACCTGACACCCAAGACCCACTTCAATTAGCTTACTGCCCCCATAGATCCACAGACGATGCAATCGCCATCACATTGCACACTGCCCTAGCCCATCTAGACAAGAGAAATACCTACGTCAGAATGCTGTTCATTGACAATAGCTCAGCCTTCAGAACCATAGTACCCTCCAAGCTCATCATTAAGCTCAGGCCCTGGGTCTGAACCGCGCCCTGGTCAACTGGGTCCTGGACTTCCTGACAGGCCGCCCCCAGGTGGTGAAGGTAGGAAACAACACCTCCACTTCGCTGATCCTCACCACAGGGGCCCGCATGGCCACGCACACCTCCAACTCAATCATCCAGTTTGCAGATGACACAACAGTAGTAGGCCTGATTACCAACAATAATGGGGAGGAGACGAGGGCCCTGGCGGAGTGGTGCCAGGAAAATAACATCTCCCTCAACGTCAACAAAATGAAGGAGCTGATTGTGGACTTCAGGAAACAGCAGAGGGAGCTCGCCCCTATCCACATCGATGGGACCACAGTGGAGAAGGTGGAAAGCTTCAAGTTCCTCAGTGTTCACATCACTGACAATCTGAAATGGTCCACCCACCCACCCACACAGACAGTCAAATCAAATCAAACTTTATTTGCCACATGCGTCGCATGTAGACTTTACTGTGAAATGCTTACTTACAAGCCCTTAACCAACAGTGCAGTTCAAGAAGAAGAAAATATTTACCAAGTAGGCTAAAATAAAAAGTAATCATAAAAAGTAACACCATAAGAATAACAATAATGAGGCTATATACAGGGGGCACCGGTACCGAGTCAGTGTGCAGGGGTGCAGGCTAGTTGAGGTAATCTGTACATGTAGGTGGGGGCGAAGTGATTATGCATAGGTAACAAACAAACAGCGAGTAGCAGCAGTGTACAAGAGGAGGGGTGTCAATGTAAATTGTCCGGTGGCGATTTTAATGAATTGTTCAGCAGGCTAATGGCTTTGGGGTAGAAACTGTTGAGGAGCCTTTTGGTCCTCGACTTGGAGCTCCGGTACCGCTTGCCATGCGGTAGCAGAGAAAACAGTCTATAACTTGGGTGACTGGGGTCTCTGAACCTCAGGAGGCTGAAGATATTTGGCTTGGCCCCTAACAGCCTCATAAAGTTTTACAGATGCACAATTGAGAGCATCCTGTCAGGCTGTATCACCGCCTGGTATGGCAACTGCACCTCCAGCAACCGCAGGGCTCTACAGAGGGTGGTGTGGTCTGCCCAACGCATCACTGGGGACACACTACATGCACTCCAGGACACCTACAGCACCAAATGTCACAGGAAGGCCAAAAAGATCATAAAGGACATCAACGACCCGAGCCACAGCCTGTTCACCCCGCTATCATCCAGAAGGCGAGGTCAGTACAGTTGCATCAAAGCTGGGACGAGAGACTGAAACAGCTTCTATCTCAAGGCCATCAGACTGTTAAATAGCCATCACTAGCAGGCTACTACCCGGTTACTCATTCCTGCACCTTAGAGGCTGCTGCCCTATGTAGACATGGAATCACTGGGTACTTTAATAATGGAACACTAGTCACTTTAATAATGTTTACATACTGCTTTACTCATCTCATATGTATGTACTCTACAGTATTTGTGTCAATGCCACTCCGACATTGCTCATCCTAATATTTATGGATCTCTTAATTCCATTATTTTACTTTTAGATGTGTGTATTTTTGTGAGTTGTTAGATACTACTGCACTATTGGAGCTAGTAACACAAGCATTTCAAAACACCCGCAATAAAATCTGCTATATATGTGTATGGGACCAATATAATTATATTTGATTTGAGATTAAATGTCGTTCCTGTTCATTATTTTAAGTTTACATTCTCAAATTACATTTTTTTTACACATTCTATGATATTAAGATGACGTATTACGCATTATAATAAGGTATACACCTTATTTTATCCCAACAATGGGATTTACATAGACTTCTGTAAGCATCATTGAAGCTATAAAAAAAGACTTCCAAAAGGAGGGATAGTGTTCTACCAACAACCGTTTTGATCAAAATAATAATTTTTGGTTCTTTGTAAGTCAAGGGTTCTACCTAGAACCATTAACATCCTATGAATCGTTTTTGGAAGAAAGCGTTATTTGATGGTTCATTGGAAGGCAAGAAGGATTCTTTGGAAGGCAAGAAGGGTTCTAATTAGAACCATATATCATATTTCCCATCATGGTCTATTGCAGGGAGATTTTCAGAAATGTTTGTGCTATCTGTGTTTTTGCATGTACTGTACATTGATTGGCTGATTAATTTTATGCTACATAAAGATAAATAACATACAGTTGTCTAAACCAATCCAATGTGCTAGTAATTTGATTTATTGCACCCATTACTGAGATGGTTGTTCCAGTTTAGATGATTTAGATGGTCTCAGTAGTTAATATATCCTACTCTGGCAGTAAATTTGAATGCAGGTTGTTGGTGATGAACAATTCCACTATCCTAATGCTGGCCGGATTCCAATAGGAATAATACATAACTTTGAAAGCCAGCATAATGTGACTTGCTGGCCTGTGAACAAGGATATTATTAGCACTGTGTTAGGGTATAAATAGGCCCTCAAAGAAAGTTTTTATGATAAATGTACTGGAATTAATAATATGATTTTAAACACTAAAAAGGCTGGAGAGTTCTACCCGTTCATAGAGTTTTTTAGGAAAAACCTATCAAAAATAAAATGGTTCTCAGTAGACAGTTCTATAAAGAACCTTTAGATGATAAAATATTCTTAGTCATACCCTTCATATAGGGTTCTAGGCAGAGCCCTTTATAGAGGGTTCTAAGTAGAACCATATACAGGCAATTTTTTGAAGAACTTCTACACAGCACCAACAAGGGTTCCACTACGAGGACAAACCAAAGAACCCTGTGTGGTTCTATTAAGCATCTTTTTTTTCTAAGGTTGTACAGTATGCAACAGAACAGATGAACACAAATTATATCTAATCTCATGGGTGGCAAGAAAATTATTTCTGCCACACCCCTACTAAACTATGCCTCCAGTCTTCTGCTCTCAATATCTCAATAAACCAGCACCAATAAACCAGCACCCAGTGTCAACAACCCAGCAGCTTTTAAAGAAAACAACCCAGGATGTTTTGAGAGTGGATTTTGCACACTTCTCGACCCGTTCTTTGCTGAACATTTTAAGTGGATTAACAAACCATTATTCAACCAAGCTTAACAGGCTTAAAATTTGGCAAGGACAAATTACTATCTCAAAATGTTAATGAATGTGTCCAAAAATATTTTATTGATGGTTGAAGTAGTTTACCTATTGTCAAATGCACCATTAATTGATTTAACAATTTAAAGTATTTTGAATGTGAACTCGTTTTTGCCATTGGGCATCAAACTCCAGAGCCCTTTATTGCAGAGTTGTGCCAATGAGGTGGTTGTTTTTAAATTGGCTAACACTTATCACATGGTTTCTGCAGGCTGAAAAGTGCAGGCTGAATTATGATGTGTTGGGATGCTAACGGAAAATGTAACATTTGTAACAAGCATGGTAACAAGCGTTCATTGTTACACCTCTGTAATTAGACTGCAATTACAGTGTAACTGTTAATTATTCAAATTAATTACAATACTTGTTAAAGTCTAATTACATATGTAATTACACTGCAATAAGAACCCCTTAATTAAAAAGAAGTGTTACCCACCTCGGCTACTAAAAAAAAAATATATATATATAGATATATATATCTATATATTTTTGGGGGGCTTGCCTGTTTTGCATATTATTTTTGCATTAATACGAGTCACATACCAGTTTGCAAACAATGTAAAAAATATATATATCATTGTTAATAAAGCCGGTCTCTTTTTTTGTTTTCTTGAGTAAGACAGCTCCAAAATGCAGGTGTTTCAGCCTAGCTCAGTGCTTTCTGTGGTGGTGGGGCAAGGAAGCAGAAAATAGGAGCATTGCGCAGTGATTGGCTCAGTGTTCTGTCACTCATGGGGACACTACGTCACCACCAAGTGTAAGTCCTTAGTAAGGGTAGACATCGAAAATTCAAGCCCCTTGGGTCCTGCCATAAAGTTACATTAGTAGTGCCCTTCCAATAAAGCTCAAGGTCATTGGCCACAGATAAAATTACGTCAAATCATGTTATATGTACAGTAGCTTTGATTGGACTGATCATGTCAACATCTTACTTTCAAAATCTTAGCTAGCAGTCATCATCATGAATCAAGCCGACAATCTACTGGCAAATCGTTTTTTAATCTTTGTCATATGAAGAGAAATAATGAAGAGAAATTATAGATAAAACGTATCGGTGCTCATCAGCCATTGGACATAAACATTACACAACAAGTTGGAAATCGAAATTTCAACAATGAGTGGTTAGGAAGGAATCGGTGACAGTGGCTAACTGCAAGCATTGCAACTGGGAAGTCGGGAATAAACGAGCTCAGACTGGGAAAATACGTTTTGAACGGTCATCCAACTCGGAATTGTAAATCCGGCCTTGTAAATCCGGACAAAATTTGCCCACGAAGGTCCGCCGCGCCACCTTTCTGTTCAAGTGAGCACATCACAACAAGGTGAGTCCAAAAATATCTTATATGCTGCCAAGGAGCCAGCTGGAGAATGCGGACAGGGAGGACACAGTGAATAAACTGGTAAATATTTTTGGCACTGAGGGCGCTCTTAAAACCATGCTGGACATCCTGAAGAAGATGGAGCAGAGATACTTCTTTGAGCAGCTAGATAAGACTTCTAAACAGGTAACAAGTCAGGCGTGAAATGTTTTTCTGAAATGTTAACCCAGTCTCAATCGTACACCTTTCCTGCAGTCGAATGACCAAAGCGCCCTCTAATGGCCTCATGGGTGGAACATTGATATACCCATAATTTCATAACTAATCAAATTTCCAGGGTTTCTATATCAAATGGTTTTGTTATATTTTGGTCTTCTGTGATGTAAAAAAAAGTGTAATATTAAGTTGCAAACTCAAAATTTAATATATTTCAACTCCATATCTGACATGGTAAAGGTGTCTTTTATTTTTAAGGCAATAACCATGTGTGTGAGGTGTAAACTTTTGTTTCAAAGTAGATTTCTTTAAGCCTACGAAGAAACACTCCATGTGACCCTGATTTAGCCCACTGCAGTAAAAGTTTGAAGAAAATCTGTGTCACTGCCACAAGGTTATTGTAGTAAATTAAAACTAAAACTAATCAGCCAGGCCCACCCACTGTGGAGCCAAGCCTAGCCAATCAGAATGAGTTTTATTACAGACAGAAATATTCCCCAGCATCCCCCTTAGACGATCCCGCAGATGAAAAAGACGAATGTGGAGGTCCTTGGCTGGCGTGGTTACACATAGTCTGAGGTTGTCAAACCGATTGGACGTATTGGCAAATTCTCTAAAATGACGTTGGAGGCAGCTTATGGTAGAGAAATTAACTCTACATTTTATGGCAACTGCTCTGGTGGACATGTCAATTGTTCCCTCAAAACTTGAAACGTCTGTTGCATGGTGTTGTGTGACAAAGCTGCAAGTTTTAAAGTGGCCTTTTATTGTCCCCAGCACAAGTTGCACCTGTGAAATGATCATGCTGTTTAATCAGCTTCTTGAAATGCCTCACCTGTCAGGTGGATGGATTATCTTGGCGAAGGAGAAACCTTCACTAACAGGGACGTCAACACAATTGTGTACAAAATTTGAGAGAAATTAGCTTTTGTGCGTATGCAAAACTTTTTTTCTGATCATGTCAAATGGGACCAACACTTTACATGTTCCATTTATATTTTTGTTCAGTGAAAAAATAAAAACCATCATAAAGTATGTTCAGTTTTATTCATATTTTTTCTGGGTTTTCAAGCTTCTAAATCTGGCGTGTCACATTGAGATTGGGTTTGAATGGTAAGGCTCAAGCAAACGACTGTAGACGAAAGATGGGGAGGGAAATCGGGGGAGGTGCAACTAGGGCTGTGGCGGTCATAACATTTGGTCAGCCTGGGATTGTCAAGCAAATAATTGCCGGTCTCACGGTAATTGACCGTTAATTAACATAAACATGTATAGCATCTCCTGGCTCCACGCATAGCCTACAAGCCACTGATGCAGACCTTTGGAACATCTACATTTTAAAAAGTATAATAAATATATTTAATATAGCCTACACTATCACAATAAATACATTATCTATTTTAGACAGGTCTAAGGAAACATAATATGAAGAAAATGTAGTCTTCTTCAGAATAACAGAATAGAATACTCTGACATTTCCTTATGTTAGGTCATGATATGGCTATGCCATTTGGCTGTGGCCTACACTAGTTCATTTAGCAGACAAGTTTGATTAGAATTCCGTGGCATTATTTTTTATTATTTTTTAGTTTGAAGAATACAATTGAACATAGCTTAATAAAATAGAAAGTACAATTTCTCCAAACGATTTCAAAGTGCGCACATGCGGCTATTCTGTGTTGAGCAGTTAACAAGAAACTGATCCTCCTATATGCTTAATTTAGAGTTACAAAAGAGTTGCAAAAATATTCATCCCCCTTGCCGTTTTTTCTATGTTGTTGCGTTACAACCTATAATTTAAATAGATTTTTAGTAGGATTACATGTAGTGGACATACACAAAGTAATCCAAATTGGTGAAGTGAAATGGAAAAAATTACTTGTTTCAGAAAACTAAAAAAAATGTAAAACTGAAAAGTGGTGCGGGAATATGTATTCACCCCCTTTGCTATGAAGCCCCTAAATAAGTTCTGGTGCAACCAATTACCTTCAGAAGTCACATAATTAGTTAAATAAAGTCCACATGTGTGCAATCTAAGGGTCACATGATCTGTCACATGATCTCAGTAAATATACACAAGTTCTGAAAGGCTCCAGAGTCTGCAACAAGCAAGGGGCACCACTAAGCAAGGGGCACCCCCAAGCAAGTGGCACCATGAAGACCAAGGAGTTCTCCAAACAGGTCAGGGACAAAGATGTGGAGAGATACAGATCAGGGTTGGGTTATAAAACAATATCTGAAACGGAGCACCATTACGGAGCACCATTACATCCAATATTAAAAAATGGAAAGAATATGGCACCACAACAAATCTTTCAAGAGAGGGCCGCCCACCAAATCTCACAGACCAGGCAAGGAGGGCATTAATCAGAGAGGCAACAAAGAGACCAAAGATAACCCTGATGGAGCTGCAAAGCTCCACAGGAGAGATTGGAGTATCTGTCCATAGGACAATTTTAAGCCATGCACTCCAAAGAGCTGGGCTTTACAGAAGAGTGGACAGAAAAAAAGCCATTGCTTAAAGAAAAAAATAAGTAAACACATTTGGTGTTCGCCAAAAGGCATGTGGGAGACTCCGCAAACATTTGGAAGAAGGTACTCTGGTCAGATGAGACTTTTTGGCCATCAAGAAAAACGCTATGTCTGGCGCAAACCCATCACCCCGAGAACACCATCCACAGTGAAGCATGGTGGTGGCAGCCTCATGCTGTGGGGATGTTTTTCATCGGCAGGGAATGGGAAACTGGTCAGAATTGAAGGCATGATGGATGGCGCTAAATACAGGGAAATTCTTGAGGGAAAACTGTTTCAGTCTTCCAGAGATTTGAGACTGGGACAGGGGTTCACCTTCGAGCAGGACAATGACCCTAAGCATACTGCTAAAGTAACACTTGAGTGGTTTAAGGGGAAACATTTCAATGTCTTGGAATGGCCTAGTCAAAGCCTAGACCTCAATCCAATTGAGAATCTGTGATAGGATTTAAAGATTGCTGTACACCAGCGGAACCCATACAACTTGAAGGAGCTGGAGCAGTTTTGCCTTGAAGAATGGGCATGGCCTAATGAACAGCAAAAGCACTAGCCTAAAGAGGTTTGGCGCCGACAGAGATGGACCCCTAGCTTCGCGTTCTTAGGAAACTATGCAGTATTTCGTTTTTTTACGTATTATTTCTTACACTGTTACCCCAGGAAATCTTAAGTCTTATTACATACAGCCAGGAAGAACTATTGGATATAAGAGCAACGTCAACTTACCTACATTAAGACCCGGAATACGACTTTCCCGAAGCGGATCCTCTGTTTGGACCACCACCTAGGACAATGGATCGGATCCCAGTAGGTGACCCAAAATAACGGCGCCGCAGAAGGGGCAGACGGAGCGGTCTTCTGGCCAGGCTCTCTAGACGGGCACATCACTCACCGCTACCGAGTATAATACTCGCCAATGTCCAGTCTCTTGACAACAAGGTAGACAAAATAGTCAAGGATCATATCACCTCCACCCTACCTGACACCCTAGACCCACTCCAATTTGCTTACCGCCCCAATAGGTCCACAGATTATGCAATCGCAATCACACTGCCCTAACCCATCTTGACAAGAGGAATACCTACAGTGAGGGGAAAAAGTATTTGATCCCCTGCTGATTTTGTATGTTTGCCCACTGACAAAGAAATGGTCAGTCTATAATTTTAATGGTAGGTTTATTTGAACAGTGAGAGACAGAATAACAACAAAAAAATCCAGAAAACGCATGTGAAAAATTTTATAAATTGATTTGCATTTTAATGAGGGAAATAAGTATTTGACCCCCTCTCAATCAGAAAGATTTCTGGCTCCCAGGTGTCTTTTATACAGGTAACGAGCTGAGATTAGGAGCACAATCTTAAAGGGAGTGCTCCTAATCTCAGTTTGTTACCTGTATAAAAGACACCTGTCCACAGAAGCAAGCAATCAATCAGATTCCAAACTCTCCACCATGGCCAAGACCAAAGAGCTCTCCAAGGATGTCAGGGACAAGATTGTAGACCTACACAAGGCTGGAATGGGCTACAAGACCATCGCCAAGCAGCTTGGTGAGAAGGTGACAACAGTTGGTGCGATTATTCGCAAATGGAAGAAACACAAAAGAACTGTCAATCTCCCTCGGCCTGGGGCCCCATGCAAGATCTCACCTCGTGGAGTTGCAATGATCATGAGAACGGTGAGGAATCAGCCCAGAACTACACAGGAGGATCTTGTCAATGGTTTCAAGGCAGCTGGGACCATAGTCACCAAGAAAACAATTGGTAACACAGTACGCTGTGAAGGACTGAAATCCTGCAGCGCCCGCAAGGTCCCCCTGCTCAAGAAAGCACATATACATGCCTGTCTCTAGTTTGCCAATGAACATCTGAATGATTCAGAGGAAATCTGGGTGAAAGTGTTGTGGTCAGATGAGACCAAAATGGAGCTCTTTGGCATCAACTCAACTCGCCGTGTTTGGAGGAGGAGGAATGCTGCCTATGACCTCAAGAACACTATCCCCCCCGTCAAACATGGAGGTGGAAACATTATGCTTTGGAGGTGTTTTTCTGCTAAGGGGACAGGACAACTTCACCGCATCAAAGGGACGATGGACGGGGCCATGTACCGTGGCCTAGCCAGTCTCCAGACCTTAATCCCATAGAAAATCTGTGGAGGGAGCTGAAGGTTTGAGTTGCCAAACGTCAGCCTCGAAACCTTAATGACTTGGAGAAGACCTGCAAAGAGAAGTGGGACAAAATCCCTCCTGAGATGTGTGCAAACCTGGTGGCCAACTATAAGAAACGTCTGACCTCTGTGATTGCCAACAAGGGTTTTGCCACCAAGTACTAAGTCATGTTTTGCAGAGGGTTCAAATACTTATTTCCCTCATTAAAATGCAAATCAATTTATAAAAATGTTCTGGATTTTTTTGTTGTTATTCTGTCTCTCACTGTTCAAATAACCCTACCATTAAATGTATAGACTGATCATTTCTTTGTCAGTGGGAAAACGTACAAAATCAGCAGTGGTTTAAATAATTTTTCCCCTCACTGTATGTAAGAATGCTGTTCATCGCTTACAGCTCTGCATTTAACGCCATAGTACCCTCCAAACTCGTCATTAAGCTCGGCCTCCAAACTCGTAATTAAGCTCGAGACCCTGGGTCTCAACCCCGCCCTGTGCAACTGGGTCCTGGACTTTCTGACGGTCCGCCCCCAGTTGGTGAGGGTAGGAAACAATCTCCACCCCACTGATCCTCAACACTGGGGTGTTGAGATGCACAATCGAGATTATCCTGTCGGGCTGTGTCACCCCCTGGTACGGCAACTGCTCCGCCCACAACCGTAAGGCTCTCCAGAGGGTAGTGAGGTCTGCACAACGCATCACCGGGGTCAAACTACCTGCCCTCCAGGACACCTACACCACCCGATTTCACAGGAAGGCCAAAAAGATAATCAAGGACAACAACCACCCGAGCCACTGCCTGCTCACCCCGCTATCATCCAGAAGGCGAGGTCAGTACAGGTGCATCAAAGCTGGGACCAAGAGACTGATAAACAGCTTCTATCTCAAGGCCATCAGACTGTTAAACAGCCATCACTAACATTGAGTGGCTGCTGCCAACATACTGACTCAATCTCTAGCAACTTTAATAATTGGATGTAATAAATGTATCACTAGTCACTTAAACAATGCCACTTTATATAATGTTTACATACCCTACATTACTCATCTCATATGTATATACTGTACTCTATACCATCTACTGCATCTTGTCTATGCCGTTCAGCCATCGCTCATCCATATTTTTATATGTACATATTCTTAATCATTCCTTTACATTTGTGTGTATAAGGTAGTTGTTGTGAAATTGTTAGATTACTTGTTATATATTAATGCACGGTCGGAATTAGAAGCACAAGCATTTCGCTACGTTCGCATTAACATCTGCTAACCATGTGTATGTGACCAATAAAATTTGATTTGATTTGATGTCAATCTACCATAGTACAAAAGTTGATAATGCTATTGGTCAATTTGTCCTTCTGTGCAATACATAAATATTCCAAACAACTCTGGGACAGAGGTTGGTTACGATAAGATACAAAACGAATTCAAACACTTGCCTCAAAAAAACGTTATGAATCAATAAGGCTGAGGCAACAGATCAGGACATTTATCTTAAAATGTTGATAAACTAACAGGCTATTTCGTCACATTATAAACGCAGCAATGCACAGGCTAAATGCGTGAATGTCCCAAAATGCAATCAATTAGCGGGAAAATACTGCTCTCGAAAGTGAAGGCAAATGCATTTATGCATGTATTGCTTTACAGTAAAGGTGCATTTTTATGGTGAATTATATTCCCCAGACTTGAAACTCACGCACAGCCTATGTATGCCTGTTAGGCTGTCCACCGGTTATAACGCTGATTAACTTCTTAAGGAGCAGCAAGGTGCGCTGGGGCGCTAGCGCCCCACTCCCGACACTACCAGGTGAAATGCAAGGCGCCAAATTCAAAATCCAAAAGTTGAATTATTAAACATGCATCAATATACAAGTGTTTCATAGTCATCAAAAGCTCTGCTTCTTGGCAATATCACAGCGTTGTCAGATTTCAAAAAGGCTTTACGGCGAAAGCACCACATTTGATTGTTTGAGGGTAGCACATTCACTATTTTTGCCATTAGCCTTCACGGTTCACACAAAACACTTTTTCCAGCATCGAAATTCCTCGGGGTTTCGCCTGCCATATCCGTTCTGTTTTACTCACAGACAAATGGTTAACACTTTTAGAAAATTCAGAGTGTTTCCTATCCAATGGTACTAAATACGTGCATATCCTATTTTCCCGGCCTGAATGGGAGGCATTTTACTTTGGGCAAGCTAAGGTCTCCAAAACGGTCACCTCATGCGCTGCTCCCTAAGAAGTTAATGTGCTGAATTGTATGGAGTTATTTGGCCACTAGTTGTCATACAACCCTTATCAAAGCTCATCACTAAGCTAAGGATCCTGGGACTAAACACCTCCCTCTGCAACTGGATCCTGGACTTCCTGACGGGCCGCCCCCAAGGGGTGAGGGTAGGTAACAACACATCTGCCACGCTGATCCTCAACACTGGAGCTCCCCAGGGGTGCCTGCTCAGTCCCCACCTGTACTCCCTGTTCACCCATGACTGCATGGCCAGGCACGACTCCAACACCATCATTAAGTTTGCAGACGACACAACAGTGGTAGGCCTGATCACCAACAACGACGAGACAGCCTATTGAGAGGAAGTCAGAGACCTGGCCGGGTGGTGCCAGAATAACAACCTCTCCCTCAACGTAACCAAGACTAAGGAGTAGATTGTGGACTACAGGAAAAGGAGGACCGAGCATGCCCCCATTCTCATCGACGGGGAAGTAGTGGAGCAGGTTGAGAGCTTCAAGTTCCTTGGTGTCCACATCAACAACAAGCTAGAATGGTCCAAACACACCAAGACAGTCGTGAAGAGGGCACGACAAAGCCTATTCTCCCTCAGGAAACTAAAAAGATTTGGCATGGGTCCTGAGATCCTCAAAAGGTTCTACAGCTGCAACATCGAGAGCATCCTGACTGGTTGCATCACTGCCTGGTACGGCAATTGCTCCGCCTCTGACCGCAAGGCACTACAGAGGGTAGTGCGTACGGCCCAGTACATCACTGGGGCTAAGCTGCCTGCCATCCAGGACCTCTACACCAGGCGGTGTCAGAGGAAGGCCCTAAAAATTGTCAAAGACCCCAGCCACCCCAGTCATAGACTGTTCTCTCTACTACCGCATGGCAAGCGGTACCGGAGTGCCAAGTCTAGGACAAAAAGCTTTTCAACAGTTTTTACCCCCAAGCCATAAGACACCTGAACAGGTAATCAAATGACTACCCAGACTTTTTTGCATTGTATGCCCCCAACCCCTCTTTTTACGCTGCTGCTACACTCTGTTTTTCATATATGCATAGTCACGTTAACTATACATTCATGTACATACTACCTCAATTGGACCGACCAACCAGTGCTCCCGCACATTGGCTAACCGGGCTATCTTTCTGCATTGTGTCCCGCCACCCACCACCCGCCAACCCCTTTTTTTACACTACTGTCATCATATATGCACAGTCACTTTAACCATAGCTACTTGTACATATTACCTCGCTACCTTTATAGCCTCGCTACTGTATATAGCCTGTCTATTTACTATTGTTTTATTTCTTTACTTACCTATTGTCCACCTAATACCTTTTTTTTGCACTATTGGTTAGAGGCTGTAAATAAGCATTTCACTGTTGTATTCGGCGCACGTGACAAATAAACTTTGATTGATTTGATTTGATTTGCTAAAAACATGTAGACCTATGGGCTAGGCTACATGAGCTGTGTGACTATGATTTGAAAAAGTCACAAAAAAAAGGCATGCTCCGTTTCTTGCCTTAATGCACACACTGGGTATCATTCACGAGTTAATTTTTTATTTTCATATTCATCCTTTATTTAAAACTAGGCAAGCCAGAACAAATTCTTATTTACAATGATGGCCTACCAAAAGGCAAAAGGCCTCCTGCGGGGACGGGGGCTGGCTTGGATAAAAAATATTAAATTAAATAAAAATATAGGACAAAACACACATCATGACAAGAGAGACATTACAACACTACATACGGAGAGACCTAAGACAACAACATAGCATGGCAGCAACACATGACAACACAGCATAGTAGAAACACAAAATGACAACAACATGGAAGCACACACATGGCAGCAGCACAACATGGTAGCAGCACAAAAAAACTGTACAAATATTATTAGGCAAAGACAACAGCACAAAGGGCAAGAAGGTAGAGAAAACAATACATCAGACGAAGCAGCCACAACTGCCAGTAAGAGTGTCCATGATTAAGTCTTTGAATGTAGAAATGGAGATAAAACTGTCCAGTTTTAGTGTTTTTGCAGCTCGTTCCAGCGGCTAGCTGCAGCGAACTGAAAAGAGGAGCGACCCAGGGATGTATGTGCTTTGGGGACATTTAACAGAATGTAACTGGCAGAATGGGTATTGTATGTGGAGGATGAGGGCTGCAGTAGGTATCTCAGATAGGGGAGAGTGAGGCCTAAGAGGGTTTTATAAATAAGAATCAACCAGTGGGTCTTGTGACAGGTATACATAGATGACCAGTTTAGGAGTATTCAGTGCAGTGATCTGTCCTATAAGGAGCATTCGTGGCAAATCGGATGGCCGAGTGGTAAAGAACATCTAGCCGCTCGAGAGCACCCTTACCTGCCGATCTATAAATTAAGTCTCCGTAATCTAGCATGGGTTGGATGGTCATCTGAATCAGGGTTAGTTTAGCAGCTGAGGTGAAAGAGGAGCGGTTACAATAGAGGAAACCAGGACTAGATTTAACTTTAGCCTGCAGCTTTGATATGTACTGAGAGAAGGACAGTGTACCATCTAGGCATACTCCCAAGTATGAGGTGACTACTTCAAGCTCTAAACCCTCAGAGATAGTAATCACACAGGTGGGGAGAGGAGCATTCTTCTTACCAAACTACATGACCTTTTATTTGGAAATGTTCAGAACAAGGTTAAGGGCAGAGAAAGGTGGTTGGACACTAAGAAAACTTTGTTGTAGAGCGTTTAAACAAAATCTGTGGAGGGGCCAACTGAGTATAAGACTGGATATAAATGGATGAGAGAGCTTCTTACTGCCTGAGCTATGTTGTTGATGTAAATTGTCTTTATATATACTAAATAATATACCGTATGTGTGAAATTAGTTTAGAATGGACCATTATCATACACCTGTCTCAGAACAGGGGCATGGGGAAAAAAACATGTGTCACCTATGCACTTAAATAGCGAATGGAGAACACTTTTCCTGTGGTTCATTTTCATGCCAGCCAGATAGGCTACTCCTATTGTAAAGCGAAGCAATGTGCTTAATATTAGGAAAGTGAATAAATAGTAGGCCCAACCTATAGACAGCTGATGGGATCCTCCTCTTAACAGAGTCCATCCAAACTGTTTTCTCACGCAATTGCATAGCCTATACAAATGTTGCCCAACATGAGCCCATGGGCTCTCATGAAGTGTTGATTAGATTTTCGATCACATTTGCATTTATATCAGAGTGATTAGAGGGACAATAGCGTGCTGAGTACCAGGCAATTAGCAAGTCGGGTAGGCTCCTAATGACCATCAGCAGCATCAGAGCTTGGAGAAGCCTAATTACACTGACTAAATGGTCACGTGGAATTTGACTGCTTCATGACTCGTGATCGCCGGTGTGGCGATAATACAGTCACGGTAACATCCATAGGTGCAACTGCAACAGACGAAAGTCGGACACTAATGTGGTTTTCCAACATCAAGGGTCAGATCATTAGGGCAGTGTTGCCATTGTTAATATACGTTTTTCTTTCTCTCTGTCTCCAACCAACATATTACACACTCACATGCTGAAATTTGTGTACATTGTACAATCATATATAGAGAGAGAGAGACTTAAATAACACATTCATTTGTATATATCCACTGTATACACAAATTGCTGCAAAGTTGGTTCCTGTTTCAGTCATGTCTTGATCACGTTCGTGTGGGTCAAACAAAAAAACACTTAATGGTTGGTTGACAATAGTCTCCCAAAATGGAGGCCTTGGCTGCAGGATGAAATTGGTGAAGATCAACTGCAGTCAAAACTTCTCACCAACTGCACCATGCAGCCAACACTTGGCTAATGGGAAGCTCTATTTGACAATCTGTCATGAGGGTGTTTTTGGTTGACCCACACAAACGTGACCAAAGACGTGACTGAAATAGGAACCAACTTTTCCCGAGATTCTGAAGCTACAGTCACAACAGGGGATACAAATGAAAGTGATATTTGAGACCTCTCTAAACCACTGTTACTCACTATTTTTTGTAAGGGGGCTACTTTGGGTTGAGACAATATTTTAGAGGGCCGCACAGATCTTTAATTTGTTGTACTTTTTCTTCCAATATTATCAATTATCAATTGAGAGCAAATTGAGATAGCTTCCTACTGCCTGAGTTGGGATATGTGTGCACGGTGTTCTGGTTGGGATATGTGTGCACGGTCACTCTGGGGACGACATCTTCGATGCACTTATTAATGAAGCCGTTGACTGATGTGGAAAACTCCTCAATGTCATCCTAGGTTCAACGACTGATAACAGATATTGTGTAAAGAGGGTCTGTCCGGGCGCTGCTACTGGGAGGCAGAGTGGGTGCAGAATTCAGTTAATATATGCATGGCCTATAGAGGAATGGCAAGGTAGGGAGCTGGTTTGGATGCTAGCATTGGGTACAATGCCCTGTCCTGGAAGGTGCACTGCATCTTGGACACAGTCACTGTCTGGCATAATAACAAGAGCACTGTAATTCCAGGTAAGTTCCCATCAAAGAAAGTAGGGGTGTATCTTTACTGGCGGGAAGGCACTCTGTCATATAATATAGACTCCTCTGACACACTTGAGTCTTCTCTTTACGTTCCTTATGTATCTCTGCACATCCCTATGGTTATTCTCTCTTGTTTGTCCAGGTTTTAATGGGGAAACTTTGCTCATTGATTAATATTAGCTTTTTCTTTGTGATTAGGTTGGTGTTGAGGCGAGGCTGTGTACTTAAACTGTAAATAAAGGTAACACAAACACAGGCCAAATGATAACAACACAACTCTCTCTCTGTCTCTCTGGCTCTCTCTCTCCATCTGTCTGTCTTTCTCTCCCTCCCGCCATCTCTCTCCCTCATTCCCTCCATCTCTCTTTAATTGCTAGTCTTATTGTTTCTGTCCTGCTCCAGGCTTCCTGAGATTTGGGATCCATCTGTTAATCTCCACCAGCCTTATTACACTCAGATCTGCTTTAATATTTAATGGGATGAATTGAGGCCCATGGAATTAGATACTGGTAGTTCAGACTGTTTGTGTGGCCAGGATTGGACCAGTTCAAACTGTAGCAACCGCACATACATCAGATACACATGCACAGACACAGACACACACTCAAGAAAGCATGCAAATAAACACACACACCCTGCTTTGGGTGAGCTGAATATTCACCACAGAAAGTGTGCAATGAACTCTACCCCAGACTTCCTCTTGGCACAGGAAGTTGGACGTTTTGGGCTCTGAGACATTATATTTAATAATGTGTGGGACATTTTGCATCACTGACTCCAATCTGAGAACTCAAATCTGAGAATTAATTAATTATTTCGCTTGGCAAATGAATCCATTAAAAGTTAATGCACCTTTTGCCTACAACAGATACAACACAATGTAATTACATTGTTATTTTATTGAGCTGCATTTCTAATGACTGTTCTAATTATTGAATGGAGTAGACTAAGATGATGAGATAGAACAGCTGGTACACAGAGACAATACCAGCTTGACATAGTCAACTACTGGGTCCATACACGCACACACAAGCATGCACATACACACAATTACACACACATATGTGTGTATGCATGCACACACGCACACACACACACCCACACACAGGGGGGGGTCTCAGTGTTTGAGACTAATTGTATTGATGGATTGCTCCAAAGGGGATGGCTCCTTCTCTCCATGTCACCACCAAATATACCATCTCTGACACACACACCTTGACTCACACACAGATAGACAGTGGAGTCCTGACTGACGTCAGCTGTAATGTCGCTGTCACTGGTGAACAACGTGCTGCACCCCGGATGACACTTTATGTCACTTCATGACAGTTTATGTCAATGGCAACAGAGGCTTAGAAAGGCCAATTAATGTTTCTGTCAAGGGGTTGTGAGATGTAACAAGGGGCCTACAGCACAGTACTGTGTCAGTAAGAATATCTCCCACTTCTAGGGGTTGTTTTTGTTGTCTGTGTTTTTGGACTGTTGCCACAATCTTCTCAGACCAAACTCCAGTGGATCATGTGCTGTCCAGCCATATTTAGAATGGTGAAGTTAGGGCATGGCGTGGCATTTTATTTCCACAGCAATTTCCAACCGTCCACTATGGGAAACACAATACCTGCTACCATCTACTGTAGTAGGGCATAGGGGATGGGGTTCAGGATGGGATTATTATACCTCGAGCTATGGCTTTGGTTTCACTTTTGCACAATTTGACTGAAACACGCCATAATTAAAACAGCAACACACTCCATAATCAACAGACATCACCACAGACAGCACCACACACCATAATTAAAAGGGAAAGACACTCCATCTCTGTTGCCTGCAGTTATGGCAAATGTCCACATTTGCTTTGGAGGTTGCATTGCATTTTATATGGAAAGTGCCCAGACTTAGAGCATTTATGGTGGCGGGGCTGTAGTTGGGTTAAAACGCAGAAGTAGGATTGTGGCTCTAAAGCCACCTGTGGCTTCTCCACCAACACGGGCCTATCAGGAATAGATATACACTACCGGTCAAAAGGTTTAGAACACCTACTCATTCAAGGGTTTCTCTTAATTTTTTACTATTTTCTACATTGTAGAATGATAGTGAAGACATCAAAACTATGAAATAACACATATGGAATCACGTAGTAACCAAACAAGTGTTAAACAAATCAAAATATATTTAATATTTGAGATTATTCAAATAGCCATCCTTTGCCTTGACGACAGCTTTAAACACGCTTGGCATTCTCTCAACCATCTTCACCAGGAATGCTTTTCCAACACTATTTGAGGAGGTCCCACATATGCTGAGCACTTGTTGGCTGCTTTTCCTTCACTCTGCGGTCCAACTCATCCCAAACCATCTCAATTGGTGTTGAAATCGGGTGATTACGGAGACCAGGTCATCTGATGCAGCACTCCATCACTCTACTTCTTGGTCAAATAGCCCTTACACAGCCTGGAGGTGTGTTGGGTCATTGTCCTGTTGAAAAACAAATGATAGTCCCACAAATGATAGTCCCACTAAGCCCAAACCAGAAGGGATGGCGTATCGCTGCAGAACGCTGTGGAAGACACGCTGGTTAAGTGTACCTTGAATTCTAAATAAATCACAGACAGTGTCACCAGCAAATCACCCCCACATCAGAACACCTCGTCCTCCATTGTTTATGGTGGGAAATACACATGCGGAGGCCATCCGTTAACCCACACTGCGTCTCACAAAGACACGGCGGTTGGAACCAGAAATCTCCAATTTGGACTCCAGACCAAAGTACAAATTTGTTTGTTTGGGTCGACAAGTTTTTTTTGGGCTGTTCGTGCACACACATTTTTTTGTTGTTGAGGCAAGCTGAAGTCAGTTGCCGAAGTCTACACCCCTTCATCAGTGATTGGTCAACAGTAGGCAATCTTCAACAAAGTTGTTGTTGTCATTCAATGAGCGATGTGAAGGTCTTCTAAGGGAGCATGCTGACGCCTTTAGCTGTGACCATCTGTCCCAACCTATTTCACCATCTCAGAAGAGCTATGACACTTCTCCTTTCTCTGGGTCACAATGACCCCGGCTGGGCTGGAGGATAGGTGGACGCAAACACACCGAACGCACACATGCACACCCTATCTGCTTCAAGCGGACAGTGTTCTGTTAAATGTGCGTTTTGTCTATGAAGATGACAAAGTTTTGTTAAATTTGTGTTTTGGGGGATATTAAGTATTGACAAGTTGGCAGGGATAGTAGTGGGAGAGAGAGGGAAGGAGGGAAGGAAGGAAGAAGGGAAGGACTGAAGTAGAGATGTGGGAATCTGGTGAAGGTATGGAAGAGTAAGGGTGGCACCGGATGATGACATGGTAGATGGCTGATTGGAGATTATCTCAGCGTGAGGAAACACCATGCGGCCAATTAGAGGAGGGGACATAGACGTGTATGGACAAAGACAACCAATCAGAGAGCCCCAAACTCACTCCAGAAGGCCACACCCTCTGCTCTATCTTTTCCCCTGTCTGGGTCCCTACTCTTTAGAGGTGATATCTCTAGGACCTGCCTTTAGCTGTTGTATATACTCATAATTCAACAGGAGCCTACAGCTCAGCCCAGGGAACTAAGAAGCCCACAACACCAGCTCCATCTAATTTACACTGCAGGATGTGATATACGAATGGTGTTCACAGAATTCTGAACCAGAGAGCTGAGGGCTGACTGACTGCAAGGAAACCTAAAGTCACACAGAGAACTGACGTCAGTAAGGGGAAAAAGAGATTGTGGTTCTGGTCCATTATCCACAATAGTTTACCACTTAAAATTAAGAAATGTATTGGATGCATTCTAAGTACAGTCGTGGCCAAAAGTTTTGAGAATGAAACAAATATTCATTTTCTTAAAGTCTGCTGCCTCAGCTGGTATGATGACAATTTGCATATATTCCAGAATGTCATGAAAAGTGATCAGATGAATTGCAATTAATTGCAAAGTCCCTCTTTGCCATGCAAATGAACTGAATCCCCCCCAAAAACATGTCCACTGCATTTCATCCCTGCCATAAAAAGGACCAGCTGACATCATGTCAGTGATTCTCTCGATAACACAGGTGTGAGTGTTGACAAGGACAAGGCTGGAGATCACTCTGTCATGCTGATTGAGTTCGAATAACAGACTGGAAGCTTCAAAAGGAGGGTGGTGCTTGGAATCATTGTTCTTCCTCTTACAACCATGGTCACCTGCAAAGAAACACGTGCCGTCATCATTGCTTTGCACAAAAAGGGCTTCACAGGCAAGGATATTGCTGCCAGTATGATTGCACCTAAATCAACCTTTAGGACCGTCTCCTAAAGTTGATTCAGCTGCGGGATCAGGGCACCACCAGTACAGAGCTTGCTCAGGAATGGCAGCAGGCAGGTGTGAGTGCATCTGCACGCACAGTGAGGCAAATACTTTTGGAGGATGGCCTGGTGTCAAGAAGGGCAGCAAAGAAGCCACTTCTCTCCAGGAAAAACATCAGGGACAGACTGATATTCTGCAAACGGTACAGGGATTGGACTTGGATTTTCTCTGATGAATCCCCGTTCCGATTGTTTGGGGCATCTGGAAAAAAAGCTTGTCAGGAGAAGACAAGGTGAGCGCTACCATCAGTACTGTGTCATGCCGACAGTAAAGCATCCTGAGACCATTCATATGTGGGGTTGCTTCTCAGCCAAGGGAGTGGGCTCGTTCACAATTTTGCCTAAGAACACAGCCATGGATAAAGAATGATACCAACACATCCTCCGAGAGCAACTTCTCCCAACCATCCAGGAACAGTTTGGTGACAAACAATGCCTTTTCCAACATGATGGAGCACCTTGCCATAAGACAAAAGTGATAACTAAGTGGCTCGGCGAACAAAACACTGATATGTTGGGTCCATGGTCAGGAAACTCCCCAGACCTTAATCCATTGAGCACTTGTGGTCAATCCTCAAGAGGCAGGTGGACAAAAAAAAACTCACGAATTTTGACAAACTCTAAGCATTGATTATGCAAGAATGGGCTGCCATCAGTCAGGATGTGGCCCAGAAGTTAATTGACAGCATGCCAGGGCAGATTGCAGAGGTCTTGAAAAAGAAGGGTCAACACTTTAAATATTGACTCTTTGCATCAACTTCATGTAATTGTCAATAAAAGCCTTTGACACTTATGAAATGCTTGTAATTATACTTCATTATTCCATAGTAACATCTGACAAAAATATCTAAAGACACTGAAGCGGCAAACTTTGTGGAAATTAATATTTGTGTCATTCTCAAAACTTTTGGCCACGACTGTAGTATCCTAATATGGATATTGCAATGTAGATTATGATGCAAACTTCTGACCCACTGGAATTGTGATACAGTGAATTATAAGTGAAATAATCTGTCTGTAAACAATTGTTGGAAAAATTACTTGTGTCATGCACAAAGTAGATGTCCTAACCGACTTGCCAAAACTATAGTTTGTTAACAAGACATTTGTGGAGTGGTCGAAAACGAGTTTTAATGACTCCAACCTAAGTGTATGTAAACTTCCGACTACAACTGTAGTAACCAGCCATTAGTTTGAGTGACAACAACTTTGCCATAAATGCAACTTCATTAGATTAGATTCTGTACTGAAGATAAAGCTGACATTGTTAACTACATCGTTAGAGGATCTGAGGTCTGAGGTTCCTCTGATCTGAGCTTCCTGTACTCTAATTAATATGGTTGTTTAATTACAGGAAGTTTTTATAATGTATGATAATGCATTCTGATTGATAAGGGAAGCTCAAGGTAAAGTCTGTCACTGATTGAAGCATTCCGACCATTTGGCTTTCTCCAACACCTCTCACTTTTCAGAGACATCCGTAACGTCTCTGTCTATTTCTTGATCTCCCCAACATCTCCACTACTCTTTCTACCTCACTCCCCTTCTTTCTATGTCTCTCTCTCTCTCTCTCTCTCTCTCTCTCTCTCTCTCTCTCTTTACTCTTTGGCAGTCTACCCTCTGTGCTTCCTCCCGTCCCCTTCAGAATTCGCTCTCCGGGCCTCTCTTCGTCTAGTCTCATTTGTCAGTGAGTGCCTATGGTCGTGTCTATACTTGACACTTACATGCGACTTCTGCTTTCAGAAAACGAAGATTGCATTTTAAAGACGGGTCGCTTTGTGGTCTGATTGTACCAAAAGTGCATACAGTGGGCAACGTCATCAGCACTCCTCCCACAAGTCTCCAGAAAACTTGTGTTTTGGGACCAAGAGGCACCTTATCATTATAACGTTGGAGGAGATACATTCCTAGCGTGGGAGGACAGTGTTTGCTGGCCTCATAAATGCTAGCCAGCTAACTAATATTTTGCTAGATTTATGCTAACCTGTTTGAAATCCCTTTAGCATTGGTTGCTAGCTTGCTGGCTAGGTAAAGAGGTTAGCTGGCTAGTTAGCTACAATAGTTAGCTACTGCCATCAGATGTTGTTGTGTTATTATCATATTTAGCCTATTCCACCGTTTGTAGATTGCATATTGGCTTTTGAATATAGTGCAGGAAAAGGGAATACAGACACACTGTGGACACTAGACTCATTTAAATGTAGGTGTAGATGCATGACGGAATTCCATGATCAAAACACTAAAGCTGCATGAACTGTCAAGTCTAGACGCGGCCTATAACCATCACCAGGGACACAACCTTCACTGGGGATGGGGAGGACATGTTCCCCCCCACATTCTGAAATTGCATTTTTGTCCCCCCCAGTTTCAGCAATGGTGTGCTTTAAGAACATGCAAACGTCTCTAAGCGGTCGGGTAGGCTGTTTGGATTGTTTATCCGACTGGATTTAGGACCCCGTGGACACCATAGACGGGGCTGACAGGCTGTGTGAAGGCGAAGCTTCTGGAAGGCTGGCTGGACCAGCACGGGAGAGTTGAGCATGGTTCAGTGTGTATGTGTTGCGCTCTTTCACCGAGATGTAAAAGGTAGCAGAACAGAAACTGGCTACTATTTAGTTGACTGATGTAGCTGGCAAGGTAACTGCTGTTTAACTTAACAGAAAAAAATGAAACAGTGTTTATTCGCAGTGCTAAGCTAGTATTGTAACTGACATGTAATGTTAGCTAATGTTTCATCCCCTCTCGACTGAGGTAAATTAATAAATTACGCCAGTGTGTAGCTACCATAGCCAGGTCAGCTCTAGCCTCTAGTTATCTGTCAAATAGCGATATGAGGTAGCTATTATTACTATCTAACAGCAGTTGTTTGTATGGAAATGTTTTGTAGCCTTTGTTTTGTCCTGTTTCAGAAGTAAATGAACTTGGCAAGATTTCACCAGTTGATGTACCGTTGGAGAGATAGCTGGCCAAAAGTTGTCTTACATTAGATATTATTTTTGCCTCAATCAAACTAGACCTGAATCAAACAATGAAACCATCGGCCAAATGATTTTTCAGTGCAATTTGAGTTGTATTAGTCAGTATGGCAATGTAAATGTATTGATCTGTCAGTTTCCCCTAGGTAATATCTTACTTCACACTGACACAGTCAGTAATAAACAGCTCTAACGTTAAAGGCTTCACTGTCATGGTGCACAGTAGAGGTCTGTGTAGGACCGAGTTCTCCATCCCGCAAAAATAACTTAAGAAATAGGTTACATTACCTGAGATTCTCACATGGCACTTACATTGTATTGCTGGGCTATATCAGCCAATATGTTAGATGTAGTTTGAAGAGAGAAGAGTTGGAGACACTTGCACTTTCTCTTGAGCTATTTTTATAGCCTACCTTTTAGGAGTGGGAAGATTCCCAGCAGTATCAGACAGCCAGGGAAGACCAGTTTACGGAGCTCAAGTGAATTTTGCAGTATATCCAGTGAATTATACAAAATTCCATATTGAATTAATGGGTATACCTGAAGTAGCTACATGGCAGCAGCTAAAGCTTTAAGCTACACTCTGGCATCTGAGAATAATGGTCATTTCAATTATTGAACCATTTATTCTATTCTAGGATAATATAATGTGTAAATGTACACCAAGTTAATTCTTTGTCATGCCTCATTTTAGGAGGATCAGGTGGTGACAGGGGTCTCAGCAGGGTCAGGCAGCCAGGGAAGACCAGTCTCTGACAGAGATGAGGTGAGTTTTTGCATATACAACTCTTTATTCTCTCTGTCACGTTCATATAATCTCAGACATAAATTACTGCAGTTTAAGACCAACCATAGAACGTATTATATGCCAGTGAAAAGGAGTATCATGCACTCAGAAATGGTATTATCGTGCTGGAAGTGTAAAGGACAAAAGGGTACATATTTGCATATCTTGTGGTCTTTTGAAGGATGGCTGAATTCTGGCAAAGAGTATGTTTTTTTATCTCAGCATGTCTACAGATTCTCCCTTCTCCCTGTTTTTGTTTGCTTGGAAATGTTGATACTGGAGACTGTTATCAGAATAAACTGTGTAACCTATAATTTATAGTGGCTAATAAATGCATTGCAATTATTTGGAAGGTTGGTTATCCTCCCACAATGTTTGGAATAAATGTCAAGTCATGTACAGTATCTCTAGATTTGTTTTAAGATTCAGAGTATACTGTGCAACTTTGATAAGGTCTGAATGCCTTTTATGGAATACTGTATGACAAAAGGTGTCTGTTTTGAAAACATGCCCACGTCAGGGGAGATACCTATTTAGGCAATCCCTAGCTGCTGGGCTGCTCAGTCCTGGCCTTGGGGTCTGCTGTACTGTTGTCACTCTGGCCTTGGCCTATCACACCTGAAACCAATAATGAATGTTTCACTAAGATCCTAAAGCTGAGTGGGGTGTGTTGGTTTGGAGCGCTACAGGCCGTGGACCCCTAGGGGCAGGACAGGGTGACCCAGCTAGATTGTGTGCAAGTAAAAAGAGCTCTACAGCACTATTAGGCCTATCATAGGAATTATATGGAGGGTGTACTGTTTGTCTGTGTTAATATGTAGGTGTATGTGCGTTTTCATTCATCCTTTGCTTTCCAAACCTTTTCTTTGAGAGAAAAAAAAGATGGGAAGGAAGTTGTGTTGGGGAGAGAGTTGAGTTATTGACTTGACTGATGGGGGTCAGGCGTGCAGGTTGGCTGGGCAGTTTGGCTGAAATTTAATATAGAGGACGTCTTAAAGACAACAAAGTTAAGTCTTTTTAGTATATTTGTAAGAGTTGTTCATTTGGTTAAAGGTGCAACACAATATTGATTAATGAATTATTATATCTACAGCAGTTCAGTCTTATCAATCACTTAAACATATTGAATCATCTCTTACCTAGCTTGATGACTGTGGGCATTTAAAAAAAAAAAAAGTGTTGTTCTAAACAAACGGCTAGAAGGTCCATGGGTAATATTAGATTGTGTAGAAATGCAGGAAATGTGCTTAGATCAGCGGTCCCCAACCTTTTTTTGCACCATGGACCGGTCTCATATAGACAATATTTTTGCGGACCAGCCGTCAGGGGGTCACGACACGACCGGAATATCGATTAGGCCTATAAGTTCAGTATAGCCGTTTTTTCATAATATTTTAGTTTAAGTAGGTCTAACGTGATGATATTGTAAAAACATAAAGTGCATATTTTTCTCTAATGACCATATAATAAAAACATTGCAACTTACCATGTCGCTGAAACAGTGGGAGCCCTGAGCTTGTTTCCCGGCAACAAGACGGTCCCATCTAGCTGTGATGGGATACAGTGACACCCGAAGCGTGTTCCTTATGTCCAGTCTACTCCATCATTTCGTTTTTGTTGTCGTCATTGCGGAAAACCCCACTTCGCAGAGATAGGATGTTGGAAATGGAAGCAACGTTTTTGTGTCTTTGTGGCTAAACCCAGGATATTCGGCCTTGATTTTTGGCAGAGAAGGTCGGCAGAGATGAAGTTATCTCAAACATACTTTTCAGGCCACTGTCATTTGCTCAAGGAGTTGATCTTCTTCCTGCAAGGACATGGACGATTCACCTGGGACATTCACAAATGGGTTGAGGATCCATTCCTTCGCACTTCGTGGGTCTTTGGCGGTTGGGAAGTATCGCTCGAACTCCGTTGACAGCGAAGCTAGGTGATCGTGCACCAGCTGGGAGAAAGACGGCCCAGTCTCAATCCTTCCCCAAATCCCCGCAAAATTTTGGAACGTGTCAAATATGCCCCTGTCCACTCTCCGTCCCCACAGTTCCAGTTTGGCTTTGAATGCAGACACTTTATCTGCCAACTTAAAGACAGTTGTAATTCTCCCCTGAAGTGAAAGATTGGTATTCGTTGAGCAAGTTGAATATGTCGCACAGGTAAGCAAGTTTTGCGACCCATTCCTCGTCATTGAAATGTGCTGCCAGTGGTCTCCCCCTGGATAGCCTCATTAGATAGCCTATCTCCACATACTACGCACAGGGTGCTTGGAGCATGTGAGTCACCTGTCACATTAAAGCCATATTTTAGGTAGGACTCATCATATTTTCTATTGAATGAGGCCTTCTTTTTTTTTTTGCAGTCTTGGGCTCTGCTGTCTCTGCATTATCGACATCATCGTTGGGCCTTTAATCTCCCTTACCCCTTCCGAAGAAGCTCTCCAGCGACGTTTGTTTGTTTTTATTAATGTCAGCTAACATAGCTAGCTAGTAAAAAGTTGGCGGGCAGCACAGTTCACGCAGACCGTGATGAACTCGCGGCGCGCGCATTACTCAAGTTCAAAATCTATAAACTGTTGTGGGCGTGACAGAGTGGTGAGAAAAGGACCAACAGACTGTACCAAGTTCAATGTAATTACGGCACAAATATCCTGTAATTGTATATAATTTTATATTACCAATATAAAAAAATATTTATTCTTTCCGTGCGGCCCAGTATCGGTCCGCGGCCCAGGACCGCTGCTTTAGATGCCCTCAAAAAAAAATAATACCCCTTGACAAGTTTTGTCCAACTCTGCAAATAGCACTGCTGGGTGATTTAAAAAGTCATAGTCAATCTATCAATAATATTTTAATAATCTCAAAAACATTTTTGCAGTATGTATAATCTATGAGAATGGAAAGGTTCAGAATTTTTGTGAAACATCACGGCACAGTTGAAAAATATATGGCAAATAGAAATCAATCAAAACTCGATGGTGTTCAGAGATAGATGGGAGGGGTTGAGTGGAGCTGACGGATGGGACTAAAAACAAACAAAAGATAACTATTGTAAAATATATTGTGTCCATGAAATGTATAAACTGGAAGTAGAAGCCTAAGGGTTTTTGTCCATTAGTTTACTCCGATTAGGGGAGGGATTGTTAGATTATTACTGCACTGTCGGAACTAGAAGCACAAGCATTTATTTGTTTTTGTTTTTGTTTTCAGCTATGTATAGTGTTTTAGCATTGTGCAAATAGTTGTAGTACGAATAGTAGGGGAAGATAAATAAACAGATAAATATTGGTTGTATTTACAATGTTGTTTGTGCTCCACTGGTTCCTCTTTTCTCATGGTAACGGGCCACAAATCTTGCTGCTGTGATTGCACACTGCTGTATTTCCCCTAACAAATATGGGAGTTTATCAATGTTTGATTTGTTTTCAAATTCTTTGTGGGTCTGTGTGATCTGTGGCAAATAATCTCTCTGTCTCTCTCCCTCTCTCTCACACTCACCCTCACACACCGCAAGGGAGAACCCAGAGCTTCGTATTCACAGCAAGTAAGAGTCAATTTTATAGCAATTCCTTGGGTACACTGAGTGTACAAACATTAAGGACACCTTCCGAATATTTAATTCTTCCCAACTGTTGAGCGTGAATAACCCAGCACCAAACCAGCACCTACTACCATACCCCGTTCAAAGGCACTTAAATATTTTGTCTTGTCCATTCACTCTCTAAATGGCACACATACACAATCCATGTCTCAATTGTCTCAAGAAATCAATAAATCCTTCTTTAACCTGTCTCATCCCCTTCATCTGCACTGGTTAAATTGGATTTAGCAAGTGACGTCAATACGGGATCGTAGCTTTCAACTGGATTCACCTGGCCAGTCTATGTCATGGAAAGAACAGATGTCCTTAATGTTTTGTACACAGTGTATATCAGTGTAGAGCTGTGTGTGTGTGTGTGTGTGTGTGTGCGTGTGCGTGTGCATGTGTGTGTGTGTTTAAGCAGGATCCAGATACAGCCAGACAGTTAATAAGGTGTCAACAATGACTGATGGTCAATTAAAGGGATGGGATAGGTTTGTGCACGTACGTGCATGTGTGCGTGTGTGCCTGCATGTCAGTGTGTTCGCATTCTTTATGCCTCACTTCCATTTCAGTCATTTCACTCAACCATCCCACATTGTTTGATGTTGTTGTGCAGTGTTGCTGTTTACAGTAATGACATTAGGATGGTAGACATAATCTATGCTGATGATCAGATTACTGCATTGACCATATCCATTTTCATTTATCATTTCCATGTCTATAATACTGTGTTTTTATGATATGTACATGTGAATACCCCGCTCCAGGTTGTATATACACTGCTCAAAAAAATAAAGGGAACACTAAAATAACACATCATAGATCTGAATGAATGAAATAATCTTATTAAATACTTTTTTCTTTACATAATTTAATGTGCTGACAACAAAATCACACAAAAATTATCAATGGAAATCAAATTTATCAACCCATGGAGGTCTGGATTTGGAGTCACACTCAAAATTAAAGTGGAAAACCACACTACAGGCTGATCCAACTTTGATGTAATGTCCTTAAAACAAGTCAAAATGAGGCTCAGTAGTGTGTGTGGCCTCCAAATGCCTGAATAACCTCCCTACAACGCCTGGGCATGCTCCTGATGAGGTGGCGGATGGTCTCCTGAGGGATCTCCTCCCAGACCTGGACTAAAGCATCCGCCAACTCCTGGACAGTCTGTGGTGCAACGTGGCGTTGGTGGATGGAGCGAGACATGATGTCCCAGATGTGCTCAATTGGATTCAGGTCTGGGGAACGGGCGGGCAAGTCCTTAGCATCAATGCCTTCCTCTTGCAGGAACTGCTGACACACTCCAGCCACATGAGGTCTAGCATTGTCTTGCATTAGGAGGAACCCAGGCCAACCGCACCAGCATATGGTCTCACAAGGGGTCTGAGGATCTCATCTCGGTACCTAATGGCAGTCAGGCTACCTCTGGCGAGCACATGGAGGGCTGTGCGGCCCCCAAAGAAATGCCACCCCACACCATGACTGACCCACCGCCAAACCGGTCATGCTGGAGGATGTTGCAGGCAGCAGAACGTTCTCCACGGCGTCTCCAGACTCTGTCACGTCTGTCACGTGCTCAGTGTGAACCTGCTTTCATCTGTGAAGAGCACAGGGCGCCAGTGGCGAATTTGCCAATCTTGGTGTTCTCTGGCAAATGCCAAACGTCCTGCATGGTGTTGGGCTGTAAGCACAACCCCACCTGTGGACGTTGGACCCTCATACCACCCTCATGGAGTCTGTTTCTGACCGTTTGAGCAGACACATGCACATTTGTGGCCTGCTGGAGGTCATTTTGCAGGGCTCTGGCAGTGCTCCTCCTTGCACAAAGGCGGAGGTAGTGGTCCTGCTGCTGGGTTGTTGCCCTCCCACGGCCTCCTCCACGTCTCCTGATGTACTGGCCTGTCTCCTGGTCGCCTCCATGCTCTGGACACTACGCTGACAGACACAGCAAACCTTCTTGCCACAGCTCGCATTGATGTGCCATCCTGGATGAGCTGCACTACCTGAGCCACTTGTGTGGGTTGTAGACTCCGTCTCATGCTACCACTAGAGTGAAAGCACCGCCAGCATTCAAAAGTGACCAAAACATCAGCCAGGAAGCATAGGAACTGAGAAGTGGTCTGTGGTCACCACCTTCAGAACCACTCCTTTATTGGGGGTGTCTTGCTAATTGCCTATAATTTCCACCTGTTGTCTATTCCATTTGCACAACAGCATGTGAAATTTATTGTCAATCAGTGTTGCTTCCTAAGTGGACAGTTTGATTTCACAGAAGTGTGATTGACTTGGAGTTACATTGTGTTGTTTAAGTGTTCCCTTTATTTTTTTGAGCAGTGTATTTTAATTTGTTGAAAACCTTTTTGGTTACTACATGATTCCATGTGTTATTTCATTCTTTCAATGTCTTCACTATTATTCTACAATGTAGAAAATATTAAAAATAAGAAAAGCCCTGTAATGTGTAGGTGTGTCCAAACTTTTGACTGGTACTGTATATATACACACACACACACACACACACACACACACACACACACACACACACACTGACCAGCTCACACACACACACACACACACACACACAATCATGTACACTCACACACACTCATGTACACTCACACATACACACACATACATGCACACAAACACACACACAAACATGCACAAACACACACACACACACACAAAAACACAAACATGATGGAAAAATAAGAAAGCTGCATGTTATTTTATGTCAGCAAAACAGGAATTTAGGACTTTTGAGAAATGGGGGTGGAATAAGAATATTTTTTTATATATTTTAATTTACCACTCTATTTCTTTGTGTTCTCTCTGTGAGGGATTAGAGACAGATTTAGAACCCAGTAGCTACAGCTGAACTCCAGGCATGATAAACTGGCTGTGGTTGGAGTTTGTTTCACTGGGCACAAGCATGGCCGCATGCTGGTTCAAGCCCAACATGGTCAACACTGCTGCACACACAGATACACCCTGTCACCTCGGGCGTGTGTTCCCACAGATGACGGCGTTCTGTGTGTTTGCATGCATTTGTGTCTGTGTGTGTTTATATTGCTATTTTGTTAGTCAAGGGCAGAGAGAAACAGAGCAGCTGAAGGTTAAAGAGATGAGAGATGATTGGACAGTGTTTTTGTCATTGGGAGTAAAGTTAAGAAATTGCTTTATTTAACTAGGCAAGTCAGTTAAGAACAAATTCTTATGTTACAATGACGGCCTACCCCGGCCAAACCCTCCAAACCCGGACGACGCTGTGCACCGCCCTATGGGACTTGTGATACAGCCCGGGATCGAACCAGGGTCTGTAGTGATGCCTCTAGCACTGATATGCAGTGCCTTAGACTGCTGCACCACCAGCTGAAATTAGGGTTCCTCAACATTTTTGGGGGGAGGGTGATAGTTTTATATGGAACCATATTGATCCAAAGAACCCTTTGAGCCATTCAATGGTTCTTTATAGCTCAAAAAAGTGTTATTTCCTCTTTTAGTGATAATAAAAATATAGGGGCGGCAGCTCATTATAATATTATGGGGCGTGGTTTGTCTATAGCGCTTTTTGTGCATACGTGACTGAGAGTGTCATTCCAGTTTATGCAATCTGTTGTGCTATGCTATTAATTTAAGACTGACTATGGCCAGTAGCAGTATCTTGTAACATACTCGTGCATGGCTTTGTGTCATGTGAGAATGATTAACTCAGTCGGTAATTCTCTTCTCAGGGACCCCCAGCAGTTCCAGCACACCTGATTCTTTTTGTTAAACCTACTGAATTTTTACAATATAATAAGGCTATTAACCCAGAATGAAAAATGTGTATGGTTCTACAAAGTACCTTTGAGATTGAGAAAGGATCTTTGTAGAACAGTACATTTATTTTATATTCCCCCAAAAATGTTATAATGGTTCTTTGTAGAACCTTAGAAAAGGGTTCTTTATAGCATTATACACGTTCCATTTAGAACCTTATGAGCATGGTTCTTTATAGAACCTTCAAAAAAAGGTTCCATATACCACCAAAAAGGTTTCCACTATCAAATAACCCTTATTCAGCCCAATATAGAACAATTTGTTTTTAGTGTCTATACATTTTAAATAAAAAGGAAAAGTAACATATTTCTTAAATGTGTGCATATTTTTTTCCTCTGACAAAACAAAAGCTGTTTCAAAGGGGATGTGGCAGATTTCAAAACTGTTCCACAGTAGCATACACCTGAGCTTCCTCCGCCGCAATAGGCCATCAAGGAGAGGAGCAAAATCTTACCAAGCACGCCTAAAAAATTAGCCAGAAAAACAATGCCATGCACCCGCTATTGGTCAAAAGGTTGTCGGCGCTCCAAAGATATGGTACGGTACTGTATTCTGTGGGGTGGAATTAAAGTACCATTTGAAATACAGCAATTCATTCCCCAACCACAACATTTTGCCACAAAACACCATAATTGACTGCATGTTGCAGTAAAACGTTTCAGAGTATTTTGCTGTTGACAATACCCCAAATTACTGTATAAATTCCAGTTTTCCATTACAGTGTAGATTGAGTGTATTTGGGTGAACATAAACTTTGGTGATGTAAACCCATAGTGAACGTATTCAGGTGTTACGTGTGTTGTCTGTTGTGTGTGTGTGTGTGTTCAAGCATTCTTAGGCCTTACAGGTAATACTTTTCTCATTACTTCCTAATGGCTCTTTAATTGTTGTTCTAAAGCAGGTTTTAATTGGTTTGTTAATTGGCATTTAGCAGAGTAGCCAGCAGTCCCGCCAACCTGGCGGCTGGCTTTGGGTCCTCCAGGTCTCAGGTGTTCAGGCTGATTGCCTGATTGTTTGTCGGTCTGCCTGCTCTCAATATGTCAGCGCTGCAGCCAGTCAGTGTGTGTGTGTGTGTGTGTCCGGGAAAAAGGTCCCCCAGAATTGAATCCATGTTTGACTCCACTGAATTATCCTGTTTTTATTTTAGCTCTGTATTAAATCTCTTATTACCTTCCTCTGTCTCTCTCTCTCTCCCCACCCACTTTCTCCATCTCTCTTAAACGTGGGTGTGTTTTATGAGCTGTTTTATTGATCCAACTTTTAATATAAGAGAGGGTGGTTTTAATATCACAACTGTGAGCTGTATAGGTGGGCGATGTGTAAAACCAGCAATATAATAAACTGTACAGCCCCAAGTCTTAAAATGTCTATATACCATGTGTAGTGGGGGGTGGTTCAGTGAAAACAAATGTGTGTGATGAGCAACACTACCTGAATGTATACAGAGGGAACGCGTAACCAAACCAGTAACACTGGAGATCAAAGGTCTTTTGAATTTTGAGGATTGTGAGGATTCTCATCTTTATCAAGAGATTACATCTATAAATGTATGTCCATATGACAGTCAGTACATGCCTGACCATATGTTTCATAGGAGCTTTCGCGGGTCATTGGTCAGAAGATTTGAAGGTAGCTCTGCACATAGCATATTTTGGTTAAAGGTAAGAGCCATTGAGGTAAAGTAGAGACACATCCTGCTGTCTGACAGGAAGCATGGATGAACACCTATAGAACTGGTCAAATGTAATGTCAAAATGTAGATTTCCGCCTAAATAGACTAAAGTAATCACTTATCATGAGAGGGCCATAAACAATACCTAGTAATGCTTATACTGCCAGAAATATTAAAATCTCACCTTTTTGGTAAATGTAGTTATAAATTGCTGAGATGTAGTCACTTGAGGACACAAGCTCAGTACACAGTAAAAATACGATGAAAATATGAAATATATCATCATTATTATCTTTCTTTCTATCCTCCCATCCTACTATTTTTCTCTCTTCCACCATATCTGCCTATCTCTCTCTTTCTTCCTCCTTCCCTGTTTCTTAATCTCTCCCTCTCTTCCTTCCTTCCTCTCCCTCCCTCCTCCCTCCCAGTAGAGTGTAATCATGAGCGTGATCAGTCATGCTGTTTGTCTCAGGGCTGAGTGAGGTATTACCTGAATGACAGGGATGATTCATATCAACTCATTATAAAAACACGAAATGGAACCAAGAGCCAGAAACACTTCTTCACTCACTCAAAGTACATTTTCAGAAAGTTAAGTGCATATGTGTGGCTTTTCCATATAATATGATGTGTGGCTGGTTTCCTAGACCAAGATTTAGTGTATTCCTGGACTAAAAGGCACTTCAATGGATATTGGATATTCTCCCTTGAGCATGCTGTTCAGACCAGCAGTTGGCTTCACCAGCCATGATATATACAGTTGAAGTCGGAAGTTTACATATACCTTAGCCTAATACATTTAAACTAAGTTTTTCACAATTCCTGACATTTAATCCTAGTAAAAATTCCCAGTTTTAGGTCAGTTAGGATCACCACTTTATTTTAAGAATGTGAAATGCCAGAATAATAGTAGAGAGAATGATTTATTTCAGCTTTTATTTCTTTCATCACATTCCCAGTGGGTCAGTGTCACGACAGCTAGGAGTGGTGGGTGTGGAGTCAAGCGCAGAGAGCAGAGTGAACGGAACAACCGACTTGAATTCGGTTGGTAGGGTTTCCAACGCCAAAACACACAGGCGCAAAATCAGAATACAATAAGAGCAGCCCAAACATAGGACGTGAACTCAACACCAACAGAACAGCAAACAAGCCCGCACAAAAGGAGGCGGGCTTAACTTTTTGGGGATTGGCGCACGAGGTGACCGTTTTGGAGAGCCTGGCGTGCCCAAAGTAAAATGCCTCCCATTCAGGCCCAGAAAATAGGATATGCACATATTTAGTACCATTTGATAGGAAACATTTTCTAAAAAGTGTTAACATTTTGTCTGTGAGTAAAACAGAACGCATATGGCAGGCGAAACCCCGAGGAATTTCTGTCCTGGAAAAAGTGATTTTGACACATTGCTCATTTGGAACCCCTCCCTTATGAAAATGCCCTTATAAGGGCATATGAATGCAGTACCCATCGCTTCCTCTGGATGTCAACAGTCTCGAGACAGTGTAAATTTTCATTTTGGATGAATTTGACCAGAGAAGAAGAGGAAACCAGGAAGTGTCCTTTTTATGTCAACACAATGGAACGCTCGCTCCCGACAAGGCGCGCTGTGTATTTTTTACCGTCTTAATCGATCTGTTTATATTCCGGTTGATTTATAATAGTAAATATACGTAAAAGTGTTCCTAAGGATACATTTAAAACTATGTTTGATTGTTCTTGGACAAGTTTATAGGTATAAGATGAACGAGTTCTCGTCACGTTTCAATGGAGTAGTGGAGGCTGTCGTTTCTGATTATAACGCGCGAACCAAATGGAGATTTTGATTGGATTGTCTTCGTTGGACACGTAGGATGACCTCAGCAGAAGTTAATCTACAGGTAATTGATTTGTTTTCGCTGTGAAATGTGTTATGTGTGTGCCGTGATGGCTAATGGATTCATGGCTATGGGAAAAATATGTGAGGTGCTACCCTCAAACAATCAAATGTGTTGCTTTCGCCGTAAAGTATTTTTGAAATCTGACAACGCTGTGATATTGCCAAGAAACAGAGCTTTTGATGAGTATGGAACACTTGTATATTGGTGGATGTTTAATAATTCAACTTTTGGATTTTGAATTTGGCGCCTTGCATTTCACCTGGTAGTGTCGGGATTGGGGTGCTAGCGCCCCCACTGATCCCCAAGAAGTTAACCGGCTTAAATAGCCCTAACAAACACAAAACGAAAACAGGTGCAAACAATATGATAATCAACAGAAAGAAAATATAGGATCGGTGGCAGGTAGTAGGCCGGTGACGACAACCGCCAAACGCCTCACGAACAGGCAGAGGAGCCACCGTTGGTGGAAGTCGTGACAGTACCCCCCTCCTGATGCGCGGCTTCCGCAGCGCGCCGACACCGGCCTCGAGGACGACCCGGAGGGCGAGGCGCATGGCGATCCGGATGAAGGTGGTGAAACTCCCTCAGCAGTGATGAATCCAAGATATCCTCCACCGGTACCCAGCACCTCTCCTCCGGACCGTACCCCTCCCAGTCCACGAGGTACTGCAGGCCCCTCACCCGGCACCTAGAGTCCAGAATGGAGCGGACTGTGTACGCCGGGGACCCCTCGATGTCCAAAGGGGGGCGACACCTCACCTTCCTGCAGGGGACCAGCTACCACCAGCCTGAGGAGAGACACATGAAACGAGGGGTTAATACGGTAGTAAGATGGAAGCTGTAACCTTTAACACACCTAATTTATCCGCCTCAGGACTTTAAATGGCCCCACACACTGCGGCCCCAGCTTCCGGCAGGGCAAGCGGAAGGGGCAGGTTCCGGGTCGAGAGCCAGACCCGGTCCCCCACATCATAGTTCCTCTCCGCTGGGCTGAGCTTCTTAGAGAAGAACGCACAGGGGCGAAGCTTCGGGGGCGTGCCCGAGCGCTAAGATAGCACTGCTCCTATCCCAGCCTCAGACGTGTCCACCTCTACTATGAACGCCAAGGAGGGATCCGGATGGGCCAGCACGGGAGCCGAAGTAAACAGAGCCCTTTGTTGATCAAAAGCCCCGTCCGCCTCAGCTGACCACTGCAGACGCACAGGACCCCCCTTCAACAGTGAGGTAATGGGAGCAGCCACCTGGCCAAAACCCCGGATAAATCTGGGCAAACCCTAAAAACTGCTGCACCTCTTTTACCGTGGTAGGAGTCGGCCAATTTAGCACGGCTGATTTGCGGTCATTCTCTATCTCCACCCCTGATGTGGAAATGCGATACCCTAGGAAGGAAACGGACTGCTGAAAGAACAGGCATTTCTCCGCCTTAACGTACAGGTCATGCTCCAACAGTCTGCCCAGCACCTTGCGCACCAAAGACACATGCTCGGAGCGTGTAGCAGAGTATATCAAAATGTCATCAATATACACCACTACACCCTGCCCGTGCAGGTCCCTGAAAATCTCGTCTACGAAGGATTGGAAGACTGATGGAGCATTCATTAACCCGTACGACATGACAAGGTACTCATAGTGGCCTGAGGTGGTACTAAACACCGTCTTCCACTCATCTCCCTCCCGGATACGCACCAGATTGTACGCGCTCCTGAGATCCAATTTCGTGAAAAAGCGCGCCCCGTGCATGGACTCTGTCGCGGTAGACATAAGAGGTAGCGGGTAACTGTACCTCACCGTGATTTTATTAAGACCTCGATAGTCAATGCACGGGCGCAAACCCCCATCCCTCTTTTTCACAAAAAAAAACATGAGGAGACAGGTAAAATGGAGGACCGAATGTACCCCTGGTGCAGGGATTCAGAGACATATGTCTCCATAGCTGCTGTCTCCGCTTGCGATGGGATACACGTGACTCTTAGGAAGTGCAGCGTCTACCTGGAGATTTATCGCACAATCCCCCCGTCGATGAGGTGGTAATTGAGTCGCCTTCTTCTTACAGAAGGCGAGAGCGAAATCGGCATTATCTGGAGGAATGTGCACGGTGGAGACCTGGTCTGGACTTTCCACCGTGGTAGCACCAACGGAAACTCCTAAACACCTCCCCGAGCACTCTCGTGACCACCCCTTAAGAGCCTTCTGTTGCCATGAAATGATGGGGTCATGATGAGCCAACCAGGGAAGACCTAGTACCACGGGAAACGCAAGAGAGTCAATAAGAAAGAGACTGATTTTCTCCTGGTGACCTCCCTGCGTCACCATGGCCAAGGAGATGGTGGCCTCCCTGATTAGCCTGGACCCTAATGGTCGACTATCCAGAGCGTGTACCGGGAAAAGTCTAACCACAGGAATAATGGGGATTCTGAATCGACGAGCTCCTTATGCTGGGAAAGCGGGGAGAACTCAGGAAAACAAACAGGTACAAACAGAAGACTCTGGATGAGTGTGGTTGCTGATTCACCTGAGGTGACGCCAGAGTGCCCTGCCTGTTGCCTCGACTCCCAGAGGAACCAACCCGACACCGACCGGCAGTGTGACCTCTGCGGCCACAGATAGTGCATGTGTTAGTCCCTCCTCCAGCCTCCCTAAGAGCCGCCCCTCCCAGCTCCATGGGCACCGGAGCGGGGGAGCTGGAAGATGGAACGGATAGAGCCCTCTCTGGACGTCCGCGGGTGACCAGCAGGTTATCCAACCGGATGGACAAATCCACCAGTTGGTCAAACGTGATGGTGGCATCCCTGCAGGCCAACTCCCGTCGAACGTCCTCATGCAGGCTGCATCGGTAGTGGTCGATGAGAGCTCTGTCGTTCCATCCTGCTCCGGCGGCCAGGGTCCGGAATTCCAGGGTGAACTCCTGGGCGCTCCTCGTCCCCTGCCTCAAGTGGAAGAGTCGTTCTCCCGCCGGCGGGACTGGCTCCAGGAGGGACAGGTAGATGGAGATCTGGTCGTGCCAGTCGAGGCGCTGTCCAAAGTCTGGACAACAAGTCTGGACAACTTGATCCATCATTGTTCCCAGTTGTTGGAGCATTACAGAGTGTTCTTGGACACGCTCCTCAACTCCAATGGCTGGAGTACCGACTCCTGCTGATTCCATAGGTGGTGTAGAATTCTGTCACGGTGTGCGCTACTGGGGTGAAATCAGGTGCAGGAGAGCGGAAGGTGTTGTAAAGGCGCACACTTTAACTTGTTAGGGAGTGGCAGCTGAGGGGTCGGTTTTGGAGAGCCTGGCGTGCCCAAAGTAAAATGCCTCCCATTCAGGCCCAGAAAATAGGATATGCAGATATTTGGTACCATTGGATAGGAAACACTCTGAATGTTCCAAAACTGTTAACCATTTGTCTGTGAGTAAAACAGAACGCATATAGCAGGCGGAACCAAGGAATTTCTGTCCTGGAAAAAGTGATTTTGACACATTGCTCATTTGGGCACCCCTCCCTCATGAAAATGACCATATAAGGGCATATGAATGCAGTACCCATCGCTTCCTTTAGATGTCAACAGTCTCAAGACAGTGTATTTTTTTCATTTTGGATGAATAAGACCAGAGAAGAAGAGCAAACAAGGAAGTCACTCTGTCATGTAAACAGTACCCAGCGCTCCCGACAAAGCGCCGCAGTGTCTTTTTACCGTCGTTATCGATCAGTTCATATTCCGGTTGATTTATAATAGTAAATATACGTAAAGTGTTCCTAAGGATACATTTAAAACTATGTTTGATTGTTCTTGGACAAGTTTATAGGTATAAGATGAACGAGTTCGCGTCACGTTTTAATGGAGTAGTGGAAGCTGTCGTTTCTGATTATAACGCGCGAACCAAATGGAGGATTTATGGATAAAATACATTACTTTTTCTAACAAAAGAACCATGGATTGTCTTCGTTGGACACTTAGGATGACCTCAGCAGACGTTCTTCAACAGGTAATTTGTTTTTGCTGTGAAATGTGTTAAGTGTGTGCCATGATGGCTAATCGATACATGCCTATGGGAAAAATGTGAGGTGCTACTCTCAAACAATGAAATGTGCTGCTTTCGCCGTAAAGCCTTTTTGAAATCTGACAACGCTGTGATATTGCCAAGAAACAGAGCTTTTGATGAGTATGGAACACTTGTATATTGGTGGATGTTTAATAATTCAACTTTGGGATTTTGAATTTGGCGCCTTACATTTTACCTGGTAGTGTCGGGAGCAGCCCGCTAGCGCCCCAGTGATCCCTGAGAAGTTAATGGCATAAGAAATCAAAAAGGAAGGAACGCAACAATGTGTCAACTATCCTAGGCCACTACATAAAGTGTCTAGTGCTACGACTTAACACAGTCCAACAAAAGTAACAAAATACAAAATACAAATACGGGTGAACAAACGTTACCCGGTGAAACGAGCCTGGTTCTACACACACATGTAACAATGAATAATTCCACACAACGACATGATATAATTCACAGGAATAAATACATGCCGTAATTACTGGAATGCAAACCAGGTGTGAGGTGAACAAGACAAAAGCAAAGGAACAATAATATAACTGAGCAGCGATGGCTAGAAAGCCGGTGACGTCGACCGCCGAACGCCGCTCGAACAAGGAGAGGAGGCGACTTCGGTGGAAGTCGTGACAGTAGGGGTGGTATAAAGAAGATAGCCTTACTTAGAGAAAAAAACAAGCCCATATTATGGCAAGAACAGCTCAAATAAGCAAAGCGAAATGACAGTCCATCATTACTTAAAAAAAAGATGAATGTCAGTCAATGCGGAAAAATTCAAGAACTTTTAAAGTTTCTTTAAGTGTAGTCGCAAAAACCATCAAGCGCAATAATGAAACTGGCTCTCATGAGGACTGCCACTGGAAAGGACGAGCCAGCATTACATCTGCTGCAGAGGATAAGTTCATTAGAGTTACCAGCCTCAGAAATAGCAGCCCAAATAAATACTTCACAGAGTTCAAGTAACAGACAACATCAACTGTTCAGAGGAGACTGCAGTGAAAAAGGCAGTCATGGTCAATTTGCTGCAAAGAAACCACTTCCAAAGGACACCAATAAGAAGAGAAGACTTGCTTGGGCCAAGAAACACGAGCAATTTACATTAGACTGGTGAAAATCTGTCCTTTGGTCTGATGAGTCTTTTGAGATTTGAGATTTCTGGTTCCAACCACTGTGTCTTTGTGAGATGCAGAGTAGGTGAACGAATGATCTCCACATGTGTGGTTCCCACCGTGAAGAATGGAGGAGGGGTTGTGATGTTGTGGGGGTGCTGGTGACACTGTCTGTGATTTATTTAGAATTCAAGGCACACTTAACCAGCATGGCTACCACAGCATTCTGCAGCAATACGCCATCCCTTCTGGTTTGGGTTTAGTGGGACTATCATTTGTTTTTCAACAGGACAATGACCCAACACACCTCCAGGCTGTGTAAGGGCTATTTGACCAAGAAGGAGAGTGATGAAGTGCTGCATCAGATGACCTGGTCTCCCTAATCACCCGATTTCAACACCAATTGAAATGGTTTGGGATGAGTTGGACTGCAGAGTGAAGGAAAAGCAGCCAACAAGTGCTCAGCATATGTGGGACCTCCTCAAATAGTGTTGGAAAAGAATTCCTGGTGAAGCTGGTTGAGAGAATGCCAAGAGTGTGCAAAGCTGTCATCAAGGCAAAGGGTGGCTACTTCAAAGAATGTTTAACACTTGTTGGTTACTACATAATTCCATATGTGTTATTTCATAGTTTTGATGTCTTCACTATTATTCTACAATGTAGAAAATAAAAACCCTTGAATGACCAGGTGTGTCCAAACTTTTGACTGATACTGTATATGTATATATTTTTTTTTACAAATGTTAGAATATTTCTTTACTTCCAAATTAGAGTATTTTGTGTAGAACATTGACCAAAAATGATAATTAAATACATTTTAATCCCACTTTCTAACATGTGGAAAAAGTTAAGGAGAGGAAAAAGTTAAGGGGTGTGAATAATGTCTGAAGGCACTTAAAAAGAGTTGTGCTTAGGCTACAAACCTGTATAATGTGTCATCGTACAATGTACCTTCCCCAGATTACTGTTCACAAATCTAGACTCTGCTTCCTATTTCGCAACAAAGCATCCTTCACTCATGCTGCCAAACATACACTCGTAAAACTGACCATCCTACCGATCCTCGACTTCAGCGATGTCCAACACTCTACTCAACAAATTGGATGCAGTCTATCACAGTGCCATCCGTTTTTGTCACCAAAGCCCCATATACTACCCACCACTATGACCTGTATGCTCTCGTTGACTGGCCCTCGCTTCATACTCCTCGCCAAACCCACTTGCTCCAGGTCATCTACAAGTCTTTGCTAGGTAAAGCCCCGCCTTATCTCAGCTCACTGGTCTCCATAGCAGCACCCACCTGTAGCACGCGCTGCAGCAGGTATATCTCACTGGTCACCCCCAAAGCCAATTCCTCCTTTGGCCGCCAGTTCTCTGCTGTCAATGACTGGAATGAACTGCAAAAATCACTGAAGCTGGAGACTCATGTCTCCCTCACTAGCTTTAAGAACCAGCTGTCAGAGCAGCTCACAGATCTCTGCACCTGTACATAGCCCATCTGTAAACAGCCCATCCAACTACTTCATCCCCATACTGTATTTATTTATTTATCTTGCTCCTTTGCACCCCAGTATCTCTACTTGCACATTCATCTTCTGCACATCTACCATTCCAGTGTTTAATTGCTATATTGTAATTACCTCGCTATTATGGCATATTTATTTCCCTACCTCCCTTATCTTACCTCATTTGCACTCACTGTATATAGACTTTTTTTTCCTACTGTGTTATTGACTGTATGTTTGTTTATTCCATGTGTAACTCTTTGTTGTTGTATGTGTCGACCTACTGTGCTTTATCTTGGCCAGGTCGCAGTTGTAAATGAGAACTTGTTCTCAACTAGCCTACCTGGTTAAATAAAGGTAAAATAAAATAAAAACATAGACATCTCTGTTATTTTGCCAAAACTGAGTAGGCACTTTTGCTATTTAACGCAACAGCTTTTGTGGCAAAACTATGGGTAGAGTTGAAAATGAGATAGAAACAATGAACTTTCAATTTTTAAACTTAAACGCAGAATTTCAATTTGTGTGCACTACATTATCACGCATTGATTTTTATCTGCAACAAGTCAGTTTGGTGGAAACACACAACTAGTGGAAAAATGTGCATATTTTCATTGTGCGGATTTTAGAATATTCAAATAAAAATCTGTTGCCAATTGGATGGAAACCTACCTAAAGATGGGAAAATCTACTGCATTCTTTTATGATCAATATGATCAATATTTTTCCATATATCTACATTTTAGATCCAATGATCCCAGAAACTGTTAGAATTTAATTAGGCACAGTTGTTTTTGGTACGGATAACCCGGGCGCTAGCGCCCCATTCCCGACACTACCCGGGGAAATGTAAGGCGCCAAATTCAAAATCCAAAAGTTTCATTATTAAACATTCATCAATATACAAGTGTTGTATAGTCATCAAAAGCTCAGAGTCTTGGCAATATCCCAGCGTTGTCAGATTTCAAAAAGGCTTTATGGTGAAAAGCACGACATTTGATTGTTTGAGGATAGCGCCTCTCATATTTATGCATTAGCATAAATCCATAACCAGCGCGGGTCTCACAAAACACATATAAGAGCTAAAATAAATCGCTTATCTTTGATGATCTCCTGCTGAGGGCAATCCGAAGTGTCCAAGCAAGACATCCAATGTTTCTTTTGTTAAAAATTTTTTTTTATTATATCCATAAATCTCTGTTTGGTTGACACGTTATGTTCAGAAAATCCACCGTCGAGTCGCCCGTTGTACAGTGAAGAGAAAGCGTTCAAATTATACCTATCACAAAACTCAAAATCCACTTCCTCACTCCTCTTACCAAATCTTCTTCTATAAGGCTCTGTTCCATGATAAAGCCATGAAACACTGTCTAAAGACTGTTGACATCTAGTGGAAGCCATAGGTACTGCAACCTGGGAGCTATTATACTGGAAATTTCATAGGCATCCGTTGTAAGTGAGAGAAGGTCAAAAAAGAAATGATTTCCAGACAGAAATTCCTCTGTTTTTTGCCTGCTATATCAGTTCTGTTATACTCACAGACATTATTTTAACATTTTTAGAAACTTGAGTGTTTCCTATCCAATAGTACTAATTATGTGCATATCCTAGTTTCTGGGCCTGAGTGGCAGGCACTTTACTTTGGGCACGCCAGACTCTCCAAAACCGACAACTCTGCTGCCGCTCCCTAATAGGTTAAATCTTTTTATCCTGATGGTGTTCTTATAATGTTTAAGTGTCTCACAGTATTCAAGGGGAAAAACATTGTTGTTTGGATTTTTTTTTTTTTTTTTTTTTTTGATTTAGCTTTTGTTCTCTTTATGTTTTTTGGTGACTTCAATTGTTTCCAATGGCTACATTTACTCCTTCAATACTGTGGGGGTATAATGTATTTGTTTCTTGACTTTTGATTGCTTTTTGGAATTTGTCTGTGCTGTTTTGGGCCCATCTGTATGATGTACAGTTTGCTGGGTTTTGTATATTTTTCTATGGAATTCTCTGTCCTTTTGAGGAACACAGTGATTTGGCTGTGGTCAAACAGAGGGGTCAGTGGATTGACTGTGAATGCACTGAAAGAGAAAGGGTCCATATCTGTGACCATATAGTCAACTGTGCTATTGCCAAGAGATTAGCAATAGGTATGTCTTCCTAAAGAGTCCCCTCATACCCTACCATTGACAATGAACAGACCCAGGCTTCGGCAGAGCTGCAGCAGATCCTTCCTGTTTTTGTTGATAGGGGTGTCATAATAATTTCTGGGGGGCATATTCAAGTGATTAAATCAATTGTGGTCAATTATATAGTTGTCACCCTGTGTGTTGGTTATATCAGGAAGAATTCCTGTTCCGGCATTAAGGTCACCACATACCAGCACATTACCTTGGGCTTGAAAATGGCATATCTGTAACTCAAGGAAATATGTTCTCTCCCACTCCCTCTCCCATATCTCCATAGTGTAATCTAGTTAGCCATCAGCCCCTCTGGTTAGTTAATCAGTTTTAGAGGGCACAAAGGGATGGGGCCAGGGAGGGGATGTTGGGGGTTGTGTTTTTGGCGGTGGCCCCACTGTCTCCCATCTGTCCAACAGTGCTATGTGTGTGTGTGTGTGTGCCTGTGCGTGTTTGTGTGTGGGGGGGATTAGATCATTTGAGTAGATCAAGATGACAGTGGGGAGTCAGATGTTTAGCAGCTCTCAGATGTGTTTAAGGGGATGTGTGTGTGTGTGTGTGTGTGTGTGTGTGTGTGTGTGTGTGTGTGTGTGTGTGTGTGTGTGTGTGTGTGTGTGTGTGTGTATGCTTGTGCAGCCCATTATTATCTTAAATGTCATCCTGTGATGATTTTGCAAAACGGTAGGTTTCACAACATATTAAGCTTATGTCAATACATTGCAGTCAAAGGGAACATTTGAGCATCACCAAATTGATGCTTTTGTCAATACATTGCATTCAAGGGGAAAGGATAAGCGTCACAATGTTTGACTGTAATCTCAATGCATTGCATTCAATGGGAAAAGATGTGTGTCACCAAATGTATGCTTATGTCAATACATTGCATTCAATGTGAAAAGAATAGTGTCACAGGGTTGATGCCTAAGTGAATACATTGCATTCAAAGAGGGGGAAGATTAGCCTCACAGTGTTGATGACTAGAGAAAGGCATGACAGACATGAAGCCTAAGTGGATACACTGCCTTCCTGAAGACAAATAATGTATGGTTTTAGACCCCATCATAGCACTGAGACTGCACTCGTGAAAGTGGTAAATTACCAAGAACAAGGCTCTGCATCTGTCCTCATGCTCCTAGACCTTAGTACTGTTTTTGACACCATCGATCACCACATTCTTTTGGAGAGATTAGAAACCCTAATTGGTCTACACGGACAAGTTCTTGCCTGGTAAGGCTAAGTTAGCCAAAGTTAGCCTAATATGATCCATTGTTGCTCGCAATCCCCAGGAACGACCACACGGATGTGACAGAGAAAGGAATGGCAAGCTAACAATGGAATGGAATGATGCAAAATGTAAGGAAACTAACACTAAAGTGAGAGTTGTGTGTAAAACTGATGATGGCTACCGTGACATGTTGATATGCATCAGTTTGCTGCCATATGACTGGTTTCACATTTTTCTCCAGCGATCATAAGGTAAAATAGATCTAAAAAAATTGTCATTTATATTTACAATCCCCTTATCCTAGCGGCGTACTCATTTACCTAGCTTTTCTCAAGAGATTGTATCAATTTCTAAATTACAGTGCACAGAGAATGTTGTCATTTCTATTGGTCAGAAATAACAAATTGTTCCACTTGGAACCGACAGGTTGCTCAACCTTATTCATTGTTTCCTTGCGTGTAAAGATGGTGTTATTATAAGAGAATTAAGTAAAGGTCAGAAATACGGTGTATGAGTAGACACATCTCCACCACACCATAATTTCTTCAATATCCACCCCAACGAATAGCAGATGAATAGCAAGCTATTCTCATGCTTAAGTTCAAGGTCAGAATATGCGTAGAGAGAAAAGTGCATAAAAAAGGGAATTATGTTCCATTTACACACGCTTAACTTGGGTTGGAATTCCCCCCTAAATGAATACATTGTATTTAATGGGGGAATATTAGCTTCACAATCTGCACGCCTAGAGAAAGTCATCACAGAAATGACACCCTCCTTATCTCTCTCTCTTTTTCATCTCTCTTTCTCCCACCTCTCTCCCTTCTCTCACCATCTCTCTCTCCCTCCTCCCCCTTAATCCTCTCTCCCTCCTTTCCCTCCCACTCCTTCCTCTCATCTCTCTCTCCTCTCTCTCACCTCCACCTCTCTCTCCTCTCTCCTGCCTCCAAAGACAGGATATTGAATCATAGATATGCATCAAGGGTATTGATGCATAAGTCAATACATTGCAATCAAGAAAAAAAAAGTTGGTGATAAAGCTTCAATGGGTGAATTGGTGAAATAGACAGGCAGGCAGACAGGCAGGAGGCCAGCAGGCATATAAAACACAGACAGACAGGCAGGCAGACAGACAGTCAAACTCTAAACTCAACCCTAAACATTTTACATTTTAGTCATATAGCAGATGCTCTTATCCAGAGCGACTTACAGGAACGACCTCTACAGGATCGGTGCGTGCGTCCCCCGCGGAACGGTTGAGCTAACGTAGGCTAATGCGATTAGCATAAGTAACAAGAACATTTCCCAGGACATAGTCATATCTGATATTGGCAGAAAGCTTAAATTCTTGTTAATGTAACTGCACTGTCCAATTTACAGTAGCTATTACAGTGAAATAATACCATGCTGTTTTTTGAGGAGAGTGCACCATTTTGAACTTGAAAATGTATTCATAAACCAATTAGGCACATTTGGGCAGTCTTGATGCAACATTTTGAACAGAAATGCAATGGTTCATTGGATCAGTCTAAAACTTTGCACATGCACTGCTGCCATCTAGTGGCCAAAATCTAAATTGCGGCTGTGCTGGAGTAATACATTATGGCCTTTCTCTTGCATTCTTCCTTTCAGATTTTCTCAAACTCTGTTAAGTTAGATGGGGAGCGGCGGTGAACAGCGTTCTTCCAGTCTTTCCAGAGATTTTCAATAGTATTCATGTCTGGGCTTTGGCTGGGCCACTCAAGGACTTACACTTTCTTGCTCTGAAGCCATTCCAGCTTTGCTTTGGCTGTATGCTTGGGGTCATTGTCCTGTTGGAACGTAAATCTTCACCAGGATGTGGACAAGAAGTTAAGGTTATGGCTAGGGTTAGGGTTGTCCCAAGATGTGGAGTTGGAGCAAGGGTTATGGTTAGGGATAGGCTTAGGGTTACACACCAAATACATATAGTGCTAAATAAGGTTTATTTGGTTTGTAACCATAATTGATCCCTTTTTGGTGCTATATAAAACCTTTTTTTAAGGTTCTATAAATAACCATGCTCATACGGTTCTAAAAGGAACATGTACGGTGCTATAAAGAACCATTTCCTACGGTTATATAAAGAGCAACAAAAAAAGTTTATATATAGCACCAAAATGGTTCTTTATAGCGCTGTACATGTTCTTTACATAACCTTTATGGTGAATGGTTCTATAAAGAAAGTGTCTCAATCTCAGAGGTTCTTTGTAGATCGTTTTGACGAACCATACAAGTTTTAGTTTTATTTTGGTTAGCCATATTGTATTGTTAAAATTCCATAGGTGTTATAATTCTGTTAATTGACAAGAGGTAATCAGGTGCACTAGCTCTGGAACAGCTGAGGAGATAATTGAGAACCAGTCATTGTGAGTCATTATGGTTCCAGATAGAACCATCATCCTTCCCAAAGAAGCTTTGAGGAACCCTCTTTTCTTAGTGTCTAAGGTTCAGGGTTAGGGTTAGGGTTAAGCCTTGAGTGGATATGAAGCTAGGGTTAGGGTTAGAGTTAAGGCTAAGTTTAGAGTTGAACCGGGATGTGGACATGAAGCTAGAATAAGATCCTCAATATTTATTGGAAAGGGGCATCAAGCTCATCACGTGCTCTTTCATCAACCTGTGAAGTTCATTATACTCTATTTCATCTGTAGCCTAATAAAAAGCATGCTTTCCTGAGTCGTAGTGGGAGGACCACACAACATGACTCACTCATAATTATTTTTACCGACAAATTTGCTGTTTCCATCAGGCCTTTCGTGCCATTTTTTATCCAACACTTTAGACGCATAAGGAGGACCACACAAGGTTGGATGGAAACCTAGTTTCAAAGGGTTAAAAAGGTTAAATCTTCCAAACTTTTACATATTTTTAACCGGGGGACTGTCCATGACCTATGAAATTTGAAGGAAATAAACCCAAAAGCATTGTTGACCTCCATTGTTAGAATGAATTCTGAATTGCATATTGGTATTTTTGGGGGGATTGACTTGAAAGTGTCTGTCTACATACCTGTCTGCCTTTCTGTCTGTCTGCCCGTCTGTTTGTCTGTCTGTGAATGGATATGTCTGTCTGTCTGCCTCTCTCTCTCTGTCTGTCTCTCAGTCTGTCTGTGAGTGTCTGTCTGTCTGACTTGCTGACCAGACCTCTCATTTTATTCACCCATACTGCTTGCACGCGTCAATGAGCGTCTGCGTAGCCAGGTTCTAAAATAGAACTTGGTTCTTTTTGTGACGCTCGACACGATGCAAGTCCTGACTCCCATCTCCTCATTGTTTTTTTTAAGCATATACCCACATATCACCTTCTCATTGGTTTTTAGGAGCATATACCCACGTGGGTGATTGAAAGATTAAGTGAGGTCCACACTCCAGTCCAGTCGGTTGTGGTAATGCACCTTAAAGTTGGTTGACAACTGCCATATGAAGTCTAAAGAAGAAGAAGAAGCCTGAAGGAGGAGCGATTACTAGAAAACAAACTTTTACCCTTTTATCTTTGGATTAATTGTCAAAGTAGAGGACCTTGTGCATTTCAGGTAAAATAACAACCCAATGTTTATATACAAAGACAAATTAGCTAGCAACAGCAAGCTAGCTAGCTAAATTGCCATAATTGTTTAATGCTCTTTGACCTGTCTCTAAATGAATATAGTTGGTTCAGAGTTTGTTTGGATATTTCAACCTGTGTGTCCAATCGCGTCTGGTGTGGGGGGACAAAATCAACATGTGCGCGATGATGCACGCCGACGAACGCTCGCGTGCGGTTTGGTCAGCATGTGAGTCTTTCACCAATTTACCCATTGCAGCTGTATCAATGACTTTTTTGCATCAACATCCTGTGAAGGATATAGAGGGGAGAGAGAGGGAGCGAGAAGGAGGGAGGGAGTGAGAGAGAAGAGAGAGAGGGAGAAAGGGGATTAGAGAATAGAGAGAGAGACATGTCTGTGAGTTTATGTCTGTGAGTTTGTCTGTCTGCCTGACTGCCTGCCTGACTATCTGTCTTTCACCAATTTACCACTGCAGCTTTATCACCTTATTTTCCCACTGACTGCAATATATATTGACATTGTTAGGGTTCGTTCCTTGTTTCCTAATCAATCATTGGCTCATTGGTGAAATTAGCATTATGACAATATCTTTAATTAAATCATTCAAAAACCTTTATTAATGCAATTGCAGACAGAAGTTGACAAACAGGAACATAGCACGCATGTTTCCGAGTAAGTTCTGCCCTTTAGGGAAAGTCTAAGTTGCTTTCATCATGCTTGTAGCCAACCCTCTGTGATGTCACTGCGTTCGTTTATTACTATCTACTTATAAGACCAAGCCCATGCATCCACAGCTACACAAACATATAGTTTGGTGTTATCTAAACGCTAGGCAATAAATGTCCACTCCCCAAAGTTGATTTATTGTGGAATGTCTTGACTAGTCTCTTATCTCCCCCACTCCCCTACAGAGCTCCATCTCAGTCATACATCTTCCCAGATGGGTCTCTTTATAAAAGCAGAGAGAGAGAGAGAGAGAGAGAGAGAGAGAGAGAGAGAGAGAGAGAGAGAGAGAGAGAGAGAGAGAGAGAGAGAGAGAGGGAGAACTAAAACAACTTTAGAACAATACTAAAACTCTACAATTAATATATATTGTTAATCTAAAATCTAAGACCCTATAAATGTATGGAGGGAAAGACTTATAACCCCTCCCCTACTATCAATACAACATAAGCATAAACAATTATTATAATACATCCAACGTTTAGTACAGCCCTATCATGACCCTTAGATGAACCTATAACAACATACATGTAAGCATCAACCACTGTGACACTCATCTTTTCCCATTGAATGCAATGTATTGACATAAGCATCAACCACTGTGAGGCTCATCTTTTCCCATTAATGCAATGTATTGACATAAGCATCAACCCTGTGGTACTCATATTTTCCTATTGAATGCAATGTATTGATTTAGCTGGTGATGCTTATCTTTGTATTGATATACGCTTCAATTTAGTGATGCTGATCTTTTCTCATCCAATTGACTGCAGTGTACTGACATAAGCATGTGTTGTGATGCATGACATTTTGGATGCTTCTGGATGCTTCTGTATGTCGCTCTGAATGGGAGTCTGTTGAATGACTGGTATGATGTAGCTGTTGAGCGGCTTCACTGCAAGTATATTGTATGTTTCGGATATTCAATAAAATAAAAAAATAAACATCTCAAGGATGATCAATGGACAGAGGATGCACCTGAAATTAATTTAAAGTCTCATAGCAAAGGGTTTGAATACTTATGTAAATAAGGTATTTCTGTTTTTAGGTTTTAATACATTAGCAAAAATTTGCTAAATTGTCATTGTGGGGTATTGTGTGTAGATTGCTGAGGAAATTGCTTTATTTTAACAATTTTAGAATAATTTTACAATAAGTAACGTAACAAAATGTTCTGAATATATTCAAAATGCACTGTATGTGGGCTGGATGGTATAATAAAGTTGCCCCTTTGATACAAAAGCTATAGTGTGTTTTTTTTATCTCACTCCAATTTTTTTTTACATTATGTCCCTCAATATAAAAAATGTAACTCAATCAACAATGGGAAGGAGTCCATGTGCGACTCCGGGATGATGGCCTTCTAGGCAGAGTTGCAAAGAAAAAGCTATATCTCAGACTGGCTAATAAAAAGAAAATATTAAGATGGGCAAAGGATCACAGACACTGACAGAGGAACTCAGCATCCCGGGGTTGCCTCTTCACTGTTGACGTTGAGGCTGGTGTTTGCGGGTACTTAATGAAGCTGCCAGTTGAGGACTTGTGAGGCGTATGTTTCTCAAACTAGACACTAATGTACTTGTCCTCTTGCTCAGTTGTGCACTGGGGCCTCCCACTCTTTCTATTTTGGTTAGAGGCAGTTTGCGCTGTTCTGTGAAGGAAGTAGTACACAGCGTTGTATGAGATCTTCAGTTTCTTGGCAATTTCTCGCATGGAATAGCCTTCATTTCTCAGAACAAGAATAGACTGACAAGTTTCAGAAGAAAGAACTTTGTTTCTAGCCATTTTGAGCCTGTAATCAAACCCTACTCAACTAGTCTAAAGAAGGACAGTTTTATTGCTTCTTTAAACAGGACAACAGTTTTCAGCTGTGCTAACATAATTGCAAAAGGGTTTTCTAATGATCAATTAGCCTTTTAAAATGATAAACTTGGATTAGCTAACACAATGTGCCCTTGGAACACAGGAGTGATTATTGCTGATAATGTGCCACTGTATGCCTATGTAGATATTCCATAAAAAATCTGCCGTTTCCAGCTACAACTTTTGAACGGTAGTGTACAGTGGGGCAAAAAAGTATTTAGTCAGCCACCAATTGTGCAAGTTCTCCAACTTAAAAAGATGAGAGAGGCCTGTAATTTTCATCATAGGTACACTTCAACTATGACAGACGAAATGAGAAAAAGAAATCCAGAAAATCACATTGTAGGATTTTTTATTTATTTATTTGCAAATTATGGTGGAAAATAAGTATTTGGTCAATAACAAAAGTTTATCTCAATACTTTGTTATATACCCTTTGTTGGCAATGACAGAGGTCAAGCGTTTTCTGTAAGTCTTCAAAAGGTTTTCACACACTGTTGCTGGTATTTTGGCCCATTCCTCGAAGCAGATCTCCTCTAGAGCAGTGATGTTTTGGGGCTGTCGCTGGGCAACACGGACTTTCAACTCCCTCCAAAGATTTTCTATGGGGTTGAGATCTGGAGACTGGCTAGGCCACTCCAGGACCTTGAAATGCTTCTTACGAAGCCACTCCTTCGTTCTGGCGGTGTGTTTGGGATCATTGTCATGCTGAAAGACCCAGCCACGTTTCATCTTCAATGCCCTTGCTGATGGAAGGAGGTTTTCACTCAAAATCTCACGATACATGGCCCCATTCATTCTTTCCTTTACACGGATCAGTCGTCCTGGTCCCTTTGCAGAAAAACAGCCCCAAAGCATGATGTTTCCACCCCCATGCTTCACAGTAGGTATGGTGTTCTTTGGATGCAACTCAGCATTCTTTGTCCTCCAAACACGACGAGTTGAGTTTTTACAAAAAATTTATATTTTGGTTTCATCTGACCATATGATATTCTCCCAATCCTCATCTGGATCATCCAAATGCTCTCTAGCAAACTTCAGACGGGCCTGAACATGTACTGGCTTAAGCAGGGGACACGTCTGGCACTGCAGGATTTGAGTCCCTGGCGGCGTAGTGTGTTACTGATGGTAGGCTTTGTTACTTTGGTCCCAGCTCTCTGCAGGTCATTCACTAGGTCCCCCGTGTGGTTCTGGGATTTTTGCTCACCGTTCTTGTGATCATTTTGACCCCACGGGTGAGATCTTGCGTGGAGCCCCAGATCGAGGAAGATTATCAGTGGTCTTGTATGTCTTCCATTTCCTAATAATTGCTCCCACAGTTGATTTCTTCAAACCAAGCTGCTTACCTATTGCAGATTCAGTCTTCCCAACCTGGTGCAGGTCTACAATTTTGTTTCTGGTGTCCTTTGACAGCTCTTTGGTCTTGGCCATAGTGGAGTTTGGAGTGTGACTGTTTGAGGTTGTGGACAGGTGTCTTTTATACTGATAACAAGTTCAAACAGGTGCCATTAATACAGGTAACGAGTGGTGGACAGAGGAGCCTCTTAAAGAAGAAGTTACAGGTCTGTGAGAGCCAGAAATCTTGCTTGTTTGTATGTGACCAAATACTTATTTTCCACCATAATTTGCAAATAAATTCATTAAAAATTCTACAATGTGATTTTCTGGATTTTATTTCCTCATTTTGTCTGTCATAGTTGAAGTGTACCTATGATGAAAATTACAGGCCTCTCTCATCTTTTTAAGTTAGAGAACTTGCACAATTGGTGGCTGACTAAATACTTTTTTGCCCCACTGTATGTCTTTGTAAGTTTACAGTTGCACTGTCTGGAGGATGGCTAGCCTAAAAAACGTAATTGTAATATTAAAGTCAGTATAAACCAGTAACCACACCACTGAATCTCTTTGCCTTCTCTGTGTGTACTGTCCCCTGCTGTGTGTGTGTGTGCGTGTGTGCATGCCTGTTTGTGTGTGTGTGTGTTTGTGTGTGTACGTGAGTGTCTCTGACCCTCTCACTGTCCTTTCTGTGCCCTGCGGTCTCTCTGACTCTATAAGCATTTATAATTTAATTGAGGGGTGAGGGGCTGTAGTCTGTTTGCAGTTCACCACACTCTCTCCCTCTCCCCTCTTCCTCCCTGCTTTATTCTATATTTTCCATGCTATCCTCTACCCTCCTCTTTCCCCCAGTCATTCCATTCCCCATACGTACACTGAAAACGTAGATTTACTGACCAGGTCACGTTGAACTGTCCTTCTCCTGACAAGGCCACACACCCGCACGCACACAGACACCAAGGGACAGCGAGCGGGCCCATAATGGGTGTTATCGTGTCTGCAGGGCTTGGTCCAGTCTAGTAATGTTCTGTCATTCTGCTGAGTGGCTGAGCTACTAAATAGGTCCATTCTCTTCTCTATCGGTCTATTGCCTGTTGTAACTTGTACGCTGGGAGTAGGGAAGCAAGTTCAGGGGAGTGTATTTAATAAATAACATAGAACAAAACAAGAAACACAAGTAGCGTACAGACATGAAACAGGAACAATAACGCCTAGGGAAAGAACCAAAGGGAGTGACAGATATAGGGAAGGAAATCAGGAAGGTGATGGAGTCCAGGTTAGACTGATGAGGCGCTGGTGCGCGTAACGATGGTGACAGGTGTACGTAATAATCAGCAGACTGGCGACCTCGAGTGCCAGAGAGGGACTATACGTGACAGTACCCCCTCCTTGACACGCGGCTCCAGCCGCAGGATGCCGACCAGAGGGACGGTCCCGGGGGACCGGAAGCAAGCCGATCGCTTCTGCTGAGGCGCTGGAACCAGCCGAGCCAGCTGAGGCGCGGGAGCCTGACGAGCTAGCTGAGGCATCCTCGGTAGTGTCGGCCATGGACATTTGACGGGCCAACCAAGTCTTGTAGACCTGACAAGCCAGCTGAGGCATGCGCCTGTGTTTAATCTACAGATTCTGCTTAGCCAGCCTCATCTCTACAACCTCCAGTCTCTCCTCGATCATTATTTGGCTAATAACGAAGGCCTCGAGGAAATAAATGGTCCAGCGTGTTAGGAATGCCAGGGCCCAGTCCGCCCCTGCGTGTGCGCGCGAGAGAGAGAGCTTGTTCATGGTACCAAGGTCAGTTCAAAGCTCTCGTTAAACTCTTGTTTTTCTCACACCATCGTATTTCGGCTGAGAGAGAAATATGGAGAAATTAGGAGAGATGATTTTCCCATTAATTAACTGTTTGACCAATTTGACTTCAGATTCAAATGTTTGTCCACCTTCTCCAAACGTAAAAATGTTTAAATTGCTCCAAACGTCACATTTCAACAAAAACATTGACAGCCTGGGTTGCCATGGTCGATTGGTTGAGCTACCTGCTACTGCTGCATTAATTCAGAATGGTTAGGTTAAGGGTTAAGGTTTGAGATAGGGTTAAAACTTCTCAGGGATCACTGGGGCGCTAGCGGGCTGCTCCCGACACTACCAGGTAAAATGTAAGGCGCCAAATTCAAAATCCCAAAGTTGAATTATTAAACATCCACCAATATACAAGTGTTCCATACTCATCAAAAGCTCTGTTTCTTGGCAATATCACAGCGTTGTCAGATTTCAAAAAGGCTTTACGGCGAAAGCAGCACATTTGATTGTTGAGGGTAGCACCTCACATATTTTACCCATAGCCATGAATCGATTAGCCATCATGGCACACACATAACACATTTCACAGCAAAAACAAATCAATTACCTGTTGAAGAACTTCTGCTGAGGTCATCCTAAGTGTCCAACGAAGACAATCCATGGTTCTTTTGTTAGAAAAAGTAATGTATTTTATCCATAAATCCTCCATTTGGTTTGCGCGTTATAATCAGAAACGACAGCCTCCACTAGTCCATTGAAACGTGACACAAACTCGTTCATCTTATACCTATAAACTTGTCCAAGAACAATCAAACATAGTTTTAAATGTATCCTTAGGAACACTTTTACGTATATTTACTATTATAAATCAACCGGAATATAAACAGATCGATAAAGACGGTAAAAAAGACACAGCATGCCTTCTCGGGCGCGCGCGCTGGGTACTGTTTACATAAATGAGTGACTTCCTGGTTTGCTCTTATTCTCTGGTCTTATTCATCCAAAATGAAAACTTACACTGTCTCCAGACTGTTGACATCTAAAGGAAGCGATGGGTACTGCATTCATATGCCCTTATATGGTCATTTTCATGAGGGAGGGGTTCCCAAATGAGCAATGTGTCAAAATCACTTTTTCCAGGACAGAAATTCCTCGGGGTTTCGCCTGCTATATGCGTTCTGTTTTACTCACAGACAAATGGTTAACAGTTTTGGAAAATTCAGTGTTTCCTATCCAATGGTACCAAATATGTACATATCCTATTTTCTGGGCCTGAACGGGAGGCATTTTACTTTGGGCACGCCAGGCTCTCCAAAACCGAACCCTCAGCTGCCACTCCCTAACAAGTTAAAACCCCCAAAATGTGTCTAGCACTTGGATTGAACATGTGACCCTCAGAGCCAGAACTCGCAACTTACAACCATCCATCACCTCTGTCTACAACACCCTAGCAAAACTCAAGCCAACTTGATGGTAATAGCTCTCACCGTTGCCCCTAGTGGTGGGTTTTTGAAGGCATTTCTCAACTTCCTCAGTACATGGATGGACATCCAATTTCGAAGTGAATCTTGAGCGACCTGGCTGGTTCCCATTACCATGCTGTTCACTGTGAGCCCCAAAGACAGAGGGAGAGAGAAAAAGAAAGGTAGAAAGAGAAAGAGAGAACAGTAATAGCACTCTGTTAATCTCAGGACAGATGAGTCTGAGCACTATTAGCTGTCTTTGCCCAGAGGCCACACACACACCCAAACACAACCTCACACACACACCCTCACACACAATGTGATACCGGCTTTGTGATTATAGACCAAGGCCAGAACTCAGTTGTTTTCTGAGTACATTCCTTCCATAGACTCCCCAACATACAATCAACTGATACAAAGCTTGCTTGAACTGGGACAATGTGTGTGCTTGTGGGTGCCTGCGTGCATACGTGCGGTTGGGTGGGTGTGGGTGTGTGGTGCTTTAATGATGAAAACGATCTACTGCAGGCAAATTTTAATTGCCGCTTTCCTCTGGGCCATCAGAATATTTTATGTCTTAAAGACAGACACTTCCAGCACACACACACCCTTCAATTTTAATTTACATTGTTGCAGTACAGTCTCTATGCACACTCACATGATCACTCTATGCACATTCTACACACTCACACAAACACACTCACACAGTTAATTTTCTCACGCACACACATTCATACTGACTCTACACACACACACTGACATACAATCATCACACACGCTGCTGCTACTCTGTTTATCATATAGTATATCCTGATGCCTAGTCACCTTACCCATATTCATATCTAACCCTACCAGTGGCGGTCGTCCAATAGCAGCCAGAGTTTCTATTGGACAAATTCAGGTAGGTCCATCCCAGTTTTATTCCGTTTAAGAAACGTTTGCAACAGAATCGGCATAATGAATACACCCTTGATCACCTAAACACACAGTTCACTTTCATAGCAGCCATACAAACAAACATCACATGTACGTGCTTTCCTCCTCTCACATTTTCTCTTCACTTCAGTGCACAACACAGCAGCTGTCTGTAACGAGGTGGAAAAAGCTCTCCAAGCCAGATCTTCATGCCATAACCGCTAACCGTTGCACACAGCCTACATCGTTGTCACCGTATTAGCCAATGCCATAGTCAACATAGGTACTAGAACTAACGTGTTAGTATACCCACAATCCAATCCATGTGTAGTGTGCACCAAGCAGTTTAGCAGTTATGTGAGCGGGCCCCGGTGGCAATAAATTAAACTATCCAACTTTGGAGAGTTGGATAGCCTTAGCCAGCTATCTAACATACATAGCATCCCTCTCTGAGTCAGGTTGTTGAGTAGGCTAAATTAGCTGCATTAGCTAGCTAAGTGAAAGTGAAAAAAATACAACAAAATCTCTCTCTCTGTCTCTGCTGCTTCACCTTAATTTTTTTAGAAATGAATTTGTTAAAAACTGTTCAAATATTGTCTTTCTCTCTGAGTCAACTACTCACCACATTTTATGCACTGCTAGCTAGCTGTAGCTTATGCTTTCTGTACTAGATTAATTCTCTGATCCTTTGATTGGATGGACGGTATGTCAGTTTATGCTGCAAGAGCTCTGATAGGTTAGAGGGTGTCCTCCGGAAGTTGTCATAATTACTGTGTAAGTCTATGGAAGAGGGTGAGAACCATGATCCTCCTAGGTTTTGTATTGAAATCAATGTACCCAGAAGTGGACGGAAATATCGCTGTCCTACGGCTACTACACCACGGTGCTACCTTACAGAATGTTGTTAAGGCTTCTATTGACCTTCAATGCAAAACAGTGTTTTAATCAGTTTTAAATCAGTTCTTTGGTTACGTGAATGTACAGTGGGGCAAAAAAGTATTTAGTCAGCCACCAATTGTGCAAGTTCTCTCACTTAAAAAGATGAGAGAGGCCTGTAATTTTCATCATAAGTACACTTCAACTATGACAGACAAAATGAGGGGAAAAAATCCAGAAAATCACATTGTAGGATTTTTAATGAATTTATTTGCAAATTATGGTGGAAAATAAGTATTTGGTCACATACAAACAAGCAAGATTTCTGGCTCTCACAGACCTGTAACTTCTTCTTTAAGAGGCTCCTCATTACCTGTATTAATGGCACCTGTTTGAACTTGTTATCAGTATAAAAGACACCTGTCCACAACCTCAAACAGTCACACTCCAAACTCCACTATGGCCAAGACCAAAGAGCTGTCAAAGGACACCAGAAACAAAATTGTAGACCTGCACCAGGTTGGGAAGACTGAATCTGCAATAGGTAAGCAGCTTGGTTTGAAGAAATCAACTGTGGGAGCAATTATTAGGAAATGGAAGACATACAAGACCACTGATAATCTTCCTCGATCTGGGGCTCCACGCAAGATCTCACCCCGTGGGGTCAAAATGATCACAAGAACGGTGAGCAAAAATCCCAGAACCACACGGGGGGACCTAGTGAATGACCTGCAGAGAGCTGGGACCAAAGTAACAAAGCCTACCATCAGTAACACACTACGCCGCCAGGGACTCAAATCCTGCAGTGCCAGACGTGTCCCCCTGCTTAAGCCAGTACATGTTCAGGCCCGTCTGAAGTTTGCTAGAGAGCATTTGGATGAGGGAATATAACAAAGTATTGAGATAAACTTTTGTTATTGACCAAATATTTACTTTCCACCATAATTCGCAAATAAATAAATTAAAAATCCTACAATGTGATTTTCTGGATTTCTTTTTCTCATTTCGTCTGTCATAGTTGAAGTGTACCTATGATGAAAATTACAGGCCTCTCTCATCTTTTTAAGTTGGAGAACTTGCACAATTGGTGGCTGACTAAATACTTTTTTTGCCCCACTGTATTTAGTATAGTTTTATGTAGAAAGGATAACTTTAATGTTCAACTATTTTTATGAAATTCACTGAGTAGGATGGTCCTCACTTTCTTCCTCTGAGGAGCCTCCACTAACACTCCAGTATCCCTGAACATTGTAAATATGGTATTGGCACTGACCCTGGAACTGACAATATAGCTTACTTACTTTCTCATGTTCTTCTTATTTCTATTTTTGTTGTGTGTTTTTGTTCTATTTGACCGTTGGGTCACTAGTTAGAATCCCCGAGCCAACAAGGTGAACAAGCTGTCGGTGCCCTTGAGCAAGGCACTTTACCATAATTGCTCCAGGGTCGCTGTTGATAATGGCAGACCCTGGCTGTCTCAGGAAGAGATGGGATATGCAAAAAAAAACAACATTTGCAATTCACACATTAATACACACTTGTACATGTGTGAAAAAGGCCAAATATAAGCACCCACCAAATTATTATTATTCTCTCTCACACACACACACACACACACACACACACAACCAGGCAAACTCAGATAACATTCAGCAATACCGACCGTGAAAATAGTCAAATCCCACTCGGACAAAGTTCAGCTTTACAGCATTCTCTGGTAATCAGCCCCCTTCACACCTCCTCTCCTGCCCTAGAGTGTCTACGACACAGGTGTCAAACTCATTCCACGGAGTGTCGGGTGTCTGTGTGTTTTCACTCCCTCCCTTGGACTTTATTGATTAATTAAGGTCACTGATAAGTTAGGAACTCCCCTCACCTGGTTGTCTGGGTCTTAATTGAAAGAAAAAAACCAAGCACCAGCTGACACTAGGCCTTCCATGGAATGAGTTTGACACCCCTGCCATAAGATAACTATTTTTGATGCTAGGTAGAACCCTTTTTGGTGATAAAGAACCCTCTGTATATGGTTCTACCTAGAACCCTCTATGAAGGGTTCTACCAAGAATCCTTTTATCCTTTAAAGGATCTTCCTAGAACCCTCTATGAATGGTTCCACCAGCCTTATTAGCCTTTAAGATTAAATTATTTATGACAATACATTACATATATCATAAGGCCTTTCTTTGAAGGCCTATTTATACCCTAACACAGTGGTGTACGAAACACCTGGTTTACAGGCCACATCGCCCTACTTGTCCCATTATGCTGGCTTAGAAATTGAAATGTAATTCCTATTGGAATCCAGACAGAGTTAGGATATCCAACAAGAGGAATTATTTATCACCCGCAACCTGCATACAGAACGACTGTCAGGGGTTAGGAACAGTGTAAGCAGACTACCTAATTTAAACTGCAACAACCATTTCAATAACGGGTGCAATAAGTCCAACAATTAATAGATTGTAATAAAATCCCAAACGGTATGTTACTCATCTTTGAGTAACTCCTAATCCATGACCGGATCTTTTGTTTCTGAGGCTCCGTATCCGTGAGTGCACAAATTCCCGCAGTATCTCGCTAATTTGAGACTTTGGTCGCCAAAACCAGATTAGATACAACTAGTTAAATGCCAAAAATATGATATTCGCAATGTCACTAAGCAAAAAACAAACAAACAAAACAGTAATACCCACTACAATGCTAAAACATGATTTGTCATGAGTTCAGTACCATTTGCTTGATTTTGCGGAACCACGACTATGGTGTAACATCATTGGCTAGCTAGGTAACATTAGCTAATAGCAACGCTAGTGTTAGCTACCTAGCTCGCAATCTCTAGTTGAGTCCAACGGAAACAGATGCAACCCTACTGGCTACGTGGCTAGCTAGATGACCAGTGGTGACAGTGAGGTCAATATATAAGATTCAAGGCTCTAATAAGTGTCATTGTGCAGAAATAGCAAAGAAAATACAGTTTGATGAGCTAGCTAAGTTAGCTAGTAAGGTGTACCAGTTATCAAAGAGGATGCTACTGTAGCTAGCTTTGTGTGCATGGCAGGACCAGTCAAAGATGGTAGACTGTCTCTAGTACTGTGTCAACACTACAACCAGGGTGGACTGTCCTATGGGACGTAAGAATGCTGGCACATACACAGATGCAGCTCTCATGCAATGCAAGGATCTTTAGCTATAACATTAGTTAATAACAGTCAGTGCACATAAATTCACATAGCTATGAGTGAGCATGTTGTAAAACTGTAAAGTAGTTAGCTAAATGTGTCATCTCCATTAGCTATACATCTTGCTATCACATAAAAAAATGCATACGACAAAAAGTCACTATTGCATATGATTTGTATATTAACATATCTGGGACGATTTGGAGAACACCTATGGATCTGTTAGACACATACATTGTTATTATTATTATTATTCATACATTATGTATTTTCTTTGTAAACTGATTTGACAACTGACTTGCATTTCTGTGGTGAGGTGGGGCTAACTAAATGAGAAATGTCAATACAGGAGAAATGGAAGTACAGCATACCTTATTATATCAAATGCCTTCTTACACTTTAATATAGGGGTTGCAACCAAGCTCACATTAAACCCCTCATGAAGACACATGATCTGAATTGATGACAAAATCATGTTTCGACATTGTAGTAGTTATTCATGTTTTGGTGGTTTGTTTTTTGCGTAGTGACATTGCGAATTTAATATTTTTTAGCATTTAGCTCTGATTGTACTACTGTGTATTAAATCCGGTTTTGGCATGAGAACATTTGGGGTCCCAAAGTCCCGTGAGATACTGTGAGAATGTGGATTTGAGGATAGGGAGCCTCAGAAATAAAAGATCCGGTCATGGATTAGCAGCCACTACCTAAACTGTATCAATCAATCAATGTACACGCAAAAACAAAGATTTTAAAACAAATAATTCTGAAAATCACCCTGCAATAGAGCATACTGGGAAATATGATATGCTTCTATGTAGAACACTTATTTCCTTCCAAAGAATCCTTTTTGCCTTCGAAAGAATCACTAAAGAACTCTTTCTTCCAAAAAAAGGTTTTACAAAAAGAAGATAACTCAAGCAGGTTTGTAACTGCTTGTGCATGTCACACGTAGTTAGTCGAATGCTGAACTCCTCATTGAGACAATGCTGAAACATCAATCCATGGGCATGTCAGTGCCACATTTTTATTTCTGCCGAATCAAAATGAAAGAAAAATGTTCTTTCAAATTCAGCAGGCTATGGTGTGAAATAGGCTTTTAGAAGTGTCGTCATTATTTTATTGAGAATTTATGCAGTCTTTGGGGTGCATTGGTGTGGTTATCAATACATGTGTACTAGCTGTTTAAAGGCACAGTCAGCTTACTGTATGTGAACTTGATTGGTAAATATAAAGTTACAGATATTTGATAGGTTGATGAAGAAATTGTTGCAGGGTGTAATCACTGCCACCTGGTGAGGTTATCACCAGGTGGCAGTGATTAACGTACGCCAGGTTATCTGATGGGACCAGCTTCAATGTATCTTTCTTTCAAGTGCAAGTAACAGTTTTAATTGGCTGATATGCATTTTGAGCTGGAGAAACTACCATACGCATTTCCTAAGGCCTGAGTTTGACCATAACAGAGGTACCTGAAACTCATACACATCACTTTGAACGAAAATCTCCCAGCAAGCTCTATTGCAAGTTGATTTTTAGAGTTATTTGTTTCATTATCTATGTTTGTGCATGTACATTGATTGATTAATTAATATTATGCTACTCAAATATAAGTTACAAATATTTTCTAAACTAATCCAATATGTTATTTGGACTTATTGCACTCATTACTGAAATGGTTGTTCCAGTTTAGATGCTTTAGTTAAACTCATAGCTTAGTCTTCCCAACCCTGGCAGTCATTCTGATTAGAGATTGCGGGTGATAAAAAAATTCAAAAAGTGACTGCAGGCCTGACGTGGCCTGTAAACCATGAGTTTCAGCCTATTGTATTACACTCCCAGAAAAAGGTTTAGATTTGTTGCTAATGGGGTACAAACACTTGTCACTTTGGTGGTACCCTGTAAGGTCATCCTTTGTACCTTTTAGTTAGAACTGCATAATTGTACCCCAGTTCATACCTCAAGTCACATCAGGCCTGCAAGTAGAGTTGCAAAATGACTTTCCCAGTGATTTTCCCAAAATTCCCAGATTTTCCAAAAATCCTGGTTGATGGCTTGCAAAGTGATGTGTAATTCCAGCCAGAATTAGGATATCCAACAATATACATTTTTATTTACCTGCAACTTGCATTCAGTTCCAGGTGTAGTTCCAGGTGTAGGAACATTATGAGGAGACTACCTAGGGCATTTAAACTTGAACAAACATTTCAGTCACAGGTACAAAAAAGTCTAACTAATTAGTTTAGGAAAATGTATGTGAAGACTGAGATTTGAACACACACACACACATACATATATATATATATATATATACACACACACAGTGTCACGCCCTGACCTGTATGAGCCTGTTTATGTCTCTTTTTGGTTTGGTCAGGGTGTGATTTGGGGTGGGCATTCTAGGTTCTAGTTTTTCTATTTCTTTGTTGTTGGCCGGGTAGGGCTCTCATTCAGGGACAGCTGTCCATTGTTGTCTCTGATTGGGAGCCATACTTTAGTAGCCCCTTTTCCCTCCTTTCCTTGTGGGAAGTTGACTTTGATTTTGTAGGTGGTTATGCGCCACACAGTGATTGTCCGAGCTCTGTTTTTGTTGGTTTGTTTCTGTGAGTTAACCTAAATAAACATGTTTAACTCAACCCGGCACGCTGCGCCTTGGTCTGTTCATGGAGATCGTGACACACAGTGCTGTGAAAAAGTATTTGCCCCCTTCCTGATTTCTTATTTTTCTGCACATTTGTCACACTGAAATGTTTCAGATCAACAAACAAATTGTAATATTTCACATAATGGTAATCCAAGTAAACACAATATGCAGTTTAAGTGATAATTGTATTTATTACGGGAAAAAAGTTATCCGAAACTTCATGGCCCTATGTGACCAATTGCCCCCCCTTGTTAAATCATGAATTTCAAATCAAATCAAATGTATTTATAAAGCCCTTCTTACATCAGCTGATGTCAGAGTGCTGTACAAAAACCCAGCGTAAAACCCCAAACAGCAAGCAATGCTGGTGTATAAGCATGGTGGTTAGGAAAAACTCACATTTTTGTAACGCTGAGTTCAATTTCACTAGCCACACCCAGGTCTGATTACTGCCAGACCTGTTGAATCAAGAAATCGCTTAAATAGAACCTGTCTGTAAAGGGAAGTAGGCCAAAAGATCTCAAAAAGCAAGACAACATGCCGCGATCCAAAGAAATTCAGGAACAGATGAGAAACAAATTGATACCTATCAGTCTGGAAAGGGTTACAAAGCCATTTCTAAAGCTTTGGGACTCCAGCGAACCACGGTGAGAGCCATTGTCCACAAATTGAGAACATTTGGAACAGTGGTAAACCTACCCAGGAAAGGCCGACCTACCAAAATCACCCCAAGAGCGCAGCAACGACTCATCCAAGAGGTCACAAAAGAACCCACAACAACATCTAAAGAACTGCATGCCTCACGTGCCTCAGTTAAGGTCAGTGTTCATGACTCAACCATAAGAAAGAGACTGGGCAAAATTGGCATCCATGGCAGAGTTCCAAGGCTAAAACCACTGCTGACCAAAAAGAACAAAGGCTTGTCTCACTTTTGGCCAAAAACATCTTGATGATCCCCAAGACTTTTGGGAAAATATTCTGTGGACTGACGAGACAAAAGTTGGACGTTTTGGAAGGTGTGCATCCCGTTACATCTGGCGTAAAAGTAACACAGCATTTCAGAAAAAGAACATCATACCAACAGTCAAATATGGTGGTGGTAGTGTGATGGTCTGGGGCTGCTTTGCTGCTTCAGGTCCTGGACGACTTGCTGTGATTGATGGAACCATGAATTCTGCTCTCTACCAAGAAATCCTGAAGAGAATGTCCGGCCATCAGCTCGTGACCTCAAGCTGAAACACACTTGGGTTCTGCAGCAGGACAATGATCCAAAAGACACCAGGAAGTCCACCTCTGAATGGCTTAAAAAAAAATGAAGGGTTTGGAGTGGCCTAGTCAAAGTACGGACTTTGAGATGCTGTGGTGTGACCTTAAAAAGGCGGTTTATGCTCAAACCCTCCAATGTGGCTGAATTAAAACAATTCTGCAAAGAAGAGTGGCCAAAATTCCTCCACAGTGATGTGAAATACTAATTTCCAGTTATCGCAAGCGCTTGATTGCAGTTGTTGCTGCTGAGGGTGGCACAACCAGTTGTTAGGTTTAGGGGGGCAATTACTTTTTCACATAGGGCCTTGATGGTTCGGATAGCTTTTTTCCCATAATAAATAAAATTGGCACTTAACACAAAATGCAGTGTTTATCTTTGTGTAATATAAAAAAAGTGTTTGTTGATCTGAAACGTTTAAGTGTGACAAATGTGCAAAACAATAAGAAATCAGGAAGGGGGCAAATACTTTTTCACAGCACTGTGTGTGTGTGTATATATATATATATATATATATATATATATATATATATATTCTCAATTAATATTTAAGCAATATTTAAGCGGTGTGTTTGGGATCATTGTCATGCTGAAAGACCCAGCCACGTTTCATCTTCAATGCCCTTGCTGATGGAAGGAGGTTTTCACTCAAAATCTCACGATACATGGCCCCATTCATTCTTTCCTTTACACGGATCAGTCGTCCTGGTCCCTTTGCAGAAAAACAGCCCCAAAGCATGATGTTTCCACCCCCATGCTTCACAGTAGGTATGGTGTTCTTTGGATGCAACTCAGCATTCTTTGTCCTCCAAACACGACGAGTTGAGTTTTTACCAAAAAGTTATATTTTGGTTTCATCTGACATTCTCCCAATCCTCATCTGGATCATCCAAATGCTCTCTAGCAAACTTCAGACGGGCCTGAACATGTACTGGCTTAAGCAGGGGGACACGTCTGGCACTGCAGGATTTGAGTCGCTGGCGGCGTAGTGTGTTACTGATGGTAGGCTTTGTTACTTTGGTCCCAGCTCTCTGCAGGTCATTCACTAGGTCCCCGTGTGGTTCTGGGATTTTTGCTCACCGTTCTTGTGATCATTTTGACCCCACGGGTGAGATCTTGCGTGGAGCCCCAGATCGAGGAAGATTATCAGTGGTCTTGTATGTCTTCCATTTCCTAATAATTGCTCCCACAGTTGATTTCTTCAAACCAAGCTGCTTACCTATTGCAGATTCAGTCTTCCCAACCTGGTGCAGGTCTACAATTTTGTTTCTGGTGTCTTTTGACAGCTCTTTGGTCTTGGCCATAGTGGAGTTTGGAGTGTGACTGTTTGAGGTTGTGGACAGGTGTCTTTTATACTGATAACAAGTTCAAACAGGTGCCATTAATACAGGTAATGAGTGGAGGACAGAGGAGCCTCTTAAAGAAGAAGTTACAGGTCTGTGAGAGCCAGAAATCTTGCTTGTTTGTATGTGACCAAATACTTATTTTCCACCATAATTTGCAAATAAATTCATTAAAATAAATTTTTCCTCATTTTGTCTGTCATAGTTGAAGTGTACCTATGATGAAAATTACAGGCCTCTCTCATCTTTTTAAGTGAGAGAACTTGCACAATTGGTGGCTGACTAAATACTTTTTTCCCCCACTGTATATGCATATGCATGCACCGCCCGGGCAACGAAGGAGTGGCTTCGTAAGAAGCATTTCAAGGTCCTGGAGTGGCCTAGCCAGTCTCCAGATCTCAACCCCATAGAAAATCTTTGGAGGGAGTTGAAAGTCCGTGTTGCCCAGCGACAGCCCCAAAACATCACTGCTATAGAGGAGATCTGCATGGAGGAATGGGCCAAAATACCAGCAACAGTGTGTGAAAACCTTGTGAAGACTTACAGAAAACGCTTGACCTCTGTCATTGCCAACAAAGGGTATATAACAAAGTATTGAGATAAACTTTTGTTATTGACCAAATACTTATTTTCCACCATAATTTGCAAATAAATAAATTAAAAATCCTAAAAATTTCTTTTCCTAATTTTGTCTGTCATAGTTGAAGTGTACCTATGATGAAAATTACAGGCCTCTCTCATCTTTTTAAGTGAGAGAACTTGCACAATTGGTGGCTGACTAAATACTTTTTTCCCCCACTGTATATGCATGCACTGTGTGAATCAGTAGAATGTACACTCAGTGGCCAGTTTATTAAGTACACCACCCCGTTCGCGAAAAAGTCCCTACAGACAGTGAGCCATGGCTTGCTATATGAAGCAGTCAGATCGGCATTGGGGTATGGTCCTTCTCACGGATGGACTATTGCAGTTGGCAATAATCCAGTGGGCACGCGATCCCCAACACTGGACAATTTTTTTTAATTTTTATTTCACCTTTGTTTAACCAGGTAAGCTAGTTGAGAACAAGTTCTCATTTACAACTGCGACCTGACCAAGATAAAGCAAAGCAGTGCGACACAACAAAACAGAGTTACACATGGAATAAACAAGCGTACAGTCAATAACACAATAGGAACAGTGTGTGCAAATGGCATGAGGAGGTAGGCAATAAATAGGCCATAGTAGCGAAGTAATTACAATTTAGCAGATGATGATGAGCAAGTAGAGATACGGTGTGCAAAAGAGCAGAAAAGTGAATAAAAAAAGTATGGGGATGAGGTAGTTAGATTGGGTGGGCTATTTACAGATGGGCTATGTACAGCTGCAGCGATTGGTTAGCTGCTCAGTTAACTGATGTTTAAAGTTAGTGAGGGAGATATGTCTCCAGCTTCAGCAATTTTTGCAATTCATTCCAGTCACTGGCAGCAGAGAACTGGAAGGAAAAGCGGCCAAAGAGGTGTTGGCTTTGGGGATGACCAGTGAGATATACCTGCTGGAGCGCGTGCTACGGGTGGGTGTTGTTATCGTGACCAGTGAGCTGAGATAAGGCGGAGCTTTACCTAGCATAGACTTATAGATGACCTGGAGCTTGTGCGTCTGGCGACGGATATGTAGCGAGGGCCAGCCGACTAGAGCATACAGGTCGCAGTGGTGGGTGGTATTATAGGCTTTGGTGACAAAGCGGATGGCACTGTGATAGACTGCATCCAGTTTGCTGAGTAGAGTATTAGAAGCTATTTTGTAGATGATATCGCCGAAGTCGAGGATCGGTAGCATAGTCAGTTTTACTAGGGTAAGTTTAGCGACGTGAGTGAAGGAGGTTTTGTTGCAAAATAGAAAGCCAATTCTAGATTTGATTTTAGATTGGAGATGTTTAATATGAGTCTGGAAGGAGAGTTTGCTGTCTAGCCAGACACCTAGGTATTTGTAGTTGTCCACATATTCTAGGTCAGAACCGTCCAGAGTAGTGATGCTAGTCGGGCGGGCGGGTGTGGCAGCGAGCGGCTGAAAAGCATGCATTTGGTTTTACTAGCGTTTAGGAGCAGTTGGAGGCCACGGAAGGAGTATTGAATGGCATTGAAGCTCGTTTGGAGGTTAATTAACACAATGTCCAAAGAAGGGCCCGAAGTACATAGAATCGTGTCGTCCTCGTAGAGGTGGATCAGGGAATCACCAGCAGCAAGAGCGACATCATTGATATATACAGAGAAAAGAGTTGGCCCGAGAATTGAACCCTGTGGTACCCCCATAGAGACTGCCAGAGGTCCGGACAGCAGGCCTTCCGATTTGACATACTGAACTCTGTCTGCAAAGTAGTTGGTGAACCAGTCATCTGAGAAACCAAGGATATTGAGCCTCCCGAAAAGAATACGGTGATTGACAGAGTCGAAAGCCTTGGCCAGGTCGATGAAGACTGCTGCACAGTACTGTCTTTTGTCGATGGCGGTTATGATATCGTTTAGTACCTTGAGCGTGGCTGAGGTGCACCCGTAACCAGCTCGGAAACCGGATTGCACAGCGGAGATGGTAAGGTGGGATTCAAAATGGTCAGTGATCTGTTTTTTAACTTGGCTTTCAAAGACTTTAGAGAGGCAGGGCTGGATGGATATAGGTCTATAGCAGTTTGGCTCTAGAGTGTCACCCCCTTTGAAGAGAGGGATGACCGCGGCAGCATTCCAATCTTTAGGGATCTCGGATGATACGAAAGTGAGGTAGAACAGACTGGTAATGGGGGTTGCAACAATGGCAGCGGATAGTTTTAGAAAGAGAGGGTCCAGATTGTCAAGCCCAGATGATTTGTACGGGTCCAGGTTTTGCAGCTCTTGGGTGAAGGGTGAAGGAAAAGCTGGGGAGGCTCGGGCAAGTATCTGCGGGGGGGGCGGAGCTGTTGGCCGGGGTTGGGGTAGCCAGGAGGAAAGCATGGCCAGCCGTAGAGAAATGCTTACTGAAATGTTCGATTATCATGGATTTATCGGTGGTGATCGTGTTACCTAGCCTCAGTGCAGTGGGCAGCTGGGAGGAGGTGCTCTTGTTCTCCATGGACTTTACAGTGTCCCAAAACTTTTTGGAGTTAGAGCTACAGAATGCAAATTTCTGTTTGAAAAAGCTAGCCTTTGCTTTCCTGACTGACTGTGTGTATTGGTTCCTGACTTCCCTGAACAGTTGCATTTCACGGGGACTATTCGATGCTATTGCAGTACGCCACAGGATGTTTTTGTGCTGGTCAAGGGCAGTCAGGTCTGGAGTGAACCAAGGGCTATATCTGTTCTTAGTTCTACCTTTTTTGGAAGGGGCATGCTTATTTAAGATGGTGAAGAAATTACTTTAAAAAAATGACCAGGCATCCTCTACTGACGGGATGAGGTCAATATCCTTCCAGGATACCCGGGCCAGGTCAATTAGAAAGGCCTGCTCGCAAAATTGTTTTAGGGAGCATTTGATAGTGATGAGGGGTGGTCGTTTGACCGCGGACCCATAGCGGATGCATGCAATGAGGCAGTGATTGCTGAGATCCTGATTGAAAACAGCAGAGGTGTATTTGGAGGGCAAGTTGGTCAGGATAACATCTATGATGGTGCCCATGTTTACAGATTTAGGGTTGTATCTGGTGGGTTCCTTGATGTTTTGTGTGAGATTGAGGGCATCTAGCTTAGATTGTAGGACTGCTGGGGTGTTAAGCATATCCCAGTTTAGGACACCTAACAGAACAAACTCTCAATTCACATATGGTGTCCAGGGCACAGCTGGGAGGTGAGGGGGGTCTATAACAGGCGGCAACAGTGAGACTTATTTCTGGAGAGGTTAATTTTTTTAATTAGAAGTCTGAACTGTTTGGGCATAGACCTGGAAAGTATGACAGAACTTTGCAGGCTATTTCGGCAGTAGATTGCAACTCCTCCCCCTTTGGCAGTTCTATCTTGACGGAAAATGTTGTAGTTGGGTGTGGAAATCTCCGCATTTTTGGTGGCCTTCCTAAGCCAGGATTCAGACACGGCAAGGACATCAGGGTTGGCGGAGTGTGCTAAAGCAGTGAGTAAAACAATCTTAGGGAGGAGTCTTCTGATGTTAACATGCATGAAACCAAGGCTTTTTCGATTACAGAAGTCAACAAATGAGAGTGCATGGGGACACGCAGGGCATGGGTTAACCTCCACAGGAACAGAGGAGGAGTAGGATGAGGGTACGGCTAAAGGCTATCAAAATTGGTCGTCTAGTGCGTTGGAGACAGAGAATAAAAGGAGCATATTTCTGGGTGTGGTAGAATAGATTCAGGGCATAATGTGCAGACAGGGGTATGGTGGGTGCGGGTACAGTGGAGGTAAGCCCAGGCACTGAGTGATGATAAGAGAGGTTGCATCTCTGGATATGGGACTAGGATCTCCACTGTAAACTAAAACAATGATAACTATCCTAAACAGCAATATACAAGGCATATTGACATTTGAGAGAGACATAAAGTGAGGCATAAAGCAATCACAGGTGTTGATTGGGAGAGCTAGCTAAGACAACAGCAGCTAATCAGCTAGGACAACAACAACAGGTAAAATGGCGATGACTGGGCAGATGGGCAGAGAGGGTCGGTTAACTACACACAAGGCCTGAGTTCGGGGCTAGGGCCGACAGATAAACAAACAAAATAAATAATAATCAAAGTGGAGTACCGTGATAAATGAACAGTCCAGCAGATATCAGCTATGTAGCCAAGTGATCATAGGGTGCAGTGAACGGCAGGGGAGCCGCAGCATAGTCGTTACTACGCTAGCACGCGGGAGACACAGTGTTTAAAGTTAGCAGGCCGGGGTAAGAAGAAGCGTCTGCTCCGACGTCCGGCAATGGCCGGTTGAGGGCACATGCGCCTGGCTAACTTGTGCTAGCTTCGGGGCAGGGGCGTTAGCCACTATAGCCACTCGGTAGTAGCTAGCTAGCAGCGATGATCCGCTGCAAAGGTCCAAAGCTTACGGCAAGAATCCGGTGGAGTAGTGGATTCTAGCCGTGTCCGGGAGGCATCGGCTGGGTAGCCGGGTGATCACAGACTAGCCGGGAGGTGGGCCTGGCTCAGGGCTAGTTTCAGGGCTGGGTCACTTGGTGGCAGCTAGATAGCAGTGATGTAATGGTCCAGGGTTTACTGCAGGAATCCGGCGTTGTAGTGGAGAAAAACAGCACGACACTGCACAGGCTGTGCAGAAGGTAAAGGCCGCTAGCAATGGCTAACAATGACTAAATAGCTAGTAGCTAATTAAATGGTTAACTTCTGATGGCTAGCCTCTGATGGAGATTCTGGCTATAAGGTCAGAAAAAAATACCGGATCCGTGTCACATTGAGTGAGACGGGTTACCGGAAGTTATATTTAATTTAAAAATAGAAAAGAGATTGAAAATAAATTGAAATATATACAAAAAAGACGAAAAATACAAAAAGTAAACGAGCGGACGACAAACCACGTCTGCACTGCTACGCCATCTTGAAAAAAGGTTTGGAAAAACATCCCCTGGTCTGACGAATCCCTGTTCCTGTGTAGTGGTGTGGGGAATGTTTTCCTGGCACACATTAGGTCCGTTTTGAGGGACCAATTGAGCAATGTTTCCATGCCCCGAAGAATTCAGGCTGTTCTTGAGTCAGAGGGGTCCGACCCAGTATTAGATGGGTGTACCTCAAATTGGCAACTGAGTTTATGCACTGTGGAATCCAAACACCTGTTCAGAAACCACACTGAAAATGGCCACGGACAAGTTGACAGAGAAATCTGTCAAGCTGCTAATGTTGGACCAGTGAAGTCGCTGACCAAGACCTTCTGAAACCTGTTGTTGACCACAATGCTCTCTTTTAAACATGTTTATGCGATATTTGGTTAAGTACTTTTCACCTGTCAGCTCCATAATTATCAGTTGTATCTCAGTGCAGCAGGCCATTCATGAACTTCAGCATTACTTTGATTCAATTCAGAAATCACAGATCTTAAATTAGTGTTAAAAACAAGTAAAACCAAGCTCATGCTGTTTTCTTGGTCACAAAATGTTGACCCTAAGGACCTGCATATTTGCGTTACAAATGGAGCCCAAATTGAGCTTGTTTCTCAATATAAGTACCTGGGTCTGGTTGTCCTCCATAAAGCATATAGAAAATCTGACTAAGAAGCTAAGATTCAAGCTAAGAAACCCTTGGACGCAGTCTACCATTTCGCAATCTTCTTCAGGCTAGGGTCCTTTTTTTCTCAATTTCCGCCTGACTGACGTGCCCAAAGTAAACTGCCTGTTGCTCAGGCCCTGAAGCCAGGATATGCATGTAATTGGTACCATTGGAACGAAGATACGTTGACATTTCTAGAAATGCAAAAAATAATGTAGGAGACTATAACACAATATATATGGTAGGAGATTATCCAAAGAAAAACCAACCATATTTTTTTTTTTGACAGCCCATGCTCTTACAATGGAAAGTATAGGGAAATAATTCAATCTAGCTCCCAGTATGCAATTCCTATGGCTTCCACTGGGTGCAGCAGTCAATGTTCAAGGTTTCAGGCTTGTTTCATTCAAAACGAGTAAGAATAATGAGTTTTACTACAGGGACACAGTCTAGGAAATGTGTGTATGCGCGCGCCATAAAGAGTAGACGCACCTGCTAATATCGTTTTCCTATTGAACATACTTCTTTCCGTATGAAATATTATAGTTTGATTACATAGAAACGTATTTTGACTTGTTTTAACAAAGTTTATAGCGGTAGATTTTTTGGTTTTCCTTTCTCTGCATGTTGAACGAGTGGATTACTCAAATCGATGGCGTCAACAAAACTGATTTTTTTGGGATATAAAGAAGGATTTTATCTAACAAAACAACATGACATGTTATAGCTGGGACCCTTTGGATGACAAATCACAGGAAGATCTTCAAAAAGCAAGGGAATATTTAAATCGCTATTTGTGAGTTTATGAAACCTGTGCCGGGGGAAAAATATTTTGATGTGGGGCGCCGTCCTAAAACAATCGCATGGCATGCTTTCGCTGTAAAGCCTACTGTACATCAGACAGTGCAGTTAGATTAACAATAATTTAAGCTTTCAACTGCTATAAGACACTTGTATGTACATAAATGTTTAATATCCATAATTTGTATGATTATTTATTTGAATTGCGCACCCTCCAGTTTCACCGGAAGTTGTCCCGCTAGCGGGGCGCCTAGCCCAAAGAGGTTTTAAGGACTTATCATTGTAGTCTGTATAAAAATGTGGGATGGATCTCTGTCTGTAAGAGAGCTTTATTATCTTTTATTTATTTACAAAGCAATCTTACAGAAACTCTATTCATATGTAACTTCATTAATTAAGTTAAGAATCAGTTAAGTTAAGAATTCTCTGGAATGGATAACACTAGAGATCCCTTCAGTCTCCACAGAGTTGGGAATATCGGATTTCTTTTGCACCTAATTTGTGGAACAATCTGCAGAGTTCACTGCAGTTAGATGTGCTGGTGCCACTCAGGCAGTTTAAATTATGATTGGTTGAGGACCTCTATGTAGTTGAATGTGATTGCTTTTATTAAATATGTTTATTTTGTTATTGTGTGCTGAATTATATTGTTTTGTACACATACAGTACGTGTATGTATTATTATTACGTTTTTATTGTAATGTTTACAAGGCTGTCTTTTAAAATATATTTTTAATCTCAAAGTGACTCCCTGTTTAAATAAAAGTTCAATATAAATGAATAAAATGGTAGTAGGTGCCAGGCACACCGGTTTGAATGTGTCAAGAACTGCAACGCTGCTGTGTTTTTCACACCCAACAGTTTCCCATATGTATCAAGAATGGTCCCAAGGGACATCCAGCCAACTTGACACAACTGTAGGAAGCATTGGAGTCAACATGGGCCAGCATCCCTGTGGAACGCTTTCAACACCTCTAGAGTCCATGTCCCGACGAATTGAGGCTGTTCGGAGGGCTAAAGGGGGTGCAGCTCAATATTAGGAAGGTGTTCCAAATGTTTTGTACACTCAGTGTATGTATGGTATTGTGTTAAATAAATCCCAAAAACATATTCACTTTAGGATCTCACTTGGTGAAATATTTGTAAAAGCCTTTACACTAAGCAGTGTGTTGATTTAACTCTTATTATTTGTTTTTTTTTACAATGGAGAATTTGCTGTGTAGGGGACAGATTAAGTGTTTTTTGTTGTTGTAATTTACAGATAACTGGCTGCCAGTAAGTTACCATAAAAACAAGTTATGTCTCTTACAGTATAGCAGCCAACCTGCATTTGCTCCAATCCCTTGTAATTACAGTAAAATGCTGTGAAATATAAACCATCCAGTCATTAATTCATTCATTCCAATTACGGTAGTATTAACCTTAAAACAGTATAATGCAGTACATTTTTATGGCATTGATACCGTATTTACTTTACAGTAGGTGTACTGTAATATGAAATACAGAATTTTACTTACTATGCCCACCAGCTGCCTATAAGCTACTGTCAAATTCCCAGTAACCCCTTTACACTGTAAGGTCCTACTAGAAGAATAGCGAAAGAGAGAGAGCGGGATGAGGAGATCAATAGAAAGAGGCGCTGACTGGGGAATAACTGACTTCAGAAGAGACACACACATGGCTGAACACATCGGCACTCAACTCATTTGACTTTCATAAAGGTAGATCTGTGGGCGTGTGTTTTTTTGTGGAGAGGAGCTGTGTTGCCAGGTGATGAATGGTTCCATAGCTGCGTATAAAAACATCTGTGGAGGATGCAAGACAGAGAGAGAAAGAGACATGGGGGGGTCAGGACCCCCCGAGGAGAAAATTATTCACATAATTATTCACATTCTCATGGACACACACACACCTGAGGAGCGTCAGGACCCCACGAGGAGAAAATGTAGTAATTATTCACGTTCTCATGGAAATACACGCATAAACAGGTGAATATCTCACAAAACCATATGACCTTGAAAAAGGGTATATTGCTTAGACCAAACACGCACGCACGCACACACACACACACATCTGAGGAGCATGGTGGTCTGAATAAATTGGCTCACATGACGTAAACTACTCCAGATGCTCAGAGTCACCTTGAGAAAAAGAGAGGGCTGACAGGTGATGAAGGAAGGAAGAGGAAGAAAGAGAATGAAAGGGGGGTTGGATAAGATAGAGATTAGTGGAATGAGAAAAGAGAAAGGGGATGGGGATAGGGGGATGAAAACAGGGGTATGATTAGGGAGGGGAGAGGAGCGGTTGGATAAGGAAGAGATTGTCACGCCCTGATCTGGTCCTTGTGATTGTCTCCACCCCCTCCAGGTGTCGCTTATTTTCCTCAGTGTATTTATCCCTGTGTTTCCTGTCTCTCTGTGCCAGTTCGTCCTGTCTGTTTCAAGTCAACTAGCGTGTTTTTCCTGTGCTCCTGCTTTTGCAATGCTCTCTTTTGCTAGTCCTCCCAGTTTTGAACCTTGCCTGTTTTCTGGACTCTGTACCTGCCTGCCTGACTAGTCTGCCTGCACTGACCTCGAGCCTGCCTGCCACTCTGACCTTTTGCCTGTCCACGACTATTCTCTTGCCTACCCCTTTTGGAACTAATAATAATCAAACCATCTGCCTCCCGTGTCTGCATCTGGGTCTGGCCCTGAGCCCTTATAAAGATATTAGATTGTGAATGGGAGGAGGTATAGAGAGGAGGAGAGGGAAAGTTGATACCTAGTCAGTTGCACAACTGAACGCATTCAACCAAAACGTGTCTTCAGCATTTAACCAAAATGTGTCTTCTGCATTTAACCCATCCCCTCTGAATCAGGATAGAGGTATTGGGGAGCATGGCAGAAGGGACCATGTTTTGTTTCTAATAAAATATACGTTGAAGATATCTATTGATTTGAACTGTATTACTCTAAGATATTTTGTTAACAATCTGTGATAGTAGTTCAATTCCAGTAGTCTATTGCAATATTTCTATTCCTTTCATATTAAATATTTTGTACCCTGCACCTGAGAAAAGTGTTTGATGTGTGACATGTTTTGATTAATTGTGTGCCACTCACGTCATGTCTGAGTCACTCTCCAGATCAGACAACGTGATTGGCTTAGCCAGCAGGAGCGTTAATTACCTTGGCAACACCAAGATTCCAGGCTCGGTGCCCGCATTCATCTCAACCATCACAGGAGTCGGAATGACTTTAGCATTACAATACGAAGATTTCTAAATTCCAATCCAAAACTGTTAACTGACGTAAATGGGCAGACGTGACACTCTAGACATCAGTAATAAAGGTTGCTCTCTGGACACCGTCTGGACTGACCACAAAGAAACACATAAAAAACACCTGGTGAGCAGACTGTTGGCGCTTGTTTGAGGAAAACTGTAACAAAAAATATATATACTAAAGTTTAGTCCTAAAGTTTTAGGTGTGTTTCTTCAAACAATATCAAATTAAGAACAAATGTATTTTGTAGAAATGGATGCAGGATTTGTTATGCCAGTGGGATGCAGACAGACATTTACAATATCTCAAGAATCGTGTGTTGAGTGGGAGATAAAAGACGCCATTTTCTCTTTCACAAAGAAACACTCAAAATTGTTGATGATAATTTTTTTTAATGTTGCTTTACATATTGGGCACGATATGATCTTTTTCCATCTAGAGATTTTGCGGTGTGGTTTGTCATCACTTCTATGCTGTCATCAGCCTATTAAACCAGAGGATCCAATTCTAAGGCGCTCCAGTTTCTGAATGGTTCCAGGATGGGTCGCCTCTATGTATGTATGTGTGTGTGTGTGTGTATGTCACCAGGCTGTCACCTCTCTCCTCATCCTTCCAAGGTGACAGCCCCTGTGGCCTGGCTGGCACCAATCACCCCAGCAAATGAACTACCCCACCACAACCTGCCACACACCCAGTCCCGACAAGGAGCGTGGCCAGGCTGCCAACAACACACATACAGACACATTTGCCAGGCTGCCAAAGAGCTACAGAACTCCCACTGAACCCATATCCCTCTAATTAACTAGGGGTGTAAGTCTCAACCCCTCTGTACTCCCTCACCCCTCCTCTCTGCACCCCTAGCACCAAGCAGCCAATATAACCGGTATTATTAACTGGCAGATACATTGTGAGGTGGGGCGAGAGATATTACTCCGGTTACTCATGTTATTATTATCACAGAATTTCATTTGTTTTACATGAGGGATATTGACCACGTTCCAGGGTTTGACACTCTTTTTCCTAAATTAGCACAAAAAAACGGAAATGAAAGATACGATTCTGAATAGGAAGAGAGGAGATGAGAGGATAGGAAAAAACAGAGTACATTGAGAGAGGTGAGGATAGAGTTCATTCTGGTTTTAACCCCAGAGGAAATCAGCATGGACGAAGAGTCCATTACTAAGAGTCATCTCATCATTGTCCCCCATCTGACCAACACATTTTCCCCCTCCAATGGAGACAGGTTGTAGTGTCCCTTCACCGTCTGGATTCACAGATGGCAGAATTCTGGTCACCACACACACACACACACAGGCGTCTTGAACACCAACAGCTGATCAATGTTTATGTTTCCAAAGATTAGGATTATAGTTTGTGTGTGTGTGTGTGTGTGTGTGCTGTAGAGAAATGAAGGCAGTATGTCAAACTGCAGTGTTTAATCTATGGCCACTATGACTAGTATAGGACAGTAAAACACTGGTTATTACAACAAGACACCATGCCATTTAGTCTATTGTTCACCCTGAGGTACATGTTTGTGTGTGTCAATGTGTTTCTGTTTCAAAGCAGTAAATAGTAATGGATTTCTATTACCTTTTCATCCCACTCTAAAACATAATTATGATTATTATTTTGAGGCTGCTATTCTTTACTGTATCGTAACGTCTCTCACTGCCTGTTTGTCTTCCTCTTTTGCAAAATATCACATTTCTGTGGTCCTACATTTCCTGTAGTTCTCTGTTGGTTTCAGAGGCACAAACAGTAGTACCATAAGTCATACAATATGACACAGTATTCCGTGCTAGCAGTAATATTCCACAAGTTCCATCGAAGTTTTCTGAGTTCCCTTTCTCTCAGGTCTCTCTTTGATATATATATATATATATATATATATGTGTGTGTGGGTTTTACTGTCACATACATAGGTCCAGTGAAATGTGTTGTTTTATATGGTCAGCCATAGTAGTAAGGCACCTCTGGAGCAAATTAGGGTTAAGTGCCTTGCTCAAGGGCACATCAGATTTTTCACTTTGTTGGCTTGGGTATTCGAACCAGCGACCTGTGGCATGTATTCATGGATGCCAAGGGAAGCCAGGCTTCCCCCCAAAAAATGACAAAGATTTTTTTGTATTTATTTCCTGTCTCTGTGTTTCATAAATGTCCTTCAATTCGCAAGACTCTGAATGCATTTCACTGGAGAAAGCATCCAAGTGAATGAAACAGCGCCCCTCTGTCTCTGTATGTGTAGCCAGCCCATCTATGCTGTCTGGTCAAAAAGAGTATTACTGTTGCCGACCATAACATTGAATGCCTCCCTTGATAAAAAAGTATAAAATAATAACCAATCGGCGTTGAGCTAAACTGAGTTCAGCTGCGAATGGTCCTGGCACAAGAAAAAAAAGTGTCAAGGGAAGCCAGCTTGGATTTGGCATCACACCAATCATATCATATTTGAAGCAAAACGTCATTGACAGAACTTGAATTGTTACATTTCGTTGTGTCATTGTCCTCCTTTGGCTAGCTAGCTCAAATCGTCCCTTTCCTAAATTAGCCATGGATGGAGATAGGGATTTGGACTTGTGTTTTTACTTAATTCTCCGTGCTGGCCAATGATTAAACTGTGATTCTGATGCAACCATAAATCCATATATTGTGACCCCTGAACTGAGAGGATGGAAGTTCAACATTTAGCTACATTTTTTCATCTTTTAAATTTTTTGTATTTTTAGACTTTTTTTTATTATAATTTTTATTTGAGGTATTTTCTTAAAACTGCATTCTTGTAGATAAGCATTTCACTATAAGGTCTACACCTGTTGTATTCGGCGCATGTGTCAAATACAATTTAATTTGTATTTGCTAGCTGGCCTGGCGGATCGTTGCACCTGAAAGGAAGTTAGGCTAGCACGTATGACTGTTTTCGCAACATGAAAGAGGATGGCATTTCTCTATAAGTAGGATGAGTCAACATGTTTTTGTACTTGCACGCACAGAAATCAGTACCATGGACAGCCACTTCATATTTAGCTTACATTGATTTGACTAAATAGTTTTTGGTAGCATTTAGTTGTCACTGTATTAGACTAAGCATAGGTGATTAGAAGTTGAAGTGGTGCTGGAACAGTGAACACAGCCAATGTTTAATTTATATTTTAGCCATTGATCAGACTTAAACAGCCATCACTAACATAGAGAGGCTGCTGCCAACATACAGACTCAAATCTCTGGCCACATAAATAAACTGACTTAATAAAGGTATCACTAGTCACTTTAAATAACGGCACCTTAATAATGTTTACATATCCTACATTACTCATCTCATATGTATATACTGTATTCTACACCATCTACTGCTTCTTGCCTATGCCGCACGCCGCACGCCATCGCTCATCCATATATTTATATATACATATTCTTATTCATCCCTTTACATGTGTGTATTTGTGTGTATAAGGTAGTTGTTGTGAATTTGTTAGATTACTTGTTAGATATTACTGCATAGTCGGAACTAGAAGGATAAGCATTTCGCTACACTCGTGTTAACATCTGCTAACCATGTGTATGTGACCAATACAATTTAATTTTATTTGATTTGACTTACAGTTGACCGGGGCAGACATTTGACGAACTGACTTGTTGGAAAGGTAGCATCCTATGATGGCACCACGTTGAAAGTCCCTGAGCTCTTAGGTAAGGCCATTCTACTGCCAATGTTTGTCTATGGAGATTGTATGGCTTTGTACTCGATTTTATACATCTGTCAGCAACAGGTGTGGCTGAAATAGCTGAATTGGAAGGGGTGTCCACATACTTTTGTATATGTAGTGTATGTAAAGGGGAATAGATAGGCACTAACAATCAAATGCAAACAATTCACCCAATGAAGTCATGAAACAATGAATGTACACAAATTGGCGGGAGAGAGCTCATTCTGGTGAGAGACGTGCGTTGTGCATTTCTGCCACACTCCCCTTCTAAGACTGTGCCATCCCCGCAGCCTACACAATGGATTAGTCTCGGCCTCCGGGGTGTGGGTGTGAATAAGACAGGTGTCTAATGTGCCATAAAAATATATATATATTTGCTACTGCTCGACTAAAAAAAAGTCTGGTCGACCAACAGCCTATTGACCAGTCGACTAATTGAGGTCAGCCCTATTTGATTTAGAACCTTATGAGCATGGTTCTTTATAGAAACTTTAAAAAAAGATTCCATATTGCACCACAAAGGGTTCCGTTATGGTTACAAGCCTAAATAGAACCGTTTGTTTTTAGTGAGTGTGTAGGTCTGATATGTAACCATTTGAATCCGTTATGGGTCTATTCTCAGCAGTTTAGAAAGTCCAGAAAGGTACGTTAGCAGACCACTCATACAGTATAGTGTATTTTGTCAGGATGCATCCGTGCTTAGATACCATAGGCTAAGATACCGCAGGATTCTATTGGCTTCTTCTGACACGGAGACGTGCTCTCTCTCTCTCTCCATTCCAACTCCCTGTTTGTTCTTCTTGCTGTAGCCTATTTTACATTCAGCAAGCAAGAGCAAACGTGCATCTCGCCTCCATTATACTATTAGTAAAGAAAATAAGTGTCCTACAAGATAGTGTAGTCTGGCTTTTCCTGGGACTACATAATATTAAAGAGGAATAGCCGGAGAGGCCAGGTGCGTAATTGCTCAACAAAACCAAGACAGAGACAGGCTCCAGATGTAGTGTAGCCTAAGTCAGAAGCGTATGCATGTTAGCCCATAATTGAAGAGAATATATCCAGTCAATTTACACAACGGATAATATGTATTTTTTTTTTTTTACGAAGTCACAGTTACAGTCACCATACTCCATACAGTTGAAGTCAGAAGTTTACATACACTTAGGTTGGAGTCATTAAAACTAGTTAGGGAGCGGTGGCAGTGTTTTGGAGAGTCTGGCGGGCCCAAAGTAAAATGCCTGCCACTCAGGCCCAGAAGCTAGGATATGCACATAATTAGTACACTTTGAAGTTTCTAAAACTGTTAAAATAATGTCTGTGAGTACTGATATGGCAGGCGAAAACCTGAGCAAAATCCATCCTGAAAAATGTTTTTTTGTGACATGCCTTCTTTCCAATGGTTGTCTATTGGATCTGCTGAAATCTAGGACCCAGGTTGCAGTACCTATGGTTTCCACTAGATGTCAACCGTCTTTAGAAAAAGGTTTCAAGAGTTTACCTTGAAAAACAGCCGAATAGAAAAAGATTATGTAAGTGGAGTGAGGAAGGGATTTCTGTCCGAGCCGCGAGGGACCCGGGAGCGCGCACCTCTGTATTTTACTTTACTATCGTTCAGGATATTATCCGTGTGAAATATAATCATTAACTACTTAGGGAGCAGTGGGGCGCCCCACTCCCGACACTACCCGGTGAAATGTAAGGCCCCAAATTCAAAATCCAAAAGTTGAATTATTAAACATTCATCAATATACAAGTGTTGCATAATCATCAAAAGCTCTGCTTCTTGGCAATATCACAGCGTTGTCAGATTTCAAAAAGGCTTTACGGCGAAAGCACAACATTTGATTGTTTGAGAATAGCACCTATAATATTCCAATTAGCATAAATTCATAACCCAACGCGGGTCTCAAAAAACGTATAAAATCGCTAATATAAAATCCCTTACCTTTTGAAGAACTTCTGTTGAGGGCTTCCCAAGTGTCCAACGAAGACAATCCATGCTTCTTTTGTCAGAAAAAGTCATTTATTATATCCATAAATCTCAGTTGAGTCGCCCATTGAACCGTGAAGAGAACGCGTTCACATTATACCTATACACTTGTCCAAGAACAATGAAACATTATTGATAATGTATCCTTAGGAACACTTTTATGTATATTTACTATAATATTTCAACCGGATTATAAACTGGACGATAGGAAAGGAAAAAACCACAGTGAGCCCGTGAACGCGCTTCCTCTTCTGTTTACATCCGATGACTAGTTTGAAATTCTTCTTCTATTACCATCCAGAGCAACCTAACATCCCCAAACACTGTCTAGAGACTGTTGACATCCAGTGGAAGCAATAGGTACTGCAATCTTACTCCCATATATGGCTGTTTTCAATAGGGAGGGGTTCAAAATGAGGCAATGTGTCAAAAACACTTTTTCCAGGACAGAAATTCCTCGGGTTTTTGCCTGCTATATCAGTTCTGTTATACTCACAGACAATATTTTAACACTCTTAGAAACTGCAGAGTGTTTCCTATCCAATAGTACTAATTATCTGCATATCCTATTTTCTGGGCCAGAGTGGCAAGCCTTTTACTTTGGGCACGCCAGACTCTCCAAAACCGACACCTCAGCTGCCGCTCCCTAAGAAGTTAATAAACATAATAGTGTAGCTAAGCATCAATTAGAAACGTGGTTTGATTTGTTTTGACACAGTTTATAGGTATATTTTTACCGGTCTCTGTGTATTCTATATTGGGCGGGCGAGTGATCGGTGGATTTTCGGAACAGAACGCGCCAACCAAACTGAGATTTACGGACAGAAATAGGGACTTTTTTTAACAAAAAGAACGTTTGATGTCTTGCTTGGACACTTCGGATTGACCTCAGCAGAAGATCATCAAAGGTAAGCAATTTATTTTAGCTATTTTTATGTGTTTTGTGACACCTGCGCTGGTTTTATTATTATGCTAATATGGGAAGTACATGGGATGCTGTCCTCAGACAATCAAATGTTGTGCTTTCGCCATGAAGCCTTTTTGAAATCTGACAACGCTGTGAGATGCCAAGAGTCTAAGCTTTTGAAGAGTGTGCAACACTTGTATTTTTATGAATGTTTTATAGTTCTACATTTGCATTTTAAATTTGGCGCTCTACATTTTTCCGGATCTTGTCAAGGATGGGGAGCTTCCAGAAGTCAGAAGATTACATACACTTAGGTTGGAGTCATTAAATCTCGTTTTTCAACCACTCCACAAATGTCTTGTTAACAAACTATAGTTGTGGCAAGTCGGTTAGGACATCTACTTTGTGCATGACATATGGAATTTTTCCAACAATTGTTTACAGACAGATTATTTCACTTATCACAGTTCCAGTGGGTCAGAAATTTAAATACACTAAGTTGACTGTGCCTTTAAACAGCTTGGACAATTCCAGAAAATGATGGCAATTAGCCTATTGGAAGCATCTAAAGCAATGCCATTATTTGAGTCAATTGGAGGTGTACCTGATGTATTTCAAGGCCTACCTTTAAACTCAGTGCCTCTTTGCTTGACATCATGGGAAAATCAAAAGAAACCATCCAAGACCTCAGAAAACAATGTGTAGACCTCCACAAGTCTGGTTCATCCTTGGGAGCAATTTCCAAACGCCTGAAGGTACCACGTTCATCGGTACAAAAAAATACTCTGCAAGTATAAACACCATGGGACCACGCAGCCGTCATACCGCCCAGGAAGGAGACGCATTCGTCTCCTAGATATGAACGTACTTTGGTGCGAAAAGTGCAAATGTGAAGATTGTGACCTTGTGAAGATGCTGGAAGAAACAGGTACAAAAGTATCGATATCCACAGTAAAACGAGTCTTATATCGACATAACCTGAAAGGCCGCTCAGCAAGGAAGAAGCCACTGCTCCAAAACCGCCATAAAAAAAAGCCAGACTACGGTTTGCAACTGCACATGGGGACAAAGATTGTACCTTTTGGAGAAATGTCCTCTGGTCTGATGAAACAAAAATAGAACTGTTTGGCCATAATGACCATCGTTATGTTTGAAGGAAAAAGGGGGAGGCTTGCAAGCCAAAGAACCACCAATAGATGCCATCATGAGGCAGGAAAATTATATTGAAGCAACATCTCAAGACGTCAGTCAGGAAGCTTGGTCGCAAATGGGTCTTCCAAATGGACAATGACCCCAAGCATACTTCCAAAGTTGTGGCAAAATGGCTTCAGGACAACAAAGTCAAGGTATTGGAGTGGCCATCACAAAGCCCTGACCTCAATCCAATAGAAAATGTGTGGGCAGAACTGAAAAAGCGTGTGTAAGCAAGGAGGCCTACAAACCTGACTCAGTTACACCAGCTCTGTCAGGAGGAATGGGCCAAAATTCACCCAAATTATTGTGGGAAGCTTGTGGAAGGCTACCTGAAACATTTTACCCAAGTTAAACAATTTAAAGTCAATGCTACCAAATACTAATTGAGTGTATGTAAACTTCTGACCCACTGGGAATGTGATGAAAGCAAAAACTGAAATAAATAATTCTCTCTACTATTATTCTGACATTTCGCCTTCTTAAAATAAAGTGGTGATTCTAACTGACCTAAAACAGGGAACTTTTACTAGGATTAAACGTCAGGAATTGTGAAAAACTTAGCTTACATTTGTCTAAGGTGTATGTAAACTTCCGACTTCAACTGTAAGTGACAGTTGGGGAATTGGGAAGTGTGTGTGTGTGTGTCTAGTGGTCAGTGAGTCACAACTGCAGTCTCACAACTGCAGTCTGTCTCCAGTGTGTGTATGTGGTGTGTGTGTGCGTGTGTGTCTAGCGGTTGTTCAGCTGTGTCTCAGAGGGCAGTGTCTGGTATCTGTCACCAATGTGTCCTCCAGTCTGAGACGTTCAGGACAGGAAATATATTTTAACATGTTGACACACCCAAACACACACTCACACACTCAGTGACACACACACGCATGCATAGAAACACGCACGCACGCAAGCACACACACAGACACACGCACACACACGAACACAAACACACACAAACATTATTCTGACTTTTCACATTCTTAAAATAAGGTGGTGATCCTAACTGACCTAAAACAGGGATTTTTACATGGATTAAATGTCAGGAATTGTGAAAAACTGAGTTTAAATGTATTTGGCTAAGGTGTATTTAAACTTCCGACTTCAACTGTATGTGTATTATAACGTCACAAACCTATTACATACAGAACGGAAGTTCCTACTGAGACGATGTAGTGATATGTAGAAGAAAGGTATGCTTGTGTAGATGATGTATGCTTTGATAGAGTACTTGCCGAGTAAACTTACACTATAGTATACCCATCGTGTCTTTTTTGGGACGACGTCAGAATATAATCTTACATGTTGTATAATCCACCTACAGCCTTATTGCTGTGAAAGCACACAAATGTGTGTGGAACGGTTACGCAAAAACTTAGGAATTTGTTATATATGCGAAAACGTGAACATTTTGTCTAACATTCTGTCTAGCGCTGGGCCAGTATCCGAAAGGTGGCTGGCAGCAGCAGTGCATGAGTAAAATCACTGGGGAAGCCAAGCAAGGAATAAAATGCCATATTACAACCTATGTTGCACAGGAGGTTGGTGCCACCTTATTTGGGGAGAATGGGCTTGTGGTAATGACTGGAGCGGAGTCTGTGGAATGGTATCAAATACATCAAACACATGGTTTCCAGGTGTTTGATGCCATTCCATTTGCACCGTTCCGGCCATTATTATGAGATGTTATGAGTGGCCTCTACTGATGTGTTGGGACAATTGCGTTGTTCTCTCTATAACTTGTTAGTTCATATGCCTTGACATAGGCCTATTAGGCCTAATGCCGACAATAAGTGGCAGAATAAATTCAATCACACCTTTGGTTCATCACAAAATCGGAGAGCAGCATCTCTCCTGTGAAGTGGCAGAATAAATTCAATCACACCTTTGGTTCATCACAAAATCGGAGAGCAGCATCTGTCCTGTGAAGTCCACAAAACATAGTGCATGTAAAAAAACAGTTACATGACCTACAGCATGGTCAAGGAAGTTAATGTTTCCAACATTTTTTAACCACAAGTTAGACCAAATCCTGTGTGGCTCAGTTGGTAGAGCATAACACTTGCAACACCAGAGTTGTGGGTTCGATTCCCATGGGGGACCAGTGCGAACAAATATAAAAATGTATGCACTCACTACTTTTGCAGTCTGATGGCCTTGAGATAGAAGCTGTTTTTCAGCCTCTCGGTCGCAGCTTTGATGCACCTGTACTGACCTCGCCTTCTGGATGATATCGGGGTGAACAGGCAGTGGCTCGGGTGGATGTTGTCCTTGATGATCTTTTTGGCCTTCCTGTGACATCGGGTGGTGTAGGTGTCCTGGAGGAAAGGTAGTTTGCCCCCGGTGATGCGCTGTGCAATTGCCGTACCAGGCGGTAATACAGCCCAAAAGGGTGCTCTCGATTGTGCTGTAAAAATTTGAGTGTTTTAGATGACAAGCCAAATTTCTTCAGCCTCCTGAGGCTGAAGAGGCGATGTTGCGCCTTACTCACCACGCTGTCTGTGTGGGTGGACCATTTCAGTTTGTCCGTGATGTATACGTCGAGGAACTTAAAACTTTCCACCTTCTCCACTACTGTCCCGTCGATGTTGATGGGGTGGTACTCCCTCTGCTGTTTCCTGAAGTCCATGATCATCTCCATTGTTTTGTTGACATTGAGTGAGAGGTTCTTTTCCTGACACCACACTCTGAGGGCACACACCTCCTCCCTGTAGGCTGTCTCGTCGTTGTTGGTAACCAGGCCTACCACTGTAGTGTCGTCTACAAACTTGATGAGAGAGTTGGAAGCATGCATGGCCACGCAGTCATGGGTAAACAGAGAGTACAGGAGAGGGCTGAGAACGCACCCTCGTGGGGCCCCAGTGTTGTGGATCAGCGGGGTGGAGATGTTGTTTCCTACCTTTACTACCTGGGGGGCGGCCCGTCAAAGTCCAGGACCCAGTTGCACAGGGCGGGGTCGAGCTTAATGATGAGTTGAGGGTACTATGGTGTTAAATGCTAAGCTGTGTTCAATGAACAACATTCTTACATAGGTATTCCTCTTGTCCAGATGGGATAGGGCAGTGTGCAATGTGATGGCGATTGCATCGTCAGTGCATCTTGGTTATCAGGTAGGTTGGAGGTGATATGGTCCTTGACTAGTCTCTCAAAGCACTTCATGCCACTTCATGATTTTTCTTTCCTATCGTTCACGTTATCGTCCGGTTGAAATATTACAGCAAATATACCCAAAAGGATACCTAAGGATACATTAAAAATGATGTTTGATTTGTTTGCAGAAATTGTATAGGTATAATTTGAACGTGTTCTCTTCACGGTTCAATGGGCGAATGTTTAATAATAATTCAATTTTGGATTTTGAATTTGGCGCCTCACATTTGACCGGGTAGTGTCGGGAGTAGTGTCGCTAGCGCCCCACCACTCCGTAAGTAGTTAAAGCATGTAGGGACAACAGACTGGGATAGAGATTTGTTGAATATGTCCGTAAACACACCAGCCAGCTGGTCTGTGCATTCTCTGTGGATGCGGCTAGGGATGCCGTCTGGGCCGGTTGCCTTGTGAGGGTTAACACGTTTAAATGTTTTACTCACGTTGGCCTGGGAGAAGGAGAGCCCACAAGCTTTGGTAGTGGGCCGTGTCAGTGGCACTGTATTGTCCTCAAAGCGAGCAAAGAAGTTGTTTCATATGTCTGTGAGCAAGACGCCGGTGTCTGTGACGAGGCTGGTTTTCTTTTTGTAATCCGTGATTGACTGTAGACCCTGCCACATACGTCTCGTGTTTGAGCCATTGAATTGCGACTCTACTGTGTCTCTATACTGACGCTTTGCTTGTTTGATTGCCTTGCGGAGGGAATAGCTGCACTGTTTGTATTCAGTCGTGTTTCCGGTCGCTTTTTCATGATTAAAAGCGGTGGTTTGCCCTTTCAGTTTTGCGCGAATGCTGCCATCAGTCCACGGTTTCTGGTTAGGGAAGGGTTTAATGGTCACAGAGGGTACGACATCTCCGATGCACATGCTAATAAACTCGCTCACCGAGTCAGCGTATAAATCAATGTTATTATCTGAGGCTATCCGGTACATATCCCAGTCCACTTGATCTAAGAAGCGTGGAATCCGATTGGTCATACCAGCGTTGTATTGACCTGAGCACGGGATTTCCTGTTTTAGTTTCTGTCTATAGGCTGGGAGCAACACAATGGAGTCATGGTCAGATTTGCCGAAGGCAGGGCACGGGAGGGCTTTGTATGCATCACGGAAGTTCGAGTAGGAATGATCCAAAATTCTGCCAGCTCATGTCGCGCGTTGATATCCTGATAGAGTTTAGGAAGCATTGATCTTAGGTTTAGATCCCCAGCTACAATAAATGAAGCCTCAGGATGTATGGTTTCCAGTTTACATAGAGTCCAGTGAAATTATTTCAGGGCCAACGAGGTATCTGCTTGGGGGAGGGATATACACGGTTGTGACTATAATCGAAGGGAATTCTTTTGAAAGACAATGCGGTCGGCATTTGATTGTAAATAAATCTAGGTCAGGTGAACAAAAGGACTTGAATTCCTGTATGTTGTTGTGATTACACCATGAGTTGTTAATCATAAGGCATACACCCCCGCCCTTCTTACCAGAGAGATGTTTGTTTCTGTCTGCGCGATACGTGAAGAAACCAGGTGGCTGTACTTACTCTGACAACGTATCCCAAGTGAGCCATGTTTCCGTGAAACAGAGAATGTTACAATCTCTGATGTCTCTCTGGAAGGCAACTCGTGCCCTAATCTTGTCCACCTTGTTATCTGGAGATTGGACATTGGTGAGTAATATTCTAGGATGCGGTGGATGGTGTGCTTGTCTTCTGAGTCTGACCAGTAGGCCGCTCCTGCGGCGACCGCATTGTTTTGGGTTGGCCTCTGGGATAAGATTGCATGTCCTGGGTGGAGGTCCGAACAAAGAATTATTGCATGCCCAAAAACACAGTAGTGTTGATAAGCCGCTTGAGAACATCCCTGTTTCTTCATACTTTCTCGTTGTGTTGCGCAGTTTGAATACGCAGACCCTTGTCATGATCGATGCAGCTTTTTCCCAGAAGCTTGAATCTGATGTGGGCATTTATATGCTCCCTGCTTTTCTCTTTCCATTTAGCTGAACGATCAATGTTCTCCAGGTCACTCTACCCCCCTTTCTCCCCAAGGCTCAGACTTTCCAAAAAGCAGGCAAGGCCAGCAATAGAGGCGGTTGATGAAAGGCTCCCTGTTAACCAGCTATACTTTTGATACCAATTGGTATTGAGCACCCTCACCTTTTAATCCCTCTTAATGAAACTGATCTCAGGTAGGTGTCGGCCCTCAGTTTTAATTGACATCTTTTCTGTGTATCCCCAGAGAATGACAAAAAGTCAACAGAATTTGCGGTAGCGTTGGCGACAAAAACTGCACACTCGAGCTGGTAGCTAGCTAGCTACTGCTAATTGTTGCTGACGTTAGTGCAATTATTTATTTATTTAATTTGCCTTGCTAACTGGACACAAAAACAAAGTTCTAAAACCAAGAAAACTATTTGTAATCTACCTCCACCATCTCCTGTACTTTGAAGAAACTAATTTGAATTAAAACCAAAATATGCTCATCTATCACTTTTCAATCTCTATCCAAGCTTCTCAACACTGACAGACCCCCCCCATAATGCTCTGTGGCACAACCCCACTACAACACACTAGGTTCATTCTCTGATCCTAATCCTATGATTGGATGGACAACATGTCAGTTCACTTCCTACAGAAGTGGTCATAATTACCATGTAGGTCTATGGAAGTGGGTGAGGCCTACAAGCCTTTAGGTTTTGAAGTCACTGTACCCCGAGTAGGACAGAAGCTAGCTGTCCTCCGGCTACACCCTGGTGCTACCCTAGAGAGTGCTGTTGAAGTTATTACTGTATAGACATTGCAAAACAGTGTGTTTTAAATAATTATCTGGTGACATGAGTATATGTAGTATAGTTTTATCTATTTTACTATTTTGATATGTGTGAAATTTCACTGAGGATGGTCCTCCCCTTCCTCCTCTGAGCAGCCTCCACTGCTAGACATTGAGAAAATTGAAAGTCTGGAACAGAAATGGTGCAGTTTCAGCAGGACTTTTATAGGCTCATAGAGAGAGCACAGCAGGAAAAGCTCACTCTCTGTGACAACTCCCCCATCCGGAGTGAGTATGATCACACCCCATCCTTAAACTGCCCTGCAGATGAGCAGCCCCAGGAGGAGAGTCAACCCCCCAGCACTGAACAGACCCAGGTCCCACAACTGCACTTCTCCATTGTTGAAAGAGATACATTCACAGAGCTGGAGAGGGAGATGGTGGAGCTCAGAGAGCTAGTCCACACAAACAGACCCACAAAGTAGAGCAGCACAACAACACACACCCCATCAAAACATGGAGGGCTGAAGGTGGAAATAGACGGATGTCTGAGATAGCTGGCTGCACTCCGGACTGAGGGGAGAGAACTTAAAGAGGAGTGCGAGGAATACATGGCACAGCTAACATAATGAAGGAGGAGGGACAGGTACAAGGAGGTGGGAAAGCTGAGGTGTGACAGAGAGCAGGGCACTCCCCCAGAGAAGCCAGCAGAACAGCCCACCTCAGACCCAGACCATAACCTCAACACCACAATAGGAGAGACAACACAGGACCCACCAACCTAACCCCCTCCTAACAGCCCCCCTGTCAGCCCCCCTGTCAGCTCTCTCTGCTACAATGAAAATACATTCACCCTGCCACCATACAGCGGGTGAATGCAAGCATTTCCGGGGACTGTACCTTTAAACCTAATGTCTACCTGGCCCACCACAACAACCCTGGACTTGAACAGACTTCACGACCAGGTTCACCTCTACAAGGCAGCAATCCCAACTTTTGTCAGGACCCTGAAGTACGTCACCCCTAAACCGCGGCCCCAGCACCTCCCACAGGAGCAACAGAGCAACAGACACCCCGCCCAGACCAGCGAGTCCCCTTCCCAAAGGACCTGCACAGAGAACCCACACCAAGAGGACCTATACCCTGACCACAGCATCACCAGCCACATCCCCACCCCAACCAGTCGATTACCCCTCAAACAAACCCTGGTCACACCCTATATAGGGCCCCCCAGATCAGACCTACGCCCCTTCTTGTTAAGCGGAGCGAACAGGGGAACCCAAGAGCGGCCTCAGATGAGGAAACAGGGATTAATGAACCAAAATATTTATTGAGAATCTGAGAGATAAGGAGTGCAGATCAGGGGAAGCTCAGATGAGTTGCAGGAAAACCAGATGTGGAGACTGAGGTTGGAGTTGGATGAGTTGGACAGGGTAAACTGGTCATGAGGGGAGTCCAAGGTAGTGGTGGTGAGATGTGGAACAGGAGACAGGAGACAGAGACAGAGTGGTAACTGCAATGAGAATATAAACGGTGTCAGGCAGGAAAACAGGCAAAGCGGAGTAACATGATCTGAGTAATCATTAACTTATTTGGGAGCAGCGCACGAGGTGACCGTTTTGGAGAGCCTGGCGTGCCCAAAGTAAAATGCCTCCCATTCAGGCCCAGAAAATAGGATATGCACATATTTAGTACCATTGGATAGGAAACACTCAATGTTCTAAAAGTGTTACCATTTTGTCTGTGAGTAAAACAGAACGGATATGGCAGGCGAAAGCCCGAGGAATTTCTGTCCTGGAAAAAGTGGTTTTGACACATTGCCTCATTTAGAGCCCCTCCCTTATGAAAATGCCCTTATAAGGGCATATGCATGCAGTACCTATCGCTTCCTCTGGATGTCAACAGTCTCGAGAAAGTGTTCTGATTCTTTTTAGATGCTTTTAGAGCAGAGAAGAAGAGGAATAAGGAAGTGTCCACGCAGTTGTCAATACAAGTAAATACGCGATCCCGGCTTGCGCGTTCTTTGGTTTTTTCCTTTCTTATCGCCCAGTTTATATTCCGGTTGAAATATTATACAACATATACATTAAAGTGTTCCTAAGGATACATTATCAATTATGTTTGATTGTTCTTGGACAAGTTTATAGGTATAAGTTGAACGAGTTCTCTTCACGTTTCAATGGAGGAGTCGACGCAGTTTTTTCTGATTATAACGCGCCAACCAAACGGAGATTTATGGATATAATACATTACTTTTTCTAACAAAAGAACCATGGATTGTCTTCGTTGGACACTTGGGAAGCTCTCAGCAGAAGTTCTTCAAAAGGTAATTGATTTGTTTTCGCTGTGAAATGTGTTTTCTGTGAACCGTGGAGGCTTATGAAATTATGGTAATGGAAAAATATGTTAGATGCTACCCTCAAACAATCAAATGTGGTGATTTCGCCGTAAAGCCTTTTTGAAATCTGACAACGCTGTGATATTGCCAAGAAGCAGAGCTTTTGATGACTATGCAACACTTGTATATTGATGCATGTTTAATAATTCAACTTTTGGATTTTGAATTTGGCGCCTTGCATTTCACCTGGTAGTGTCGGGAGCGCCCCACCGCTCCCTAAGAAGTTAATGGCTAGAATAATGACTGACTTGAGCAGAGATTACGATCTGGCAGAGTAGACGTGGCAGGACTGTGTATTTGTAGAGGTCTTGATATGGAACGAGTTGCAGCTGGAAGGGATTTGCTCCGACTCCAGCACACCTGTCTCCAACCACACAATCACACAGAGAGGGAGAGAGTGTACTGGGGGAGTGACTGCGGGTTAAGACGACACAGGATGAACACCAGGGGGCGTAGCAGGAGCAGATGTGACAGTACCTCCCCCCCTCTACGGACGCCACCTGGCATGACCCGGCTTGTCAGGGTGTGAGGTATGAAAATCCTGTACAAGGGAAGAATCCAGAATGTGACGACGGGGCACCCAGCAGATACTGTCAACCGTGACCCCAATGGTGCACATCCAAAAGCCGCTGGACGGTATAGGCAGGATGGTCGTCGATCAGCCGAGGGGGTGGAGGAAGGGGCCAATGGAACGGGGAGCTCGTTTTTTGGAAATGACTTTCAAAGGAAAGTCATTAGATGAAAGCCATACCTTTTGGCCTGGAGTGTAGACTGGGGCTGAAGGACGACAACGGTTAGCTTGAGATTGGGTTCTGGCGGAGGCACAAAGAAGAGCAGTCCGGGCCCTCCTCCAGGTGCGATGACAACAGCGCATGTGGTCCTGGACTGAGGGCACCTCGACATCAACCTCTTGGGCAGGGAACAAGGGAGGTTGGTAACCCAGAGCACACTCAAAGGGTGACATACCTGATGAGGCATTGATGAGGGTGTTGCGGGCATACTCCACCCAGGGTAGCTGAGCACTCCAGGAGGAAGGGTTAGCCGAGGTTACACAGCATAGGGCAGTTTCCAGCTCCTGGTTGGCCCGCTCGGTCTAGCCGTTGGTCTGGGGGTGATATCCAGACAAAAGGCTAACATTAATACCAAGAGCTGTGCAGAAGGCTCTCCATACCTGGGAAGTAAACTGGGGTCCTCTGTCAGAAACAATGTCAACAGGGATGCCATGCAGCCGCAAAACATGGGATACCAGCAGGTCTGCAGTTTCCTGGGAGGATGGAAGATTGGAGAGGGGAGTGAAGTGAGCCGCTTTGGAAAATCGGTCAACAATGGTGATGATGACTGAGTTACCATTCAATGGGGGAAAGCCAGAGCAATGTGTGACCAGGGGCGACTGGGTATGGGAAGAGGGCGAAGCAGACCAGATGTGGGTTTTGTTCCGGGCACAGACTGAGCAGGCTGAGATGAATTCCCAAGCATCTTTCTCCATGGTGGGCCACCAAAATCCATTACGTAGAAAGGCGACAGTCCGGTTCATGCCAGGGTGACAGGTGAGGTGAGTAGAATGGTCATTGAAGAACATCAGAACGAACTGAATCTGGCACAAACGTAGCCTAACAAGGACCTTTTCTAGACTGGTACTCAATCTCCCAGGAGAAAGCAGCAACGATGCAGGAAGAAGGCATAATGGTTTCTGGCTCGGAACCTGTGTTGTCTGCAGTGAACTGACGGGAGAGGGCGTCAGGCTTAGTATTCTTAGATCCGGGGCAATAAGTGAGTGTGAAGTTGAATCTTCCAAAAAACTATTCCCACCTGGCCGGCCGAGAGTTCAGATGTTTGGCGGTCTGAATAGGCTAGATTTTTGTGAAGGACACAGAGGGCACATGAAACTCACATTTCTCCGCCTTAACAAACAGCTTATTCTCCAACAGCCTTTGGAGAACTTGGTGGACGTGTTGCTTGTGAGCCTCAAGGTCCTTCGAAAAAATAAGAATGTCATCCACATTCACAAAAACAAAACGGGGGGAAAAAGCAGCACTGATGAGTGGCAAGGGATACTTGTTCCTTACAGTGATACTACTTAACCCAGGGAAGTCTATGCTTGGCCTCAGTGATCCATCTTTTTTCTTGACAAAGAAAAACCCAGCTTCCCCCGGAGAGGAAGAATGCCTGACATGTCCGACAGCCAAAGAGTCCTGGATGTATTCTTCCATGGCCTCTTACTCTGGGCGAGAGAGGTTATACAACCTGCTACTAGGAAGAGGAGCTCCAGGTTGAAGCTCGATAGCACAGTGGCCACCCTGCAGTAGTCCCTTCTGCCTCCTCATGCCCCCCGGCCTCTGCAGTAAGGAGCACAGAATGACAGCCACACATATGCCCAGGGCGTGAGCAGAGCAACAGGCCCAAACCCCACCAAACACCCGTCCAAGCCCCATCCTGCAACCTAAGAGGCATGTATCAGATGCTCAACATGCTCTGCTCACACCTGCTGTAATGGTCGAGCCTAAACCAAACGAAAACAACACTAGACACTATGGAACACAAAGCTTTTATAATATCATCCTGGCATGTACAAGGTCTGAGGTCATCTGACTTTCGCCTAAAGAGCAGGAACCCAGACATAAAAGAAATGACATGTTTCTTGTGGGACATTGTCATCCTACTAGAAACACAGTATAGAGGAGACTGACCCACTGGTTGCCCTCTAAGTTACAGAGAGCTGGTTGTCCCATCCACCAAACTACCAAGTGTGAAACAGGGAAGAGACTCATGGGGTATACTAATTTGGTATAAATCAGACCTAACCCACTCTTAAATAAGTCAAAATAGGAACATTTTATATCTTGCTAGAATAAGGAAATTCTCAAAATGTCCTCATGTGTGCTACCTATATCCCCCCAATAGAATTCCCATACTTTAATGATGACAGCTTCTCTATCCTTGAGGGGGAGATGAAACCATTTCCATGCCCAGGGACATGTACTCGTCTTTGGTGACCTAAATGCTAGAACTGGACAAGAACCCGACCCTCTCAGCACACAGGGGGACAAACACCTACCTGTAGGTGGCAGTAGTCCCTCCCAAATATGCCCCCCTTGACAACTATGACAAAACAACCAACAAAAACAGGTCACATCTCTTGCAGCTCTGTTGCATGCTGGGTATGTACATAGTCAGTGGGAGGCTTCCAGGATACTCCGATGGTAGGTGCAGTACACCTATAGCTCATCTCTTGGCAGTAGTACTGTAGACTACTGTATCACCGACCTCAACCCAGAGTCTCTCAGAGCGTTCACTGTCAGCCCACTGGCACCCCTATCAGATCACAGACTACTTGAAGAGTTCAACACTCAATTACGAGGCATCAAAGCCAAAGGAACTGCACAATATAAAAACAGAGACCCAGAAAACCTGTGCCTTCCGTATGGTGAATCACTAAAATACATAAAAACACTACGGAAAAAGAATGAACAGCACGTCAGAAATCAGCTCAATGTGATTGAAGAATCCATAGAATCTAACCATTTCTGGGAAAATTGGAAGACACTAAACAAACAACACGAAGTTATCTATCCAAAACGAAGATGTATGGATAAACCACTTCTCCAATCTTTTTGGCTCTATAACAAAGCACAAATAGCAAAAACATATACATGATAAATTACATATCTTAGAATCAGCTATTAAAGACTTCCATGAATCATTATTACATTGAATGAACTACAGGACAAAATACAAACCTTGCTCCTCAAAAAGTCCTGCGATGTTGATGGAATACTCAATTAAATTAAATATACAGACCACAAATTCCAATTGGATTTACTTACACTCTTTAACGTTATCCTCAGCTCTGGCGTCTTCCCCAATATTTGGAAAAAGGACCGATCACCCCAAACCACAAGAGTGGACATACATTTGACTCCAATATAAATAAGGGCACAAGGCGAGACCCAGATGCAGACACGGGAGGCAGATGGTTAGAGCCCAAGATGTTTATTAACAATCCAAAAGGGGTAGGCAAGAGAATGGTCGTGGACAGGCAAAAGGTCAAAACCAGTACAGAGTTCCAGAGGTACAGAAAGGCAGGCAGGCTCGAGGTCAGGGCAGGCAGAATGGTCAGGCAGGCGGGAATGGAGTCCAGAAAACAGGCAAAGGTCAAAACCGGGAGGAATAGTAGAAGAGAAAGCAAAGCAGGAACACGGGAAAAATCACGCTGGCCGACTTGAACATACAAGACAAACTGGCACAGAGAGAAAGGAAACACAGGGGTACAGTTGAAGGCGGAAGTTTACATACACCTTAGCCAAATACATTTAAACTCAGTTTTTCACAATTCCAAACATTTAATCAGAGTAAGAATTCCCTGTCTTGGGTCAATTAGGATCACCACTTTATTTTAAGAATGTGAAATGTCAGAATAATAGTAGAGAGAATAATTTATTTCAGCTTTTATTTCTTCATTCACATTCCCAGTGGGTCAGAAGTTTACATACACTCAATTAGTATTTGGTAGCATTGCCTTTAAATTGTTTAACTTGAGTCAAACGTTTCAGGTAGCCTTCCACAAGCTTCCCCCAATAATTTGGGTGAATTTTAGCCCATTCCTCCTGACAGAGCTGGTGTAACTGAGTCAGGTTTGTAGGCCTCCTTGCTCACACACGCTTTTTCAGTTCTGCCAACACATTTTCTATAGGATTGAGGTCAGGGCTTGGTGATGGCCACTCCAATACCTTGACTTTGTTGTCCTTAAGCCATTTTGCCACAACTTTGGAATTATGCTTGGGCTCATTGTCCATTTGGAAGACCCATTTGCTGACCAAGCTTTAACTTCCTGATGTCTTGAGATGTTGCTTCAATGTATCCACTTAATTTTCCTTCCTCATAATGCCATCTATTTTGTGAAGTGCACTAGTCCCTCCTGCAGAAAAGCACCCCCACAAAATGATGCTGTCACAGCCATGCTTCACAGTTGGGATGGTGTTCTTCAGCTTGCAAGCCTCCCCCTTTTTCCTCCAAACATAACAATGGTCATTATGGCCAAACAGTTCTATTTTTGTTTCATCAGACCAGAGGATATTTCTCAAAAAAGTATGATCTTTGTTCCCATGTGCAGTTGCAAACCTTAGTCTGGCATTTTTATGGCGGTTTTGGAGCAGTGGCTTCTTCCTTGCTGAGCGGCCTTTCAGGTTAGGTCAATATAGGACTCGTTTTACTGTGGATATAGATACTTTTGTACCTGTTTCCTCCAGCATCTTCACAAGGTCCTTTGCTGTTGTTCTGGGATTGATTTGCACTTTTCGCACCAAAGTACGTTCATCTCTAGGAAACAGAACACGTCTCCTTTCTGAGCGGTATGACGGCTGCGTGGTCCCATGGTGGTTATACTTGCGTACTATTGTTTGTACAGATGAACATGGCACCTTCAGGCGTTTGGAAATTGCTCCCAAAGGTGAGCCAGAATTTTTTTCTGAGGTCTTGGCTGATTTCTTTTGATTTTTCCATGATGTCAAGCGAAGAGGCACTGAGTTTGAAGGTAGGCCTTGAAATACATCCACAGGTACACCTACAATTGACTCAAATGATGTCAATTAGCCTATCAGAAGTTTCTAAAGCCATGACATCATTTTCTGGAATTTTCCAAGCTGTTTAAAAGTAAACTTCTGACCCACTGGAATTGTGATACAGTAAACTATATGTGAAATAATCTGTCTGTAAACAATTGTTGGAAAAATGACTTGTGTCATGCACAAAGTAGATGTCCTAACCGACTTGCCAAAACTGCAGTTTTTTAACAAGACATTTGTGGAGTGGTTGAAAAACGTGTTTTATTGACTCCAGCCTAAGTGTATGTAAACTTCCGACTTCAACTTTAGGTTTATTTATTTTCCCTTTTGTACTTTTACTATTTGCACATCATTATAACACTGTACATAAGCCTAATTTGACATTTGGTGATGAAATGTAAGTTCCTTTTGTTATAAAATACACTTTACCAAGACAAATATGATTATTCATGTTCTGAATTGTTCAGTGGGGTCTTTCACTAAATATCATTAACATTGTATCCAAAACGTCGGATTTCTTATCTAATACATTCGATAATGAGCTATGTTAACATAGCGGTGCAGGTTTCTCGTAACAACTTTTGAGGATTTTACATTTTGTTGTCGTCGTCTTCAAAGTTGTTTCCATGGGTCGCAAAAAGCTAAATTAGCATGACACAAGCTGAATTAAATGTAGGTTTTGAAAATTAAAAAGCTTCTTAAATGCTACGTTGACATTTCACAGAGATACGTTTGTTTTTGTTAGAAATAAAAAAATAATCTTACAGGAATGATGAATTAATATGAAAAGCATATACTAAAATATTAAAATACTACATGTCATGTCTGAAAATCGATATCCATCTTACCCCTATATTGTTTTATGTCCCGCAGTTTCGAGAAGAAAGATGATAAGTTCCATGGGATAGTGAGCCTGTCAGGTAGCAAGTAGCCTTAATTCTTGCACATAATCCAGCCTAGTTGACACAATGCAATTTTGTAAATTTTTGACCACTTTTTTTCTGGCTTGCATTGATTTAGTCACCATAATTATGGCTATCCAACAAGGGTAAAAACTCCAATAACTTTTTAACAAATTATAATAGATATGCCGTTTGGACAACATTTATTTAGAGGGTTATCTACACAATATTTTACCCATTGTTTAATCAATGTGTTTTTGATTGGACACCCTTCATAGAGGGCATAGGGACAGTGGTAATAAGACAGAAACAGATGACAGAGAATGAAGCCGGCAGTGAGAGATAAAGAGAGAAAGAGCGACAGGCACAGAGAGGCAGACAGTGGTAAAAAAAAAAAAACATGGGACAGAGCAATAGACTCACACAGAGAAAAATAGAGACTCACAGGCACGTTCATCCAAAATACGTTTAATTGTTCTTAGTGACTAATTACAATGTGGAAAAATCAGGTAATATAGATACTAGAATAGCTTTCAATTACCTCCTTTAGCTAAAATTTACAGTGAGAGAAGGGAGAGGAGAGAGAGAGAGACTGGGAAAAAGATGGAGAGAGAGAGAGACTGGGAAAAAGATGGAGAGAGAGAGAGACTGGGAAAAAGATGGAGAGAGGAAATAATATCAATCAAAGTAAATGCCTCACAAGGTCAGTCAGTTCTGCCATTATAAAAGTCCTGAAAGATATGCCTGAATAGTTATTGGTTATTAGAAACTCTCTATCTATATATATACAGTGGGGCAAAAAAGTATTTAGTCAGCCACCAATTGTGCAAGTTCTCTCACTTAAAAAGATGAGAGAGGCCTGTAATTTTCATCATAGGTACACTTCAACTATGACAGACGAAATGAGAAAAAGAAATCCAGAAAATCACATTGTAGGATTTTTAATTTATTTATTTGCAAATTATGGTGGAAAATAAGTATTTGGTCAATAACAAAAGTTCATCTCAATACTTTGTTATATACCCTTTGTTGGCAATGACAGAGGTCAAACGTTTTCTGTAAGTCTTCACAAGGTTTTCACACACTGTTGCTGGTATTTTGGCCCATTCCTCCATGCAGATCTTCTCTAGAGCAGTGATGTTTTGGGGCTGTCGCTGGGCAAAACGGACTTTCAACTACCTCCAAAGATTTTCTATGGGGTTGAGATCTGGAGACTGGCTAGGCCACTCCAGGACCTTGAAATGCTTCTTCTGAAGCCACTCCTTCAGTTGCCGGGCGGTGTGTTTGGGATCATTGTCATGCTGAAAGACCCAGCCACGTTTAATCTTCAATGCCCTTGCTGATGGAAGGAGGTTTTCACTCAAAATCTCACGATACATGGCCCCATTCATTCTTTCCTTTACACGGATCAGTCGTCCTGGTCCCTTTGCAGAAAAACAGCCCCAAAGCATGATGTTTCCACCCCATGCTTCACAGTAGGTATGGTGTTCTTTGGATGCAACTCAGCATTCTTTGTCCTCCAAACACGACGAGTTGAGTTTTTACCAAAAAGTTATATTTTGGTTTCATCTGACCATATGACATTCTCCCAATCCTCATCTGGATCATCCAAATGCTCTCTAGCAAACTTCAGACGGGCCTGAACATGTACTGGCTTAAGCAGGGGGACACGTCTGGCACTGCAGGATTTGAGTCCCTGGCGGCGTAGTGTGTTACTGATGGTAGGCTTTGTTACTTTGGTCCCAGCTCTCTGCAGGTCATTCACTAGGTCCCCGTGTGGTTCTGGGATTTTTGCTCACCGTTCTTGTGATCATTTTGACCCCACGGGTGAGATCTTGCGTGGAGCCCCAGATCGAGGAAGATTATCAGTGGTCTTGTATGTCTTCCATTTCCTAATAATTGCTCCCACAGTTGATTTCTTCAAACCAAGCTGCTTACCTATTGCAGATTCAGTCTTCCCAACCTGGTGCAGGTCTACAATTTTGTTTCTGGTGTCCTTTGACAGCTCTTTGGTCTTGGCCATAGTGGAGTTTGGAGTGTGACTGTTTGAGATTGTGGACAGGTGTCTTTTATACTGATAACAAGTTCAAACAGGTGCCATTAATACAGGTAACAAGTGGAGGACAGAGGAGCCTCTTAAAGAAGAAGTTACAGGTCTGTGAGAGCCAGAAATCTTGCTTGTTTGTATGTGACCAAATACTTATTTTCCACCATAATTTGCAAATAAATTCATTAAAAATTCTACAATGTGATTTTCTGGATTTTTTTCCCTCATTTTGTCTGTCATAGTTGAAGTGTACCTATGATGAAAATTACAGGCCTCTCTCATCGTTTTTAAGTGAGAGAACTTGCACAATTGGTGGCTGACTAAATACTTTTTTGCCCCACTGTATATATATATATATTAATACATTAATATAATAGAAAAACAACAAATATCACGATATATCTACAGCATATATTATCTAAATATAGAATACATATACAGTGCATTCGGAAAGTTTTCAGACCCCTTGACTTTTTCCACATTTTGTTACATTACGGCCTATTATGAAATAGATTTTAGTTTTTTTATCCCCCTCATCAATCTACACACAATACCGCATAATGACAAATCTAAAACAGGTTTATATACATTTTTTGCAATTTATAAAATAATAAAAAAGAAATGCCTTATTTACATAAGTATTCAGACCTTTTGCTATGAGACTCGAAATTGAGCTCAGGTGCGTCCTGTTTCCATTGATCATCCTTGAGATGTTTCTACAACTTGATTGAAGTCCACCTGTGGTAAATTCAATTGATCGGATATTATTTGGAAAGGCACACACCTGTTTATATAAGGTCCCACAGTTGACAGCGCATGTCAGAGCAGAAACCAAGCCATGAGGTCAAAGGAATTGTCCGTAGAGCTCCGAGACAGAATAGTGTCGAGGCACAGATCTGGGGAAGGATACCAAAACATTTCAGCAGCATTGAAGGTCCCTAAGAACACAGTGGCCTCCATCATTCTTAAATGGAAGAAGTTTGGAACCACCAAGAATCCTCCTAGAGCTGGCTGCCCGATCAAAATGAGCAATCGGGGGAGAAGGGCAGGGAGGTGACAAAGAACCCAATTGTCACTCTGACAGAGCTCCAGAGTTCCTCTGTTGAGATGGGAGAACCTTCCAGAAGGACAACCATCTCTGCAGCACTCCACCAATCAGGCATTTATGTTTGAGTGGCCAGATGGAAGCCACTCCTCAGTAAAAGGCACATGACAGCCCACTTGGAGTTTGCCTAAAGGCAGACCATGAGAAACAAGATTCTCTGGTCTGATAAAACCGAGATTGAACTCTTTGGCCTAAATGCCAAGCGCCACGTCTGGAGGAAACCTGGCACCATCCCTATGGTGAAGCATGGTGGTAGCAGCATCATACTGTGGGGATGTACAGAGTACAGAGAGATCTTTGATGAAAAACTGCTCCAGGGCGCTCAGGACCTCAGACTGGGGTGAAGGTTAATCTTCCAACGGGACAACGACCCTAAGCACACAGCCAAGACAACACAGGAGTGGCTTCGGGACAAGTCTCTGAATGTTCTTGTGTGGCCCTCCCAGAGCATGGACTTGAACCCGATCGAACATCTATGGAGAGACCTGAAAATAGCTGTGCAGCGACACTCTCCACCCAACCTGACAGAGCTTAAGAGGATCTGCAGAGAAGAATGGAAGAAACTCCCTAAATACAGGTATGCCAAGCTTGTTGCACCATACCCAAGAAGATTCTAGGGTGTAACCGCTGCCAAAGGTGCTTCAAGAAAGTACTGTGTAAAGGGTCTGATTACTTATGTAAATGTGATATTTCAGTTTTGCAAAAATTTATAAAAAACTGTTTTTGCTTTTTCATTATGGGGTATTGTGTGTAGATTGACGAGTGGGGGGAAAAAAACTATTTAATCAATTTTAGAATGAGGCTGTAATGTAATTTTTTCTTTTTTTAAGTCAAGGTGTCTGAATACTTTCCGGATGCACTGTAAATCTGATGAGAAGCCCTATTAGATTGTGTGCTGCTGTGGATGTATCATCCATCCAGTGTGATGTGCTCAGAGTAGGCACAGATCTAGTATCAGCCTACCTTACCAAAAACCTTACCTTAACCATCAGGGTGGGAACACAAAACTAACCGTAGATCAACGTCCAGGATTATATAGCTTGTCAGATCACTTCTACAGCTGTAACGTTTTTATTTCACTGTAGATACACACACTAAGGGATGGATTCAATCCGCATCCCCACAGTATCACGGAAGATCCTTGTTATAGCTCGTTATAGGCAATGTTCCCACATTTGGAGAGACTGCACTTACAGTAAACCCTGTATGTCGGCTCAATCGGAAATTATCTTCGCATTTTAATGCGGATCTTTCTTGATTCTTCCGCGATAGGGATTGTGTCCAGCCCTGAGCTTTCAATATTCCTTATCAATATACAGTGTGTTCATATCTACAACGGAAACCTTTTTATTGCAATTCTCCTCCAGATTCTTTAACTGTACTCATACTTATTGAAATTGCTGGGTTGTCATGGCCTTGTACATAGAAGTCAATAGATACAGGTAACTGTGATCTTGTTCGTGTGTATGGTTGTGGAAGGTTTTTTGCTTTTATGGAGAGCTGAAGACATGTTCCCCTTTCGCTCGGCTCAGTGGAGAAGGGCTCAGAAATAACCGGGCAAGGGCTGACAACACACAGAATACACACAGCGCACATACACACACAGAATACACACACACAGCTCTCTGGGCTACGTGACATCTCTGAGAGCATCTGTTCCACACAGAAACACTACTGACTGTACATCGTGGCCACGTAATACAATGCACAGAACACAGGAATATAATGTTTCAAAGCAGCAAGTAAAATAAACACTCCATCAAAAGCGAAGGGTGCTTCAAATGGTTCTCCTATAGGGACAGCCGAATAACCATTTTAGGGTACCTAGATAGCACCTTTTTTTCCAAGAGTGTAACATTTGAGAAAAGTGGACGTCACTGTGCTAGGCTGAGCTAGCTACAGTACAGTCACCTCCACTATACATCCTTTCAGTTTCATGCTTTTTCCAAAATGGCCAATTAACAGTCAAACACTCTACTTTGTCTGTTCAATAAGGAATAAGGAAGTTCAACTGTCCAACCTACCTACCCCTCAGCTTACCACCTTTACTGTACAAATCCTTTGTGTACATGTTTCTGTGTATGAGACATATCCCACCTCCCTCTGAAACGGTCACGGTGGTTCATAAATCTTAAATGTGGAAGCCGAACGGTATATTCTACTGTATAAATTCCAGTATGTAAAGCCTGTAGTGTATGTCTGTGTCTCTCAGACCTCTGACTCCAGACTAGACACGCGTCCCCAGGGCTGGGTCACACAGGATCTGTCCTCAGACCTCAAACCTACTGAGCCATCTCCTCTCTGGGGCTCTAAGCCCGGATCCTGGTCCCTTCGGTAGGCTCCATTGGCACCATAGGCTCCATACAGACTGTCCTGGTACAACAACCCCCTCTGGCCTCGAAAGCCACCTCCACAGGGCAGGAGCTGGCATACTGGGCTGGGACTAGGGTATGTACCGGGGGCTGGGGCTGGCGTGGTTGCTGGATGCCTGGGAATGGGCCTGGAGGTCTAGGGGTCCATGGTAGAGAGGCAGCCCAGGGTAGGAGGTTAGATAGTGGGAGTACTGTCTGCTGAGCAGGTTGGTGGCTCTCCGGACCACCGCAAGGCCTACCCCCTCTCCGCCTCCCTGACCCCCCAGCATGGCCTCCCTGTAGGTGGGCAGGTGGGTGGAGTTTGAGTACCGCAGCTTCTTGCGTCCGTTCCCTTTCCTCTGGTCCTGCCTTATATGGAGATACGCATGCTGGCGAGTTGAGGTGGCAGGGTAGCATAGGTTGTTCCGGAGGGGGGCGGGGTTGTAGAGTTTAGTGGGAGTTTCTTGGTTGGCCATGACGCAGGGGAACAAGTCTGGTAAAGCAGAATGTGATTGGCAATCAAGGGATGTAGGCGGAGTTTCGTCCGGCTGGAGAATCCGCTCACTCCCCCCAGGTGGCTCGGAGGAAAGATGGCCGTCGGTTAAGCCTCCGTCTGCCTGCCAGAACCAGCTCCTCCAGGGGAAGAGGCCAGGAGCCAACACAGCCTTCTACCCCAGGACAGGGCACCGTTCCTGGGTACAGGGAGTCGGGCATATGGGGCGAGACGTTGTTCTCCTGGAGGTGGTTGGCCCGGAGTTCAGCCAGACATACCGTCTTCTCCTCCCTGCGCCTCCTCCTCTCTCCTCCTCCTGATTCCCCTGAGAGGAGGCTCTTGCTCCTCCTATTCTTCCTGGAGGGTTCTGTGTGGGATGGATGGGAGATGGCAGAGGGGGAGTGAGAGAAGGGGTAGATGTCTGGCAGCTGAAGCTCACTATAGGGGATGAAAGGAGAGCGGGGGTGGGAGATGTGCTGGGGCTCCACGTACAGCCTACCTGTGGAGGGTTGAGAGTAGGAAGAGAGGGGGTCTCCCCCAGCCAGGTCAAGGTGAGGGCTACTGAGACTAGAAACAGAAAGTGGTCTGTCGTAGAGGGAGGAAGTGCGAGCCGGAAGCGTGTATCGTAGCGGCGTGGGTCTCGCCAGCTCCTTCTGCCTGTTCAGAGAAGTCACTACACCCAGCGTGCAGTATTGCGGGTTGAGGGGGCGCTCGGGGGACAGGTGTGTGTGTGTGTTCTCTGTGACATAAGCAAAACCTCCTGCAACCATTTCCGTGGTGACCTGCTGCGGAATGTGGACTGGCAGGTTGCTGCCATGGCGACCCCAGTGTTCTATGGTCTTGGTGGCGTGGTCCAGTGAGGTCTCGACCTGGGCAGAGTTGACCAGGTCTTTAGCGGTGCGTAGCATCTTAAGCATGTTAGCCTGGGCGTAGTTAGTTGTCAGATCTGAGTTTGCCAGGTTAGGGGTGGTCTGGTTCCTCCACCCCGTTGAAGCAACTGTAGATACCCTGGGAGATGGAAGAGAGAGGGAGAAAGGGATAAAGGAGGTTAGATAGAGGGAGGGAAAGTAGAGGAAGGGAGAGAGGAATGGGGGGGAGCAAAAAAATTATGTTCTATTACACTTAACCTTCAGCTAACCTAGAAGCCCTGTAGAGAGAAGACTTGGCTCAAAAGTTACACCTCACATATAGTAAGAAAGTAATTTAATTCAACTAATTTTGACAGTTTACAGAAGTTATGAATTCCTTTTACATTCCCCCTGATTATATAGAACATTCCTATAGCCAGTGTTGTGTTCAAGACCACCTAAAGCGAGACCGATTCAAGACCAAGACCGGAGCAAATCGAGACTGAGTCAAGACCGAGAACGGGAATGAGTCAAGGGGTCCGAGACCAAATCAAGACAGAGACCAGAAAAATTTCAAATTCAAGACCATGATTGTAATTTTGTCAAATCACTACCATAATAAGAGTTCAAAATGTCCAGTATTTCACTGTTCATATTTCAGAACAACATATGGATTATTTCGAATTACTAACCCAAACACAGTGGGGAACAATTGGCCTTCCACGCCTTCAGAGAAAGCTAAGGATTTATAAAATAATGATTACAATACTATAATAATAATGATCATTCTATTATTATTTTCAATCATGTTCTGATTCAATATCTTCAGTTTTTGTTCTGAAAGGAAAGGGTTAACACTGAAGAGAAAATAATATCCAATCAGGATTCTTCTTTGCCGGTCTCTGGGGAGATACATCTTGCTAGCTAAGTCAGCCATTAGCTAGGCCAACAGAATATAGATTAAGGCATCTGCCAATAAACTGTGTTAGGGCAACATTTTGGAGTGAAAGTGGAATCAACCAATCACATTTTGACTTAATGGATGGGACCGTTTTTACAAAACGTATGGAAACGTTTGCCTTCTTGGAGGCCAGCAGGTCACTGCGCAATAGCGAGCAGTAGTTTTCCCACGGTCTAGCTAGCTAGCTTTTGTTGTCGGCTAGTTTTTAAGTGGCTGTAGCAGGTGTTATGAAAGAGGATGTTGTTGCTATTGTGTTAGCTTATCCCTTTTCAAGAATACATTTCAAGTTAAGTTTCAAATGATCATCATCCGGTGAGTGGAACTGTGTTTTTGATTGCAGCGCACTTGCTGTTGTTAGCCATCTCCTTGAAAATAACTTGTGTGCGAAACACACATTTAAAGTGGAACTAACAGCATTTTAGCAACATGAAATTTGATTAAAAAAATCTGTTCATGTACACCCCCCAAGAAGAAAATTGTCATTTTGACGTTTTCATAAATTCGTAGAATGTTTGGGAATTATGTATACTAAGGCATATGTGAAAATTCTATAGCAATATAGTGTGAGAAAGTGGCCGTGCGTTTGGACAATTAATAGACACTGCAGTAAATAAAACTGTCTTGTCCAGGACCGGAATCTACACAGACTGGTGCGTTATAGCCATCAGATCTACATTAGGCCTTTATACAAAAAAGCCATTTGCCACAAGGGCATGAATTATTCACATTGAACTGGACTGTGTGTTTACAGGCAGTTGCAACAACACGACTTTAGATAATTAGAACTGATTCGCCAAAAGCCACAAAATACACCTGAATGGATTTCTGCAAATGTGTAAACACCATGGGAGTCCTCTTACATTTGGGAACTACAGTCCTATTGATCAAACAAACATGAAACAGTAGGCTCTCTCTCCCTCAGTTACTCACATCAACAAGATAAACAACTAATTCTAGCCAGAGCAAGATGAGCTAAAATCTAACGAAGGAACATTAGATAAACCCTCTCAAACGTTTTCAGCTAGTAGGCCGTCAAAATTGTACAGATAAACCATGGGGAATTGTAACCTCCTCGTCCTTCTGCAGCTTGCCTGCCAATGCATGCTTGTCCCAACCAAGCACCCAAGCTGACTGGTAAAATTTTCCTAGCTTGCTAGCTAGCTACATCCAGACACAAATTAGAGAACACCTCACTATGACAATTTTAACTAACTAATTCTTATTTGGACACCGGTCATATTCAGCGGGTGTTGCGCATTTGTAAATTCATCAGTTGTTCTGCGCTCTGGCAAACTCAAACGAGAATGCTCAGAAAAAAGATATGAGGGGAAAAAGTCAGTCACTTACCCACTCCTCCAATGGCATGACATCCTCCTAGCAGCTTGATAGCTAGCTAGCTAATGTTAGAATCTGTGTTTTTAGCTTGCTACATAAATAGATACGCTAGCCTATTAGCCACGTTATGACTGTGATCATTGCGATGTGATTATTGCGATCATTGCCCTTGCTAGTTTGATTTGTATTGACATTCCCAGCCTTAGTTACATTCATCCGTTTTTGTCCAGAATATTGAGTCATTGAAACTGAAATAGTGCATCCCGAATGGAGCCAGCAAACAATGTACCAGGCCAGCTGTGATTTACAACATGATAGCAATATTTTGGGACTACCAGGAAATGTATTGGTGAATTATATTAATCATGCACTGAACTGCATCCATCTATTCTGACAACAATGTCATAGTGTACATCATGGAACATTGAGTCAAATAGATCTATAAAACCTCCTTATAAAGTTGGTTTTGTAGCATAAACTGTGAATTTTATATAGATTTTTTTACTGATATTTTACTGATATTCTGATTGTCTGTTTGTTTCATATCTGAACATTTTAGGTCACCGGTTACTTTGTGTGCTAAACGTGATATTTTTTTGCAGTGGGAAGTAATAGTTGTACCTTCGATTGGGAATTGCTTAATGGTTTTTGTAATGTTATGATTGGGACCTGCTGGCTTATTTTGCCTGAGTTTATGGACTGCTTATCCTTTATTAACATCATGCTGCATGTGACTGCTGTCTTTCCATCGGCCTTGGTGCCTGGAGAAGTGGGTATAATACAATTTTGCCAATAGATTTTCCTATAGATTTCCTATAGATTTTCAGGTTCTCACTCTCAAAATCACACTTATTTTAAATGTTTATTTTTTATTGTCCACAACAATGCTTAAACCACATCAGTCTGAATGGGTGGGCCTGTCATAGCCTGGATCCCCAGTGGGTGGGCCTCTGTCCATCCATGTCTATGCCCCTGATGCAAACAGCACATGATGACAATTGCGCATCACAAATAGCAGTGGTGTAAAGTACTTAAGTAAAAATACTTTAAAGTATTTTTTTACTATTTATATTTTTGACAACTTTTACTTCACTACATTCCTAAAGAAAATAGTCTAATTCACACACATATCAAGAGAACGTCGCTGGTCATCCCTACACATGCTTTGTTTGTAAATGATGTCTGAGTGTTGGAGCTGGCTATCCGTAATTAAAAAAAACATGGAAATGGTGCAGTCTGGTTTGCCTTATAGAAGGAAATTTAAATGATTTATACTTGTGATACTTAAGTATAATTATTTTAGAAATTACATTTACTTTTGATACTTAAGTATACTTAAAACTAAAAACCTTTAGACTTTTACTCAAGTAGGATTTTACTGGGAGACTTTCACTTTTACTTGAGTCATTTTCTATTAAGGTATGTTCCTCTTTTACTTTTACTCAAGTATGACAATTGGGTACTTTTTACACCACTGACAGATAGCCTACTAACCAACACTTAAGACTTTTTCAATACCTGGTTTGCATACCCATTGTTGCATTAGTCAGCGTTTACCGGCTACTGATGTCATTCTTCTGTGAGCTGCTCCATGCCAAAACCAGTTGAGAGCTGCACACTCTTGCTGCCTGCAGATGATATTCTGCTGAAACTAGGCTTTTTGTGCGGCGTGCATGTGAATATATTTCACGTGCTTTGCGATTGTGGAGGCTTCTTTGAGCGCGATTTCACTATTGTACTACATCATTGATAAATCACATACCTCTACTACACTACTTTGATACGCATCAGTAGGGATTAAGGAGTGAGTATATGCAATGTCCACTGAAAGAAAAGTACGTACAGTATATGGTTTATACCTGCGTATAGCCTCCACCACTGGTCCTTTGTGTTCTACAAAAAGTGCACTCCCCTACATGAGTGCGCTGTTATTACAGTTGCTGTCCTTTCAGAATCACGAACCTGTCACACACTGAAGGACCAATAGGTTTGCCACTACGCAAACATATCTATAATAGATAAAGGCTGTTATCATACTATATTCATGTTTGAAGAATATTTGGCATGCCGAAGCGGTTTTATGCGCTGACTGAATGGAAGCTGATAATTGTGAGTTTTTACTCTGCTGCAAGTCCGAGACCGAGTCAAGCCTGAACAAGACCAAGACTCAATATGTGGTCTCGATATCGCACTCGAGATCGAGACCTGTCTTGAGTACTACAACACTGCCTATAGCTAAACAAACACACACACTGAACACATACACACTTGCTGAGCAAATAGTCTCATACTGCATCGGCAAACAGAGTGCCGAGTCTCCTGACTGCACCGTTCACAGTCGACTGAAATACTGACAAAGCCCAATTTAATTTGGCCCTCAGGGGCCCCCGTAGGGATTCATTATCAGATAGTAATTTAGCTGCAAATCTGATAAGCCCTGATACAGGCACAACTTTGCAATTACACTCTTCTAGAGCAGGACGTGCACACACACAAGTTCGAGTTGAGTCTATAGATTTTGGGCTAGTAATGTTTTTCTTATTCCTTTCTTGCTCCTGCCTCTCCTCTCTCCAACAACCACGCTTTCATTACATAGATTGGTTGTTGATTAACACTAATGTTGAGCTGGAATTGTAACTGTGGTTCGTGCTCATTAAAACTATAGCTGGCAGATGATAATGTAGTCATTGAAATGATAGGCGGTGTAAACAGTACTAAGAGCTCATATCAGGCTTTATACATTGGCCACACATCATTAACTCTCTCTCTCTCTCTCTCTCTCAACCAACCAACCAACCAACCAACCAACCAACCAACCATAAACCTCTCTCACCCTGCTGATAGCGAGCAGGAAGTCCATGCGAGGAGACTTATCTAGTTTCTTGCGTAGTTTCCAGTAGAGTAGATGTTCCCAGGCGAACACCAAGAGACTGAGCCCCATGGCCACCAGTAGCATGTAGAAGACCCCGGCCATGTTATCTATGTCCAGCTTACTACTCATCACCTCGTTCTTCTCATTCTGACAGATGCCTGATAGCCAGACTGTCTCCAAGCGCTGGGTGTCACCTGGGAGAGAGGAGAGGGACATGGTCATAATCCCCTTGAGGAGGGACTCACAAGTGAATAACTAGTCAGATTCAGCTGCTTTAGCTTTCTTTCAAACAAGGGTAGGCTACTGAGGAACACATTATTTATGACTTACAAATTGGGGTTAGCAGTGAACAAGAGACGACTTCCATAATTCTACCGTATCAGTATGACCACAGATGGGTAATTGTACTGAAGCTCCTGTTATACCTATATAAGACACCTTTTATGTGTCTGCATGTGTGTGTGTTGTATAGTTTGTATTCCCAACACTGTCCTCATGATATCTCTAACACCTCCCTGTGGTCCCTACGATCCTACTGTGATAGGGGATATTAACTCCTACTGTGTGAGTGTGTGTCCATAGTGGTTATCATCCTCACACCTCCCTACTGTGATGAAGGATATTAACTCTCTCTCTAAGCTTCACCCCTGGTGCTGCTGCACACACTGTCGTCAACAAATGGAGAAGTGCCAGCTCTACGGGGGGTGTGTGTGTGTCTGTGTGTGTGTGTGTGTGTGTGTGCGTGCATGTGTTTGCAGTGACACACCATCTCCCAGGAACTGCAGCAAGGCCAGGTCAATGGGTCGTTTCCATCTGGAATCTTTCTGCAGGGCTATACCATAGCCTGTCGTGGCAAACACTTTCCCAGAGCCGATAGTCACAAGCTTACAGCCCTCGTCCTTCCCTGCCATGTAGTTCAACACCGCAGCATCATAGATGAATGCATCCAGCTTCCTATTGAATGACACAAAAAGGAATCAGACAGTGATGTCATACATCTCCAGATTATATTAGGAATGAGTTATAAAGTAGATGCACAGGGAGCCAAATAGAACTCCTTCCAGTAAATGGGACTAAATCCAATTTTTGGGTTAATGGACCGTAATTTATTTTGAGGTCATTGGGGTGAGGGTTAGGGTTGAGAGCTGGAGGAGAGTTCAGTGTTAAGCGCAGTGCATTTTTCTTACCCTGTCTTGAGGCTGTTGAGGGCATCCTCCACTCCTTTCTGGTTGTATTTGACCATGTGTGCGTGCATGTCAGGGTAGTTACTTCTGATGTTCCTCTCTGTACTGCCGTTAGGGACCGTACCAAAACGGAATGGAGGGTAGTGCTCCTGTGGCTTCTGGAACTGTAAGAAGTGATGAGGAGAGGAGATTCAGTTTAATGAGATCTAATTCAGAGCAGTCCCATTAATTTCGAACTGATTCAATTAAATGCAGTTCCACTCAATTCAATTTCATTTGATTGAATGACATTCTACCCTTTTCAATTTGATTAGATTTGATATAATTCAAGGCCGTTCTTTTTGAGTCAATTCAATAGCCATAGATTGCCCGGACCTGCTGTTAGCCCGGACCTGCTGTTTTCAACTTTCTCTCTCTACCACACCTGCTGTCTCTAACTCTGAATGATCGGCTATGAAAAGCCAACTGACAATTACTCCTGAGGTGCACCCTCAACAACCACTATGATTATTATTATTTGACCCTGCTGATCATCTATGAACCTTTGAACATCTTGGCCATGTACTGTTATAATCTCCACCCGACAAAGCCAGAAGAGGACTGGCCACCCCTCAGAGCCTGGTTCCTCTCTAGGTTTCTTCCTAGATTTCTGCCTTTCTAGGGCGTTTTTCCTAGCCACTGTGCTTCTACATCTGCATTGCTTGCTGTTTCGGGTTTTAGGCTGGGTTTTTGTATAGCAATTTGTGACATCGGCTGATGTAAAAAGGGCTTTATAAATACATTTGATTGATTGATTAAGTTCAGTCTACTACACAAAAAAAAAACGCTACTTTAAAAACAACTCAATTTGGGTAAATATAGGACAGAACACATGTTGGGTTATTTTGACCCAGCAGTTGGGTCATTTAAGAACACATTGCCAGAGCCAGGTTGGGTTGTTGATGCTGCGGTATTTAGCTAAAATCAGAGATGGGAAGTATTTCTATTACATGTATTTCAAATACGTAATTTAATCACACTATATATACAAAAAGTATGTTGACACCCCTTCAAATTTGTGGATTCGGCTATTTGAGCCACATCCGTTGCTGAAAGGTGTATAAAATCAAGCACACAGCCACGCAATCTCCATAGACAAACATTGGCAGTAGAATGGCCTTACTATCATAGGATGCCACCTTTCCTACAAGTCAGTTTGTCAATTTTATTGCCCTGCTGTAGCTGCCCTGGTCAACTGTCAGTGCTGTTTTTGTGAAATGGAAACATCTAGGAGTAACAACGGCTGAGCCAGGAAGCTCACAGAACAGGACCGCTGAAGCGCATAGTGCGTAAAAAACATCTGTCCTCGAATGGAACATTCACTACCAAAGCGAGGTCCATACAGAAATGGTTTGTCGAGATTGGTGTGGATAGAACTTGACTGGCCTGCACAGAGCCCTGACCTCAAATCCATCGAACACCTTTGTGATGAATTGGAACGGCGACTGCGAGCCAGGCCTAATCGCCCAAAATCAGTGCCGACCTCACGAATGCTCGTGGCTAAATGGAAGCAAGTTCTCGCAGCAATGTTTCAACATCTAGTAGAAAGTCTTCCAGAATAGTGGAGGCTGTTACAGCAGCAAAGGGGGCACCAACTCCATATTTATGCCCATGATTTTGGAATGAGATGTTCTACGAGCAGGTGTCCACATGCTTTTTGTCATATAGTGTACTTCTGAATATTTTGTATTTTGTATTACACTGATCTGAACTACACTCCAATGTAGTATTCAGAGCCCTTGACTTTTTCCACATTTTGTTACATTACATTGATTAAATCGTTTTTTTTCTTCATCAATCTACACACAATACCCTATAATGACAAAGCAAAAACAGGTTTGTGTATTAAAACAAAAAAAAACTGAAATATCACATTTACATAAGTATTCAGACCTTTTACTCAGTACTTTGTTGAAGCACCTTTGGCAGTGATTACAGCCTTGATTCTTCTTGGGTAAGACACTACAAGCTTGGCACACCTGTATTTGGGGAGTTTCTCCCATTCTTCTCTGCAGATCCATTCAAGCTCTGTCAGGTTTGATGGGGAGTGTCACTGCACAGCTATTTTCAGGTCTCTCCAGAGATGTTCTATTGGATTCAAGTCCGGGCTCTGGCTGGTCCACTCAAGGACATTCAGAGACTTGTCCCGAAGCCACTCCTGCGTTGTCTTGGCTGTGTGCTTATAATCGTTGTACTGTTGGAAGGTGAACCTTTGCCCCAGTCTGAGGTCCTGAGTGCTCTGGAGCAGGTTTTCATCATTCATCTTTCCCTCCATCCTGACTAGTCTCCCAGTCCCTACCGCTGAAAAACATCCCCTAAGCATGATGCTGCCCCCACCATGCTTCACCACAGGGATGGTGCCAGGTTTCATCCAGACATGAAGCTTGGCATTCGGGCCAAAGAGTTCAATCTTGGCTTTCTTTAGACCAGAAAATGTTGATTCTCATTGTCTGAGAGTCCTTTAGGTGCCTTTTGGCAAACTCCAAGTCGGCTGTCATGTGCCTTTTACTGAGGAGTGGCTTCCGTCTGGCCACTCTACCATAAAGGCCTGATGGGTGGAGTGCTACAGAGATGGTTGTCCTTCTAGAAGGGTCTCCCATCTCCACAGAGGAACTCTGGTGCTCTGTCAGAGTGACAATTGGGTTCTTGGTTACCTCCCTGTCATTCTTCCTTGTTTGCTCAGTTTGTTCGGGCGGCCAGCTATAGGAAGAGTCTTGGTGGTTCCAAACTTCTTCCATTTAAGAATGATTCATGGAGGCCACTGTGTTCTTGGGGACCTTCAATGCTGCAGACATGTTTTGCTATCTGCGCCGTGACACAGTCCTGTCTCAGCGCTCTACTGACAATTGCTTTGTCCTAATGCTTTAGTTTTTGCTCTGACATGTGTTGTCAACTGTGGGACCTTATATAGACAGGTTTGTGCCTTTCCAAATCATGTCCATACAATTTAATTTACCACAGGTGGACTTCAATCAAGTTGTAGAAACATCTCAAGGATGATAAATGGAAACAGGATGCACCTGAGCTCAATTTAGAGTCTCATAGAAAAGGGTCTGAATACTTATGTAAATATGATATTTCAGTTTCCTTTCCTTTGTTTATTCCTTATTGGTTGCACCTGTTCCTTGTGTTTTTTTGGTTAGGGCTATTTAAGCCGGTTAGGCTCGCCTCCTTTTCTGCGGGCTTGTTCTCTGTTTGTTGGTGGACGTTCGGTTGTTGCATGTACTTGCTTGTTCGGTGTCCTGTTTGGGCCGCCTTTTGTTTTAGTGCGCCTGTTTTGTTTTGGCGTTATTATTATGCACCGAAGTAAAGGACGATTTTCCTTATCCTCTGCTCTCTGCACCTGACTCCGCACCCATTTCTCCTACCTTGTGACACTGTATTTTATAAGAAGATACTTTAGAAAGCTGTAATTTGTATTTTCAAAATACTTTTGTGTATCATTTCTTTATAGCGTTTGACAATTGTATGACCCCATTTCACCCTACATTGGTATCAAAAGTCTGACAGCGCTATGGTGTGATAAGAGTGTCTGCTAAATGAACTACAGTAAATGGAAAGGTATAGGCTATGCGAGAATGAACAATTGCAAAGCATGCTGAGTATTACTCGAATGAGTTCCGCGTCAAAACAAGGCCAATGACAATACCCAGTGTGCTTTGCAGTTATACATTTTCACATGTACATTTACATTTTGGTCATTAGCAGACACTCTTATTCAGAGTGACAGTGCATTGAACTAAGGTAGATAAACAACAACATACTGTGTCACAGTCATAGCAAGCAAGTAAGAATGTTGTTGCTGTTCGGCAGGCTACTTGCAAATTTATTTTTGTAAATCGAAATACAAAATATAGTGCCTTCAGAAAGTAATCACCTCCCTTGATATTTTTCCATTTTTTGTTGTGGTACAGCCTGAATTTAAAATGTATTTTGTCACACAATACCCATAATGTCAAAGTTAAATTAATAAAAAATGATTCAATAAGTATTCAACCCCTTTGTTATGGCAAGCCTAACTGAGTTCAGGAGTAGAAATTTGCTTAATTAACAAGGCACATAATAAGTTGCATGCTCACTCTGTGTGCGATAACAGTGTTTAACATGTAAGGTCCCTTAGTCTAGCAGTGAATTTCAAACACAGATTCAACCACAAAGACCAGGGAGGTTTTCCAATGCCCTGAAAAGAAGTGCACATATTGGTTGATGGGTAAAACAAAAATCATAATAATAATAAAGCAGACATTGAACACCCCTTTGAGCATGGTGTTATTAATTACACTTTGGATGGTGTATCAATACACCCAATTACTACAAATATACAGGGGTCCTTCCTAACTCAGTTGCCGGATAGGAAGGAAACCGCTCAGGGATTTCCCCATGAGGCCAATGGTGACTTTAAAAGTTACAGAGAAAACTGAGGATGGATCAACAACATTGTAGTTACTTCACAATACTAACCCAATTGACAGACTGAAAAGAACAAAGCCTGTACAGAATAAATGTATTCCAAAATATGAATCCTGTTTGCAACAAGGCACTAAAGTAATACTGCAAAAACATATGGCTAAGCAATTATCTTTTTGTCCTGAATACAACATTTTATGTTTGGGGCAAATCCAATACAACACATTACTGAGTACCACTCTCCATATTTCCAAGCATAGTGGTGGCTGCATCATGTTATGGGTGTGCTTGATTCAAACATGTATTGACTCAGGGGATTGAATACTTATATAATCTAAATATATTTGTGTAAAATTTTTCATGGAGTTTTTACAAATGCTAGAATTTTCTTACACTTTTATTTATTTTACTAGGCAAGTCAGTTAAGAACAAATTCTTATTTTCAATGACGGCCTAGGAACAGTGGGTTAACTGCCTTGTTCAGGGGCAGAACAACAGATTTTTACCTTGTCAGCTCGGGATTTCAATCTTGCCACCTTCCGGTTAATAGTCCAACGCTCTAACCACTAGGCTACCTGCCGCCCCAAAGCTACTTTTACCACTAGGCTACTTTGACATTACAGAGATTGTGTTTAGACTGTTGACAGAAAATGACAATGAAATCCATTTTAATCCCACTTAGTAACAAAATGTGTAATAAGTCAAGGGGTGTGAATACATTCTGAAGGCACTGTACATGTATTTTAATTAAACACAGTACTTTGTAAACGTAACTTATATTTTATTTTGATATATTGGTCTATAGAGTATTTTGTAGTTGTATTTTGTAATTGTAATTTGCAATTTATGCCCATCCTTGGCTACGATCCACAGGGTCAGATCAGAAAACTGGAGGCGTGGCTTAATAGGGGCATGGCTTTTGGCTAGTTATATTTGGCCACCCGTGAGAGTAAATGTCATCCCAGTTTATCTGTTCTGTTGTATTGTCAATATATGCTAAGGATGAGTACTGACACATTTGTATTTTAATAAGGCTTACAAAGTGTATGCTTGCCTTAAATGCTGGGAAGGGTACCGCTTTGATATAATATTATATAATGTTATTAGTTAAGCAATATCTGAATTTGCAGTGTACAAATTTAACATGATGAACAGGAATAACATTTACTCTCACGGGTGGCTTAAAATTACTATCTGAAACCCACACCCCCAATAGGCCATGCCTTTGAATAACCCAAACATGGGTAATTATTTACTTTCATGCTGGGTTGACCCAGCAGCTGTATCTTTCTTAAAGTCTTCCAAATTTAATTTTATTTGTCCTAATATAAAATTAATAACATCATCATTCAAAGACTTTGACACAGTGGAACCAATTCTAATATTTTGATATGCATAGGTTCTTGATGAACTCATACTCTTAAGTACACCTCATTAAAGATACAAAAGTATCAGCTCTAAGTTGTAATGCAATCACAATACCACAGACAAGACTAACCTGACTGACATTTACACTCTTGGGTGGCCAAAAATAGCTATCTGAAAGCCACACTCCTACTTAGCCACGCCTCCAGTCTTCTGATCTGGCCTGCTGGGTCATTGCCAGGGATGGGCATAAATTACAATTTACAATTACAAAATACAGAAAGACCAATGTATCAAAATAAAAAATATAAAATAATGTTTAATTAAAATACATGTATTTTGTATTTTAAAATACGAAACTACATTTGCAAGTAGCCAGCCGAACAGCAACAATATCCTGTGTGGTTGTGGAAACTTCTTACGTGCTTTGACTGTGATATGTTGTTGTTTGTCTACCTTAGCTGCATGCACTCTGAATAATTCTCAATGACCTTAGCTGCATGCACTCTGAATAATTCTCAATGACCGAAAGCTCATTAGAATAACTCAGCATGCTTTCCAATTGTTTATTTTTACATATACATTTATATTTAGTTAATTTAGCAGATGCTCTTATCACACCATAGCACCATCAGATTTCTGATACCAATGTTGGGTGAAATGGTGACACAAAATTGTGAGCCGCTATAAAAAAAAAAGTATTTTGTATTTTGAAAATACAAAAATTACAACTTTCAAGAGTATCTTGTTACAAATTACTTTGGAGTGTAGTTCAGCCCAGTGTAATACAAAATACACAATACTCAGAAGCAATTGGAATATGTATTTTAAATATATGGAACAGACATACTGCCAATCTGGTCATAGCTCAATAACCCAACTAAGTGCCCCAACTGCTGGGTCCACAATAACTATTTACCCAGCGCTGGATTGTTTTTAACACAGCATTTTTTTGAGTGTAGTACTCAGGGCCGTTTGGCCAAGTCAGTTCAGAGTTGAGAGGATTCAGAGTGCAGGGTGGATGAAACCTTTGACAGAGCCACACGGAACCCAGACACTCATGAAACTCAATTAAAGTGTAAATAAAAACTCTCCATTATAAGCTGTTAGTATTGACCTTCAGAGCCCAGTGAAGATGGATGGACCTCTCTACAATAAGATCCTGTGTGTGTTCACTGTCTCAACACCTCCCCTGATGCCCTGGCTTTTTCTCTCTCTCTGTATCTATTCTCTGTTTATTTGTTTCTCGCTCTCGCACTCCGAAGTGAAGTTTGTCGCTTGTCATTTTCCTCTTCTGGGATTATGCTGAGGAATAGCGAGCCAAATGAAGATGAGTGTATGTGTGTGTGTGTGCTTGTGTGTGTGTGTATATGCTATGGTCTGACAAGGAATCTTTGACAGGATGAGCCCAGAGAGGACAGTTATCAGGATGGATGGATTGATGTATGACTCAGGGATTGATTAGTTGTCCTACCTTCTTGTCAGAGAGTCCAGACACAGTGTCTATGTACTGCTCCTGGATCATGAAGGCAGCCAGGTTGGCAGTGTAGGAGGCCAGGAAGATGACAGCGAAGAAGGCCCACACCAACACCATGATCTTACTGGTTGTGCCTTTAGGGTTCTCAATGGGGACTGAGTTGTTGAACACGATGCCCCACAGTAGCCACACTGACTTCCCTATGGTGAAGGTAGGACCTCCGGGTGCTGAGGGGGAGGAGCAGAGATGGGCAGTACTTCTATTACATATACACTATCGGTCAAGTTTTAGAACACCTACTCATTCAAGGGTTTTTATTTATTTTTACTCTTTTCTACATTGTAGAATAATAGTGAAGACATCAAAACTATGAAATAACACATGTGGAATCATGTAGTAACCAAAGAAATGTTAAACAAATCAAATTATATTTTATATTTGAGATTCTTCAAATAGCCACCCTTTGTCTTGATGACAGCTTTGCACACTCTTGGCATTCTCTCAACAAGCTTCACCTGGAATGCTTTTCCAACAGTCTTGAAGGAGTTCCCACAAATGCTGAGCACTTGTTGGCTGTTTTTCCTTCATTCTGCGGTCCCGACTCATCCCAAACCATCTCAATTTGGTTTAGGTCAAGTGACTGTGGGTGCCAGGTCATCTGATGCAGCACTCATTCTTGGTAAAATAGCCCTTACACAGCCTGGAGGTGTGTTTTGGGTCATTATCCAGTTGAAAAACAAATGATAGTCCCACTAAGCCCAAACCAGATGGGATGGCGTATCGCTGCAGAATGCTGTGGTAGCCATGCTGGTTAAGTGTGCCTTGAATTCTAAATAATTCACTGACAGTGTCACCAGCCAAGCACCCCCACACCATAACACCTCCTCCTCCATGCTTTACGGTGGGAAATACACATGCGGAGATCATCCGTTCACCCACACCACGTCTCACAAAGACATGGCGGTTGGAACCAAAAATCTCAAATTTGGACCAGACCAAACGACAAATTTCCTCTGGTCTAATGTCCATTGCTCGTGTTTCTTGGCCCAAGCAAGTCTCTTCTTATTATTGGTGTCCTTTAGTAGTGGTTTCTTTGCAGCAATTTGTCCATGAAGGCCTGATTCACACAGTCTCCTCTGAACAGTTGATTTTCAGATGTGTCTGTTACTTAAACTCTGTGAAGTATTTATTTGGGCTGCAATTTATGAGGCTGGTAACTGTAATTAACTTATCCTCTGCAGCAGAAGTAACTCTGGGTCTTCCATTCCTGTGGCGGCCCTCATGAGAGCCAGTTTCATCATAGAGCTTGATGGTTTTTGCGACTGCACTTGAAGAAACTTTCAAAGTTCTTAACATGTTCCGTTTTGACTGACCTTCATGTCTTAATGTAATGATGGAATGTCGTTTCTCTTTGCTTATTAGAGCTGTTCTTGCCATAATATGGACTTGATCTTTTACCAAATAGAACTATCTCTGTGTACCCTACCTTGTCACAACACAACTGATTGGCTCAAACGCATTAAGAAGGAAAGAAATTCCACAAATTAACTTTTAAGAAGGCACACCTGTTAATTGAAATGCATTCCAGGTGACTACCTCATGTAGCAGGTTGAGATAATGCCAAGAGTGTGCAAAGCTGTCATCAAGGCAAATGGTGGCTATTTGAAGAATCTCAAATATAAAATATATTTTGATTTGTTTAACACTTTTTTTGTTACTACATGATTCCATATGTGTTATTTCATTGTTTTGATGTCTTCCCTATTATTCTACAATGTAGAAAATAGTACAGATAAAGAAAAACCCTTGAATGAGTAGGTGTTCTAAATCTTTTCACCGGTAATGTATTTGAAATACTTATATTAATTACTTCTGAGTATTTTTTTATTTGAATTACGCTGGGCTGAACTACACTCCAATGTATTTTGTATTTAGTATTTTCAAAATTCTGTAATTTGTATTTTCAGAATACTGTGATTTGTATTTTCAAAATACAAAATGCTTTTCTTTACCATTGAGAGTTGAAGGCGGGGGGGTGTTAGGGAGGAGAGGGAGGTGGAGATTGGTTAATAAACCCAAGGTATCATAACAGCCTCATTGGCAGATGTCCAATTGGATGATGGATCAATAATGCTCCCAAGATGCAGTGTTGTTGATATGTGTCATGGAACATTATCCTTATACATCCATGTTCCTATACTGTTGATGACAGAATCATGAATTTCCAATTAGCAGATTTCTATAGGCCCTTTCTAGGCCTTATAGAGAGCTGAAAAGGTCAAATGTATATAATGTTTCTATTCATAGGTCATTCGCTAACCCATCACTCAACCCAGCAGCATTAGCGATCCTCTCAGCATTAGCCTAGCCACTGAAAGGTTAGCCATTAGCCTGCCTCCACCTGGTGTGTATCATGTTGGGGAAGACAGCATTAGCCTCTAATTGTGTGTCAGGTTGGGGAATGCTGCATTTGCTGCTAGCCTGCTTCTAGCTGTGTGTCGTGTTGGGGAACACACCCTCAGTCCATCCATCTTGGTCATCTTAGCGGAGCCACATCCATCTCCGTCAGATTGGCCTAGCGACAAACATTAATTAAACCAGGAAGTGACCTTTCAGACAGAGAGATGAGAGCGAGCTCTGGCATCTTGGCATGCTGGGATTGAATAGCCGTCTTCGTTGTGTGTAAGGCTATACCCCACAGTCTCCCGGGGACTCTCGGTCTGACATTCTGTTTCATAACCTGTAAAGCAGGCTTCCCCAACAGGTGGCCTGCAGGCCGAATTCCGTCGGGTGGGTGATTTTATTTGGCCTCCCAAGTTGTCAGAAATATACAGTATCAGTCAAAAGTTTGGACACACCAACTCATTCAAGGGTTTTTCTTTATTATTACTATTTTCTACATTGTAGATAATAGTGCAGACATCACAATTATGTAGTAACCAAAACAGTATTCAACAAATCAAAATATATTTTATATTTGAGATTCTTCAAAGTAGCCACACTTTTCCTTGATGACAGCTTTGCACACGCTTGGCATTCTCTCAACAAGCTTCATGAGGTAGTCACCTGGAATGCATTAAAAGTTAATTTGTGCAATTTATTTATTTTTTAATGCTTTTGAGGCAGTCAGGTGTGTTGTGACAAGGTATGGGTGGTATTCAGAAGATATACCTATTTGGTAAAAGACCAAGTCCATATTATGGCAAGAACAGCTCGAAAAAGCAAAGAGAAACGACAGTCCATCATTACTTTAAGACATGAAGGTAAGTCAATCTGGAACATTTCAAGAACTTTGAAAGTTTCTTCAAGTGCAGTTAACACATGGCTTAAGGACAACAAAGTCAAGGTATTGGATTGGCCATCACAAAGTCCTGACCTCAATCCATTTGTGGGCAGAACTGAAAGAGTGTGTGCGAGCAATGAGGCCTACAAACCTGACTCAGTTACACCAGCTCTGCCAGGAGGAATGGGTCAAAATTCACCCAACTTATTGTGGGAAGTTTGTGGAAGGCTACCCGAAACGTTTGACCCAAGTTAAACAATTTAAAGGCAATGCTACCAAATACTAATTTAGTGTATTTAAACTTCTGACCCACTGGGAATGCGATGAATTAAATAAAAGTTGAAATAAATAATTCTCTCTACTATTATTCTGACATTTCACATTCTTAAAATAAAGTGGTGATCCTAACGGACTTAAAAATGGGAATTTTTACTAGGATTAAATGTCAGGAATTGTGAAAAACTGAAATTTAATGTATTTGGCAAAGGTGTATGTAAACTTCCGACTTCAAATGTAAATCTGTTCCCAAGTATTCCCATGCAAAAATATAGAGGCATATGTGATCGTATCCCAATTTAATCAAGGTTTGAAATTCTTGTTTTTGTCAAATACTATATCTGTTTGGGAGTCTTGCTGTCAATTTGCAGTGCTAGGTTCCTGCCCCCCGACTCTAAGCACTAGGAAAAATCGTACCACAGCTGAATGTAATTTGGAACCCCTGCTATAAAGCCACTTGAAAACTTTTGCGCACCTAGCTTATGGCCCACTAATGTTTCTAGTATGTCAGACAGTTCTTTGTGTAGTAGGACGCAGCTCTTACCGATACTAGTGTAACCTATACACACCTCTGATACACTTTCCTGTGTTTGTATGAATGAGCAGTGTTAATGACCAACTGAGTTTGAACCCAGGTCTCCTGTGTTAGCCCTCTGAGCTAAATCCAGGCTAGCAGACAGGTTTGTCTCAACTCACCTTTGGCGCTGACCAAGCTTTGGTTGTACCCGACAGGACTGAAGTACTCAAACACGAATACAGTCACAGCGACCACGGTCAGGCACATTACAAACATCATCACCCACACCGCTGGGCTATAGGGCTCTAGTGGAGAGGAGGAGAGACAAGGAGGGGGGAGAGAGAGCGGGAGGGAGGGAGGGCAAAAGAGAGAAGGAGAGAGAGACATCTTTCTTTTCAGGTATTTTGGGCTTGCCAATAATGGCTAACAATGTATTCTGCATAGTATCTAAAGAAGAATTAAAGGTAATCATCGGATTCTTAATCCATTCCTTTGGTTGTCGTGTTAGCTTTTGTACTGCCAGGCTCAAACAAGGCAATTATACATACTTTGAAGATCAGGGAGAGAAGAGGCAGAGATAAAATGATTAATTTTAACATGGGAAAATATCCAGCAACTTGTTTTCATTTAGATTTTGTTGTTTCAGGGTTTATGTGGGATTTAGTCATATCTGCGGGATAAAACTTGAATCTAAAGTTTCCTAAAGCAGAAAAAACAGACCACCGAGACAGAACTCAGAAAAGTAGGCCACACACACACACGTTTGCGTTCACTGAGCGTTGCCATGGGAGCTAGCTGTCCTGCTGCATCCATGGGGAGAGGCATCATGTCCGACAATACAGGTAAATTACTCTTAGGCACACATCTAGGATCATCTTGTCCTCCGCATTTCCTAATTTTAGCTATTGGAGTAATTAAACAAAACTGACCTCAGATCAAATTCTATTTACATTATCTAAAGTCAATCAATTAATCAATCCTACTATCTCACCAAGGAAGGCGGAGGGGGAGACAGTCCCATTGCTACGGGCAACCATGACGCTGATGCCCGTCTCAACGAAGGGCACAGAGAAGTCGATGATCTCAGAACGCTCCTCATTTATGGTGAGAGAACCTATGGCCATGTCTGCTTTCCTATAGAACACCTGGGGGAGGAGAGGGTGAGGAATGAGACAGGGTGAGGAAAAGAGATTAGCAGGTTGATACATGTACATCTTTACACTATACAACTGACAATAGGATTTACTGTACATAATCCCACTGCTAACGTACAGTGCACTCAGAAAGTATTAAGACCTGTTCACTTTTTTTCACATTTTGTTACGTTACAGCCTTATTCTAAAAACAGAAATACCTTATTTACATAAGTATTCAGACCCTTTGCTATGAGACTCGAAATTGAGCTCAAGTGCATCCTGTTCCCATTTATTCTCCATGAGATGTTTCTACAACTTGATTGGAGTCCACCTGTGGTAAATTAAATTGATTGGACATGATTTGGGAAGGCACACACCTGACTATATAAGGTCCCACAGTTGACAGTGCATGTCAGAGCAAAAACCAAACCATGAGGTCGAAGGAATTGTCAGTAGAGCTCTGAGACAGGATTGTAGATCTGGGGAAGGGTACCAAAACATTTCTGCAGCATTGAAGGTCCCCTAGAACAGTGGCCTCCATCATTCTTAAATGGAAGAAGTTTGGAACCACCAAGACTCTTCCTAGAGCTGGCCGCCCAGCCAAACTGAGCAATCGGGGAGAAGGACCTTGGTCAGGGATGTGGCCAAGAACCCGATGGTCACTCTGACAGAGCTCCAGAGTTCTTCTGTGGAGATAGGAGAACCTTCCAGAAAGACAACCATCTCTGCTGCACTCTACCAATCAGGCCTTTATGGTAGAGTGGGCAGACGGAAGCCACTCCTCAGTAAAAAGGCACATGACAGGCCTCTTGGAGTTTGCCAAAAGGCACCTACTGTAAAGGACTCTCAGACAATGAGAAACAAGATTCTCTGGTCTGATGAAACCAAGATTGAACTCTTTTACTGATTGCCAAGCGTCACCTCTGGAGGAAACCTGGCACTTTCCCTACGGTGAAGCATGGTGGTGGCAGCATCATGCTGTGGGGATGTTTTTCAGTGGCAGGGACTGGGAGACTAGTTAGGATCGAGGGATAGATGAATGGAGCAATGTACAAAGAGTTCCTTGATGAAAACCTGATCCAGGGTGCTCAGGACCTCAGAATGGGGCGAAAGTTCACCTTCCAACAGGACAACGACCCTAAGCACACAGCCAACAGAACGCAGGACTGGCTTGGGGACAAGTCTCTGAATTTCCTTAAGTGGCCCGCCAGAGCCCGGACTTGAACCAAGATTGAATATCTCTGCGTCATACCCAAGAAGACTCGAGGCTGTAATTGCTGTCAAAGGTGCTTCAACAAAGTACTGAGTAAAGGGTCTGAATACTTATGTAAATGTGATATTTCCATTTTTTATATAATATGCAGTATATGCAAAAAAAAATGTTTTAACTGTTTTTGCTTTGTCATTATAGGGTACTGTGTGTAGATTGAGGAAAAATGATTGAATCCATTTCAGAAGAAGGCTGTAACATAACAAAATGTGGAAAAAGTCAAGGGGTCTGAATACTTTCCGAATGCACTGTATATAAGAATTGCACACTATGGCATTTGTTCTCTAGAATATATCAAACACACACAAAGTATTGAGCCTCTGGGCAGAGGAATGGAGGCAGTGACGTTCTCATGAGGAACACCTGTTTAGGCGTACGCCTTAGGATGCAACTGTGTTTGATGTGTCTGTTTTGCATCTTCAGCACCATATGTGCATGTCCTCATACACCATTACCTAGTTAGAATGCACCATCAAAGAGATAGGGAGAGCTACTGTACACCTACCCAGGTTACCACTGCCACTGACCACTGCCTCTTTTTCTCTCCTGCTCCCAACGAACACACAGCACATAGTTATGAGAAGGAGCACTGTAGCTATTTATGGAGAAGCTATCTTCCAATTGTTATCGTTCTGGGATTTGAACCAGCAGCATTTCAGCTACTGGTACACCTCTCCAACCTCTATGCTACCCACCACCTCTGCCCTAGCACAGACATCTCCTGTAATGTTCTGCACTCCTGGTCCTGTAAAACTACTGGGTGTGCAGGCTTTTGTCCCAGGCCAGCACTAACACGCTTGATTACACTAATCAACGGACCATGAAAGCCTTGATAAGTGTAATCAAGTGTGTTATCAGAAAGCAAGTGGAGCTTTTACCCTATTGCTTACACCTATGGATTACTCTCCGATCCCCATGAACTAGGGTTCGATATGGGGTTTGGCATTAGTGTTCCTCTCACCTCTCCGATCATGCCGTTCCAGATGCCACTGATCATCTTTCCATGTTTCCCGTTAGTGACCAGATAGAGGTCGTAGGAGAACTTAATGGTGCGAGACAGCTTCTTCAGAATGTCTATACAGAACCCCTTACAGCACAGCTTGGTGTAGGGCTCCGAGTGGCCCACAATACTGTAGGGAGAGGAGGAGCACACACATAGAACAGAACTTAGTAAATTCTTCAGTGACGTGAGATATTGCAGAGATAGACCCACACACAGAGAGAGAGAAAGAACGTAGGTGAAGCATGATATGTTTTTGGAGAAAGAAGAACAACTCCTAATTGACCAAATAGGTCCTATTATTGACCTCCTAAACAGCAGTAGCACAGTGAGTCCTAATGGCTGGAGATGTGAGACATATTAGATCAATAAGCTAAACAGCATCATAGCAGAGCAAAGAGCAAACTGTACTCTGTACTAATGACTAGGAATCAAGGACCTGGTCGGCAGACAGGAAAGACAACAGTAAATCGGTATCCCCCAGACACACACACACAAAAACGCACACCACACATGCGAGTACTCACGCAAACAAGCGTGCGCATACACACAAACAGAGACAGAGATGCACGCACGCAGGCAGAGGGGCAGGCACGCACACACACACACTTAGTCCAGTCTAAAACCTTGGATGTCTGAGTGCCGGAGACAGACTCTAAACACAGGCCATTAGGTTGTTTGGAGGAACACTGACACACACACACAGAGCGGTGATGATCCGTCACCTCCAGCCTCCCCTCGACCCCACTGTCTAATGATCTGTAGGCAGAGGGGGAGGACAGAGAGAGAGAGGGATGAAAGAGAGGGGATGGTTGTTGTTGTTTGACCTAGAGTAAACAGGTCTGTCCTCGTCTCCCTCATCTCACCAGCTGCCTGGGCTAATCGCTGCAGGTTAAGAGCTCTGAGTTAAGGTGTTCTAATGTGTGTGTGTGTGTGTGTGTGTGTGTGTGTGGATGCTACACAACAATAAAACTGCTTCCTCTATCTCCCCCAACCCTACACACACGCACACAGACACACCTGAGGATTAGCGATGGCTCTGTTGCTCCAGGGTTCTTCCCTGATACTACAGCAGTATGAAACAATGTGAACAGAGGAAATTTAAAGCTATGACACAAAAAAACTTCCTTTGCTATGCGTAAGAAAGATAGATAATGGTGGAGAAAGAAATATTGGGGAAGGAAGATTGAGAACATATGTTTCAGTGGGGAGATTGCCAGTTGTGTACCCTTTGGTATGTGATGCTAATACCTATGGCTTGATTGCAACCAACAGGCAGAACTTAACGCACTCCTACAGGTTACCGCTGGATTTCTTAAAACGCTACAAATGGGAGATGACATGCAGCTGCGGGCTAAACTAAGCTTGATTGCAACAAAAAACGCAAATGGGTAAAACAGCAGATCAGTTGATCTCTCGTTGTTACCGTGTCAAGTGATTATGATACAAGACAGCTGGTCTAGATTCTCTACTACCGCCCCGAATGAAATATCGACCTATCAGGAGCATCAGAAACCAAGGCTGATGGATGTAAAAAATATTTATTTGAGTATAAGAATATAGAGGCAGTAGCCCTCATTTCATTCAAACGCTTCACCTTAAATGGCAAAATAAAATAATAATTGCCTTTCAATATAACATGAATGATGACATTTTCATTTGATAAAAAAATATAGATTATATAACTCAATCATGATTTACTTGATACAGTTGCACATTTTTTATACGGACTGTCCAGGGATATTTTACCCCCGATCTTGATAAGATATGACCATATCAGACAATTTTATTTTAAAGGCAGTTGCATAAATTGGAAACAAACCTCTGATCCTCAACACTGGGGCCCCACAAGGGTGCGTTCTCAGCCCTCTCCTGTACTCCCTGTTCACCCTCTAGCCACTTTAATAATAAAAAATTGGATGTTATAAATGTATCACTAGCCACTTTAAACAATGCCACTTTATATAATGTTTACAAATCCTACGTTACTCATCTCATATGTATATACTATACTCTATAACATCTACTGCATCTTGCCTATGTCGTTCGGCCATCGCTCATTCATATATTTATATGTACATATTCTTATTCATTCCTTTACACTTGTGTGTATAAGGTAGTTGTTGTGAAATTGTTAGATTACTTGTTAGATACTACTGGATGGTCGGAACTAGAAGCACAAGCATTTCGCTAACCATGTGTATAAGACAAATAAAATTTGATTTGATTTGATTCATACAACGTGTCGGGAAAATTGCCACAGTAGATTTGTCTTGGTAGAAAAGGAAATACTGTTTCAGTTGTCAAATAGATACATCACTCTTAGTCTGATCAACTAGCAAGATTAAAATGTTCCGATGATAGTACCCACCAGAGAGCAAAATAGTCTTGAAAAATGTTGGTTGCAATCAGGACTAAAAGATAACTCCGAATTCCGCTTTATGCAGTGTTTTAACGGGGCTGGACGATGGTTGGGTTTAGCTCGTGTCGATAGTTCAACGAGAGCTGGTGATAATCTAGTGGCCATCAGTGGTTGCAATTGTCCCAAAGCTTCTACATAACTAAACTAATGTCTGCAGTGCTGCTCTTTACAGATGCACAATCGAGAGCATCCTGTCGGGCTGTATCACCGCCTGGTACGGCAACTGCTCCGCCCACAACCGTAAGGCTCTCCAGAGGGTAGTGAGGACTGCACAGCGCGTCACCGGGGGTAAACTACCTGCTCTTCAGGACACCTACACCACCCGATGTCACAGGAAGCCCAAAAAGATCATCAAGGACAACAACCACCCGAGCCACAGCCTGTTCACCCCGCTATCATCCAGAAGGCGGGGTCAGTACAGGTGCATCAAAGCTGGGACCGAGAGACTGAAAAACAGCTTCTATCTCAAGGCCATCAGACTGTTAAACAGCCATCACTAACATTGAGTGGCTGCTGCCAACATACTGACTTAAATCTCTTTAAACATAGGAATTGGATGTAACAATGTATCACTAGGCACTTTAAACAATTTTGTATATAATGTTTACGTATCCGACATACTCATATCAAATGTATACACTGTACTCTAAACCATCTACTGTATCTTGCCTATGCCGTTCGGCCATCGACCCAAATCTCTAGCCACTTTAATAATTATAATTGGATGAAATAATGTATCACTAGCCACTTTAAACAATGCCGTTTATATAATGTTTACATATCCTACATTACTCATCTCATATATATATATATATATATATGTGTATATACTGTACTCCATACCATCTACTGCATCTTGCCTATGCCGGTCAGCCATCGCTCATCCATATATTTATATGTACATACTCGTATTCATTCCTTTACTCTTGTGTGTATAAGGTAGTTGTTGTGAATTTGTTAGATTACTTGTTAGATACTACTGCATGGTCGGAACTAGAAGCACAAGCATTTCGCTACACTCGCATTAACATCTGCTAACCATGTGTATGTGACAAATAAAATTTGATTTGATTTGATTTTGAATATTCTGCCTTTGCGATACAACTCTCGTGCACTTGTGCGTCCCCGAACCAGAACTGCTTGCAGGTATCCGGCAACTATATTACAATCAGATACGCACACGTAGACAAGTTAGGATTCTACCCAGACAAAGCATCATACAGCATGTAGAATCACACACCAATAGCATCACTCTCGTGGCTAGCCCATAGTCAGTTAGAGTGCTTTTGACTGTGCCTTAAAGAAGTGTATATATATATATATTTTTTTTTCACCTTTGTTTAACCATGTAGGCAAGTTGAGAACAAGTTCTCATTTACAACTGCGACCTGGCCAAGATAACGCAAAGCAGTTCGACACATACGACAACACAGAGTTACACACTGACTAGAGCATATAGGTCGCAGTGGTGGGTGGTAAGGGGCTTTGCTGACAAAGCGGATGGCACTGTGATAGACTCCATCCAGTTTGCTGAGTAGAGTATTGGAAGCTGTTTTGTAGATGACATCGCCGAAGTCGAGGATCGGTAGGATAGTCAGTTTTACTAGGGCTTTGTTGCGAAATATAAAGACGATTCTAGATTTGATTTTGGATTGGAGATGTTGAATGTGAGTTTGGAAGGAGAGTTTACAGTCTAACCAGACACCTAGGTATTTGTAGTTGTCCACAAATTCTAGGTCAGAGCCGTCCAGGGTAGTGATGCTAGTTGGGCGGGCGGGTGCAGGCAGCGAATGGCTGAAAGCATGCATTTGGTTTTGCTAGCGTTTAAGAGCAGTTGGAGGCCACGGGAGGAGTGTTGTATGGCATTGAAGCTCGTTTGGAGGTTAGTTAACACAGTGTCCAAAGAAGGGCCAGAAGTATACAGAATGGTGTCGTCTGCATAGAGGTGGATCAGGGAATCACCCGCAGCAAGAGCGACATTATTGATATATAGAGAAAAGAGTCGGCCCGAGAATTGAACCCTGTGGAACCCCGATAGAGACTGCCAGAGGTCCGGAAAACAGGCCCTCCGATTTAACACACTGAACTCTGTCTGCAAAGTAGTTGGTGAACCAGGAGAGGCAGTCATCTGAGAAACCAAGGCTATTGAGTCTGCCGATAATAATATGGTGATTGACAGAGTTGAAAGCCTTGGCCAGGTCGATGTAGACGGCTGCACAGTACTGTCTTTTATCAATGGCGATTATGATATCTTTTAGTACCTTGAGCGTGGCTGAGGTGCACCGGTGACCAGCTCGGAAACCGGATTGCACAGCGGAGAAGGTACGGTGGGATTTGAAGTGGTCAATGATCTGTTTATTAACTAGGCTTTCAAATACTTTAGAGAGGCAGGGCAGGATGGATATAGGTCTACAGCAATTTGGGTCTAGAGTGTCACCCACTTTGAAGAGGGGGATGACCGAGGCAGCTTTCCAATCTTTAGGGATCTCGGACAACACGAAAGAGAGGTTGAGCAGACTGGTAATAGGAGTTGCAACAATGGCTGCGGATAGTTTTAGAAAGAGAGGGTCCAGATTGTCTAGCCAAGCTGTTTTGTACGGGTCCAGGTTTTGCAGCTCTTTCAGAACATCTGCTATCTGGATTTGGGTGAAGGAGAAGCTGGGGAGGCTCGGACAAGTAGCTGCGGGGGGGCGGAGCTGTTGGCCGGGGTTGGGGTAGCCAGGAGGAAAGCATGGCCAGCCGTAGAGAAATGCTTGTTGAAATTTTCGATTATCATAGATTTATCGGTGGTGACCGTGTTACCTAGCCTGGGAGGAGGTGCTGTTGTTCTCCATGGACTTGACAGTATCCCAAAACTTTTTGGAGTTAGAGCTACAGGATGCAAATGTATGTTTGAAAAAGCTAGCCTTTGCTTTCCTGACTGACTGCGTGTATTGGTTCCTGACTTCCCTGAACAGTTGCATATCACGGGGACTATTCGATGCTATAGCAGTCCGCCACAGGATGTTTTTGTGCTGGTCATGGGCAGTCAGGTCTGGAGTGAACCAAGGGCTGTATCTGTTCTTAGTTCAATTTTTTTGAAAGAGGCATGCTTATTTAAGATGGTGAGGAAGTTGCTTTTGAAGATCGACCAGGCATCCTCGACTGACGGGAGGAGGTCAATATCCTGCCAGGATACACGGGCCAGGTCGATTAGAAAGGCTTGCTCGCAGAGGTGTTTTAGGGAGCGTTTGACAGTGATAAGGGGTGGTCGTTTGACCGCGGGTTAGCTGACAACGTCACGAAAACGATGCACATGCTTCAATGGGGCAGAAGTCTGTGTGTTTTTGTGATTAGGGATGGCCAGATAGCTAGCAACAATGACAAGATGTTGCCATGTGGGGAATCGTAGATGGTTTGTTTCAGATAGTTTCCACTTGTTCTTGATACCACGTTTTGATTTGAAGTGTTTATACTGATGTCACATCTATGCTAATATGGCTCAAATTTGCTAGCAACTACAGTATAAGGATGTATTTTACACAAGTGCTCATTGTGCAAATGTATTTGTTTTCAAACATTTAAGACTAAATATAGTTTACATGTTGTCAACAATCTAAGCCAACTGTCTGTTTTGCCCCATAGTTGCGCATGCATCGGTTTTGTTGCTGAACAAACAACCTGTTCACGCTACTCTCACTTATTGGAGTTATCTTGCCAATGAGACCAGCCGCTGTCCAAAGAGAGGAGTTTTAATGAGTAAAAAAAATTTCAATTACACCAAACATCTGCTACAGAGAATAGCTGTGTCACCAACATATGATTAACATCCTTTATTTTTCTTTCACTAACTCTCTCTCACGATCTGTTTTTCCCTGGTAGCCCGTAGTGTTGATTACTCCCCAAGCAGGGGGGAGAGAGAGAGAGAGAGAGAGAGAGAGAGAGAGAGAGAGAGAGAGAGAGAGAGAGAGAGAGAGAGAGAGAGAGAGAGAGAGAGAGAGAGAGAGAGAGAGAGAGAGAGAGAGAGAGAGAGAGAGAGAGAGAGAGAGAGAGAGAGAGAGAGAGAGAGAGAGAGAGAGAGAGAGAGAGAGAGAGAGAGAGAGAGAGAGAGAGAGAGAGAGAGAGAGAGAGAGAGAGAGAAAAACATGCAAGGTCAGAGAAGAAAGACTATGTAAGCACTGTGGGTCGGGTGAAGTAGGGAATGAGCAGCTCTTGCTACTCCACTGCTCAAAATACGACTCAATCAGAGGTATTTATCTCCTGAAATTTGAAGAAAGAATTGCAGGATTTTTTTGAACTGCCTGTTGAGGAGAAAATCTGCATTTTGTTAGGAGAAAATGTAATGACAGTAGATGTTGCTCCAGATGATGTCCTGGCCTGTCATAATATAAGAGAGGCAATAGCCCTTGCATATTCATTTCTCAATTGTTGCTGTTTGTTATTATTTTCCTATATATTATCATTGTTGCTCAAACATATTGTTAATTTATGTAATACTTCATATACATTGCTTTGGCAACAGTGGCAACCACCCATTCATGCCAATAAAGCGATGAAGAGAGAGAGAAAGAGAGAGAGAGAGAAAGCTGTGATTTATATCCTACAGTACCATGATATATATGCCAGCGTTGGCAGATAAATCTTTTTTACAGCCAATCAATGTGCCATCGCGCTCAACTACTCTCCCCACACATCTCTCCACTATTAATATACTGGGTCTATAATTGATGTGTGACTCGTGTGAATGTCTAAACGATGTACAGCAGGTATGTAACACGTGTGTAAATGGTTGGCCCCTGGTGTGTCATTGTTGTGTTATGGGTTGGCTCCTATTAATATTCCGTTTCACTCCAGGTGGGTTCATGCACATGGTTTGATACAGCTTTAAGGAACACACAGCTCCTATGTGCTCTGACAACAGCGCAACATAGTGTGTGTATGTATGTTTGTGTGTTTTAAATATCTAAAAGTATCCTGGAATGTGAAATGTCAGAAAAATAGTGGAGAGAAGGATTTATTTCAGATTTTATTTCTGATCACATTCCCAGTGGGTCAGAATTTTACTTACACTCAGTGAGTATTTGGTAGCATTGCCTTTAAATTGTTTAACTTGTGTCAAAAGTTTTGGGTAGCCTTCCACAAGCTTCCCACAATAAGTTGGGTGATTCCCACAATAAGTTGGGTGAATTTTGGCCCATTCCTCCTGACAGAGCTGGTGTAACTGAGTCAGGTTTGTAGGCTTCTTTGCTCGCACACACCTTTTCAGTTCTGCCGACAAATTGTGGTCAGGGCTTTGTGATGGCCACTCCAATACCTTGATTTTGTTGTCCTTAATCCATTTTGCCATAACTTTGAAGGTATGCTTGGGGTCTTTGTCCATTTGGAAGACCCATTTGCGACCAAGCTTTAACTTCCTGACTGATGCCTTGAGATGTTGCTTCAATATATCCACAATGTTCCTTCCTCAAGATGCCTTCTATTTTGTGAAGTGCACCAGTCCCTCCTGCAGAAAAGCACCCCCCATAACATGATGCTGCCACCCCTGTGCACGGTTGGGATGGTGTTCTTCGGCTTGCAAGCCTCCCCCTTTTTCCTCCAAACATAAAGATGGTCATTATGGCCAAACAGTTCTATTTTTGTTTCATCAGACCAGAGGACATTTCTCCAAAAAGTACGAACTTTGTCCCCAACCGTAGTCTGGCTTTTTTATGGAGGTTTTGGAGCAGTGGCTTCTTCCTTGCTGAGCGGCCTTTCAGGTTATGTCGATATAGGACTCGTTTTACTGTGGATATAGATACTTTTGTATCTGTTTCCTCCAGCATCTTCACAAGGTCCTTTGCTGTTGTTCTTGGATTGATTTGCACTTTTCGCACCAAAGTAAGTTAATCTCTCTCCTTCCTGAGCGGTATGACAGCTGCGTGGTCCCATGGTGTTTATACTTGCGTACTATTATTTGTACAGATGAGCGTGGTACCTTCAGGCATTTGGAAATTGCTCCCAATGATGAACCAGACTTGTGGAGGTCTACAATTGTTTTTCTGAGGTCTTGGTTGATTTATTTTGATTTTGCCATGATGTCAAGCAAAGAGGCACTGAGTTTCAAGGTAGGCCTTGAAGGTACACAGGTACACCTCCAATTAGCCTTTCAGAAGCTTATAAAGCCATTACATCATTTTCTGGAATTTTCCAAGCTGTTTAAAGGTGCAGTCAACTTAGTGCTTGTAAACTTCTGACCCACTGGAATTGTGATACAGTGAATTATAAATGAAATAATCTGTCTGTAAACAATTGATGAGAAAAATTATTTGTGTCATGCACAAAGTAGATGTCCTAACAGACTTGCCAAAACTATAGTTTGTTAACAAGACATTTGTGGAGTGGTTGAAAAACGAGTTTTAATGACTCCAACCTAAGTGTATGTAAACTACCGACTTTAATTGTATGTGCAGCCAGCTGTATACATTTGCAATTTGCATGTTGTTGTTGGTGTGTGCGTGCGTGTGTGCGTGCGTGCGTACCTCTCGGTGCGGTTGGACTGGCGTCGGCAAGGCACAGTGTTGCGTACGCAGGTGCCCGTGTCGGGGTCCACGTTTTCTACGATGACGAAGGGCCTCTCCTCCAGAGTGGCTACCGTTAGGTGGCGGTCATCTGATACCGTCTCGAGAAAACTGCCATAGCGAGGCCATACCGGGTAACGCACCTGGAGGATACCCCGCTCTAATGTACCCACCTGGGGTGGGCAGGAGGGGAGAGAGAGAGAGAGAGAGAGAGAGAGAGAGAGAGAGAGAGAGAGAGAGAGAGAGAGAGAGAGAGAGAGAGAGAGAGAGAGAGAGAGAGAGAGAGAGAGAGAGAGAGAGAGAGAGAGATGAAGTACATGAAACACACTCAGGGCTGTAGATCTGAGAGAGGCTGATCCAGGTAATCAGATGGATTGTGACCCTAAGCAGAGCCCCAGAGGACCCAGTGATCCCCGTTAAGAACCTGTCCTCGCTTAACCCTACTGGGGCTCCATTTATCACCCAGCCTTCTTTCCCTGGAGCTTCCAACTCCATCCCTCCAGTCATAAATCATAGTGTCTCTTCTTTTATATGCAGATGACATTGTATTGATCTCTGAAAGTGAAGATAAGCTTCAAGAAATGTTAAATATGGTCTTAACTGGTGTGGACAATGGAATCTGAATATCAATGTAGACAAAACTAAGGTAGTACACTATTGGAATTCAGCAGTGACTAGAACACTGCTGTGGTCCAGGCCACAATAGATATGATCAGTGAGTACAAGTATTTGGGATTGATTAAGGATGTGATGATTGACAGAGTCGAAAGCCTTGGCCAGATCAATGAAAACAGCTGCACAATAATGTCTCTTATCGATGGTGGTTATGATGTCATTTAGGACCTTGAGCGTGGCTGAGGTGCACCCATGACCAACCCTGAAACCAGATTGCATAGCAGAGAAGGTACGGTGGGATTCGAAATGGTTGGTAATTTGTTTGTTAACTTGGCTTTCAAAGACCTTAGAAAGGCAGGGTAGGATAGATATAGGTCTGTAGCAGTTTGGGTCAAGAGTGTCTCCCCCTTTGAAGAGGGGGATGACCGCAGCTGCTTTCCAGTCTTTGGGAATCTCAGACGTCACGAAAGAGAGGTTGAACAGGCTAGTAATAGGGGTTGCAACAATTTCGGCAGATAATTTTAAAAGAAAGGTTCCAGATTGTCTAGCCCGGCTGATTTGTAGGGGTCCAGATTTCGCAGAACACCAGCTAACTGGATTTGGGAGAAGGAGAAATGGGGGAGGCTTGGGCGAGTTACTGAGGGGGGTGCAGGGCTATTGACCGGGGTAGGGGTAGCCAGGTGGAAAGCATGGCCAGCCGTAGAAGAATGCTTATTGAAATTCTCAATTATTGTGGGTTTATTGGTGGTGACAGCGTTTCCTATCCTCAATGCAGTGGGCAGCTGGGAAGAGGTGCTCTTATTCTCCATGGACTTTACAGTGTCCCAGAACCTTTTGGAGTTTGTGTTACAGGAGGCAAATTGCTGCAGGAGTATGGGGCACAGAAATTAGAATTTACTTGTGTAAATCCTGCTATTCAAGGCGGTGTATGGGTTGGAAAATATGGCATCATCAGTTGCTATGTCTTTTTTTTAAATGGCATCATGCATCAGCCAAAATGGAAATTGTAACGGTCTTGATGAAAATAATAAACTATGTGACATGTTAACAGATAACAATAATATGCAGTGCCTCTACTTTTTCCACATTGTGTTGGGTTACAGTCTGAATGTAAAATTAATTGAATTGAGATTTTGTGTCACACACAATACTCCATAATATCAAAGTGGAATTATGTTTTACAAGTTCATTCAAAATGAAAAGCTAAAATGTATTGAGTCAATAAGTGTTCAACCCATTGTTAAGGCAAGCCTAAATAAGTTCAGGAGTAAATATTTGCCAATCAAGTCACATCAGTTGCATAGAATCACTCTGTGGGCAATAATAGTGTTTAACACAATGTTTTTATGACTACCTCATCTTTGTACCCCACACATACAATGGTCCCTCAGTTGAGCAGTGCATGTCAAACACAGATTCAATAACAAACTCCAGGGAGAAAAAAAAGCAAACATTGAATATCCCTTTGAGCATGGTGAAGTTAATAGTTACACTTTGGATGGTGTATCATAATACCCAGTCACTACAAAGATACAGGCTTCTTTCCTAACTCAGTTGCCGGAGAGGAAGGAAACCGCTCAGGGATTTCACCATGAGGCCAATGGTGACTTTAAAACAATGACAGGGTTTAATGGCTGTGATGGGAGAAAACTGAGGATGGATCAACGACATAGTAGTTACTCCACAATACTAACCTAAACAATGGAGTGAATTGAAGGAAGCCTGTCATGTAGAAGATCTGTCATGCCGAAAAAGGTTATAACCAGAAAAGGTTAACATCAGTATTCAAAACACTCTTCCTTAATCACGTCTCAGTAATGACCAACACATCTGGATAGGAGCTGTGAACCCACACTTTCAATTGATCCATTTTAGGTAATAAGCTTTTAGTGTTAACGTGCAGAAAACCCAGGCTTTTACGAAAGCAGAAATCAGTGAAGCAGATATCAGAGCACAAGTCAGAATTGGGGCTAGCAACAGTAGATGGGCCAGGGTGAAGATGCACATTTCCAGATATCATCAACTGTAATACAATAAAGGCACGGCATAGTACAGGGAGAGCTCTGCAGTGCTGATTTATGACATCTGAATGTGCATCAGATGGCAACAAGATCATATTGTACAGCAATTTCATCGGGTAACATGAATACAAAGCCGGCGAGAGGTGGTTAGAATAGGATGGGAGGCCAAAAGTCTGTGTAACTAATAGAGAGTCAGAGTCCCGAGTGTGGGAACAAACATAGTCTGTCCCACGGTTGGGTAAAGAAAGTTTGTAGTCAACAAAGTATGCAGGAGTCATGAGGCAAATAGCAAAATAGCTAAATGCACAAGAAAAATGTTTAGTGTATAACGACGTGGGGCTAGCCATTGGAAGTTCAGAGTCACTCGCCCCAACAGTGCGTGTGTGCTGAAGGCTAGCGAAAGCTCGGGAGAGAGGGGTGAGTGTGGTGGAGGTACCAGGGCAGACGGCAAACAGATCGCCAGGTGGAATCCAAGCAGCAGTGCAGCAGGCAATGGGAGTAGGTGTCACACCCACTTGGGATAAGCTTTTATTTCTAGAGGCATATTTCTTGTAGAAAATTCCAGTGAATGGTCTTTGAACAGCAGGAGGGGGCTTCAGAGGATGCTTCAAAGACTCCTGACACTTGTTGGGCCAAAGACCATTTACTTCACACCTTAGTGCTAATTGAATTTGTATTTGGTCTGTCCTTGCAAGCCCGGGAGCGTTAACTCAGCATTCAGTCCCCATAAAGGGACTGAATCTTCTTGGCTTCATAATAGCATCAAACCAAACTACTCACTCAGTTCCAGGTTGGAATGGTGTCCTCAGGTCTCTGCTGTTTGTTTGCTAGAGCACCCTCCGTATAGCTTGGAAAAATAAAACCTTGAAAGCAGTAATCTCTGCTTTAGGTAATTAGGCAATTAGTAATAATTAGGTTGTGGGTTTGGAGTTTTGATCTGGAGTGAAGGCCAAGCTGTGGAGGGTAGCATCCTGCATATGTACCTGCCGAAAAACCTGAGTTTAACTCCAAATCTATCCTTTTGTAAAAAACATGTTTAAAAATGTGAGAGCTCACATCAAGCTGTGTGTCTCTCTCTCTCTCTCTCTCTCTGGAGACCTCATCTGTCACAATAACCTAAAACACAAGACCAAATATACACTAGAGTTGTTAACCAAGACGATATTGAATGTTCTTGAGTGGCCTAGTTACAGTTTTGACTTACATTGGCTTGAAAATGTCAGTCGTAGAAGAAATGTCAGTAGCAATGATCAACAACTAACTTG